>CM070873.1:24658584-25858584 GCA_036365515.1 Torymus aiolomorphi | reverse complement strand
GTTTAAACCTAGATTTCTGCTGTTTTTAAATTTCTAACTGGTACCACAATGGATTGTGAAACTCCAGATGGTTAAAAATTGTTGTAAAATATTTTCAGTAGGTATGTATATAATATTATGGTTATCTCATTCAATTTACACCGATTTACTCGCTGCACCAATGAACAACGGAAATGTATTTCTTTCGGATAAATTAAAGTTATTTTTCTATGAAATATTTAAATTCAACTTTAAATTTATCAAACGAGTTTTCAATCAAAGATACCACCGGGCCTATTTTAACGACATTTTCGCATCGAATAATAAGAATCTAGACACTCACCCAAGTCACTCACAACCATTTTGACATTCACTTAAACGGCACCTATTCCGCCTAATTCCATAAACTCGAGTCAATCCATACACACGTACACATCAGTGTCGTCCCAAAATTTAAAGGACCCACGAGCGCACATCTATCGACCTTTTCAAGCATCGATAATCCGACACCCGATTAGGACCTACCTATATAACTTCCGCTCCCCTCCTCCTATTCACACCACACACACGTGCCTGCGTCTCTTTTTCTTCTCGAGGGTGACAACGAGCACCTGGTCGCATCTTGACTTCTTTTTTCACGCATGTAAGTGGTTAGTCGCGAGAGAGAGAGAGAGAGAGAGAGAGAGAGAGAGAGAGAGAGAGAGAGAGCGCGCAGCTGGAAAATCCTCGACGTTGTGACAGTGCGTCAGCGGAGGAGCGCCATGGAAATTAGCCGACGAGAGCGAGAGGCTTTAAACGGACGATTTTTTTTCTCGGCGTTGGAGAAAAAGTATAGTGATTTAGGGGTGTTTTAGAGTACTTTACGCTGCTCCGGCGATTTTTGGAGATTTCGGAATGGAAGAGCTGCGTGTTTTATTGGTCGCTCGAGTGGAGGGAGTTTTGAGGGCGTGTGTCTATCGATTTGGAATGAAGTGAAAAGAATTAGGTTGTAAAAGTTTTATAAGGCGAAGGTAGGGTACGATCAATATTGTTAGGAGTTTATCGATTGAGTAATTAATCGTTGAAATTGTTTAAAATTCCTTTGACACCCTGGTAGAAAATTGTACGGTGTTTCTCTGTTTGCTTTTATTTTACTTCCTCCTAGAGGAAGCTTTGTGATAGTAAAAAAAAAAGAAATGTTGTTTAGCAATTCGGAATAGAAATAGTGAAATTGTAAATGGAACAAAAAGAACACTTCAAAATTAAAGTCAGATAAAAAATAAAAAAGATTCCATTGTTTTGTTAAATATTTTTTTTAGATGGTGATATCCTGTTTAACAATAATTAAATATCGTCTAAAATAATTTATTTCTTTATTTGAAGTATACTTCTTTTTAATGAGCATCACTCATATTATAATATTCGAAGAAGTAGTTAAGAAAAATGTTAATATTTAACGTCAATTTTGACATTCGAAGCACCTTAAAAGGTTTCGAGTTTAATATTATATAATCAATTATTTTATTAATTTTTTATAATTTAAAAATTAATATACTTTTAATCTTCATAAATGAATATAATTAAAATTATGTCATAAATTGGTGCAATAATTTTAAATTATTGTATTGAAAATTAATTAAAGGAATCAGTAAATTAAGTTTGAGGAAGCCACGTGCCAATGGATTGACACCGGTTTCTATGTGTTTTTCCAATCGATCTAGAAAAAAAGGTGACTTACTATCATTTCCAAATTTTTATAGCTTTTTTCTTTATAACAAAAGCTTTAATTCAAGCCCTAGTACATCAATGTGCCATGAAAAATAGCCCAGATATAAGAGTTTTCATTTTCCAAAATTCATGAACAAAAGATTTCCTTGAAAGATTTAGATAATAAAAACTGGCATATCTGGGTGATTTTTCATGGTCCATTGATGTACTAGGGCTCGAATTAAAGCTTTTGTTGTAAAGAGAAAGCTATAAAAATTTGGCAATGATAGTAAGTGACCTTTTTTTAGATCGATTGGAGAAACACATAAAAATCACCAAAATGACCAGATTTTTCGCTCTTTTTGTGATGTTTAGTAAAAAATCCTTCCGCTATCATTATTCAATTTTTTTTCTATTCCTCTATCGAAAAATGAAAATTTTAAGCTTTGGTTTAATCACGTGCTTTGTAAAGAACTTAAGTTATAGTCTTTTGAATCTGAAATAATTGAGTTTTCAAAAAGTTAAAAGTTCCTAAGATTTGCTCATAAGTAAAATAAAAATTATTTTCTACAAGGTCTGTATATGGGAACAAAATCATCAATGAACATTATTTCTGAGAAAATAATAGCCATAATGGGAGTACCTAACCGCCTTTTTTGCGAAAGCAAAAAAAAAAATACGAAAGAAAAGTAGCAGATATTGTCTAAAAGTTATATGAAAATTCATAATATTTTTGTAATATCATTCTTCACACTAAATCTGTTACAATATTATAACTTTTTTCAGAGTTATTCTACTAACGTTGAATAAGTCTGTAGCTTTAAAGATGTAGTTTGTAAGAATTAATATAATATTTTATGGAAAATTAAAGGATAAAACAATTTGGTTTTTGCTAATTATTGTATAATATTAAAATAAAGGAAATATTTTACGGGGATATTATATCAGCAATAACATTTTTAAAGGTATACTTTAAACGTCTTTTAAAATAAGGATACTCAAACTTTTAATGGGTAAAGTAAGAATTTGAGGAACACGTGAAATGACTTTGGCTTTTATGGTTCATTAAGTAAAAACTATAAGACTACGCGTGCTATCAAAGGACTTAGAGCGAAAAGTTGCTCTTGACTCCAGGAGAATGTCTCCAGCTTTGATGCTCGACTTCCCTCAAACGAAAACACATTTTTATAAATGGGCATACTTATATAAAAAATGAAATGGGACATGGAATCGATGTCGCCATTGTATCTGAAATCATGTATTGTTGAAATTCATATTGTTCCGGATAGGCGAAATATGTACAAAATGAAACAAAATAAGATTTAGATTATTTGAATGAATTAGAATCACATTAATTTTAGGTCAAAAAACAAATGATACTCATTGTCAAGAAAGCGACTTAACTATATTGATTATAAGAGTTAGTTGACTTTTAGATTTTCTAGAAAAAGCAGGAAATTAGTATTTTTATGCGAAATTTCCCATGTAATATAAGGAATAGAACAGTGCATTACTTGTTGGTCGATCTAATTTCTTTCTCACCGCCTGGAATATATCCGATTGTTTCGAAACATATGTTTTCATGCACTATTTGGACTTTTTCAATTTGGATACTTACGTACATATTTTTCGCCATTAGCAATAATCTTAAAATTTGTTTAGTTTATGTTCCTTTAAGAAAGCTAATGGTGTCTTTTTTTATCAATTTTTTCAATAAAGGTTTAATAATATTATTTTTACGGAAATGAAAATATAATGGAATTATAAATTTTTTTTTAACACAAATATAATATTTTCATCCGATCAGTTTTCATACAAAGACCAAGCAATAGTGAGGAATAATAAATAGCTCATAAAAAGAAGCAGAAGTAGAAGAAGTAGATGTGCAGAAAGTCGTAATAAATGCATTAAAAAAGTACAAATTAATAAGTACGGACATTGTTGCAAGAAGCATCAGAAACACAGGAGATATGATAAACATAATAGAAAATAATTACTATTTTAAAAACGCTATCGAAGACACTAACAAGGAAGTTACCCCAAGTGTAAGTCGCCGATTTGGACGATATTGCAATATGTTGTAGTACATTAAAAAATAAGAGACACGTATTTTTTTTTTACGTGCTGATAGACACTTTAAGGGGGTGAAATCTACCCCTAAAGTTCACCCTCAAAAAGAGTTTTTTTCAAATATTTCAAAAACGAATAAAGCTAGTTTAATAAAACCGACGCCAAAAGTTGTAGAATAAAAAAGCCTTCAAAACAGCATTACTTTCAATTTTAAGGGTAGCAACCCCTATTTTTTTCAAGAAAACTAAGCTTTTCTCATCAATTTTCAGCTATAAAAATTACAATAAATTATATATCGCCTCAAAACAGATTTCATTTAAAAGAAAATTAAAAAATAAAGTTGACCTGTCTCGTGGTTTTGGCCAAAATTATTTTTTAGGTGGTAACTACTCCTTATTTATATTTTGTTCATTATTTCAGAAATAAATAAAGACATCTTAATAAAACCAACGCTAAAAATTTTAAAATAAGAAAGGCTTCAAAACAGCATTATTTTCAATTTTAAGGGTAGCAACCCCTATTTTTTTTTAAGACAACTAAGCTTTTTTCATCATTTCTCAGCTATAAAAATTAGAATAAATTATATATCGCCTTAAAACTGATTCCATTTAAAAGAAAATTAAAAAATAAAGTTCACCTGTCCCGTGGTTTTAACCAAAATTATTTTTTAGGGGTAACTACCCCTTATTTTTATTTTGTTCATTATTTCAGAAATAAATAAAGATACCTTAATAAAACTAACGCTAAAAATCTTAAAATTAAAAAGGCCATAAATCTGCATAACTTTCAATTTTAAGGGTAGCAACCCCTATTTTTTTAAAGGAAATTAAGTTTTTTATCAATTTTCAGCTATAAAAATTACAATAAATATATCTCTTTAAAAACCATTCCATTGAAAAGATTGACCATAAAATTTTGACCAATAACACAGACAAACGCTATGTAATTTTAGCGCTTTCGGGCAATACGAAATACTAATTTATCATTAATTTTGCAAAATTAGTTTGGTTAAACTACTTGTTTAAACGGATTATTGTAAAGCTTTTTCTAAAAACTAATTTTGACTTGAATTCCACAAGAAAAGTAACATGTTTATTTAAACTTTTATATGTTGAAGTGAACCAAAAAACGAAAAATATTTATATTTTTTATCTGTGAATAATACATTTTAAAGGGGTGCAAATCATCCCCGGAAGTTCATTATGTTCTTACTTCCCTTTATTATATTTTATGTATTATTATAAATACTTCGTCAAAGGCAATCGTACCGTTTTGATACGTGATAAATAAAGCATTAAAAAAAAATTAATGTGTGTGCGCGTGTGTGTACGTGGATGTAAGTGATTTTTATGCAGTAAATAAGAGTAATCGCTGATTGTGAATGAGAAAATAATATGTTCTTTTTATGTTATTATGAGGCGGATATTTATAGATTGGTGATTTAACTCGTAGTTTCATATATTGCTGGCAAACATTGTATTTATAAATCGGTAGAGTTCCAGTCGTGCAGTGTTGTTTTGTGAAAGTGGTTATTTCTACAATATTGCGGCTGTAATATTGCATCAATTCATTTTTTTTAATGTCAGCAGCACTACAAAACTACAGGTAAATGTCTATTTATATATCAGATCTAATGCATTAATTGTAAGAATTTCGTATCTGTCTATAGGCTTTAATAAAATTATAACAGCTTTTCAAAATTATATTTTGCGTTATTTTTAATGAACATATTAGTATGCAATTTCGTACATTGTTACATTTTTTGGAGATACATTTGACGTTATAGAGCACAAATAGTTTAAATTGATTTTTCTTTAATTTTAAAGATTTAAAAAATCCTGATTTATAAGTGCATAAAGTATTTTTAATATTTTTACGAAAATTAAAAAATGTATCAAAATATACTTTATTGTGTATACTGTATTGTCTACTTTCTGTTATTAACAAAATTATAGACTCCTGATTCAATTTTTAGCCAAAATTGTATACGGTTCCTTTACTATTAGATGTTTTACAAATAATAAATTTTACATATAAATAATAATTTCAAATAACTAAATCTTAATTTTAATAAATCTAAATTAACAGGCATTGTGCAATACATCTTATCGATTACTGTTTACAAATTAAAAAAAAAACTCGAGATTATCTTCTTTTCATTTTAATCAAGCGCTTTAGTAAAGAAATATACAGATACGATATTCTTAATAGATTCTTAACAGGATGGCCCAAAGTATAAATATTTGTTTTATTTGTATGTGTCGCCTTTTTAAATGCAATATTATTATCTTGTGAAAATATGGTATTTTTTTAATATTTAAACAAATATTTCCCGGTAAAAAGACATTGGTCGCATGATGGCGTACATCAGTAAAAGCGTACAACGTACAACGTACAAAGCTTCTTCATTGAGAAATAGCTATGTTCTCGCAACATAGTAATGTAACGTTTGGAGGGGTAACGCATACAAATTAAAAAAATGTTTTTATTTTCAGCATTCTATATATGTGTGTTGTAAAGATACTATTTCTGTATGCAATTATTCTTATAAATGTTTGATTATTTTAGCACTCAAAATGAAAATTAATCCTCTGAATGTTATTAATTTGCTGCTTGCCTATTTTCAAACACTTGATATTGAAGATAGCCCTTATAATATTAAAGAAATAGAAATAAAAGACCATTTCCAAATGATACTGTTAGATTTAATGGAATCGTCTAATAGCATAGATGTTATAATGGAAAAATCGTTGGATTTTCAAGAAGAATATAAAGAAACAGATGCACGTATTGTGGAAGATGTTGATTTACATACACTTCCTTACTACCCTGAATTACCTACGGATCAATGTACGGGACATGAAGAACCATTGAGTTTTGAATACAAAAAAAGGGCTGTAGAATATTGGAGAAGTGGAAAAACAAAAAAGAATTTATCGCTTAAAACAGTTCAAAATAGATTCAGGAAAGTCAGTTCTGAAACACAGTTACATCACTGGGCTCACCAAATCAATCAAGGTGGAACTTACCGAGAAAAAATTGCAAGAATTTGCGATTTCACACTATAAGAAAATTTTAAAGCTGCTACTGAAGCTGGATTAATAATTCATGACAACGATTTAAGAAGATGGGCTCTACAAGCACGAAAATTAATCGGAAATGAGGACGTAAGATTTACAGCTTCAAAACATTGGCTTTCAAAATTTAAAAACACCCATAGAATTGTTTCTCGAAAAATTAATAAATTTATCACAAAAAAAAGTATAGAAAATAGAAATGATTAGCATAAAAAAGAAGTAGAATTCGTAACAGAGGTCAAACAATTGATTAATCAAATAGGCGCTGACAATACATATAATTCAGACCAGTCTGGTTTTCAGTTGGAAATGCATTCTGGTCGATCTCTTGCTTTTGAAGGAGAAAAGAAATTACAGTGCCTTGTACAGTCGGTCACATCAACAACTCATAGCTATACTGTACAGCCGACAATTTCAGCCACAGGAAAGTTACTATCACCATTATTTTTAGTATTAAAGGAACGAAGCCGAGAATTTGGATCAATTGTCTCACAAAATTTGTTTGTGCCTACAAACGTATATGTTACATCCTCGACATCTGGAAAACTTAATTCAGGTAAAATCACGTTCTATTAATTTCTAAAAATAAAACGTTAATTATTTCGGAAGACACATTTAAATAAAATCAAAATTTGTAGAACTCTTTAAGGCGTGGTTAAAAGAGGTATATTTTCCTCAAGTTGGACCTAGAAACATGCTGCTAATTGATTCGTGGAGTGGTCATTGTCCAACGATTGTACAGGAAGTTACACCACACGATAAAACACTACATCTCAAAATGATACCTACAGGAACGACTGGAAACATACAGCCGTTAAATGTATATGGATTCCGCACATGGAAGAACTATGTTAAACATTTTTCAGACCATGTTTTGCTCATAGACGAAAACTTAAATTTACATTTGAGAAATAATACAATTAAATTACAGTCTTTGGTTCATAACCAATTTTCATCTCCACGATATGAAAATCTATTTAAATATTCGTGGTATAAAAGTGGGTATCTTGTGAATCGACCAGGAGATTTCGATGATCCCGTAAGTTTCAGTTTCGGAGATTCCTGTGCAACGCATTGTAAGATCAATGGTTGTAATAATGTTGCAATTGTTAGATGTTCGTGGTGTAAAAAATCTTTATGCTTAAAACACTTTTTTGAAGAATATCATTATTGTACAACTTACAATCCATAATGCCTCGAGCTATTCGACAATTACTTTTTTGAGAATACTTTAAATTTTTTGTAGTAATAGTAATAATAAAACTTGTGTTGTTAAAACAAAAACCATATTTACATTAGTTATCATTTCATTTTGTATTTTTCTGTAACACGTAACTTTAATTTTTATTATTTTTTTGAAAAAAAATTAATCTCACTAAATTTTGATTATTTACGCAATTTTTTCAGAAAAAAATAATAAACACATTTACCATCCCTGCTAGAAAAAGTTAGTAGAAGTCGATAAAAATCGATAAGTTTCACCATTGAAGTCAATAAAGTCTCTTAATTTCCTTAAAAAGAGAAAAATAGGGGTTCCTACCCTTAAAATTGAAAGTGATACAGATTTGTGGCCTTTTTAATTTTAAGATTTTTAGCGTTAGTTTTATTAAGGTAGTTACCCCCTAAAAAATAATTTTGGTTAAAACCACGGGACAGGTCAACTTTATTTTTTTAATTTTCTTTTAAATTGAACCAGTTTTAAGGCGATATATAATTTATTATAATTTTTATAGCTGAAAATTGATGAAAAAAGCTTGGTTTTCTTGAAAAAGAAATAGGGGTTGCTACCCTTAAAATTGAAAATAATGCTGTTTTGAAGCCTTTCTTATTTAAAATTTTTAGCGTTGGTTTTATTAAAGTATCTTTATTTATTTCTGAAATAATGAACAAAAAATAAATAAGGGGTAGTTACCCCTAAAAAATAATTTTGGCCAAAACCACGAGACAGGTCAACTTTATTTTTTAATTTTCTTTTAAATGGAATCAGTTTTGAGGCGATACATAATTTATTGTAATTTTTATAGCTGAAAATTGATGAAAAAAGCTTAGTTTTCTTGAAAAAAAATAGGGGTTGCTACCCTTAAAATTGAAAGTAATGCTATTTTGAAGGCTTTTTTATTCTACAACTTTTGGCGTCGGTTTCATTAAGCTAGCTTTATTCGTTTTTGAAATATTTGATAAAAACTGTTTTTGAGGGTGAACTTTAGGGGTAGATTTCACCCCCTTAAAGTGTCTATCAGTACGTAAAAAAAATACGTGTCTCTTATTTTTTAATGTATTACAACATATTGCAATATCGTCCAAATCGGCGACTTACACTTGGGGTACCTGTAAGAGCAATCAAGAAAAGTACCCAGAAAGACAGAGAATATTAGTTTATATCTTGAACAATGAAATCACTTAAATTATTAAACTACGTGCCTTTTGTTTGCAAGTGGACAAAGTAAAAGGTACGAATTTTAACATTTTTCTTTATAAAAAAATTATATTTAATTCAATTTAAGTGTCGATGTATAATAAATGGCTAAAAAGAAGTACGCCAGTACCTGTGGAACTTGGCTGAAAAAAATTGTTTCATCTTTAATTTTCCTTTTACGATCCAATTAAGCAAACCTAGCTAAAGTAGATGTGCCTCTTACTTCATATTGATAATTTTCTTAAAAATCATAAAAATTATTACCACTTAATCGAATCCCAAGTCCCTTTCAGCCACCATGAAAAGCCAATTCCCTAACTTATCACAACACACACACGCTCCGATCCCACATTAATCTCACGACACAGCGAATCGAATTAGCTTTCATCCCTCGCGCCTCGATTCCCCGACACTGCCGTTAAAAAACTGCAGCGCTTTATCGTCTCGCTCTTTACAGCCGCCTACCCGTATTACAAAAGCCACCGCCGCCACCGCCACGCGATCGGAAGTGACGTAGTTATACGTGCGCTGCGGCCCCGATTAGAAATGAGTGTGGAGCCTGAATGGCCGGCTAGTTACGCGGCACGTGCGCGTACACGCGTGGCAGTGTATGCATACTTTATTGAAGGCTTTTTTGCAGGGGGGAAACAGGCTCGCACAACTTTGTAAGGAGTTTGGGATTCGGGGAAGATGCTTGTAATTAGCGATTGTGTGGGATGGTTTATTGCATTTGGTACTGTACAATGATGTTTTGATTGCAGAGATATTTTTTTGTAAAAAGGCGAGGTGGTGGTGATTATTAGTCGCTGTCGTTGGGTTAATTTGATATCGTATTTGAGATTGAGTTGACGGAGTATCGTTTTTGAACGCTGAATGTTTATTTTATGACACGAAGTAGGCAGAGTTTGCATTGGTAAAAATATAGTGACAAGTGTTGACTAAATGCTGTCAAGTCAAAAATATAATCTTAGTCACAAAAGCAGGAGGCAGAAGGAAAAAAGGTTGAATTTATATGCAATGAAAGCAAGGTAGAGGCAGTGAGAGAAGTGATGTATCCAGGATACAAAATACAAGGAAATAACAAGAACAGTAAGCATATCCAATATGAAACAGGAAAGGCGAATGCAATGTTAGGAAAGATGTGGAGCATACAAGAAAGAAGGTTCAGAAATGACTGCTGCAAAAGAATATATATTTGTATATCTGTGGATTCCCGGGAAAAAGGACTGAGATCCATTTTTCTCAAATTTGAGTTTACATAATATTTTATGTGTTTAAATACGTCTCTTTCGCGTGCTATAGTCAAAATAATCGACAATATAAGGGAAGACCAACATATTAGAAAGTGCAATTTCGTTAGAAATTATTCCTAGAAAAATGATTTATACAATATTCAACCTATAATACACTTAATTAACTTAACATTGCATATTAATTGAAAGAAAAGTTTAATTATTTTACGAAAGAGGCTTTGTTTTAAGATGATTTAAGTATTTATTTAATTGCACTGCAGCTAACATTTTGTATAATATTGCAAATATTGAAAGATGCGAAAATAACCTTTTCTCATTATAATAAGAATCTCCAGTGTTTCAAAACAGAATCGTTGTTCTTAAATCACAAGTTGGCTTGACGCGCTGCTGCAAACCCAAACGGCGGAAAGAGTATCGAAACACTCGGTGTACCATTAAATCATTTGAGTTCTTTGATATTCATTTAAATCATAGACATTTTTATGCTAAAATGTTTGTAGTAGTTTACCTGGAACCTACAGATATATTTATACTACTACTTATTCCCTGTTACAAGTAACTGAACTTCTAATCCCTTCAAATTATTATGTCTTCAAATTTTAAATAATTTTCACTTCATCTCCTTTGTACCTCTTTTTATTAATCATTACTTGATCTTCTATTATCATTCCAACTAAAAATATTTGCCCTACTCAACCGCTAGCTCTTCCAACAACACAATCATCCTTACATTATCTATTTATTCGATCCCTTCATTACATTTCGACTTCTGCCTCTACACGAAACGCCCGAATTCCCAACTGCATACAAAATGTAAAGTCAGCATCGTCAAAGGGTTCTATAAACGTCTTTTGCCTGCGCGCGAGGTTCAAAGTTCAGCGACTGCGCATTGTGCAGTGTCCCCCCTTTGCTTTGAATCTTTTGAAAAGATCGACCTAGCACCAGCGCGCGAAAGAAAATTTAATAACGATGCGCCGAGAGAAAAGAAACGCGCAGCGACAGCGCGCGCGCCCTCGTCGTAGCTCAAGTTTTGAAGCTTTTGAAAAGTCCCGTTTATTATGTACCCGGGAGCAATATAAGTTGCCGAAGTGCAAGAGCGAAAATTTCAACCGGACGAGATGAACTGATTTTGTTGTGTCAAGTATTCCTCGGAAGTTGAGTCGCGTGGTAGAAAATGTTTTGTTAATTATTAGGACCGATGATGCAAGCAGATGACTGCAGTTTGACATGGTCCTATTCATTTGAATATCAACTTATTATGTTTATAGGCTTCTCATAATAGAGGAGACCATGCAACACCAGTCTTCAAATCGATGGCTTTAGCCCGTACAATTTATCAAACAGGAACACTCAAAACTCAAATATAAGAAAATGTGTGTGTACGAGAAGTAGAGTAGGGTAAGTGTGCCAATTACTGTGGGGTAGCCGATTTCTGTGCACTAGGCATACCTTTCCATATAATTAATTATAAATCTAGTCAGTCATAGTAGTAAAACGTACGTTATAATTTTTTTATAAAACCTTAAGTGCACATTCATATATTGGAATTGAATGTGTGCTTTTATTACGAGATTTCGCTTTATTTCTCATAAACCTTATCAAAAAGCTGAAGAAAATGCTTCGTAGATGAAAGGGAATACAGTACGAGGCAAATTTTCTTGTGACATGAAAAACGTGTATTGTATTAACAGAACTGTTCTAGATTATGAAAAAATGTTATTAGGAGCATTTATTTCAATATTATTTTTTATTTTGAATAAAGCCAGTAACTTAAGTAAATTTGAAACTTTCTACAATTGCTGTGCACGAAACTGGATAATTTTTTTCCTATGTGTTAGTTATTGTGCTACTCGTTGCCAAGGCGCCTCGAGCAGCCATAATCTTCAAAATGCACCTGAAATAGAGTAACGGAAGGGTTTATAAACGATTTTACGATTATAAGTAATACCTCTTCTATCGTTATTGCTCAGATTTCTTATTAAGATTATAAAAAAGAATTGATTTTTATTATATCGCCTCTAGAGAACAGTATTATGTGCACTGTATTCGGTGCACAGTATTTGGTTCGAAAGCACAGTAACTAGGGCACAGTAATCGGTCAAAAGGAACGGCAACCGGGGCACAGTAACTGATTTTCGGGGGTCATTAGAGCACAGCAACTGGCTACGAGACGCTTTTTTTATTGTTTTAATTTCTCAGAAAATATTTAATATACCGATTTTAGAAAAAATTACTGTTTGTAAAAGAAGTATTAAATTATGAATTAATAATTTCATAAAAGTCTATCTTAGTCATTCAAATTTTCTATGACAGCTAAATCTCTGAACTTGGGTAACGGGGCACAGTAATTGGCATACTTACCCTATGGCCCTCCTGGAGTCTAGTTTGCTCAATAATTCTGAGGCTGGCCCGACTGCTCTAGTGTAATCCGTCGAGGTGCTTCGAAGAAAAAATAGGTAGCGCAATTTTCTAATACAAAGTGTATTAAGAAATACGAAAAAACATATTCCATGAAAGTAGGGCGGGGGATTATGCGAGGTAAACAAAAAGATCCATCAAAACCAGTATATTGGAACACAAAAATAAAGAAGAGAAGGATAGAATAGAGTTCAAAACTTACAGCATTATTCTGTTGTTTCTAACCACACAATCTTATTATAGTACAATAGACAAAGAAACATCAATAGAAAAATTATTAATATCTGGAATGATCCATATAAACTTACAAAGAGAGTCGATTATCATAAAGAACGGCAAAAAAACAAGCAAGTGTCAGTAAAATACGTACTTTACGGACACATATGACAAAAATTAATTTTTTGTAAAATTTTAATCGCATATATTTTCGTCCAAAAATTACCATAACCCATTTTCAACAATCATACGCACAGTAAATACTAGAGAGAAAATATAGCAATTTTCGTGGACGATTTTCCTGCCCTCACACCGCTCATTGTACTGTACACAACAAACCGCATCATCGCGCGCGCGCGCGTGCTCGCGTCATATCGTCGAGCGGAAATTTCGGTGCTCTCGAAAAATTCAATTATAATCCGTTGCAAGCGAAATCCACGCATGAATAATTACGCAGGGTCCTCCTCGTTCCCATGATGAATTCGTGAAACGGGACGAGCGCTCGCGCGCCGAGTCATCGGCCGATCATTACTCGCGGCCTGGTTGACGATGCGCGCACGGCGTGTGTGCATGTGTAGAATGTCAAATTTGGAGCTAATGCGGGATAGAAAGGGAGCGAGAGCTTGACTGCGCGAAAATGATACTGTAATTGACGTGGGTATCGAAAAATAGAGTATTTTTTTCAGAAAAGTAATATACCAGACTTCCCTGAGCTCTCCTCGCGGTGTGAACGGTTGCCCCACAGTTATTGGTTAGGTAATGCTTAAGCAACTACTTAAGTAATTACTTTAGAAATATCTTGAGAATACTAGGTAAGAAATTACTTAAGTAATTACTAGTATTCTCAATTTATCAAGTAATTATTTAAGTCGTGACAGTCCCAAATGGATGGGGATAATAATTATTTATAATTATGATGAATATCATTTCTGCTTCCTCCTAGAGGATAATAGTAAAATTTTAAGTTTCGTTAAATCGCTCTAGAAACACGAATAGAGGTGTTAGAAGTTCGAAACACATGATTTTAGAAAATGTCTGTATGGTGTGCGCGTGCGTGTGCGTGTGAGTGGGATCAATGTATGTCGCTACTTGTATCATGGAATGTGTAAAAATCATTGTAAAAAGTTCTTTAAGCTTATGTCAATCAAAACCTCCTTAAGTGAATGCTAGACCCACTTTGGGTCTTTCACTCAATACTACGCTATAGAACGTGTAATTCTCAAAGATTCATACCAAATTAATAAATGTAACTTTCCTAAGCAAATAATATTATTGATAATTTTTGAATAAACAATTGAGCATTATAATTTCATTACCAGTAAGGTAGTAATGACACATTTTTTTCATCCACCAGAGAATTCTGTCCAAATTGAATTTTTTTATCGAAGCATTAAAGATGGTAAATTTGCTTAATTAGTTTAATAGATATTTAATAAACGTTCGCGCCACAGGTCAGCTCAGTGCCACTGTGCAGGTGCACCGAACCACTTCGCGTATACCGCCCATAACCGCTAGGCGGCGTAAACAATTCCGCACGTGAAAAAACGTTTTCCAGGGCATGTTATAGTATGATGCTTGTGTCCTGTCGATCCCCAGGCTGAGGCTGTCCCTGACAGTGAATGAATGTCTCCACCAGTCCTTCTCCTCCAGCAGATGGTGTGGCTACCGATCTAGCGACTAGCTGCTAGTTAGATTATCCTGAACAAACTGGCGTCCCTGGATTAGCACCAACCTGTGTCAGTGCCTTTGAATGTGAAGGATAAGTAATTAGGAATTGGGGAAAAACGTAAAAGTGCTATGTGTGCATGTGTACTCACATTTTCAAAATCATATATAATAACTCCATTTTTTACATTATAAATATATTATTATTCAATAATTGTGTATCTTTATTAAAAATAATTGTGTACATATTATAAAAATTTAAATTATACTTCTAATTTTGATTTTTTTAATGGTCCGTTATAATTTTCGTCATCCTCTTCTTTTATTTTCAATAAAATATCGTTGATTGTTGATTTTATCATTTCTTACACTATCTTAACAAAGAAAAAACGCGCTGCTAACTGCTTTAGCAGAATGCTTTCTCAAAGAGAATTGATAAATTACATCAAATAATTTTTTTAAATGTACATTTTAATATAAAATTTCATTCTTTCTGCATATCTGATTTTCCATAAATACAATTATTCAAAATGATCCAGAAAATTATATTTAAAATAGTTATGTTGGCGTCCGCGACAATCGCGGACTTACTTTCTTTTTCTTCTTTTTTTTTACACTCGACTTTTTTCCCCGAACGGCGAGTATCGATCGGCTCCGCGAGCTTCGGAGAAGCTCGCGTCACGACTTGGCCGACGGGCCGCACCCTCTAAGCGGGGGTGGGGACCGAGCGGCCCGCGAGCGCGGCCCAAGCTGCAGCCGATCTGCACATTTTTTACGCCGCCCGGCGGCAGCCAATCAGCGAGCGCCGTCGCTCGCCCCCTAACCGCACCGAGGTATTTTGTTGAATCCAAAATTTCTGAGCAGTTCTCGGCCTCCGCGCTCCGCCGGAGAAGGACCTCCGCGTCCTCGCCAGGCTCTCGCCTCCTCGCCAACAGCGACTACATCTCTATCGACGCATGGAGTGTCCTGACCCTCGTCCAGTGCGGACGTCCGTCCGCGCAAGGGCAAAAAGGGGGTGACACCTCGAGCCACGCTCGGTGTCACCAAGACACTCCAGGAACACCCTGGTGAGAGTCTCGCGAGCCCGCGAAAACTACGCGACCGCGAATCACCGCGCACCTCATTTTTTTTACTTATATCTTTTTTTTTTTTACTTATATCTTTTTTTTATTGTTTATGTAATTACCTTTTTTTGTGTGTAATTCACTGCTATACCGTTTAAAAGTATTTTATATTTTAACTTTAACTTTGTTGTAACATATTTATTTAATCTAAACCTAACCTTTTTCTACATCCCCTTATCTAATTCCTCTTATGCTCTCCGCCGACGCTGAGCTTACATCAATGTAGTAATTATTAAATTGCAAATTAAAATGTTTAAGGTATTATTACATGCTATTTATTGAATTTATAAATTAATTGCATTACTTCGAAATTTCTTCGGCGTTTTCTTCGAAAAAATGCTAACTCGGCGTTTGCTTCAAACACTCAGCGAATTCAGCGAAGACTTCGAAAATCCACCAACTCATAGAGTGGTTTCAAAAACCATACAACTCGGCGAAGGTTTCAAATATCCTCTAAATCAGGTGTTTTTTTTTTCTTTAATTTTGTAGTGGTAGCTGTAGGATGTTAAATTACAATTTCTGTATAAGCGATGAAAAAAATTATTTACGATTTTTCCATATTTTTCTTTATTTTTTTTACCGACTTAATATTATCCGTTTCGACAGACAAAAATATGGATTGATAGGTAATTTCAAGACCTTTCAGAATATGGAACTACTTTAGACCGATATCCAAACCCAGAGACGAAAAAAAAAATTTCGATTTTTCCATATTTTTCTTTATTTTTCTAACTGACTTAAAATTATGCGATCGGATCGACAAAAATATGGATTGATAGGTAATTTTAAGACTTTTCAGAAAATAGGACTACTTTAGACCGATATCCAAACTCAGAGCCGAAAATAGTAAATTTCGACACGGGTGGGGAAGTCGATTATTTAGCTGGTGTGACTTACGCACTAGTTTCGAACGGTATTTTATACCACGAGCGCCGAAAAATCATACTAAAGTTGTGATTTCGAGGTTAGAGTGGTATAAAAAATATTTTCGATTTTTCCATATTTTTCTTTATTTTTTGTTAACCGACTTAAAATTATGCGATCGGGCCGACAAAAATACGGATTGATAGGTAATTTCAAGATCTTTCAGAAAATGGAACTACTTCAGACCGATATCCAAATTCAGAGCCGAAAAAAAATATTTTCGATTTTTCCATATTTTTCTTTATTTTTTTTAACCGACTTAAAATTAAGTGATCGGGTCGACAAAAATATGGATTGATAGGTAATTTTAAGACCTTTCAGAAAATGGAACTACTTTAGACCGATATCCAAACTCAGACCCGAAAAAAATATTTTCGATTTTTCTATATTTTTCTTTATTTTTTTTAACCGACTTAATATTATCCGATCAACTATATAATTGAACTTGCACAACTTCAAAATGAACTTTAGATATCTGCCAAAGATAAACTTGATACCTCTGTCCATTTTCGAGTTATACCGCGGAAAAATTCATTACACACATACACACACACACACACACATACACAGACATTTTCTAGAAAACGCATATTTCGACTCAGGGAGCTCAGAAATATCGAAAACCATCGAAATCTCGGGGTCGAAAAATTTCACCGTTACCAAGCTTTCTCTTTGAGAAAGCAAAAGAAGCAAATAAAATATTATGTAAACACAAATATCAGTGGCAGCTAATAAAAACATTTACATAACATATGTAAAGGAAAAAATGAGTGTATGTATAATTATATGCTCATGAACCATAAACGTTTAAAATTTAAAATATTTATCTCAAAATTGAGTGAGGGTAATTCTTACTATATTCACTTCTTAAATCGCGATTATTCGAAAAATTTGTTCAAACTCAAATATAATTTAACCCTTTTGTACCGAGACCCCTTTCCCGGGGAAAAAGTGACTTTTTTTGTATACTATAATTGTGGAGGCTTTAACTAAGATCAATCGACAGTTTTTTTTCTCCGAAAGTGTCGATAAGTACTATTTTCCAAGTGGGTCCTGGAGGACCCATACAACCCATACCCGCCAATAGAATTATTTTATTGAACTCGGATAGTAATAAATTCTTAGTACGTTGTCTCATTAACAAGATCCATCACTCAAAATAAAAAAAAATAACCATTAATCATTTTTTTATTCTAAAATAAATCATTCAAGATCCTAATTTTCGTCAAATCCCAATTTTCATTACCGAGCCCTTTTTTAATGTACTAAACGAAACGGAAGAAAACAAAAAAATTTAATTTTAATGGCCAGAGGGGCTTCCCCTTGAATAAGAGAACACGACTAAATAAGTAGATTTAAAAAATTATTTAATTTCAGATTTCTACAGCATGTTGAACAAAGTGGGTCCTACAGGACCCATACGGTACGAAAGGGTTAAGGTAGTACACCAGAAAATTGATTTTCTTTAAATTTTCTTAAGCTTATTTTCTTTAAAAATTAGTGTACACCCGACAGAAGTTGATTCTTTCCGAACGTGCCTAGTCAATTTTATAATCCTGCAATCTCATTGGATGATTCCAATTTACTTTTTCAATGATTTAATAATTTATTAATATTTGTTAATTTCATATTTTTTTTTATTATTTAAATTTTTTGTTATTTCACACTTATTTTATTCAATTTGTTTAAGACACAAATAATTATTTTTAATATTGATGATTTTGAGATGTTCAGCCGATAAAACAGGATTAATGATAAAGTATGAGTATTACACCATCTTCATAAAAAACAAAAGCAAATAAAATATTATGTAAATACAAATATCAGTGACAGCTAATAAAAACATTTACATAAATTTCTAAAGGTAAAATGAGTGTATATAAAATTACATGCCCATGAACCATAACCGTTTCAACTTTAAAATTTTTATCTCAAAATTGAGAGAGGGTAATTCTTACTATATTCACTTCAAATCGCGATTATTCGAAAAATTAGTTCAAACTCAAAATAATTGGCCAGCGTATCTGACTAATTTCATGTTTCTGCAGAGCTCGCTTTAAATTAACCTCAATAAAAAACCAAAGCAAGTAAACAACACGCGCGCGTATCTCGCGTCATTTCCATTTTCGAGTAACATATACATAAAACCGTTCCCGAAAAATTACCATTTGAAAAGAGGGCTAAAACAGTTTTAACAGTTTTAACCTCAAATATCTCTGAAATTTATAAACTAATTCTTTTACCCTAACAATTCATGTAATAAATAATATACAAACTCTACACCTCCATCAAATCTATATCTCCATTAAATTTCAAAGTAATTAAATTTTACTCTAGTTATTGTGCGACATAGAAACTCATTTCCAGAAATACCAAAATTTTAAATATCAGATATTTCAAAAACTAACCATATAATCTGGATGAAATTTTACATAGGCATTGTCTATATCGCATACAAAATAGTCTGTAAATTTCAAACTGATACATTAAGTCGTCATTGTGAAATTACGATTTTGAAAAGTACCTAAAAAAATTTTAACATTAAATATCTCTAAAAATTATGAGACAATTCTTTTACCTAAAGGACTTATACCATAAACATATGAACTCTACATTTCCACAAAATTTCAACACAATTAAACCAATTTTTTTTTCTCTAGTTATCATGCGACAAAGAAAATGACTTTGCAAAATACGAAAATTTAAAATATCGAAAATTATCGCCATGTTAGATAAACAATACATAGAAAGATTGATATTTTCATATATACCCGTATAAAAAAATTAGTCTGGCACTGGTCTGGGAGAGGTCTGGCTAAACTAGTCTAGCTAAAGTATGGCTTTAGTCTGGGTACGGCCACTACGCCAGACTTGTAAATTTTGTCTGAATAAGTCTGGCAAAAATGCCAGACTTTTTGCCAAACTTATAATTTTTTTCTCCAATAAGTCTGGCAAAAACGCCAGACTTTGTGTCAGACTTTTTTTCGGTCAGCTGCGTCCCAGAACGATGTTCTAGGTTTTGCAACGTCAAATCAACCTCACCTCGAGATGCGTCATTTCTCAGGCGTGGAGCTCGGCGAACGTGAGGCTCATACCCAAACTGTACCGGTGCCGCCGATATCGCAGTCATTATCCTCATCGTAGCCGCCGTCATCGTCGTCCCCACCGCACTATCGAGCGCTATTTGATACTGCTTGTGTCTGGATCTTCTGCGAAGATTGAAGGCAACACTAGCTAACCTGAAAATATATAACACAAAGTATCTAGTTTTTGTGGTATACAAAAATATTTTATAGAAAGCGTCAACTTATCTGATAATTCTGCAATTGCTGTTCGCCGAGACCCGATGTATAGAATTCAATTCCTCATGCTTTTCATTCTTCTGTAAGGTGCGCAGTCGTGAAGAAATCATAAAGTTAAATTCGTGTAGTGCGTTGAAAATATTTTGAAGTCCATAAACGTCGTGAAGCTAGTTCAGCTTTCTTTGTATTGAACATGTTGCTATGATCACATATTTGGGCTGTCGACAAAACACATGATACGGCAATTTCATGTTGTTTATAGACTTCAAAATATTATTTCAATTTGGGTTATGAATATCTTTCGCCGTGCATACCTACAGAGAAATTAAAAACGAAAGAAATTGAATTCGATGTCGAGCCATGGTGAACAGCAATTGTAGAATTATCAGATAAGCTGACGCTTTCAATAAAATAATTTTTTATACCACAAAAACTAGATACTTTGTGGTATATATTTTCAGGTTAGCTAGCGTTGCCTTAAATCTCCGCAGCAGATTCAGACTGAAGCAGCATTAAATAGCGCTCGATAGTACGGTGGAGACGACGGTGACGGCGGCTACGATGAGGACAATGACTGCGATATCGACGGCACCGGTACAGTTTGGGTTACTCGTTAGAGTAGCACGGGTATGAGCCTCACGTCCGCCGAGCTCCACGCCTGGGAAATGACGCATCTCGAGGTGAGGTTGATTTGACGCTGCAGTACCTAGAACATCGTTCTGGGACGCAGCTGACCGAAAAAAAGTCTGGCACAAAGTCTGGCGTTTTTGCCAGACTTATTTGAGAAAAAAATTATAAGTTTGGCAAAAAGTCTGGCATTTTTGCCAGACTTATTCAGACAAAATTTACAAGTCTGGCATAGTGGCCGTACCCAGACTAAAGCCATACTTTAGCCAGACTAGTTTAGCCAGACCTCTGCCAGACCAGTGCCAGACTAATTTTTTTTACACGGGTATAAAGAAAATGTTCGTTAACTGGTAACTGTTCCAATACTGGTGTAGTCACCCTACGAATTAGAAAATATAATGAACCCTGTTGAGTATAAAAAATTGATTTTTATCTTCTTGCAACATTCTGAGACCATCTCAGCTATATTTCAGGACATATAACACTACTTTAAGGACTATCCGCTTGACATTAGCTATGATCGAACTCTTTGAAAAGCTCATTTTAAGGCTTAAAATGGCCAACATGACCTTCAAATTTTGTCCAATGACTTAGAAATAATTTTTTTTTGAAATTTGAGAAATTTACAAGCAAAAGTGTATCACTTTTTGTAAAAATTGCATCGTTTTGGAGTTATTTAGACTTCAAAATAGGCAAAAAAGTTCAAAATGCTAGATTTGGCCATATGTATGATGCCACAGCTCTTTTTGTAGGTCTCTAAAAAATCTAAAAAATTCAGGGGCACTCATGGGATGCCTAGGAAGCCATTTAGATAGTTAACAAAGAAAAACATTTTTTTGCACACGAATTGGTAGAGACTTACCCATATATAAAATACAAAAACGATCGAAAAATGCTATAAAATACGAAGTAAAAGCTTCGATTTAAATTTAGTTCCTTAAAAAATACAGAGATCGACTGTCAAAGCCTCTATTTCTGTTAAATGCAGGGTTATATCTACAAAGCCACGGCGCTCTTTTCCTAATTTCGATCTACGAAAGAGGCATACACTTACCGTCCTCATGGCTTCTGCGACGTATATTTAAATCGACCATCTCGCATTTGTCGACTACGAGTCTACCACCATTGTGGCCGCACTTCCTGCCCGCTAATCTCTCTGCATTCTCTGTTTCTCTCGAAAAAATCCATGCCCACCCGAACACGACGCGACGTGGCGCGAAAGGGTTATACATAAGCGTAGAGCCCATTGTCGTCGTTGATCATATCGCTCGCTCAGTTGGCCGTCAATACAACACACCGGTGCGTGGCGGTGTATTTGCTATTCCCATGATTACTGCACATTATCCTCTCCGCTCTCTCTTTCTCTCTCGTCTTCATGGTTGACCGACGCGCGCGCGCGCGATGCTCCTTTCAGAGGATGATGGTGAAATGGGCCGCGATAATTCGCTGGCCTTCCCCAGGAAAAGACGCTTTTTGTCGGCGCTGCGACCTAGGTCAAAGGAGTCACGTCGCCGATCGCTCGGAAAATGGATCGACGCTTTTTCTATGCCGCTCTGCGAGCGCGCTAATCGACGCGCTGTTTTTCCGGGATATATATATATATATATATATATATATATATATATATATATATATATATATATATATATATATATATATATATATATATATATATATATATATATATATATATATATATATATATATATATATATATATATATATATATATATATATATATATATATATATATATATATATATATATATATATATATATATATATATATATATATATATATATATATATATATATATATATATATATATATATATATATATATATATATATATATATATATATATATATATATATATATATATATATATATATATATATATATATATATATATATATATATATATATATATATATATATATATATATATATATATAAGGAAATCCAGAATTTATTTTAACTTTTGGCGTCCCGAAAACCGGTAAAAATGTTTGTTAAAGGTACACCTTCCGGACGCGGTTTTTCTTCTATACAGGATAAATTTTTTTTAAAAGGTTGAAATTATGGAAGAAAATGACAAAAAACCCTTTTCTTTAAACCTCAGCCATTTAGTCCAGAAGCGTTATAATGAAAGGTTCAAAAAAGAAATTGAAACTAGAAAGAAAGAGCTTTCATTCCCTTTTTTGAAAATTCAAAAATGTTAATTCCTTCAAAAGTTATAAGGGTTTGAAGTTGAACGTTCAAAAGGCATAAAAATGCTATGAAAGTCAGGGATGCCGATTCCTGCGATTTGTACATTTTTATGCCTCTTCGACGTTCAACTTCACACCCTTATAACTTTTGAAGGAATTAACATTTTTTAATTTTCAAAAAAGGGAATGAAAGCTCTTTCTTTCTAGTTACAATTTCTTTTTCAAACCTTTGATTAGAACGTTTCTGGGCTAAATGTCAGATGTTTAAAGAAAAGGGCTTTTTTGTCATTTTCTTTCATAATTTAAACCTTTAAAAAAATATGATACCAAGACGTTTTTAATTGTACACGATTGTCCCACATATTTTGTGACATAAGAAAGAAGAAAAACCGCGTCCGAAAGGTGTGCCTTTAAAAAAAGTTTTTACCGGTTTTGGGGACGCTAAAAGTTGAAATAAATTCTGGATTTCCTCATTATATACAACTTATTCGGAAAATGTATGCGTCTGTAAACATAATCCTGTAGAGCGCAAAATTCTAAGAAAAAAGTTCCTTTACTATTTTTTCATATGACTAGTATTTTTTTAGTAACTGATGTGTTTAAATTGTTTGTTTTTAATAGGAATTGTATATCTATAGATATCATCTTATAAACATAGGTATACATTTTCTATTAAAAACAAAGAATTTAAACACACCAGTTACTAAAAAAGTACTAGTCATATGAAAAAATGGTAAAGGAACTTTTTTCTTAGAATTTTGCGCTCTACAGGATTATGTTTACAGACGCATACATTTCCGAACAAGTTGTATACGTTAAGTGGCAGGAAAGCCGTTATGGCGCTTGAGTTTTCTCGATGATCAAAACTTCATTGCAATGGATCGTACTTTAAAGAATTGTAACATTTTTGCAATACATGTCAACCTGTTTTTTAAGTGTAAGCTTATGGAATGTTTGTAAGGAGATACGTACATAGGTATAATGTATTCTTTATTATATATTTTCAGTGTGAGCATAATCTTGCGGGTCTTCAATAACTACAAAGAATGAATTAGGAATTAACAAAAAATTGTATACGTATGTATAAAACCAAATAAATTTTTAAAATAACTATTCGGAAGTCAATACGTGTTTTGTATAGCTTTCTATCAACTCCGAAACGTGTAATCATAAATTATTATAGTTACAACTATCGCAGTAGTTCATCATTGACGTGAAATATATACCTATTATATGTGTCAGCTTCATGTTCCGATACATCTAGGTAATTCTCAATCAACATATTATACACTTTTCTCAGTCGTGCACTGAAAAAAAAATTTATTAGTATTAAATAAATATTTATTTGAATAGTAGCAAAAAAATATTTTCTTGAAACAAATAATTGTTTATTTGACACAAGAAAAGCTTATTTTATTTAAAAAAGGTATATTTAACCCTGGTGGAAATTTGTCTATCTGAAATGGCCAACAATCTTAATAAATAGGTAGAAAAAATGGCTAGTTAATAGGCCCCGGTGAAACGCTTTTTCTCCCATTATTCGCACATTTAATAGATTGGACATAACCTTCAAATTTTCGTTTTAAGTTTACTTAAAGAATTGACGTTAAATTGGACGGTATTCAGCTGTAACTGATAGCTTACTAAAATATAAACAATATGAGCAGACAGAAAAACCATTTACAGTAGTCCTTTTGAAGATATTACGTAGAATGTATTTATTGCCATTAGATTCTGTCTCTCTCACTCCTTGTCATAACAACAGGCCTTCTACTAGCCATTTCTGGACTAAAAAAACTGATTAGTTTTAATACCTTTAAAATACTCAAGAACAAGCTTGCGTTTGTTTTCGCAAAACTCATTATATTTTTCAATCTATTAAATGTTCGAATAATAGGGAAAAAAGCGTTTCACCGGGAGCTAAAAACTGGAAAAGGGAAATTCCCATTTTATAGCAAGTTTCTAATATAAATGGCCAGTTAATAGTTAGAAAATGTTTTGGATTTCCACCAGGGAAATTAAGAAAATAATTATTTGTTTCAAGAAAATATTTTTTTGCTATTATACGCTTATAACCGGATAGAAAATAGATGAAAAAATTAGAGAGCTGAGTCTTCCCATCCAACGCGCGCGGCGTTGATCGGAAAGACGAGCAAGGTGATATAATCTCATAAAAAGACGCGTGCGCGACCTCGCGTTCCTGTTTTCGCTTATACAGGATGATATGACGGTTATTGTTCGTGCAAACTTATTTTCCTTCAGTCAAACAAAATTAATTCTTGACAGTTCAAATACTTTGATCAAACTGCATTTTAATGATATAATTTTGGTATCTTTTCAAAATGAAATCTGTTTTCGTTTCATCTCCAGCCAATTCAACGTACATATATTTTTTTGCTTCTTATTCATTCAATTTACGGGAACATCAATGTATCTATTTATCGTTTTTTTTCTATTTTTTTAAACCCTCTCTCCTCCTTATGTTCACCACCAAAGTAACAGTAACCATCCCCTCTTTTATACAAAACTATTTTCACACATTGGCTCCCATCATCCTCACTTCATAACTTACTCCCAACATCCCACAACAAAATACACACACACACCAAAACTCAATCGTCACTCTTTAAAAAAAAAGAAAAAAAACGCACAAACCCGTGCCCTCTATACACTCACCCCAAACAACTCAATACAGAGCCGTTCATCCGCACACGCGTGCCGCCTCGGGCGCTCCACTCTCTCGTCAATTTCGATCACGATCGCGCGTCTTCCTCTTCGTCTCTCTCTCTCTCTCTCTCTGCACACACGACTTTTTGTTCGGCCCGCGTCATATTTATTGGTGATGTGCGCGCACACATATCGCGCGGGGGGCTTGGGTTCGCTACTGAAGAAGCTCACCCTTCACGCGCGCGTTATTATACGTGCAGTCTCGTTTTCTTTGAGGCCGAGTGGAGAAGAAGAAGGGCTCGGTTTTCGAAGAGAATCTAACTTTATTGTGAGGTGAAGGTAATTGGCATCTGTCGATGGGCGCGTGTATTATCGGTAGTTTTTTGAAGCGCCGTGGGTATACTTACATGTTGGTGGTTCGATCAATATTGGTTGTTTGAAATCTTAATATTTTGTAGCTATTGTGGAGAGATGTCAATAATTGTGGGATGATTGTAGAATCCTACTTATGAAGAGATGTTTAAGATGGAATGAACACAAATTTTTATTGGAATGTCTCGTGTAAAAAAATTTGCCTGGATCTAGTCTGGCAATTGTCTGGCGCTAGTCTAGCTCCAGCTGTCTAGCACTAGTCTGGCAACGGACACTTTCCCAGACAAATAATTTTTCGTTTGAAGAGTCTGGGAAAAATGCAAATAATTTTTACTTAGAACAGTGTAGGAAAAGTGCCAGCGTCTTTTTCAGTAATTTCTAATTTTTGACTTCTTTGCTTTCTCAAAAGAAAGTTGAAAGGAAAATATTCAACTCTTTGATTAATGTCCGTTTGAGTCTGTAAGTGCATGTGTTAAGTAGACGTTTGAAACGAACATTCATAAACAAATATAACAAGTATCATTGTTAGAATATAAGGTACATTTATGTCGACGTATGAGAGAGAATGAATACGTAGCGCCATCTCGCGTATAGCGAGGCGCAAGCTAGCGAGAGCGAGCGGCCGAAGCGGGAGCTCACTCGTCCGCCGTCCTTTGCCAGGAGCAGTTGTAAAGAGAGAGAGAGAGCTGTACTCAAGTTAATAAAGTTCACCGTTGTTACTGTTCACAAGAGAGTGGCTTATTTGAAAAAGCCCTGTGTCCCATCTACTACTCATTTCCTGACAATCATAAATCAAAATACTTGTTTTTATTATTAAATAGTTGCACAATAAACTGTCAATATAACATACTTATTTTTTTGTTGGGTACGGTTCGGATTTGTTAACGTACTGCACATGTTAGTCAATACGTTACCCATGGGTTGGCAAAAGCTTGCATGTCGAAATTTCGTATTAGTTTTCGTACTTTTCTAGAAATGTTTGGTTTGGAATCTATCATCATAGATATTCTGACCATATAGATTTTTATCTATTGTGTATTATAACAGTAGCTACCCTGGTGGAAATTTGTCTATCTGAAATGGCCACAATCTCAATAAATAGGTAGGAAAAATTGCTAGTTAATAGGCCTCGGTGAAACGCTTTTTCTCCCATTATTGGCACATTTAATAGATTGGACATAACCTCCAAATTTTTGTTTTAAGTTTACTTAAAGAATTGACGTTAAATTGGACGGTAGCCAATTGTAACTGATAGCTTACTAAAATATAAACAATATGAGCAGACAGAAAAACCATTTACAGTAGTCCTTTTGAAGATATTACGTAGAATGTATTTATTGCCATTAGATTCTGTCTCTCTCACTCCTTGTCATAACAACAGGCCTTCTACTAGCCATTTCCAGACTAAAAAAACTGATCAGTTCTAATACCTTTAAAATACTCAAGAACAAGCTTGTGCTTGTCTTCACAAAACTCATTCTATTTTTCAATCTATTAAATTTTCGAATAATAGGGAAAAAAGCGTTTAACCGGGAGTTAGAAACTGGACAAGGAAAATTCCCATTTTATAGCAAGTTTCTAATATAAATAGCCAGTTATTAGTTAGAAAATGTTTTAGATTTCCACCAGGGTATATGTTATCTCTTCTTAAAAAAGTGATGAGCGGCCATGTTGAAGCATCTAAAGGCTTGATTTTGATTGGTCGATAATAAGAATTTAATGTTTGAATTTTTTAATGGAATTTTTACATTTAGGGTAGTATAAAAATGATTAAGTTCTGACTTTAAAAAAATACTTAAATAAGTTAAAAGTAAAACGTAATGAAGATAGCATACATAACCTCAAAAACCGGAAAGTGCGCGCGAAGCGCGTTTGAATATCGCTTGTTATTATTAAAAAATATAATTATATAGTGAATGTTACTTTCAAAAATGTTTTATAAATTATTAATTTGTAATAGTGTTCATCAACGTATATCGTACAAAAATATATTCACATTCCGATTTTTCAGTATGAAAAAATTGATAAAACCACTTTATCTATGAACATTTACAAGCTTAGGACCTATCTTTGTTTTCAACGTACATGAGAACAATGATGTTCTTTGTGGGAAATGTTTGATTTTCGTTATAACCCTGAATAACGCGGATTCCAAGAACGAAGTTTGTTTGATTGGAAAAGTATGCGAGAGCTAACTAGTTGTACAATTAGAGTAAGGTATCAACCCTCCCGACGGAATGGAAATTTCAATTTATTCTGGAGGTGTGCTTCTGTTTGCGAAGTATATTAATAATAATTTACTACTTATTACAAGATTTGTCTGTCGTTCCAGTAAAGGTATATATTGTTTAGATATTAATTGGGTGGTTGTATTTTCTAACTTTTGCAGAGATAAATTAATAGCTATAAAACTTACTGCACTTTGAATATCTTTTTCATTTCTTTTAGTGGTCTGTTACTTAAAACTAATTTAAATTATGTTCTAGTCACACAGTTAAAACTAGTTCATACATTTCCATCACGTATTTTCGCTTCATGAAAAATAAATGTGCTATTAGTGATTTTAATATTCTTCATGCATCAAGATTTCTTAAAATTTTCATGGATCTTAAAATATAAAAGAAATCGCGTTACTTGAGCGAACTATAAAAATCATTAATGCTGAAAAAATTTGCAATGCTATATAGCATATATAAGTTTAATAATATAAGTTTGTCTAAAACCGTGTCAGTAAACCTCTCTCTTAAATAACTGTAAAAGAAGATTTTTTAATCTGTAAATTATGTTAGCTTGTTTCCTCAATCCTCGAAAATGTGTTCAAAATAAATGGCACACACATCGCTATATGATTTTTCACATGTCTAAATTTCAACTATATCATATCCCGACAACCGACCACGATAAATCCTCTTTATTCTATTATTTCTTGCTCATTTCTTTCGAAGATTCCCAAAAGCATCTCGAACCCTCGCACAACAACGGCAGCACCAGTAGCACTGCATTCACCTTCCCGCACCCGGCGTAAAAACTTTAAACTGCATTATCCCCGTGCACCTCCACTATTCTTGTGCGATTACGCGTGCACTTGGACATCGATACATACACGGCCGCGGCGGTAGCATTCTTCCGACGGAAGTCGTAATCCGCTCCACACCGGAACAAAGGATCATCTCCGCATAATCCAATCAGTGGCACAATGCGCTTATACGTGCGATGGACACTGGTGGAGAAAGAATGAATGAGAAAAAGGCGCGCGCCCTGGCTGCGCTTTTTCGACCTGCGCCCGCCCGCTGCGTCCGATCGCCGATTAGAGTAGAGGCCGCTCGATCGAGCGGACGGATGGCGGTGAGGAGTGATAGGTATGCGTTGCCGGGTACTTGAGAGTATAGTTGCTTGCGTTGAGGAGATTCGTTGTTCTGGTGAGAATAATTTTGGTGTTTGTCGAGGAAAAAAATGAGGACTTATTATAGAGAAGGTATAGAAAAGTAAAGGTATATATAGAACATGCAGTAAACCCAGCTTATTGTAAGAAGTTCTGTGAATTTTTTAGAAAAATTTTTCCCAAAAATATAACTTGCACACGTTTCTGTACAAAAGCTAATGTACATTTTTATATAACAAAAATCAATTCTATTTTTTTGAAAAGTATAACGAGATGATAATACTTTATTTTATTTAATTTTTAAAAGAAGTAAAATTAGAATGTCTTTTCACAGTACATACCGCAATTGAAGCACTATTGCACCCATAGTAATGCTCGCAGATAGGCAATATAATTAAAAAATAAATACAATTTATTTTCATGGAAGTCTCCACCCCTATTTACGGAATCATTATATGAGCGAAAATTTGGCACAAAATATGTATAAGAAATTTCTGGAAAGCTTCGAAGGATTTTGAATGATACTTTCTGCTTCGAAGTAGCATTATGTCCACATGTTTATTACGAACCGTTTATCAAAACAGATTATGCGAAATAACAGATCATTGTGGCTAACACTGTGAAAGTAACGCATTTTCCAAAGACGCAAAAAATAAAGAGAAGCCTTATTTTTCGTATTAAAAGCTGCAATAAATTAGTAGTAACGGTAAATATTAAAATAATACATTATTTCCTCATAGCAGTACATTCTTCTATTGTAACTGTCAAAAAGATTACAGATAGCTATGAATAATTGGTAAAAAATAGACATCTCATAAAGACCATAATTCCTCTTGGTAACTGTGAAAACTCATCGTCTATCCCAATCGAAAACCAAACATTCCAAACCAACAATTCACAAAAATCACGTATTATGTACCTACTCACTGCACAAAAGCCCAACCGCCCGCCATTACCAAACTCATCATCCGCATCATCATCGCCGTCGTTCTGCGCTCATACTCATCTCCCAATCCAAACACCAAACACGGCGCTAAAAAAGGCTCCTCGATGCGTGAACTTATAATATTCAATACCCGACTTGGCTGCTCGAATCGATGAACCCGCCGATAAAAAAAGGAGAGAGAGAAAGGGAAGAAGAGAAACTATTACACACGGACGCCATGTCGCGCGAACAAAGACTATAATATACTATAGTACAGCGTCCGCGAAATCTGTCCCCTCCCCTACCGGAATGGGCCGTACGCGCCATTCGCGGAGGCGCGGCACGCCCCGCGGCCCTGGCGGGGGACCAATCTCGGGGCCGGAGACGAGAGAGTATCGATTTTAAAGGAGTTATTAAATTCTGGGAGCTTGGTATTAAACGTATAACGGATGGGAGAGACAGAGAGTACGGTTACGGATTTTTTGATGACGGGAGATACGGTAACAGTAGTGACATTTACAATGTGAGAGATGAGTGTATGATGGGACGTTGCTTTTTTAGCTGCGTACTGTATACGAGGATTGAATAATAATTTTCGGGGTGAGCCGGAGAGAGAAAGAGGGGAAGGGTTTGGGAACAGTTTGAGCTTAGTTAAGATCCGATTCGGAATCGATTTTATTGAGATTCGCGAAAGCATTTTGGTTCGAAGGAACCTGGACGTTATAGTAGGCAGAATTCTATTAAATGCGTGAAAATAAATATTAGAGAAGAGTAAATATAAGTTTTTAATTTTAATCGAGAATTCATTTGTTATCCTTCCAATTTTTTATTTTTTTATTTTTATTCAGACATAAATATTACATAAATATTACATAATAATAAAAAGTTTAAGTAGCTGGTATCATATTTTATAACATATAAGTGATTGAAAAATATCAAAATATAACTTCATTTGAAATCATTATCTTTGCATTTGATGATGTGAATAATAAAATTGTCCACCTTCTTGTGTTCATATATTTATGTTCATAGATCATTACGTATTAACTTATGCTGTATCGAATTTCTTATAACATAACACAAAATTTGATAGCATTGAAGAATTGAAAACTTTCGATTTATTAAATATAGCAAAAAGTTGACACAATAAATAAATATGAATATAAACTTCATTAAAATAACAATATACATTTACAAGCTTTGTGACATGCTATAATGTTTCTGTTTCTTTTGTAGCACACTTTTTATTTGTTACTTATAACAACGAAAATTAATGCAAAAATGACATTTTGTGATTAATTACAAGTGTTTAGCGTATTTGCAAAGAGTATACACAAGAGCACTCAACAGCTCCTTACAACTATGTTATACATCAGTAGGCCAATAATTCACATTCTTTAAAATCTAATCTCTCCATCTTTTATTGTTTATTTAAAGACTAACCGAACTTTTTCACCAACCATTCATTAGAAAAACCTTCTGTCTCAATAAACCAGTCACGCTCATCACCAAATCTCCACCATTGCACACGTCCCAATTAAAAGGCGCACATATACACACACAGACGCACACTCGAAACTTCCCTTAACTGTATAATACGCATCACCCATGTCATAAAAGCGCGCGTATCAAGTATCTCCCTCTCTCTCACAGACACACGCGTATAATCAGCAGACAATATTCCCCGTATCGGATCCTTAATAACGCGCGAAGCGCCGTAATCCCATTAGAGCGGGACTGTTACTACTACTACTGCCTCTGTCTCTCTCTCTCTTTACCCTCGGCGATGCGCGCGTATTAAAAACCATGGGCCGCTGAATAATACAATGGCCATCATTTCTCTCTCCCGGAGCATATGTCGGCAAGGGGAGAGAGAGAGCGAGCGACACGAGTGCGTACGCGAGGGGTCGGCTTTTTTCCGTTTCGCGCGCGCGGAGAGAGAGAGAGAGGGAGCTGAGAGAGAGAGAGAGAGAGAAAGAGAGAGAGAAGAGAGAGAGAGAGAGAGAGAGAGAGAGAGAGAGAGAGAGAGAGAGAGAGAGAGAGAGAGAGAGAGAGAGAGAGAGAGAGAGAGAGAGAGAGAGAGAGTCGATCCGAGGAGCGTGGAAATGGGAAAGAATCGATTTTATTTCTACGGAAATCTTGTAAGGATGAGTGGTGAGTGAGTGAGGGTATGGAAGTGAGTGTATGAGGTGGGGGGAGGGAGAACGTAAACCATTTTGTAAAGCAATCGTTGCATAGTTGATAATTCGTAAAAGTGACTATAAAGCACAAGCGTTTGCCACTATCGAGTCCGCTATCCCTGGAGAATCTTCATTTGTCACGTTTCATTGATTTGATTAGTTGAGCTTTTCAGGTTATATAATTTATAAGTAAATGTAATCTGATAACTATCTGAATATAGTAACTGTGAAATAAATGAGATTTAAAAACTGCAATTCTGTAGCTTGACATTTGAATATTCGCATAATCGGTACAGGCAAATGTGATGATGAATATTATCTGACTGCAGTGCATATAAATTTAATATACTTTAATCGCGTATTACCAAAATTACTCTCATATAAAGTGTAAGAAAGACCTTTATATGAATGAATGTATTTTTGATACTGTGCCGGTTTTCGTCTTCAATTTTAATCGTCAAGGAAATGAAGAGTTATTAATTCAATACTATCGGATAATATTACGTTCACTTGATAAAGTGATATACGCTACATCCTACAAAAGTATTGCTAAAATTAGTGTACTAGTTTCTTCAAGAAATTCAGTTGCGATTATGAAACACTTTGTAGATTGAAAATTCGTTATTTTAATAGAAAAATAATCCTGAAAAGACAATAAAGTATAAATTTATATAAAAATCGAGGCCAAAGTAATATTTGCTTTGTAGGAAGACAATTAATTGTAAAAATAACAAGATTAAGATATATGCATTATGCGTAAATTGGACATGATTAATATGACACTTTCCAGTAAATCAGTGAAAAATAATCTCTAGAGTGATTGCTCGAAAGATTGGTCCATATATTTTGTCAAACTTTCTACGGAGTTAATCAATAAACTGTACAAAGATGTTCCGCCAAATCTTTTGTAAATATAGTTGAGTTGTAAATTTATTTCTACATAATAATCACAAAACTCACTCAATAAACCATAATAAAATTTGATTCCTAAAAAGTTTTACCACTATTCCTATTTCTATTGCACATACTCTGTTGCTCAATTTCCATTAATTTCATTCATAAAACAGTTATCACTCTATTCACGGACTTTTTGCTTTTATTCAGCCTCACTATTAAAAGAAAAAGGTTTTTTACTTCTACAGCCGCAGTTAAGACTGTTTCAAGAAAAACAAAATACAAAAAGTCTTTCCATTCTAAAGAGATTTAAAAGCACACACGATCATACCTCATCATCATCAAATTGAAACCCACACCCATAAAGGCAAACGCAAAAAGTAACCGGGCAACAGCGAGCGAAGAAAGAGATTAATTTCAGCGCGCAATAATTCACCCCCTCTCTCTCTCTCTCTCTTTCTCTAGTTTTTTCCTTCCTTCGACTCCCCCTCGTACTTTCCGCACGTACACGCATTAGCTGTCTCACTTGACCTATAGTGCGCACCCCGTTATCCGAAGAGAGAAAGTGAGAGAGAGAGAGAAAGGAAGAGAAGACGGATCGAACAAATTTCATTAGCGCGCGTAGCACCTCGCCGTAGGGTCATAATGATTTTTCAGTCGCCTTGCCGTTCGTCGTCAGCGTATTTACGCTCGTACTTAGTGTCCCGGGGTAATCAAATAACGTCGTATAAAAGGCGAGATGGCGTGGGGGTGTTAAAGGAGGAAATAATTCTTATGGGCTTTATCGGCGTTTGAACTGCTGCTGCTGCTGCTGCTGCTGCTGGTCAGCAGGTTTCGATGTCGAAGGCGAACGACTGGATGAGTCGGGGTGGAAAAGGGTGCGCAAGCGCGTCTGAATGGCGAATTAAAGTTGAGCAATTCTGCGTGGACAATTAATTGAAGTGAAATTGCTATTTGCTTTATCGTAATGCTATTACTTTAACGTTTCTTCAACGTTGCAGCAGTATTACTGAAATATGCTCAACGCCGTTGTCACGTTATTTGTCATGTGTTCTGTATTAGTAAACAATGACAGTTATGATAACATTTCTTTGCCACTTTTTAGATAAAATATTTTTCAAACATATGTTTTAGGATTATTTTGATAGCATTAGAATAATGTTATAAGTTGGAAATGATTTAATAATGTAGTTTAAATGTTAGTAGAATCATTTGGCAACGTAGCTCACGGTAATAAACTCAGACATGTAAATACTGCGGAGACGGTAAGGAAACATTACACTGACATTGCTGAAATTGGTAGTATTTCAATACTATAGCTAGCCTATTGTTCGCCCAGACGTATAGATCCACACCATATATTTCAAAGATAAAATCATGAGCAGGGACGTAATAATGGGTACAATGTGCAGCACTAAAGATTAATCAGAAAGTAAATACTGCGATAATGCTTTGTATTACTCCCTCTAGATGTTTACATGACGGTTAGCATTAATTTTTATTACTTCCTGTAGTAGATGTTTACGTAACAATTAGCTTGAACTTTCTCGGCGATTGCAGTTTTGTCATTAGAAGCACGATAGCTAGTTGTTTCGCATGTGTATGTTACATACTTGATTAAATACGGTAACCTGACTGTAAGATATTTATTTTATATTTACTATAGTTCCATCATCGAAGAAATCCACATTATCAAACTATAGAATAAACTACGTTTTCTTAGAACGAGTTTTTGGCAAAATAAGCAACGCTTCTTATGCTTCTCCGACGATTTAGCGCGAGCCTCGGTTCAAAAAATTGCGTTCGCCGAAATAATTTACAGGCCTCGTAACTTGTCGGCAACGCGTGCGCGCACACGAAAATATATGCCGCGCGTAGGTGCTGTAAATCTCGATGGTTCGCTTTAATGCTCTGCCAAGCGCGGAAAATCTTTTTCATAGATCCTTGGGGCGGGCAAATTGTAGTTTATTAATTCCGGAAGGAGATTTTTCGCTGCGATATAGAGTCTGCTGTAGCGAAGAAGTATATATACGGATTTTTGGTTTCAGTGTTTTGCTGTAATTTTGAAAAGTAGAACTTGATTTCCGAGAAGATTAATTCGCACGGAACGTGTATGACGTGGAGATTAGTAATGCATTGAGTTTTAAAAAATATAGTTTTTAGATATAAATAAAAAGAGTGAAGGAGCTGCTACCATGTTAATTAATTTGACTGTTTTGTTATTATCGGATATTTAGAGAAATAATGAGTTTGTAATAAACAAGTTACTATAGGCAGTGCAAACCTGGTTTCATTACAAAATCATAAAGAAGTGTAAATATGATATATTTAGAGCCCATGGGACACGGTTGTATGCGTTACCAACGTTTCGAACTACGTCTTCTACGGTCCCCTCAATTATTCCTAAGCGAAAAAAAGATTTATTGTTTCATAGTGCTTACTTCCCCTTTCTTTCTTTGTATTTTTATTGTTCGTTCTAAGATAGTAAATCATTGTCCATAAAAGACATTATAATTCACAATTTTTTCAGCACCTAAATACTTATTCTACTAGTTTTCATATCTAAGATTTAATTCGCATATTTTTCTCGCAGTCTCTATTTATTTGCAATTTCAACGTAAAAGATACAGTACTTTGAGACTTCAAGACAAATTTTCTAGTTAAAATTTTTCTGGTAATTTCATACTACTTTTATAGGGCATTCTACTAAATGTAAGTCATAGTAATTTTTTAAAGATATCAAGTGTGTGTTTTTAAAGACCATGAATAATTGTAATTTTTACTTGCATATATTTTTGTGACTAACAAACGAAACGCACAAGGGTATTATTTTGAAAAATTAGTGTAAAACAAATCCCCAAAAATTATTCGTATTGTTTATATAAAAGCTAAACAATATAAAATTCACCGTCCGACCACACACCCTCACTCTACTAAACTTTCTTTATCACATTGCTGCCTCTGCCTCCCTCTCTCTCTCCCTCTCTTTCTCTCTCTTCGGAACTTGACCTTACCGTACGTTAAAAGCCCGGGGCGTGGCTTTGCTCGTATACACGAACATATATATACGAACGCGATTTGTAGCGAAAGAAGCCCGGACCCGAATTTTATTCGCACGCGCGCGCGCGTTCATATACATCATACCATCTTTCCAGCCTTATCGCAATTGCGAAAAAACCATCCGTGATAAAGTTCTCTCTGCCGAGATGTGTGCGTGTGCTTCGGGGGAGTGTTAGGGAAAATCGACGGATGATAAACTGGCGGCTTGTTGGCTGAATTATTCGAGATTTTGAGCTGAATCTGCCTGATTTGGGCTGGACAGTGTGAGGTGAATGGGTGTTAAGATAATTTGATTCGTTCTTTTTTTGTTGTATTAATTACGAAATGAGATACGACTGTGCGATGTTAATTTCATTTTTGTTACAATTTTGAATGCAATGTTTAATAGTTATTGTTCTATCATAAAATCATTTGCAGTTTTCATTATTTATCGCTAATTTTAATTTATAATCTTTTCTTATTAATTAATTATTAAACCTCTATTTCATATTATGTAATTAGAACTATCGTGCAATCGTTGTAATTAAAATAAGTTTTTTAGGGTAATTTTTTATCCCTTCAACCATTTACATTTTATAACGATTAAAATTCGAGACTTTGTAAACTTTGAAAACTTATGTACGTCAACGAAGATTTGTAAGTTTAATTATCTTGAACAGAAGTTAAAAGATTTAAACCGAATATGGCAGGAATATTCGTGGAATATTTAGAAGTGTACTTCGTCTTACTCCATTAAGGTAATGTGTACTTACCGACAAATTTTAGAACATGTATATCTTTTGCAAATAATAATTGAATTACTAAAAAAAAAAATTGAGTATAGTATTTATATATACGGAGCGCCTGACAGAGCTGTTTTTCCAAAAATCTACTCAGAATTTATTTAATTAAATAAAAGCCGCAATGCCGATAAGTAGGGATCTGTAATACTTCGAATTTTGCCAGTATTAAAACGAGCGTATCTCATGGAAATGCTGATAGAATCGCACAAAAAAAAATCTGAGCATAGTATTTACATACACGGAGCGCCTGACAGAATTGTTTTTCCAAATAAACGTTCGAATGTTTATGAATTAAATAATGAAATTGGGTTGATTTTGAGGTTCACATCGCCTTAAATTGAAGAATTTACCACAATCATTTGGTTTTTGAGATTTTTCAAGTTCTGTCAAAATTATAAAACAAATGTGTGCGATTTAACGTTATTAAATTTAGGTTGCATTAAAATAGAAGAAATTGTAAAAAAATACTTTTACTCACTAAATTTAAATATCAATATATTGTAATATTTTCACGCTTTGAAGCTACCGATCACGATTACAGATTCCTACACTTAATTTAGTGGTGTTTCAATGTTAATTCTACTTTACATACTTGATATCAAGCATCTATTGCTTGTATATATTTGATAATGTGCATCGTACACGAAAAAAAAAACAGAAACAAAAATTTTAAATCAAGAAAAATAATAAAGGAACATTAATGTCGATAATTTTAAAAACTCACGTCTTCTTATCAAATTCATTTTAAAATATTTTTTTTTTTCAACATTTATTTGTTACAAGAATTCTTATAATTTAAAATTTTCCTGAATTATTAAACCCTTATCCCATCTCGTCCTAAAAGATACAATCCCTTATACGACCACCGGCCGAATATGTACACCGCGTGAATATTGCAATAGGGTGATTTCGCGCGAAAAAAACATATATCCGCGGTCGCGGTGTGGTAAAAAAAAAATTGGGTCCAGCCGGGATTTGAACCCGGGACCTCTCGCACCCTAAGCGAGAATCATACCCCTAGACCACTGAACCGCTTGTTGATATAATTTGAATTCATCGAATTTTTATACTTTCATCTCGCCTATATGTGCGTATGTGTGCGAGGCAATACCAGTTTATTTCGGGGCCACCTTTCCAGTAGTGAAAGGTAGACCTTTCACTTTTATGTTGATGCGTGTACGCCTTGGGCGAGTTCGCTTCGGTTTAAAAAGTATTGTTAACAATGCGTACTGTTATTTTAATTTTAACGTTTAGTAGATGTGTGCTGGTAGTTCTTTTATTAAGAAGTTGTCATTGATATTTAAATAAGTTGGTGGCTAGATGTTGAAAAAATTAAATTTTAATTTGATTGCGATCCTGACAAGTTTTAAATGAACTTGACATTTTCTATTTGAATGGATTTACTGTAAATAAACTAGTTATCAAATATACTTATATATTTGAACACGTGTTCAATAGTTGCAGATAGCTGTTGCTTTTCTTATCAAAAAGATAAGAATGAACGAAATTAATGACATTGTAATTTTATAGTTTACCGGGTTTATAGGCAAAGTTGAGAATCTAAATGGATACTTTTAAATAAGAAACAAAACAAATGTTAGTAACGTTAGAACTGATTTACTAAATTGACGATTACAAATTTGCTAAAATTATAATCGTCAATTTATAATTGACGATTATAAAGATCTTTAATTTATAATACATCATATTTCCTCTCTCTTAAATACAATTTAGCATAGTTGCATAATAAGGTTGTAACGTTACAATCATATATCTTAATGGAATAACAGTATGCAATTCAAATTAGTATTAATAATCAATCCACCAATGTGGGCTGAAATTAGCTGTAATACATGCCTTGATCCGTCAAACGATAAAGGACCAGTAAATCGACAAGTTAATTCCGCCAACAACGCAACTTTAAAACAAAGAATACAAATACAAAATACTGTCAAAAATAATAAAAACCAATCATTTTATTTTATTTCATCGCCAATACATTAAATGTGCCCTCAAATCCGAGTTCCAAACCCGTAAAAACCACAAGCCGTTTATCCTAAAATCCCTTCGAAACTCAACAAAAAAAGCCCGTCGAATTTCGAGCCCCTCCAGTTTTAATTTCCTTCCTGTAACAACTTACGCGCACACATATAATCCCGCTTGAATATTTTCCCACACATCGTGCGCATATAAATCCCCGGAAAAACGGGATTGGTTCGCCGGAAAAAAAATTGGCGAGGTAATAAACAGGTGCGCGGGAGGAAAGATAATGCGTTTTACGCTCTATGATTCCGCGGGGTCCGTTCGATCGGCGCATCGGCAAGTCGTTTTTTGGTTATTACGCGCGTGCGCGGGCGTGTAATTACAGGAAATAAAGCGGGTCTTTTTTCGCTTTGAGGTGTAATTAAGAATACATTTGTTTAATAGGCAGTCGTTTATGCGTGTTATTATGGAGCTATAAAAGTTCTATCAGTTGTTATTTTTGTGTATTTGGTAGCCAAATATAGTGCTCGTAATTATAGGTATTATCTGTGAGTTTAATTTTATGTCATATGAATGTTATAATTTTTCCCCTAAAATTAGTTTTTTTTTTATTTTGTTGTGTAAATTATAAAAGCAGGTATAAAGTCGTTGGGCAAACTTTATTGTTGAGAAAAAGGGATCAATCGTTGTCAATAAAAATGTTCACGACATTTAAAAAGAATTGTTCTCATTTAATTAAATTGAACGTGAACGTTTTATTTAGTCCGAAAATACTTAATTTTATGATTGATCTAAAGTGAAATAAATTGACGATGTTATAAATTTTCCTCATCAATTTTCCAATAAAGAATATAAGTATATTTATATATAAGTATTTCAATTCGGCGTTGACCTTTATTAGATAATTTGATTGACCAAACGTATATGACGAAGTAAAGCGCCAATGCAGTCGACAGCGTTTTATTTATTGTACGCCATTGCAGTCGACAGCGTTTTATTTATTCTACTCCATTGCAGACAAATTTATTGATGATATATCGCCTTTCACTGGCACAGGATATCGAAATATCAACAGATGGACTTTGCGAAATTATAATATTGGCGTTTCATTAAGAACGTTCATGTTTCAATTTCTGAAATTTTTATTTTTCTCTCTCGTTGATGATTTATGAGGCACGATATTATCGAAAATATTTATCTGAAAATTATTAGATTAGGGTCTTATAAAATTAAACTCGAATTTTTGTTTTTTAGTAACTTTTTATCAATACTTTAACTCGATTCAGACAAAATATAGTATTTTATTTCTCAGTTTTTAATTTGTTTTATTCTCTTTATAGAAACCAAAATTGATTTGAAATAATAGAAAACATCAAGGTTTTTATTTATCATAGTTGTAAATATTTTTGGATTTCTCAAACTGCCTACAGTTAAAATATTTATAAAAGTTTTATTGATCCCATGTAAGCTGTATGTAGAAGAAATAAAGAAAGTATCGATATTTAACTAAAACTTTTCAAGACAAATAAATAAAATTAAATTTTTCATTGCTTATTCGAATTTACAATCTTAGGAAGTAAACTCTTCTACATAAAAACCGTTTACAACAATGTTACCAAAACATTATTACAATATACATTTTCAAAAACTTTCAATAACGCCGCAACAAAATAACGTTCCTAAAAGCTTCCAATAACGTCGCTCAAGTCTATCACCGGAGCCTTTCAAGACCTCGCAATAAAAAAAAAAGTGCTTTCTAAAGGAAAACAATAAAAGTTCCTGCATATACTCTCCTCCCACCTAAATATTCATCACAACTCCTCCCTCGCTCCTGAGTCTCAACAATCGCTCATCTCGCGCAATCGATTAATCAATTCCACCGGTCGCTTGCTCGCTCGCGCGCGTTTATTAACTCCGGCACTCTCTCTCTCTCTCACACACACAATATCGCTCGATCATCTCTTCCTCTGTCTCTCTCCGTTTAATCGCGCATGCATGCAGCGCGGGTGGCCGATAATTCAATAAACGCTGCGACGTCAAAGCCACGCTAATGATCTGTCGTTAACGGAGAGAATCGCGGTCGTTTCCATTCTGACGTGTGCGGTGGGCTACTGGTGGTACAGGAGAGACAGAGAAGGAGGAGGAGGAGTTGCCACGCTGAAAATTAGGTGGCGATTTCGACGAGCTCGTTGATTAAGTCTTTTGCTAATGGATAGGGGATGTGTTGGTGTGGGATTTCACGCGATGGGAATGTTTTTTTTTATTCTTGGTTTATGATTTTTGTTTTGAAAAAATAAGTTGGAATATCGTAGCATCAGTTTTTGAATCAAGCTGAAAAATATTAGTTTTTCAAAAAAGATATCAAATGATATTTTTTTCGTCATATAACATCATACATTTATTAACTTGAATATACACACAGGTAAGAAAAGTAGAAAGTATAAATTACCTAAAATTATGAATTAAAATTTTAAAACATTTTTCCATTGTCGTGATATAATATAAAACGACGTTGGTTCCATAAAATAATTTCATAAAATTTTCGAGGAAACATTTCGAGTAAATGTATAAAAGTTTTAGATACATTTTTTAACACACGTTTAAGTTGAATAAGACTTAAAAGCTTTTAAAAACTACTTTTATTTTGATCATTTATAATTTTATGTTATTATATAATATTTTTATTATATTATAATTTCATAATTATGAGTTTTTTGATGATGAAAATAAAGCTAAAGACAAGATTATATTGAAAATGAAAATTTAATAATTTTGAGTGGATTTCAAATTTTAAAATAACTGCAGTTGCATTGAAAAATAAACAGATAATAACGATAATTAAAAATATAGTATAACAGAAGCCTGGAATCGATAAACATAATTTGTATTTATTAATTATTTTTCGAATGTTTTATTATTTTCAATTAGTAAAAATATAAGTTAAAATAAGTTCAAATTTGTACTTTGATTATTACTTTTAGAATATAAAACGAACGAAAAAGAAAAAAATTTCAGAATTCGAATTTTCATCTCTGCAATTTTGTATGAAAGAGTAACTTCCTGTTCGAATAGTTTTCAAATGTGGACCGTTCACGTTTAATTTAGCAAATGCTAGATAAGGATTCCATTATTTCCGAAACGTGAAATAAATTTTATTTCCTTTTCTGATAAAAAACCAATTCCAGATTTGTCCGTTTTCTGAAAGAAGGATTTTGTTTTGTAACAAAAAGTGCTGCGCATTTTCCGATGTGAAATTTGTACCAATGGGCTTTTAATATATTCAATCTAGGAACACAAGTTTTGGAGAGACTTAACGTTCCTTTAAAATTAATATGTTATCTAATTTGTTTTTGATAGCTTGATCATACAGTTAAAGGACTTTTGCGAAATTTAAAAGAAAAAGAAAAATATGTTTTTCATTTTAACATCGATTCTTGACTCGTTTTATTAAAACTGATTCAATGCTCAACAATTTTTTAATGTTTTCAGATAAAATGTAAAAAAAATTATGAATGAATAACTTGATAAATATTTATCTTCTGAAATAGCGAACACCTGCTTGAGTAGCAAAGTACAGGTATTCCTTTAAATCACACCATTTCCAATTTGTATAATTGATTGAATTACTCCATAGCTTTCAAAACTTTAAATTGAAAATCTCTTGATCAGAATTTTATCGGGGTCGATAATCTACAATTTAGTTAAAAGGGAAGTCTCGACGAAAATCGGATTGAAATGGCGAAGTGGATTTTTATTTTAAGTCTTGATCAAAGTATTCGCCTTAGCATACGGAGTTCTGTATGCTGTATAATTCGCCACTTCCCCGGGCTCTCATCAAAAAGTAAACACCTGCTGGTAGTTTCTTTTCATTCGCGACGTTTTCTTCGATATTTATAAATCCGACAATGGGATTTGCGATCTCTTAAATGAAATATATTGATTCTTATTGGATTATATTCTCTTACACGATTTATCTTTAGTAGAATTAAATAATGAATTCAACGTTAACATTTAGCTATATTTGTTATAAGCGCAGGACATTAACGCATACCGAATAAAAAGGCGATTTAAAATAATTATCTTTAATTTTTATACTTTATAATAAAAATAACCATAAAACTAGCCCAAAATAATTCACGAAAATAACTAATAACAAGAAAAGAATCGAAAATACAGAATATAAACATATTGAAAATACAGATTAAGTACGACATCCCTTTAATTTTACTATCCCTACTTTACCGCCAAAGATCTTCTTAATGTCTAAATTTGATATTTTGAAGACACCAGGATATTTGAGTCAAGCTAAGAATCCAACTTAACACGTTTCTTCTTACGAATCGTTAAAATCTTTCTTACATGGATAAAACACATTGTTAGAAAAAAAATCTTCATTATTGCTTCCTCCTAGAGGAAGCTTTGTGATAGTAAAGAAAAAGTTTATGAGGCAATGTGTTAGAAATGTTATTTAGCAAATTTGGAATCGAAATACACTATTTTTAGAAAATGTCCGTATGGATGTGTGTGTGTGTGTGTGTGTGTGTGTGTGTGTGTGTGTGTGTATGTATGTCAGTATACGCTGATATCTCATGATCTACTCGATCGATTTTAACGGGAGAGTGATCATTTTTTTAGATTTTGCTTCCACAATTGGGGCCAATATTCTATTTTTGTAAAATTTAATTTTTTTTTTTATAACCATTTTTTAATTTTCAAAATTTTTATTTTCGATTTTTTAAATATTTAGAACAAATATTGTTTATATATAATGAATTCTCTGTATGTAAGATAAAATTATCTACAATTAAAAAAAAAAAAAAAAGTCGGTAGCTATATTTCGTCATAAGTTATTAATGAAAACTTAATTTTTTGTAAATAGGTTATATTTCGAAATTAAAAAAAGATATTAACATGAATATTTTTTTGGTTATAAAGGATATTAAGTACTATAACTTACTAAATTTTTAGGTTTTTTTATTCATTATTTTTTGAGAAAAAAAATAATTTATAAAAAAAAGTGATTTTTTTGTCGTTCAATAACTATAGTAAAATTGGCTTAATCACTTTGAAATTCTTTGTAGGAGTAGATTTTGTATACCAATCGAGTGAGTTCTTTGGGCAAAAGGATTGATCCATAAATTTCGGAGATATTTGAGGTTAAAATTTTTTTCAATTTTTTTTTTAATCGTAATTTCTCGAGAACGGCTCTGTGTATCTAAATGGGGTGGATGGCATTCGAAAGAGAATTAAATTACCTATATTTTCTAAAAAAAATTAATTCTCTAGCTATTACGGTTCCTTTGTTATTAACAAAAACGTAAAAATTGAAAAATGAAAAAAATGAGTTTTATATGTTCAACTGTTACAAGAGTAAAATTGTCTTATTCGCTTCAAACTTTATTGTAGAGGTATATTATTGATAGTTCTCGGATGAGTTCTTTTGGCAAAATGATTGGTTCATAAATTTCAGAGATATTTGAGGTAAAATTTTTTCTAGACATTTTTAAAATGTATTTCTTGAGGATGGCTCTGTGTATCTGAATGGGATGGGTAGCATTTGAAAGAGAATTAAAATATTTATATTTTCTAAAAAGAAAATTTTTTTAGTTATCACGGTTTTTTATTATTAACAAAAATGTAAAACTTGAAAAATTGAAAAATGAAAAAAAAAATCTGTCTTTATCAAATTTTTTAAAATACATCCCCTCACATTATAACAGCCTTTCCACATAACGCATTCAATATAACACGTTCAATGTTCAACGTAACACGAAAAGAAATTTGTTGTCTGACATCTACCAATTTCATACTCAGTGGTAGTGGTGCAGAATGGGTACATTTCTACCACTGACTATGAATTCGGTAGAATCGGACAGCAAAATATTAAATAAAATGAATATATTGAACTAGCATATGAATAATATTTATATAGAAACATTTATTTATAAAATCCGAATCAAAAATTTTCTATGAGAAGTCGATCGAATCGTCAAACCATAGTTATTAAAAAACGATGATCTTGTACGAGATGTAGAATCATTCTCTGGATATTAAAAGAAACAAGCTTACTCTCTAGCACGACACTAGACGAATCCACAACCTTCGATGTTATTTATTTTATAGTTTAAAAATGTGAATTTTTCTTATGAAATTTTTTGTAATCAATCTCAAAATGTAATAATAGCAAAATATTAAATAAAATGAATATATTCAACTAACATGTGAATAATATTTATATAAAAATTTATTTATAAAATCCGAATAAAAAATTTTTTATGGAATAATATATAATTATATTATCATTTTTACAGAAATATAATAGAAAATAAAATTGCTTTACTGTATTGCATGCTGTGCCGCATGTGCGTTATGTCTCCCATACAATAATTTTTCTTGTAAACACAATCAAAGAACAACTTTAGAATATTTTTTTTATTTCGAACCAATGCACGACGAGAAGCCGTTGACAGTGGATTTGAAGAAGAAAAATTTGATGAAGAATAGAACTTGAAGAAGATTATTTTCCATTCATATAAGAATTAAAATCACAAACAAATAAATTACAAATGGAACCTCAATGAATAGCCATGAAAAAATTACAAGTTAATATTTTCCACAAAATTTTTCCAATTTTTTTCGTGAAAAATTTATTTTTCGAATTTTAATTTAATAAAAGGAATCAAAAAGTTATTTTGAGGAAGCTGCCAATGAATTGGCAGCGGTTTCTGTATAGGGAAATCCTCATCAATATTGCTTAAAACACTTTCACACGGACACATAACGACCAATTTTTTCCATATTCCATATGTTATATAAAATAAAAAGTATGTTCTACTATTTCTAACAAGTTTCACAACTGAAAGTTAATAAAAACAGAAAGTGAAGACCCATATTCTCATAAAAAGCAAGCAAAAGATCCACCACACTAATGAATTCCGCAATTCCCAAATTACTCTGACACGTTATACCGGCGCCCACACACACCTCATTCAATCACCGCCGCCAACGCATTTAAAACCCATCAGTGCAGCCACGAGCGCGCGCGCACACACACACACACACAGGGGATCTTTGACATTTCCAACCACCGACAGACGGAGCCAATCGCCAGCGGTGAACACGAAAGAGAGATAAGGGAGTCGCTCTCCGGAGAAAAAAGCGCAGCCAATATCCTACGGAGAGAAAGTAGGTCGGATTCGATAAAAAACCTACGTCTTTTCATCCCGGCGATCAAGGGGAGAGCGAGAGGGAGAATTAGAAAAGTCCCCGGGCAAAAAGAGATCGAGTGCGAAACCTCGGCGGCGGCGGCGTTTTCTTTAATTTCCCTTCTCTAATTTCATTTTCGCGCGCGCGAGCTCGTTACGGGCCGGCCTGGAAAATTACGCTCAACTCTTTCTCCTGTCTATGTGTATGTGTGTGTGTGTGGGAGTAGGGCGCGCGGAAGGTTAGAGTTGAGTCTTTATCGCTGCCTTTATCGTTGGCGGTTTTTATGGAAGTAGTCTTTTTTTATATTTTTGCTGAGACTTATTGCTATGGAGGACTTGAGATGAACGTGGCATGATGTCAAGACGAATTGGACAAGCGATAGAAGTGACTTTTAAATTGATGATATGTAATTCGGTTATGATTTTTTAAATTAAATTTTAGTGGTTAAAATCTATTATAGTCTAATAAACTCTGAGTTCTTAGGACATGTGTAAGGTGATTTATTTGTTATCTTGATCATTTTATGGCTAGTTCAGCTAAATATAAACTTTGGGTGAGGTTGAATCATAAAATAAAAATGAACTAGATATTAAATTTGATTTAAATATATATACGTATGTAGTTCAAACGGAAGTTGCTGGTATGGAAAGAATTCCTCTTGAACAGAAATGTCTCTGTAAAAGAAAAATTTCTTGAATTCTCCTGTGCTACTCTTGTACGAAAGTATTCCTTGTACAAAGGATATGTCCAGTAAACAAAATTCCTAGGTTTTGAAAAATAAATGAAAATTATGATTATCAGTAATTGCCTTACATATCTTAAATCTTGATTAAATCTCAATATACTTCCACCCAATATCGTACGACGCTTATATTATACTTATTTTAATTAACCGTGATGGGACCATATATTATTACTACGCTACGAGGCCACGCTATTAGCCCGTAATCGCCTTAGCCTTACGGCAATTCTTTTCGCGGTCGTCAGATGGCGACGCTCGTGTCTCTGCCTCGCCGGAGAGAAGCTGGAAAAGACGGAGAGAAAACCGCTGGGTCATTCAGGTGCATCCTGCACAAAGGAGGCGCGCGCGCACGCCTCGTGCTCCTTTGACGCATCCCGGGCTTCTTTGCCGAGTATATACGGGACGCGAGGAGAAATTGTTTCGCGGAAGAGGAGTCTGGCGAATTCTTTCCCCGCGTAGGTGGCAGTGATGTCCTTTTTTTGGCAAGGGTATTGTTGAAAATGTCGTGAAAAGCAATGTTTTTTTTTGTTAGTAGTAAGTTGATAAAATGTAAGGGTGGTGGATTTTTGTTAATATAAACAAAATAGCTGCTATACAGCTTTAATAAAGTTACTGTAATGTTATCAAAAGCATAAAGTACTATTATATATAGTAACATGACTATAAGGTTTTTAGATAAAAAACCTTCTGTTACGTTACTTTAACGTTATAACCCTATAAAGTATGTAATATTATAGTATAGAAACGTTACAAGACGTACGATAATCTTAGGAACAAAGTTAAGACAATTATATTTTTCTTGTATAAGTACCAGGTAAATATGCTTCATTATTTTTATAAAAAGAAACTAATTTCTATTGCAATAATCTAATATATCTCAATTTTTAGAAAACTCCGTTAACTTCTACATTGTTTAATGGCAACTTTTCAAATTTATCCTTTAGAAAATACATTGTATTATTCGAGGCAAACGGGCAATTCCGGCCAATCATAACCATAATTTTATTACGAACGAATCCGGAGTAACGATACTACCCCCGATCCATCGAATTTTTCGAGCCTCGGGCGACTCGTTTTCCCCTTATCCAAAGGAGTAATTCAGCCGCGGGCGGATTTATTCGAGCGAATTTCTTTACCGCGCTAAACGCGCTGCGTAACTAAGAGTAAGTAGTCGTATAAAGCCAAGAATTCGGGCTTTGGGAGAAGATAGCTTCGCTCTGTATGTGTGTGTGTGTATCGCGCTAGACTTCCGGGATTAAGTTAATGAAAGCGTCGTTTTGCCGTTTAATTTAACGGGCTTTGAAATTCGCGAGAGCGGGAGATAAAAAGCGCCGGTGCAAGCTAGCTGGCGAGCGCTTTTTCGCTGATGCGCGGAGATAAAAGGAGATTAGATGACGGCTCTTGATTTCGAATTTATGGAGTAATTTCCGAGGGATTAGCGCGTATAAAAATTATACAAGTGTCTTTGGGGGTTAGTTAAGGTTGATCGCATTTTGAAAAGTGGTATGAATATTTTCCCTGGAAGCTTATAATTGATTGTAGTCTCTCGGATCTTTGAAAATATGTGGCATAATTTGTTGGTAAAAGGAACATTTTTGTGTGGTTATACATTGATCAATGATTTTGAAGTCCTGGAGTTTAAATATGTTTATATATAGGTATATGATATTTATGTCATATTTTATTAAAAAGTCACAGACCTTATTAAAAATTCCTTCTAGCAGCATAAAATCCACTCATAAATTTTTATTAAAATACTTATTTTTAGTTTAAATGCATCGAAGTAACATATAACATTAAACATCTTTCATCTTATAAAAAATTTTTAATTTATACGGGGCCCTTGACGAAAACGAGTAATAAACAATTTTCGAAAATCAAATACAGAATGCAAAATCGGTCGGAAAAAAGTTAAATTATGGTAATGTCAGGCGCGGAATTCAGTTATATATTTTAATGGTGCGTATAAAGTCGACGGCTTTCTATATGCATATTTATAACGCACGGAAGATGAGAAATTATTGCCCAGTCGTCGCGTCTTGCGCCACCGCAGCGCGCGCGTGATAGCGCAAAATTCAGTCGTTTTAAATTTTACAGTCGAGAATAATGAAATGATTTATTTTGCTTGAATTTTACGTTATGTTGCTTTTCCTGCCTTTTTATTCTTTACTTGCTGTTTTATTTCAAATTGATCGCTTTCATGTACGTATATATAAAAACGTATGCGAAAAATTAAGAAAAAATAAACGGCAGTTCAAATACGATGTGTAGTATTTTACGATATTTTGTATATTTTTTCATATTTTTGTGTACTCTGGTATTTTTTATGTTCACATACAAATTCATATATGGATCGTATATTTAGACGAAGAATACAAACGTAAAGGTTCGAGAGAAAATTCTAAAAAACATTTTTAAAGTAAACAATTTTTAAAATAATTTTCTAAAATAAAGTTTATGCAATGTTCCTGTAACCTTATTATTGCAACACAATAGTATTATTTCATAAATTTCTTTTATTAAATATAACTTGTTTCGTCGATGCTACTGAAATATTATTCTCTTTTTTCTGTACACAAGCAATAACTCAAAATCACATTGTTCAACTACCACTACAATATTGTCACAGCATTATTAAAATATTCCAACAACACAAATTCCCAACAGCCACAAATATTCGCACCAAACAACTTCCCGTTACGAAAAAACGAAAAACCCATGTTCAAATATAGATTCATAACCGCCCCGTCGTTGGCCTCTCTATTTTTTTTTCGCGAACCGCGCCCACGTTTAATCACGATAGAATAACGGCGCGGCGCGACCCGCGGCGCACGCGTCATTAAGCCGGCTAACGTCTTAATTAAGACGGAGGTGAACTAATAGCGCGTCGCTGCAAATTACCCTTTGCCCGACTTTTACGATTACGTGCCCCGCTCGCCTTATGGTTTGGATGCGGGCACGCGCGTCGGGCGTTGAGTGGATATAATACGGATGTACGGAGGAGGAGGAACTGTAACGGAAGGACGGAAGCTACGGCTATATGCGGTAGTTCTGTTGTATATAGGGTTGATTAGAATTCTAACGAATTATTCGTCCCTCGCTCGGGCGAATTGTCTTTTGATAACGCCAGCAATATTCATTGATTAATATTTTATTCAAATTCATTGATGGACGTTCGTGTTATTTTTTTTTTATAATTTTGATACATTACTTTTGGGATATAAAAAGATTATAAAACATTGATCGGTGAAGAAGATTTAAAGACGCTTAGAAGAAATTGTAAATCTTCATATGGAAAGAATAGTATTTTTGACACTCACATCGAAAGAGTTATATAAACTTATTATTTATACAGTAGTAAATTCCTTTTATTTTTAGAAAAGGAAAAAGAAACGAAATATAGATTTTTCAATAATATTCCAACAATATAACTTGTATACCAATATGCATAGAAGGCTTTATCACTTGGTAGGTTTAATAGTAATTTACTAAGTTGTCGATCTGTCCGAGTCTAGGTAGTTGGGAGTGGGACGTTCTGGTAATCACTGTCACCCTCATCAGAACTAACAATTTATTATTTTTTAATAATGTAAAGGTTCGTTACATATGTAAGGTCCAATTATAAAAAGAATCGTTGAGTAGTTTTTTTACTTTTAGAAAGAGCGCTTGTATAAATCAGCTTAGTTTCTTATTTTTATTTTCCACATTTGCGAAAATAATCATAAGTTATCATATATAATAAGTATCAAAATAATGTTTGTTGTACTCTTCTGTAATATCAGCACATAGAATTGAAGAAAACCATGATTTGATTGGAACAATGATGACATCTTAGAAAATAATAGACGAAAGCGACTCATTTCCGAAATATTACACATACACATGCAAAAATACCCCATAGATAAAAAAGAAGTCGCAAGTAAATTAAATACTCGATATTCACAGCTGATACAGCAAATACAAAACTAATAACATTCAAAATTATCTGCACGTTAGTCTCTCACACATCTGTTTTTTTATGGAATATCTCATTTACTCCATATTATATGAACACTAGCGTTAATCAGCGCGCTACGCGCGCCACTGTTTGTTGGTCTTTTGTTTCTCTCCTTTCGAGATTCGAGACGGATTCGATTATTCGAGATTTCGAGATCGTTCGAGGGCAAAATAGATTATCTCGAATGCTCAATTTATATAAGGGACTGTCAGAAAATTTCCATATATATATAGACCCACATAAAACAATTTTATAAAACTTCTATAAAAATTATATATAGTAGACCATATAAAATGTTTATAAAGATTTTATAAATAAATGATTCTATATAAATAATATATAAACTATATAGAAATCACATAGAGTTGGCAAGAGGAAGAAAAGAAAGGGGTAGAGTGAGGGACAGACGAAAATTATCTCAGACTTTGCATGCCCTATGCGGCCGTTGGCCATCAGTAAGTTCCCGTGAAAATCCAGTAAATATGTAGCATCAGATAGCGCACTATTTCCTAGACGCGGAGCTCGTCATTTCCACGGCGTCGAGCTCGTCAGACATGAAGTCCATACCCGCACTACTCTAACGTGACTCTCTCGTTGCCGCGGTCGTCGTTGTCCGCCGTTGTTGCCGTCGCTGTCGTCACCGTCGTACCCGCCGAGCAATTAAACTCTTCTTTATGCTGTTCCATCGAATTCGCAAATATTTAATGTCACTTTCCAACCTGAAAATATATTTCACAAAGAATCTTTTTCACGGTATAAAGAAATATTTTATAAAAAATATCAACTTATCTGATAATTGTTTCATTGCTCCCTATTGAAAAAAATCATGTGACTAATCATATGATTAATCCAATGATTAATCATATGATAAATCATGTGATCAATCATGTGATTAATCATGTGGTTAATCATGTGATCAATCATATGATTAATCACATGATATTATCGACGGAAAAATCATGTGATTAATCACATGATTAATCACATGATTGATCACATGAATTTTTCCAGAATCCAGGAATATGCTCTGCTGAATTTATAACTTAATTTATTTATTATCTAGCAGTTTACCACTGCTATATTATAAATGAAAAATAATAGTTAAATGAAAAATTTGCAATATAATATAATTATTTGTATATTACAGTTATTTAGATAATTAATTCAATTGAATATATAGACAATTTTATTGTTATTACAATTATAATGTTCCGACATAACTGAAGAATGGGAGAAAATAAGAACTTCTAAATATATTCTGCCCTAATGAAAAGATGGGATATTTGGATTAGTGGGTATAGATGAGCAATTGATATACGATAAATGGGCCCTATGGGTTTTCCTTGCGGGTCCCATATGACTGATATAAAACTAGTTAACATTTTTTTTGGATTACAAACATTTTATTCGAATAATAATCAATATTACTTCTTATACTACTTTGATAAAAGTATATTTTTATTATAAATTAAGGCTACAACTGTAAATAAACAATAAAGACACGTAACATACCTGTATATAGGAATAAGATTATTATAAATGATATTGTTATTAATGTAGAGAAATGATGTTTAAGGAGCCTCGTGCTCGCGCTACTCGACTCCGACCCGTGGTAGCAAATTCACACGAAGCCGGAGCCGAGCGCGCCCACGTGTACTCGATTTTGGCAGCTACCATGAACAGTTGCGACGACGTCGGCGACAGCGCGAGGAGGTCACTACTTGGCGATGATGTTTCTATTAAAAAAACAGAGAAGATATTTTACATAAAGTCAGCTGCTCAAAATTTTAGAATTGTTTATGTTTAATTTGTGAGTTAACTAATATTTTTTATTCAACAAACTTCTTTCTGATTCTTTATTAAAAACCATTTAAAATGAGCCCTGGAACGATATTAGCAAACATTTAAAATGATTCATTTGGAAAGTCTCAGATTCGCTACTTATTAGTATACCTTCATCTGAAAAAAGAAAAAAATAAGTACAGCAGAATAATTTTGATTGGACAAAATTTTTACTGAATCTTTATTAAAGTCCCTTTCAAATAAGCCCTGATCGATGTTCGCAAACCCACTTGAAAAGAATTGTATATTTTTTTAATGTCAGTAGAAACCAATAATTGGTATTTTCGACAACCTGCTGGATTTGAGATCTTAATATTATTCATATATCTTATGTCATGGATCTTGTCGCTGAATTTTCTCAAAGCATGAAAAATATATTAAACATCTATTTTCAACAATATTTTCAACAGGCATTTATACATTTATACTTTCCTAAATTTTCAATGGGAGACGCTTACACTGTTAATACACTCTATTTGTAAACTTCATATCTATTCGAAACTGAATTTTATAAGTAATCTATTATTATGTGTACCAAAGCTAAAAGTAAAATACTATAAAAAAGTTGTAATCAAATTAGTTGAAAGACAATTAACATTTGTATATTCCAATGCGCATACAAATACATCTCACTCAATAATTTTCAAATAAAATATGGTGTTCTTATTAAGGCTTCGTTTCATAAATTTCATAAACTATGTAATCTACAAACTTATAACTCATTAAGATCCATAATACAATTATTTAATTTTCAACTTACGCTGAATAGTTTATGAAATTTCATGAAGCAAAGGCTTAATAAGAAAACCATATTTTATTTGAAAATTATTGATTATGGAGTATACGTCTGTGCATTTGAATTTGCAATTGCTAAATTGTCTTTCGACTAACTTGATTGCAACTTTTTTATAGTAATTTATTTTTAGCTTTGGTACACATAATAATAGATTACTTATAAAATTCAGTTTCAAATAGATATGAAGTTTTCAAAAAGAGTGTATTAACAGTGTAAGCGTCTCCCATTGAAAATTTAGGAAAGTATAAATGCCTGTTGAAAATATTGTTGAAAATAGATGTTTAATATATTTTTCATGCTTTGAGAAAATTCAGCGACAAGATCCATGACATAAGATATATGAATAATATTATTATTGGTTTCTACTGACATTAAAAAATATACAATTCTTTTCACATAGGTTTGCGAAAATCGATCAGGGCTTATTTGAAAGGGACTTTAATAAAGATTCAGTAAAAATTTTGTCCAATCAAAAATATTCTGCTGTACTTATTATTTTCTTTTTTTCAGATGAAGGTATACTAATATGTAGCGAATCTGAGACTTTCCAAATGGATCATTTTAAATGTTTGGTAATATCGTTCCAGGGCTCATTTTAAATGGTTTTTAATAAAGAATCAGAAAAAAGTTTGTTGAATAAAAAATATTAGTTAACTCACAAATTAAACATAAACAATTCTAAAGTTTTGAGCAGCTGACTTTATGTAAAATATCTTCTCTGTTTTTTTAATAGAAACATCATCGCCAAGTAGTGGCCTCCTCGCGCTGTCGCCGACGTCGTCGCAACTGTTCATGGTAGCTGCCAAAATCGAGTACACGTGGGCACGCTTGGCTCCGGCTTCGTGTGAATTTGCTACCACGGGTCGGTTTCGAGTAGCGCGAGCACGAGGCTCGTTAAACATCATTTCTCTACATTAATAACAATATCATTTATAATAATCTTATTCCTGTATACAGGTATGTTACGTGTCTTTATTGTTTATTTACAGTTGTAGCCTTAATTTATAATAAAAATATTCTTTTATCAAAGTAGTATAAGAAGTAATATTGATTATTATTCGAATAAAATGTTTGTAATCCGAAAAAGAAATGTTAACTAGTTTTATATCAGTCATATGGGACCCGCAAGGAAAACCCATAGGGCCCATTTATCGTATATCAATTGCTCATCTATACCCAATAACCCAAATATTCCATCTTTTCATTAGGGTAGAATATATTTAGAAGTTCTTATTTTGTCCCATTCTTCAGTTATGTCGGAACATTATAATTGTAATAACAATAAAATTGTTTATATCTTTAATTAAATTAATTATCTAAATAACTGTAATATACAAATAATTATATTATATTGTAAATGTTTCATTTAACTATTATTTTTCATTTATAATAGCAGTGGTAAACTGCTAGATAATAAATAAATTAAGTTATAAATTCAGCAGAGCATATTCCTGGATTTTGGAAAAATTCATGTGATCAATCATGTGATTAATCATGTGATTAATCACATGATTTTTCCGTCGATAATATCATGTGATTAATCATATGATTGATCACATGATTAACCACATGATTAATCACATGATTGATCACATGATTGATCACTGGATTAATCATATGATTAGTCACATGATTTTTTTCAATAGGGCTGTCTATCGCAAGTCTACGTCGAATTCAATTCCTGGAGTTTGTAATTCCTCGTTAGGTATGCACACGAGAAAAAATTTATAATCAAATTCAAAAAATATTTTGAGGTGTATAAACAACTTGAAATTGCCATATGATATGTTTTGTCGAAAACGTAAATATGTGATCATAGAGCAACATATTCAATGCAAGGAACATTGAACTAGCTTCACGCCGTTTATGGGCATAAAAATATTTGTAACTCGTTCAACGAATTTGGGTTATAAATTCTTTTCCGTGTGCATACCTAAAGAGGAATTAAAAACTCAAGGAATTGAATTGGACGTAGAAATGCGACAGACAGCATTGAAACAATTATCAGATAAGTTGAAATTTTTCATAATATATTTCGTTATACTGTGAAACAGATGCTTTGTGAAATAATTTTCAGGTTGAAATGTAGCATTAAATCTTCGCGAATTCGATGGAACAGCAAAAAGAAGAGTTTGATTGACCGGTGGGTACGATGGTGACGACAATGACTGCGACAACGGCGGACAACGACGACCGCGGCCACGAAGCAGTCAGGTTAGAGTAGTACGGGCATGGAACTCATGTCTGACAAGCCCCACGCCTTGGAAATGACGCGCTCTCTGCTGTTACATATTTGCTAGATTTTCACAAGAACTTACTGACGGTCAACAGCCGCATAGCTCGCTTTGTTTCCTTTCTCTTGCCAACTCAATGTAGTTTCTATTAGTTTATATATTATTTATATAGAATCATTTATTTATAAAATCTTTATAAAAATTTTATATTGTCTACTTTATATAATTTTTATAGAAGTTTTATAAAATTGTTTTACGTGGGGATATACAATGTGTATATTTGAAAACGCAAAATGTAAACACAATATATCTATATATATGGAAGTTTTCTAACAGTGTATTTCATAAAACTCTTTGAATTACTTTTCTTTATTAAAATAATATTAAAATATGTGTAAAACATTATACATAAACATTAAATAATCCAATCTTTATTATCACATGCAAGCATAAAATTTTCAAAACAGCACACCCCATAAAGCAATGCAGAATCATTCATTACGGTATCCGCAATAATTAAACTAAGTACAATCGACTCGCTCCGCACTATTCATATTTCCGCCGCTCCTCTAACAGCTTCAAAAATCAATCATAAATGCCGAAACGTGTCCAACCACGCCAAACGGCATACACTTCTCATCAACATACATTCCCTCAACTCTCATACAACCAATGAAAGACCAAACTCAAATGCTGCGGTCCTAATTCACGTTATCATCTTATTGCATTAACAAAATGAATCTTCTATCTCTTGATACTTACGACCGCTCTCGCCGAAATTCTTCACTGCCCGCAACACAAACAATCCCATAAACACAAACTAGCCACTCACGCTTTCTCTCTAGCCCCCCACACGCTCTTCGGTATCCCATTCAACATCTCTCATCCTTCGGCGTATAAACACACACAGTAGTAGGCACATTAGTGAATTGCCGCCGCGACATCTCGTCTGCATGCAGTTCAGCCCTGCAGCGGCCTCCCCCTCTCCGAGGGAAAAAGACATACAAAGAAAGAGAGAGAGAGAGAGAGAGAGAGAGCCCCGCAGGAAATATTAATTTCGACCAGTCCCCTCGTCGAATTAGCCCTTCGCACCAGGGGGACGAAGCAGCAGTAAAAGAAGAAAAAGGAAGGCAGAGAGGGGGCAGACGAGGGAAGTAAGGGTAGCAAGGGCGGGGCCTTGGAGACCCCCGAAAAAGGCTCGCCCCACGGGGGTGGAGTCTTGGGGCTGTGCTCCGCATTTAGGGCCACGAGCGTGCCCCGGTCCCCTCAGAATCCGGTCTAGAGCCGAGCGTGAAACATCTCTGTATCTCCTGAAAAACCCAGTGTCCGTTCGCTTGTTCGTACGTTCGTTAGTGCCATAAGTGTCGTAAGTGTTCCGCCAGGATGTCGCGCAACTTCCTTGTGGATTCGCTGATCGGTGGTGGCAACGCTGGCAACAGCAGCCCGCCATCCATATACCCGATTCCGCCATACTACCAGCTGCCGCCCCACCAGATACCCAGCTACATGTTCAACTTCATCAACCTGGGCCTCGGCTCGTTTCATCAGCATCCGATGGGCGCTCAGCAGCTTGCGAGGCCCGTGCCCAAAGTGCCCATGATGATGGGTGCCAGTCCTGTGCATCATCATCTTCAACAGCAGCAGCAGCAGCAGCAGCAGCAGCAACAGCAGCAGGCAGTGATGCCGGTGGCGAGGCAGAGCAGCCCCACGTTGTCGCCAGTGCACAGCGTCAGTAGACTGTCAGGTAAGTCGAGGCGTCTGGAGTTGTGCGAGAAACAGTGAAAGTTCGGGCTGTGCGAATAGAAATGTTTTTGAAAAATTTTTTTTTCATGAGTTGTGTGTTATGTCTGACGTTTTGTTAATCTGAGCCTTGAATTGAGTGTTAAAGTATAAATTAAAATTGAAGGCGAAAAAGTAGTAAAATATCATAATAATTGCTTCTTTTCGTCTAATTTTTTCACCAAATACATTTCTAAACCACAATATTCTTTAAACGAAGTTTTCACTCATCTATAGCACACTAAAACTCCCAATATCTAAACAATCCCTCACTTCAATTTATAGACTCATTCTCGAGCCACATCGAGTCCCCGCCGCGCACCAACAGCTGCAGTCCCTCGACCCCGCCACGTTCGCCGACGGGCTCGATCATCACCAACATCTCCAACAGCTCAAAGCGTATCCGCACCGCGTTCACCAGCACCCAGCTGCTCGATTTGGAGCGCGAATTCGGCGCGAACATGTACCTGTCGCGGCTGCGCAGAATCGAGATCGCGACGAATCTGCGGCTGTCGGAGAAGCAGGTGAAGATCTGGTTCCAGAACCGGCGCGTGAAGCACAAGAAGGAGGACGGCCCAGCCGGCGGCGGCCCGGGCAGCAAGTGCTGCTGCCTGAGGACCTGCGGCAAGAAGAAGGAGTGCGGGGACAAGGGGAAGAAGTGCGAGGAGAGCGAGGAGGAACGCGAGGAGGAGAAAGAAAAACAGCAGCCGTCGCAGCAACTGGTGAAGCCGCCGAAAGCTATTTGGAGACAGACGTACGAGGATTATACCGAGGCGGCGCACGATCTGTCGAGAAGCGGATGCAAGAGATCGATCGACGAGGTGAACGCCGACGAGAGGGAGGATGAGGCGAGGGACGAGAAGAGGGCGAAAATCGAGAGCCAGAAGACGACCATCGCCGTCGGCGGGTTCAGGCAGCTAGCGTGCACCAAGTACACCGTCGACCACATCGTCAACTCGTGATGATTCGCGAGAATACTCCGGCCGACGGACAGTGTACTTTGTATATACGTGTATATAGGTCTCGACTTACTCGTGCGGTGTTTATTTAACCATTGTGTCAGGTTTTATTTATTTTGGCGAACGGTACGAGTAAAGTTGAAGGGTAAATAGAAGAAAGGGAGAGGTAGGAGAGAAGTTTATGAAAGTTTATATGAAAGTTACGGAACGACCCGGTAAAGTTTTAACGTCAATAATCCATTAAACATTAAGGTGATGTGAAATACCGAAATAATGTTTGAACGTGTATCCTGTTTAAAAAAAAAATACTTAGAAATTAACTAATTAAATAAAAACCGCAATGCCGGTAACTACGAATCTGCATTTGTATAATTTTGATCTAGTTTTTCAACGAGCATATCTGATGTAAATGCTAATAAAATAACTAAAAAAAATTTCTGAGCATAGTATTTACATGTACGAAGCGTCTGACAAAATTGTTTTACAAAATAAACGTTCGAATATTAATTTATTAAATAATGAAATTGGGTTGATTTTGGACTTCACGTCGCTTTGATGCGACTGTAATTAGGATTTAATGGGAAATGCCAGACACGATCGTGCCAGCGAATTTTGTAGTGTAAACAAACGAGGTTCGACTACAAGTCAGGGTTGTGAAAATATAAGAGGTGTGTGTAAATATTCATTCTTGTAGATATGTAAATTATTCGTAGAATAAGACAATATTGTTGACTGCCATAAATGTTGTAAGCGTTGCGGAGCGATGTGTATACATAGAAAGAGCGGGGGAACTTGTATTTTTTCACGAACTATTTCAATAAACACTAATTATATGACAAACGAAGTGAGTTTAGAGTAATAAAAATATTTTTTAATAAATATGTATCTGTGTTTTCGCTGCTTATTAAAACCCTTATTTCCTTTCAATAGTTTCCATAATATCGTGAGGTATTTTAGGTCCTCTTACTTTTACTTAATAGTTACTTAGTGAATTTTAAAACTGGATTGGAAAAAAATATAATTATTTTTAAAAAATATACTTTCTTGATATGAAATTTCATTTTTTTATCTATTGAAAATAATCAATAATTGAATGATAAATTAACTAACAAGAGTTATATACGTTATATAAGATATTGTAAGTTAAAAAAGTGAATGATAAAATGAGTACATTTTTTATTTGATAAAACTTTAATAAGTATTTACATTATATACTAATAACTGTTTCATAAAACACAGATAGGTTTTATATTTCCCAAGATAAAAAACAAAAGATCTAAAATAACAACGTACATATAGCATCATAAAATTAAATTTTCTAGAGCGTTACAAAACGTGTTTTTGTTGACACTAATAACATCGCATAAGCTGCTTCACGTATGTTCGGTTTGGCGATTAGATCGCAGATGGTTATCATAAACGAAAAGCTAATACACCCGTCCAACTCGTTGTGATTTTTTGATTAAAGTTCTTTAAAAATTGAGAAATTTGAATTAATTTTTTATTTAAAAACAACATCGTAAGTTTATTAGCGTACGTAAAAATCTTTGCTAAATAATTAACTTGAGAGATATTTCTGATCAAGATTACCTTCCAACACTTTATAAGATAAATCACAACCGGCCATTTATTAGAAGAAAAATATTTATCTCAATCATTATATATATATACGTTTATTTTTCATTATTTTTTTTAACCGACTTAATATAGTATCCGAGCGGGCCGACAAAAATATGGGTAGATAGGAAATTTCAAGATCTTTCAGAAAATGGGCCTACTTCCGACCGATATCCAAACCCGATGACGAAAAAAAAAAATTTTGATTTTTCCATAGTTTTCTTTTTTATTTTTTAAAATATTTAATATTACTCAATCAGCTATATAATTGAATTTGCACAGCTTCAAAATAAGCTTTGTGTATCTGCCAAAGATAAACTTAATATCTCTGGCCAGTTTAGATTTATGCTGCGAACAAATTTATAACACACACACACACACACACACACACACAGAGACATTTTCTAGAAAATCCATATTTCGACTCAGGGAGCTCAGAAATATCGAAAATCATCGAAATCTTGAGGTCGAAAAATTTCACCGTTACCAAGCTTTCTCTTTGAGAAAGCAAAATGAGTCTCTCTATTCTATTATTATAAGTGAATATTCACAAAGGAATTAGTCAATTTTTTGCACTTATTCGCACCAGTGAACGACTTTTCATGTATTCATTTTTCGAGAGTACGGTCACCTTGAACAAAAACCGTTTCTTTCCCAAAATACAAAATAGAAAAAAAAAATCAGCCAAAATCCACTTCTTCAATAATTTCATCCCCAATGACCCCCCGATATCCGCCACTCTCAACAGCCTCCCTGCCTCTCTGCCACTCTCAGCCAGAGTGTGTATACACAAAAGCCGATCGTCCGAGCTATTATGCGCACGCCCTGTCTCTTCCGGCCGCTCCGCAGGTATTAATTGTTCTCTTCCTCTCGCCTGGGTCCCACTGTTTCTCCCTAATTCTTACAAACTAGGCACACCGCCGACACCACGGTAGGTTGGTATACCTGCATGCGCTCGGCAGTTTTCACTCTCAGCGTGTGGACAGTTTGGAGTTGCGCAGGTACGCGACGCCGGTTACGTAAATTGCTTTCGATTTGCTTGTCTGATCGATCTGAAATTAATAGATTTGAGGTATCGTGGCGACAGGATGATATTGACAATCTTAATGACGTGCTTTTGAGAGCATTTATATCTAATAATAATTATATAAACTTTTAAAACTTTTATGCAACGTCGTTCTGATACGTTCATTTTGCAGCCTTTCACACAGTTCTTCAAGTTTCATCAATTGGCAATCAATAACTTAGCAAACACACTAGCTTTTGATACGTTAGAAGTGAAATTAATCATTGAGACTCGAGTTCATTGGCCCTGCCGCATATACGTTAAAATAGAGGCATCGCTTCGTCTACAGTCACTCCGAATTCACTCGATTAGATATGCATCTGTGAGCGCGAGACATGACAGATCGGTGTTATAGAATTGTACATTGACCTTTCACGATAATGTGCCGCGATAAGAGGCTTGTATTTCGAATTCGATCGGCCCAAATTGACTGCACTGTTTTATATTTTTGTATAGGCTTATTATCGTTAAAATTGTCGTTTATTTACACAATACGATGTGTTAGTCATATGTTATGGATATAGTGTGTGTTCTTCTTTAGTATTTCATAAAAATGTTATTAACAAAATCAATAATTCGATAAATAAATGTTATACATCACGTGATGAATGTAATTTTTATTACAATGGCGATTAAATAAAATAAAAAGAAACAATAAAAAAACACTTACATATAAACTAAGTAATTATTACTGTATTATTACTCAATAGCTATTTATGATACCGTCCGCTTCGACTGCATTAATGAATTACTGTAACATTTTAAATAGACACTCATTTGAACAATGCCATTATTATCCTTCAACCGCGCGGCGCACCATTACTATCAACTATTATAAAGTAATATTCCTAGACGCTGATATAGCACTACTAATGTATTACAGCAGGGTAAACTTATAACGACCGCCATATCGCTACATTCGCTAACAAATTACCGTATTATATACCGCGTATACCAAAGCGCATTCCTCATCTCATTAGTATAGCGTCTCTTGCTTTGAATGTTCGCCTATACTCGTTTAAGGTGGCTCCAACGCGATATGTATATATATAAATATACAAATTTTTTACCATGCCTACTTTACATGTTATAATTTGAGAAAAAATATAATATAAAACAAGGGTTCTTGTAGTAACAAAAAAAAAATTATCAAAGAAATTTGAATATTGTTCAAAAAGATATCGCCAATGGAAAATAATCAACAAAACCAATAAATCTTTTTCATTTTTCATCCAATTTTAATTTGCAAGATCTCATTTTATTCCTTGTTCAATTTCAGGGGGAGGTAGCGGTATAAAAATTGGAAAAATTTCAAAACCTGCAAAGTTATAAGCAATTGTTTATAAAATTCAGTCACAAATCTACAAACTTTGTAGGTAAAACTTATAACTTTGCAGGATTTGAAAATGTTCCAATTTTTATATCGCTACCTCGCCCTGAAATTGAACAAGGAATAAAATAAGACCTTGCAAATTAAAATCGGATGAAAAATGAAAAAGATTTATTGGTTTTGTTGATTTTTTTTTCAATTGGCGATATCTTCTTTAACAATATTCAAATTTCTTTGAAAAAAATTTTTTTGTTACTTCAAGAACCATTTTTTCATACTATATTGTTTTTCAAATTATAAAATGTGAAGTAAGCATCGTAAAAAATTTGTATATTTATAAACATATATATAACGCCGGAGTCACCTTAAGCGTAACTGAATTTCCTCCTCTCATTCTTCACGGAAAGTATCATCGCGCTCGAGAGACAGAGAATCCGGAGATCCTTACTCTCTAAATTCGAATAAGTGGAATTCACTCTCAATAAGTGAATATTCACTTATAATAAGTCCAGACTCGTCCACACATTGAATAAGTAAACGAGTTTGGACTTATTATAAGTGAATATTCACTTATTGAGAGTGAATTCCACTTATTCGAATTTAGAGAGTTAGCAGTAAAACGAACTGCGGTCAATGCAACCTACTAGAACCGTAAAACCGGTGCGTCAAAGAAAATCAAAACGCTTTAGTTTAGCAAATGTTTTTCGCATATTCTACCCTTAAGCGTTAAAATATCATAAAATCGTCACACTCGAGTACCTCATCGGTGTCATTTAGATAGTTTTGGTGTGCACGACAGTAAATACGGGGGCTGTAGCCACGGAGCAGGTATGTACGAAGGATCTCGAGGGGGAAGATTTTAGAAAATCTGACCTGAGCGATTGACTGAGAGAGAGAGAGAGAGAGAGAGAGAGAGAGAGAGAGAGAGAGAGAGGGAGAGACAGAGTGAGAGAGAGAGAGAGAGAGATCCGCGGTGACACATAGGCCCTGGATTTGTCAGATCTTAAGTAGTGTCGGTGAGAGTGTACCTTAAATGACGTATTTAAGATTGAATGAATAAATTGTTATGGTTTATAGCCAGGGTTGAGGGATAAGTGGGAAATACCAGAAAATTGTTGCGATTAGTTATATACGATAGTTTCGCAGGTAAATTTGGTAGGATCCCCATTTTTCTCATACACGAAGAGAAATCCCATAGTTAAAATTACTGGGGTTCACTAGTAATTTTGTTACATACTGACAAAATGGACTTTCTACCAGATTTTTAACAAATTTTACGAGGCACAAAATAAATTTTACGATGTACTATTGTAATTTTTCAAATAAAAATCATAAACATTATTTTCTCCCCTGCTAGAAATCATCCATTTTTCTCTCATTTGTGAAACGATTCTTCGAACATTTTTTAGCCATTTTATGGCTATTTCGGTCAATTCGCCATAAAATGGCTAGAAAATGTTCGAAAAATCGTTTCACAAATAGGAGAAAAATGGATGATTTCTATCAGGCATCAGTCTGTGACAAAATTACTAGCGAACTCTAGTAATTTGTTTAACTATGGAATTGCTCTACATGTACTTTCTAAATTCTAGGTTATTCACGAAATTCCGTTCAACCCTCAGGACTAAAATACCCCCATATCTGACGACATCGAATACAAATTTTCCCCCTATTAAAAAAATTGTATATCTCAGCCCTCCGTCGTCGTCACACCTCCCGCGATGACAATACCGTGCCTCCCCTCTCATCACTACATTCCAATAATACAGCGACCGATCGCTCGCGTTATTACATTGCATTAACCTCACACAGCCACCCACTCGGACCTCCCCAAGGTATATACAAATATTGACCGGCGCGTCATTAACCTACGAGAGGGAGGGAGAAACGGTGTCTTGCCGGAGGAATTCGGCTTAAATCACGGTGAAAAGTCAGCTCTCCGAAATTTCCGAGAGAGCCGCCGCAAAAGCATGACTGAACGGAGGAAAAAGTGTGAATGAACGAGGCGGCAGACAGCGCGTCGCCTCTCGAGAGCGCGCGAAACGCCCACTTTCCCATGAGAAAGAGACTAGCACACGCGCGCGTACGCTAAACGTCGTTTAAACGCCGCGGCCGCCATTGTGCGTACTACGCAGGCTCTTTTTTCGCCGAACTCTCGTTCCGTTCATTCATGGATATTCGTGAATGAGAGGCGACGCGCAGTCTAAAGCAGCCGAGACCGCCCGTGGCAGAGAGTGAGAGAGAGAGAGAGAACGCGCACTTGTGTCCCCCATTACCGGGGGCCTCTTGACAAATTTTCCAGAATTTATGGCCGAGGAGCTGGTGGCCGCCGCCGACGAGGTCCGCTCATTCATTCAGGAGTGGAACGCGTTACAAATAAGACTTTTTGACTGCTGCCTACGCGCGCGATGCATATAATTGCGAGTTCTAGGAACTATTTGAGCTGTTTAGGGGTTGGATTTGCTGTGTGTGTGTATTCTTAGGTACTCTTGGGTCAGTGTGCGTACGTGTATGTATAGTGTTTGGGAGAATGTGTAAGCGATTCCGCGTAAATTTTTTGTACGCCGAGAGAGAAGTGGTCCGATATATTTTACGTGGGTAACAATTTGACCGGTGGGAATGACGTGAGGTGGGAGGATCGTGGAGGGAGAGGAGTTGTACCGTAAATTGGCGCGTTTAGGGTCGCTTTTGTCGTGTAATGGGCTTTTTGAGATTTGTATGGCATGAATATTAAAATCTACGGATAATTTATTTTATATTTTTGAAACGACGGTTTGGAGTGGTTTTAGTAGCTTGAGCGACTTTTAGGTAAAACGTGAAAGAGTATAGAAAATATTTGATATTAATGTAGAAAAACTGTTGGAAAATGTGCTAGAGTAAATTAAAATGTGTATTATAATTAAACTTCATTGGTTAGTATATTTATATGTAATAAATTATAAATCGTAAATTAAGGAACATTTGTATTATTGTAAATAACTATATAGCAAATAATTGAGGCTTTTGAAATTTCTTTAAGATTTTTGTAGTAAATGTAAATTTTATTATGTTTTGTGACAAAAAATATAAAATTACAAAAACAATAACATTTTATTTAAACCAAAAAAACTATTAATTTTTCATTAGAAAAATGTAGGAGCATGGGTTATAAGAGTTTTGCATTATTTGTGCTACGTGCGGAAGTACAAGTTCAACAGCGCGTACGTAAACTTACAAAGCAGCATTCGAAGCGTCGAGAAAGTCCGGCGTTGCGTTGTGAGGAAATCGTTGTGAGGAAATGATCGAGTCGATCAAACCGGACGAAGCGGCAAAATCTGCAAAATTTCCAAGTTCCACTTACGGTGAGTAGGAAAGTGGGAGATATTAGAAAGAACGTATAAAAAGCATGGCAGGCAGCGATGTGGCGACCAAGTAATAAGAAAAAGAGAGAAGTCCAGTGAGACACCGGGGCGACTCCAGGACGAGAAGGAACGGCTACGGAGAAGACGCTCAGTATATCCATCAATAGGTAGCCCAGTCGATTCGACGACGACTGTACATATTACGTACATTATTAGAAAGCGGGACACATTCGGAGTACAACCATATACAAACGGTGTTTTCAGAACCGACAACCAAAATTTAAAAAAATTTTTTAATCTAATCATTGATACACAATATATCTTACTATTCTATACAAAAACAGACCTATTTAAATACTTGTTCTAATAAATAAGTAATATTGAAAAAACATGTGTACGACTGCTATTCCTGGACACTCTATGTCGAGCTGAGACCTAAATCGACACGTTAATCGAACGCTATGTCGGGACAATACTTTTAAATGTGTTTCGCTTTCGGGTATTGGGAACTATGAGGCGCCTGAAGTTGGGCAAAGATTTGACTTCTCACGCTACTGAAATATAACCTCGTAAAGTTTGGATGCCGTTTACAATCAATTAAAAGAGTAAATTAAGACAAAATTGATGTTCATACATACTTAGTATCACAAATAATGCTAACAAAGTAATGCCGTTACCCTATTAACATTTTATAGTAGTTATTTCACAGCTGTCCCGATTTCGGTCCCATTTTTAATTTGTCCCGCATTCGGGTACTTTACTTTAGGTCACATGTATCCCCCCCTCTCTCTCTCTCTCTCTCTCTCTCTCTCTCTCTCTCTCTCTCTCTCTCTCTCTCTCTCTCTCTCTCTCTCTCTCTCTCTCTCTCTCTCTCTCTCTCTCTCTCTCTCTCTCTCTCTCTCTCTCTCTCTCTCTCTCTCTCTCTCTCTCTCTCTCTCTCGCGCGCTCTCTCTCTCTCTCTCTCTCTCTCTCTCTCTCTCTCTCTCGCTCTGTCTTTCTCTATCGCGTCCCTGGTGAAAACTGTCTTCATTATTTGCTTAATAAATAATAGTTTTAGTGGGGTGTAGCCAAAAATTAGAAATGGCCAAGAAAAGTGTCTAGTTTTTAACGATTATTGGAGAAACTATACATTTTTGCGAAAAAGTAATAAAATCTGCGTTTTCTATTTTATTTGTTAAAAAGTGTAGTTTAACTCCAAGTAGGCGGGGGATGTGACTTCCACACGTATACGGGAGCGCATCAGACATTTATACAAGGCAAAATAATTATTTATATAATTCCTAACATCAAGAAGGTGGGGGGTGCGAGTTCCACGCGTATATGGGAGCGCGTCTGACGTGTATACAAGACAAAATAATTATTTATATAATTCCTAACCCCAAGTAGACGCGGGATGTGACTTCCACGCGTATACGCGTGCGTGTTAGACGTGTATACATGACAAAATAATTATTTAAATAATTCTTAACCCCAAGTAGACGGGGGATGCGAGTTCCGCGCGTATACGGAAGCGCGTTAGACGTGTATACAAGGCAAAATAATTATTTACATAATTCCTAACCCCAAGAAGGCGGGGAGTGCGTGTTCCATGCGTATACGGGAGCGTGTCAGACGTGTATACAAGACAAAATAATTATTTATATAATTCCTAACACCAAGTGGACGGGGGGTGTGACTTCCACGCTTATACGGGAACGCGTCAGACGGGTATACAAGGCAAAATACTTATTTATATAATCCCTAACCCCAAGTAGGCGGGAGATTCGAGTTCTACGCGTATACGGGAGCGCATCAGACGTATATACAAGCCAAATAATTATTTATATAATTCCTAACATCAAGTAGGCGGGGGATGCGAGTTCCACACGTATACGGGAGCTCATCAGACGTTTATACAAGGCAAAATAATTTTTTATATAATTCCTAACATCAAGAAGGCGGGGGATGCGAGTTCAACGCGTATGGGAGTGCGTCTGACGTGTATACAAGGCAAAATACTTATCTATATAATTCCTAACACCAAGAAAGCGGAGGATGTGAGTTCCACGGGTATACGCGAGCACCTCAGACGTGTATACAAGGAAAAATAATTATTTATTAAATCCTCACCCAAAGTAGGCGGGGGATGCCAGTTTCACGCGTATACGGCAGCGCGTTAGACGTGTATACATGGCAATATAATTGTCTATATAATTCCTAACCCCAAGTAGGCGGGAGATGCCAGTTTCACGCATATACGGGAGCGCGTCAGACGTGTATACAAGACAAAATAATTATTTGTATAATACCTAACCCCAAGTAGGCGGAGGATAGGAGTTCCACGCGTATACTGGAGCGCGTTAGACGTGTATACATGGCAAAATAATTATTTAAATAATTCTTAACTCCAAGGTGCCTATTCCACGCGAATACGGGAGTATCCCCCGCCTACATGAGATTAAGAATTATTTGAAATTTTCGATATATACACGTCTGACGCGCTCCCGTAAACGCATTAATCTCGCACACTCCGCCTACTTGGGGTTAATAATTATTTAAATAACTATTTTGTCATGTATACACGTCTAACGCGCTGCCGTATACGCGTGAAACTGGCGTCCCCCACCTACTTTGGGTGAGGATTTAATAAATAATTATTTTGCCTTGTATACACGTCTGAGGCGCTTGAGTATACCCGTGGAACTCGCATCCCCATCCTTCTTGGGGTTAGGAATTATATAAATAAGTATTTTACCTTGTATACACGACTAACGCCCTCCCATATACGCGTGGAACTCGCACCCCCCGCCTTCTTGATGTTAGGAATTATATAAAAAAATTATTTTGCCTTGTATAAACGTCTGATGCGCTCCCGTATACGTGTGGAACTCGCATCCCCCGCCTACTTGGGGTTAGGAATTATATAAATAATTATTTTGCCTTGTATACACGTCTAACGCGCTCCCGTATACGTATGGAACTCGCATCCCCCACCTACTTGGGGTTAGAAATTATATAAATAAGTATTTTGCCTGGTATACACGACTTACGCGCACCCGTATACGCGTTGGAGTCGCATCCCCCGCCTTCTTGATGTTAGGAATTATATAAAAAATTATTTTGCCTTGTATAAACGTCTGATGAGCTCCCGTATACGTGTGGAACTCGCATCCCCCGCCTACTTGGGGTTAGGAATTATATAAATAATTATTTTGCCTTGTATACACGTCTAACGCGCTCCCGTATACGCATGGAACTCGCATCCCCCACCTACTTGGGGTTAGGAATTATATAAATAAGTATTTTGCCTGGTATACACGACTTACGCGCACCCGTATACGCGTTGAACTCGCATCCCCCGCCTTCTTGATGTTAGGAATTATATAAAAAATTATTTTGCCTTGTATAAACGTCTGATGAGCTCCCGTATACGTGTGGAACTCGCATCCCCCGCCTACTTGGGGTTAGGAATTATATAAATAATTATTATGCCTTGTATACACGTCTAACGCGCTCCCGTATACGGATGGAACTCGCATCCCCCACCTACTTGGGGTTAGGAATTATATAAATAAGTATTTTGCCTTGTATACACGACTAACGCGCACCCGTATACGCGTGGAACTCGCATCACCCGCCTATTTGGGGTTAAGAATTATTTAAATAATTATTTTGCCATGTATACACGTCTAACGCGCACCCGTATACGCGTCGACCTCGCATCTTCCGCCTACTTGGGGTTAAGAATTATTTTAATAATTATTTGGCCATGTATACACGTCTAACGCGTATCCGTATACGCGTGGAAGTCACATACTCCGTCTACTTGGGGGTAAGGATTTAAGTAAATTATTATTTTGCCTTGTATACACGTCTAACGCGCTCCGATATACGCGTGGAACTGGCATCCCCCGCCTACTTGGGGTTAAGAATTATATAAATAATTATTTTGCCTTGTATACACGTCTAACGCGCTCCCGTATACGTATGGAACTCGCATCCCCCACCTACTTGGGGTTAGAAATTATATAAATAAGTATTTTGCCTGGTATACACGACTTACGCGCACCCGTATACGCGTTGGAGTCGCATCCCCCGCCTTCTTGATGTTAGGAATTATATAAAAAATTATTTTGCCTTGTATAAACGTCTGATGAGCTCCCGTATACGTGTGGAACTCGCATCCCCCGCCTACTTGGGGTTAGGAATTATATAAATAATTATTTTGCCTTGTATACACGTCTAACGCGCTCCCGTATACGCATGGAACTCGCATCCCCCACCTACTTGGGGTTAGGAATTATATAAATAAGTATTTTGCCTGGTATACACGACTTACGCGCACCCGTATACGCGTTGAACTCGCATCCCCCGCCTTCTTGATGTTAGGAATTATATAAAAAATTATTTTGCCTTGTATAAACGTCTGATGAGCTCCCGTATACGTGTGGAACTCGCATCCCCCGCCTACTTGGGGTTAGGAATTATATAAATAATTATTATGCCTTGTATACACGTCTAACGCGCTCCCGTATACGGATGGAACTCGCATCCCCCACCTACTTGGGGTTAGGAATTATATAAATAAGTATTTTGCCTTGTATACACGACTAACGCGCACCCGTATACGCGTGGAACTCGCATCACCCGCCTATTTGGGGTTAAGAATTATTTAAATAATTATTTTGCCATGTATACACGTCTAACGCGCACCCGTATACGCGTCGACCTCGCATCTTCCGCCTACTTGGGGTTAAGAATTATTTTAATAATTATTTGGCCATGTATACACGTCTAACGCGTATCCGTATACGCGTGGAAGTCACATACTCCGTCTACTTGGGGGTAAGGATTTAAGTAAATTATTATTTTGCCTTGTATACACGTCTAACGCGCTCCGATATACGCGTGGAACTGGCATCCCCCGCCTACTTGGGGTTAAGAATTATTTTAATAATTATTTTCCATGTATACACGTCTAACGCGCACCCGTATAGGCGTGAAACTCGTATCCCCCGCCTTTTTGGGGTTAGGAATTATATAAATAATTATTTTGCTTTGTATACACGTCTAACGCGCTGTCGTATATGCGTGGAACTTGCATCCCCCGCCTATTTGGGGTTAAGAATTATTTAAATAATTATTTTGCCTGGTATACACGTCTAAGGCGCTCCGATATACGTGTGGAACTGGCATCCCCCGCCTACTTGGGGTTAAGAATTATTTAAATAATTATTTTGCCTTGTATGCACGTCTAACTCGCACCCGTATACGCGTGAAACTGACATCCCCCGCCTAGTTGGGGTAAGAATTTATATAAATTATTATTTTGTCTTGTATACACGTCTGACGCCCTTCCATATACGCGGTGAACTCGCACCCCCCGCCTTTTTGGGGTTAGGAATTATATAAATAATTATTTTGCCTTATATACACGTCTAACGCGCTGCCGTATACGCGTGGAACTCGCATCCCCCGCCTATTTGGGGTTAAGAATTATTTAAATAATTATTTTGCCTTGTATACACGTCTAACGCACACCCGTATATGCGTGGAAGTCAGAGCCCCCGCCTACTTGGAGTTAAACTAAACTTTTTAACAAGTAAAATAGAAAACGTAGATTGTATTACTCTTTCGCAAAAAAGTAAAAGAATCCATTTAATCTTTTGATCGGAAAGTATAATTTGTTACTCTTTATAAAGGAGGAAACGGAGGGAAACGGAATTTGCTCTTTAGCAATAGAGTAAAAGTATCGAATTAACCTTTTGAACGAAATGTATAACTTTTTACTCTTTATAAAGGGGAATACATAGACTTTACTCTTTGGCAAACGAGTAAAAGTGTGAATTTAATCTTTTGAACGGAGAATCTAATTTTTTACTCTCTATGAAGAGAAAAACATAGATTTTACTCTTTAGTAAAAGAGTAAAAGTATCAAATCATTCTTTTTACCAAAATGTATAACTTTTTACTCTTTATAAAGAGCAAAACGTAAACTTTACTCTTTCGCAAAAGAGTAAAAGTATGAATTTAATCTTTATAAAGTGTAAAATGCACATTTTAACCCTCTTAACGGATAAAATCTGCATTTTGCTCTTTTATCAAGTAGAAAATTGACATTTTACACTTAACTTGTCCAATTTTTACTCTTTTGCGTTTAGAGTGTAGCTATTTATTAGGTAAATAATGGAATCGATTCCCACCAGGGTAGCTATACCATTTCGAAATAAGCAAATTTCTACCAGGGGTGTATTCCAGCATTCAAGTAATAAAGCATATATATAATTATATACGCATTTAGGTATAGATATTATTTCACGCTAAATCAATATCTCCGGGTGAGTAACCTGGTAAGTCCGGGAACAGCAACGTCAACCTTTCACACGTGACATTTGTTATATTTCATATTACAAAATTTACATAAAAATTTTCTTAGCTAAATGTAGAGTGAATAATATTTTGCTTGGGAAATTAAAACATTTTTGGAAAAATTTTCGAGAGAAAACTATTTTTGGATTAAAATACCAACCACTCTAGAAAATCTGAAAATCCCAGATCGTTAGTTATGTTCCCGAAAGTTATTACTCACAAATATTTTTCGAAACTCCAACTTAATCTTAACCATTCAACCTATAATCCTGACACTTTTGATAATTTAGAATTGCAATACCCTTGTACAGTAATAAAGGTAGGTAAAGTTTTCCCTTAACAGTCGTGCTTATCTGAATCGATCCATTATTATTGCGGATCACAAAATTTATAGGACGCAATTAGTATTTCCTTATCTTTAAGACACTTACACCTTTTCACCATTGACAGAGATTTTTAAGTGTTGGTTAGAATCGGTACCCCCAGGAGAGTGAGGGTGATTCATGTAATCCGTACTATAAACGTAATGTAAACATTGAACGTAATTTCTAACAATCAAGCGAAATAATTTGAACTGTAATACAATATTGTTATATTTCTCTATCTTTTTAATTTTTTACATATAATAAAATACATAAAAGACAAATGATTCTTCTCCGCATATGATTTTAATCCGCCACTTTATGAAACAAAAAGAAACAATTTCCACATATCACCTAATAAAACGGGGCCAAAATTTTTATGAAAAAAAAAAGAAAGAAAAAGAAAAAAGAGAACAACCGACACTTTTACAACCGAACTTTCCGCCGCGTTTTATTTTACCTTTTAATAACGGTCGTCGGCGCGCGTGCTCGAGAAAAGCGATTTCTCGCCTGCTCGCTTGCTAGCTGCAGTTTCACTCGAACGGTATATATACTTTTTACGACCGCGTTTCAAAGTTCAATGAAAGGGCGCACGCGATTCGCGAAGGAAAGTTGAGAGGAAAAGAGAGAGAATAGGGGTGGAGTTAAATACAGGGGGGAGAGAGAGAAAAAGAGTGAGTCGGACGCGTTTTTTGTTGTGGAAACAATAGTTTTCGAGGTGAAATATTGTTTGCGCGGAGTTAAGTGTAGTGGGGAAAGTTTGGTAAAATATAGGATGAGCGTGTGTGTATATGCGGATTCTTGAAAGTTTTCTGAACCAGCAAAAAAAGCTGGTTTGTATGCAAAGTGGTCTGGCGATTGTATGTAAAGTATGCTTTCACCTAAAACAGATTAAATTTACGTAAACATATTGTTATATTAATGGAATTTTTTAGTTATTTATTAGATTAATAGAATAGATATCGATAATATCTCGAGTAATTGAATTATTCTATTCCTCTTATTTATACGATAAGTAAGTTTTATAATCGCTTTATATTACACTTCGAAGTATTTTCAATGCACTAATTTTTCAAGCCTTTTAAAAATAAAATTTATTTTTTAGAGAGAACCCTGGTGGAAATTCAAAACATTTTATAACTAATAACTGACCATTTATATTAGAAACTGGCTTTTAAATGGGAATTTCTCTCGTCCAGTTTCTAGCGCCCGATGAAACGCTTTTTCTCCTATTATTTGGCCATTTAATAGATTGAAAAATGGATTGAGTTTTTCGAAAACAAGCACAAGCTTGTTCTTGAGTATTTTATAAGTATTAAAACTGATCAGTTTCTTTAGTCTGGAAATGGCTAGCGCAGAATCAGATGGAGAAATAAAAGTTTTGCTGAATTATTCATGGAAAGAGTACAACAAATGATTCATTAGTTAATGTTATTTATTTATATTTTGGTAAGCCATCGAATACACTTTAACGCTCTTTCATAAAAGATAAAATTAGTAAGTAAATCAAATACGAATATTTTCTTGTTACATCAATCTAAAAAATACGCAAATAATGGTCGAAAAATCGTTTCATCATAGCGATTAATTAGCCAGTTTTACTAGCTATTTTCTAACTTCTTGGCCATTTCATATAGATGAATTTCTACCAGGGAATGAACAAATTTTAAAGTAAATAATACAAATTGAACTATTTATATACATTATTTTCTTTATTATTTACATTTATTGAGTTTCGAGTTTACATATTTTGAGTTTTATCAGCAACAAGAACGTATTAGCAATGTGACAATTACTATTGTAATTATTTTAATAAATAATAAATTTATATACAAGTCATGTCACACATTATTTATTTCAAAGCGATGTCTTGATGTCTTTTGTAACATCATTTTTTTCTAATCACCAAATCAGAGTGGGTGACTGATAATAGAAGTACTCATGTTAATTTTTGCATGTCACGTAGCTATTGGACGTAGATAGTGGATTATCTTTGATGTACATGTGAATGTACTTTGTAGCTTAAGCTGCTGAATAATACCTTATTCAATATTTAGTGAAGATTTCTATTTATAACTCTTTAGCTGCCTTTATTGAAAATTCATAATACTTTTACTAATTTGTAAACTACCTGTATTATTAAGAACATTGCAAATTTTTATTGGTTCTACGTGGAAAATAAATAAAAATTATAAGACTATACTGTTTAGATAATTAACTTAACTTGAAAAACGGCGGTCCATGTAATTTTTTTAAATAACTTATTGTATTCGTAAAAAGAGAAAAGAATCTTCTTTTAAAGTTAAGAACTTTTTAGTTGTTTGGCAATAGAACGGTTATATCTACTGAATATTTTTCTTGTTTTTTTTTTCCGTATCCCTGATAGAAATGTTAACCAGAAATTACCTATTTTTTTTAGATAACTTTATTTCTATAAAATATATTCTGCTTGTATTCGATAATTATAATGTATCAGTTTTAAAGTAAATTTTGGGATTTACATATACTAAGTTCGTTTCAATAACATTTATAGTTGGTTTTAGCTGCCAGTTGATCATCTTGACTAAATTTTACTGTATAAAATATAAAAAAACAAAGTCCGTAAATAGATATATTTTTAGTTCATTCATAAAGAATGCATCTGTAAGTAATTCAAATGAGTGTGTATTTTATTATGAAATTCGTGTAAGAGAAAAACGTTAACAATGTAATCTATTTTATAACAGGAGCTTTATTTAGATAAGATCATAGTGCCACTTTATTGATAATCTTGAATTCCAAGAAAGACACTATCACTTTTATCACTGTATATCGTTTTCATAAAAATAAGGAATTTCATTCAATACATTCAAATTATTTAATAAGTCTATCACTTATAAATTATTAATATTTTTCTTAGTCATCAATTATAAAATTCAAGGAAATAAGAAAATGAAATGCAATTTATTACGCAAGCAAATTAATGATACCTTGTAAAAAACATATTGAACTACCCTCAAACAAAATCTTTTTAGCAAACTTTTAAATACAGTTATTTGTGTAGAAAAACTAAGGTGAATTTACAAACAAATGATTAATTTCTTTAACAAATGAAATATAACAATCTTATTGCAATAGTTTGAATAGAATTTTGTAAAAATAAGTATTAAACAATAAAAAGATCGCTGTTGCATAATTATTGTGTATAAATTTAATTTTTACATTATTATTAATAGATGTTGTTCCTTTAATTAAGTGTATAGAACCATTTTAAACTGTACATTTATTTAGATGCAACTAATAAGGCTGCTTGTACTTATTTTATTATTTGATGATTAAAGTGCTAACTAACAAAACAACTAAAGTGAGCAAAATGTGCACAGCTTCTAACTTAAAAATGGCCCATCGATTTATCTAAAAATGAGGAGATGATAGATTAGAGTTGATCCAAAATATTTTTGTAATGGCTTTTGAGAGTAACAAATATGCGTACAAATATGCTGTGTAACAACGATCAGGATAATCTCATCAAAATGATATCTCAATACACTGCTTACTATTTCCTGTTAGTTAGCATCTACTTATGACGAATTATATCGTTTAAGAAAATAGATGAATGATGTAGTATATCCCAGTATTTTTTAAATCTACTACAATTAAAATATATCAAAACAAGTGTTGGCTCAATTAACTCCGACTATTTACTGAATTCGACAGAATAATATTATTATATTTGTTCTAGGCAGAGATTATATGTTGAACTCTGTTGACAAAAATGCTCACAAACAATTGTGGAATCTAAAAATAAAAAGTTCGGAACGTTACTTACGAAATCTTATCTTCCATCTACTCCGAACCGAAGAACAATGATCGACACTAGATGCGATTAAGGGAGTCAGTGAGGTATCATGCAAGCCAAAAGTACAGCGGGTCGAACGCTGTACGCCTATCACTCTCTTGAGTCTCCCATCTCCAAATTTTACGCGAGACTGTCCATGCACACATAGCGCCGCTTCATCTGTGTGTACATACACATAGAAGCGCTCTGTCTGTGTAGACGCTCTTTATACGCACGCAAGGGAACGCGCTGCGTCGTCTAAACTGAGGACCGAGGCTAAGTATGTACTTTGAACAACTGTATCTCGAAACGGTGAAGCTAGGCTTTCTGAAATTTTGATAGCATATTCAAAGTATCGTCATTACTAACGTATCTCTTTTTCTTTCAAATCTTGAAAAAACTCTTGGCGTTATTGACGAAAACGTTCACTTTTTTACGTTTTATGATGACTCTTCCATATGAGACACCGTGTTAAGTTTTGTAACTTTGAGAGCTTACATCTCGTTAACGGTGAAGCTAGGCATTTTCAAGTTTACATATGTTGTGTATAATAGTAATAAGAGTCTAACCTGCAAGTTTCAAGAAATTCTTAAGAAAGTTCAAAATCACACTAACCCCCTTGTCTGGGCGTAACAATAGAGTGATACGTAACTATATAAAGTGGGGCGACTTAAATAAATATAAGTCGCGTTTGATAAGACTCGTCACATCATCTCCGGCGTTTATACAAAGGGTAAGTAGTTGAGACGCCTTTTTATAGATTTCACTTTCTCCATTGTAATATATTTTGTGCACATGATAACTGCTACAATTATGATGTTTCTTAAATACAGTTAAAGCCTCTGTTTATTTCTGAAGAAATGTAAAAATGACTCAGTACCTATTAGTTTAGATAGATGATTGAAGGGCTATTTCATGTCAAATTAGAGTGTTTTATATAATTTATAGAAAGATCAGACATATCGGTCAAAAGTTTATATTATTTATGATTATTTTCTCTAGCATTTCTTCTTGAAATAAGCAAAGCAGACATTTTCAAAACTTAAAAAAAAAATATTAAAATGCTGTTTTTAATAGTATGAAAAGTTTGAAATATTAAAAAAAAAGAGTTTAAAAAATGTAACTTTCCCAATTAAGTACCGTTACGAATTTTTTACAGAAAAGACTTTTTTGTATGTATTGCCGACGGCTTAAAAGAAATTACATAAATCAATTCGTGAAGTGTTTAACCTTTATTTTATATTAGCACAATATTATTTCATAAGATTGTTAAATCTGTGAATCTTGCATAATCATAAAAAATACAAATGGTTCTTCTACAACCTGTATGCCGAGTTTTCTATGGAGAATGTAGTGAAACAATATTATGTTACCAGTGCACAAAAAGTAAATTTCAAAATGGAATCGTTTTGACACAATGTTTCATTAACTTTTTCATGAAATATTTTCTATGACTGCGAAGAATATTATATCTGAGATATAGTACAACTAAAGTTTACTAACTTGTCAGGGCATAATGATCGTAACAACAATTCTAGCATTATCAAAATAAAGGTTTCCGATAAGTAACATATTTATATAATAAATTTAACAAAACAAATATTTGTTTCAGAGACAAGATGCTGCGTAACACCATCCTCGTCGCCCTCGTGGCGTTTGCCACCGCCGAGAAGCTCACCTTCGACAACTACAAGGTGGTCAGGGTGATCCCAGCGTCGGAGGAGCACCTCAAGGTTCTCGACAACCTGAAAGAAGCTGAGGGAGTAAGTAGATCATAATCATTTTAAAAGCGTTGTTTGATAAATAAGAAATGAAAGAAATGGTGATTATTTAAATTTCAATAAATCCTGTCAATTCCCTGACTACCAAAACTTATTTTCTATAGTGAGAATTAAAAATTAGATGGAAAGGAAAAAAAACGAAAATTTATTAAGGGGGCTAGACACCTTTTTCCTTTGAAATAAGAAGTCACATTTTAATACATAAATGTAAACTAATTATTTCATACTTTTTACATATAAAAGTGGGTATATTTACCTTACCTTAAAACTTTCTCCAATGGGCCTTTTATATGGTCCAGAACCATAGTCATCGATGAAACAAGTTTTTTCACTATCCGTAAGCTTTGAAATTTTCCTGTGGATGGATTGACTCCAGACTAAATTACTCCTGAATAGTATAATTCTCATATGAGTGTAGAGATTTAGGATTAAATGTCGGAAAAAATTTTTACATCAGAAAAATTATGAAAAAATATAAAAAATTAAAAAAAATTAAAAAAAACTCTTGAAAAACAGCACAATTTTTTTTTTCTCATTAGATCAAAAATCCCTACACTCATATGAGAATTATACTATTCAGGAGTAATTTAGTTCAAATCTGAAGTTAATCCATCCACAGGAAAATTTCAAAGCTTACGGATAGTGAAAAAACTTGTTTCATCGATGACTATGGTTCTGGACCATATAAAAGGCCCATCGGAGAAAGTTTTAAGGTAAGGTAAATATACCCACTTTTATATGTAAAAAGTATGAAATAATTAGTTTACATTTATGTATTAAAATGTGACTTCTTATTTCAGAGAAAAAAGGTATCTAGCCCCCTTAATAATCTTAAATATCTGGATATATTACACGTCAATCAAATTTTAGTCGCAGCTTTTCTGATATTACGTTCAATTTCAACGCTGAAAGTATAAAAAAGCGCACGTGTACTTTTTTAAGCACTACATGTCATCGGTGAAATTTACTCGAGGAATATATATACTGTAATATCGTAAAAAGATAGTTCGTCATCGAACGTACACGACCGATTAGATAAATAGGTACTGACTTTTCGTTTACCTGTATGATTAGTTGTATTATAGGTAAGGAGTGCAAGCAATTAGCTTCGTTTTCTCTACTGATCATTATGATATAGCATTTATTTAATTTGGCACGACCGCTAGGTCGAGCATTATAATTTCTCCATAGCAAAATTTGTTAACTCTATTATAACTAAAATTTGAGGTATACAAATGATTTTCCTCTCATCCAGAGTCGATTTTAGGCACTTTCCACAATGTATGTATGTCTGTGTGTTCGTATGCAATCAAGTTATCCGATTATCTCAATGAATTTCTAATCGATTCCATCGAAATTTTGAGCAAATATACTCATCTAATTATACCTACACGGAAAAAATAATGGGTTGAAAATATTCCTATTTTGGAAACTATAAACAACTAAAGGAGTGGGAACAATAATATCTTGTTGATAAGATTAATAGTTTCCAAAAATTGAGAACGTACTACTCCCAGTTATCCAGTTGTAAATAATTTCTATGTTTGGGAGATAATAATTCCTATTTTTCAGACACATTATGTCCTTGAATTGTGAGATGGAATCGCTTCCATTTTTAGAACTGTTTCTCTCCGAATTGTATAGTGAGTTGCCGCCATCAAAGTGCACGTAGCTGAGCCTTCTCACGTATGTGGAGATTCCCTCCTAAGTCTAGTACACCGCCACTCTCGGAACGAAAGAGAACGAGATTCGGCTTAGGAGTGAACACTTCCAAAAATAGGAACATTCGGCTGCTTGTCTTTTAGGAGAAAAAGCCAACAACAAATGGAGGTTTTTTACTACCTTGATTGGGAAGATTTTATTCCAATATCTTCGAGTAGAAAGTCTCCTTCAATGGGAGTAAATTACTCCTATCTTTGGAGTCTTTACCTCTCCGACTTGAGATAGCTCCAGTAACTCGTGAGAAGATTTCCAACTTATTTTTTTCCCTGTACCCGGTGGTCCCGTTATGAAAAAATGTAGGAATACGAGCACAAAGAAAATTTTCAAACAGTCGATTTTTAATAATGTGACTTTTTTAACATTAGCTATTACGGTTCTTTTGTTACTAATAAAAACGTGTTTTTTTTTTTTTTTTGAAGCTTATGACTCCAAAAATAAACAGTTCATTTTTTTGAAAAAAAAAAAAATCATGATAAAGCAGAATCTAAATAGCTATAATCTGTAAAAATTGGAATCCATTCTGTCGACTAGTTTTTGAGAAAAAAATTGAAAAATAAAAAAAATGTGTTTTGTATGAAACACGATTACGGGAGTAAAATTGACTTAATCACTTTGAAGTTTCTTCTAGAGGTAGATTTTGGATAGCTCTCGACTGAGTACTTTGGGCTAAATGATTGGTTAATAAATTTCAGAGATATTTGAAGTTAAAATTTTTTTAACCTTTCTTTCAAATTGTAATTTCTCGAGAACGACTTGATGAATCAGCTCCAAATTTAAAGGAAATTTTATGTGTAATGTAGTTAATGTGTGCGCATTTTTATCAAGATCGTTCGATTACTTTTTGAGATATTTGATATCTAAAATTTTCGTATTTTACAAAGTCATTTTCTTTGTCGCATAATAACTAGAGAAAAAAAATTGGTTTAATCATGTTGAAATTTTATGGAGATGTAGAGTTAATATATTTATAGTATAAGTTCTTTAGGTAAAAGAATTGTCTCATAATTTTTAGAGATATTTAAGGTTAAAATTTGTTTACGAATTTTTAAAAATCGTAATTTCTCAATGACGACTTAATGTACCAGTTTGAAATTTATTGACTATTTTGTACGCGATATAGGCAGTACCCATATAAAATTCCATCCAGACTCTATGGTAGTTTTTGAGATATTTGATATTTAAAATTATGATATTTCTGGAAATGACTTTCTATGTTGCTCAATAACTAGAGTAAAATTTAATTACTTTGAAATTTGATGGAGATGTAGAGTTTGTATATTATTTATTACATAAGTTCTTAGGGTAAAAGAATTAGATTATAAATTTAAGAGATAAATTTCAGAGATATTTGAGGTTAAAACTGTTAAAACTGTTTTAGCCCTCTTTTCAAATCGTAATTTTTTGTCAACGGTTTTAGGTATATGGTACTAGAAAATAGAAATGACGCACGATACGCGTACGTGATGTTTACTTTCTTTTTTCTTATTGAGGCTAATTTACAGCGAGCTCTGCAGAAACATAAAATTAGTCAGATACGCTGGCCAATTATTTTGAGTTTGAACTAATTTTTCGAATAATCGCGATTTAAGAAGTGAATATAGTAAGAATTACCCTCTCAATTTTGAGATAAAAATTTTAAAGTTGAAACGTTTATGGTTCATGGGCATATAATTTTATATACACTTTTTAAAATTAGCAATTTTTTAATTATTTATATTTTAAAATATTACTTTTTTTTAAATAAAATAAGTGTCAAATAACAAATAATTTCAATAATATGAAAAAAATATGCAATTTTTTAAATACTAATGAATTATTAAATCATTGAAAAAAAGTATAATGAATAAACATATTTTATATTTAAAATGTTATACTATTACATATAGGAACGATACATTAATTTGGAGTAAGCTACGTGTCAATGAATTGGCAGCGATTTTTCATTAATATTACATCGGGAGTGTCGGAGTTTCCATTTCGCCCACCCTATCGCACTGCCCAATTTTCCGCAGCCCAATTACGCGTTACAATTTATGTACTTTTTACCAAGATATAAAAAAGTGATAAATTATTACGACATACATATTTAGGAAAGAAACATAATCGACTTATTTAGGTGGGACTGTATAATTTTGTTATTATAATACACTATATTTTTATAAGTACTTGAAGAGTTGTAATTTTCGCTCTGATAAAAATAAAAGAATTTTCTGAGAATTGCGATCGTGCCTCTAATTTTAAAACAAAGTTTTTACTGTTAGACAGCGGGAGTTGGCACGCGGTATTAGCGCGCAAGGCGGCGCGGTCCCCGTAGTTTTTTTATACTTATATCATTACCAACTAATATTTCTTTTCGTAAATCTTTGTTATAAATACAAACTTAATTTTCGACATATATTAATGTATGATACCCTATTAATATTTATTATGCTTTTATACCCTACATTTTTTAAACTTTTATTTTTAATTATTATATTTTTCAAACTTCTAACTACAATTTATTATGCAATGACAATCTGATGAATGTCAAATTAAAAACAAATCAGTCTTGACTTTAATAATTATAATTCAACTAATTATGTTTATATAATCTTGGAAAAAATAAATTATGAAAAAATAGCTCGGAAAAATCGTAACAAGTGATAAAAAAAAGTGTCATCATGTTTAAGAAAATGTTCCTGAAATATTCTTAAATTTTGATTTTTATTTTTAAAGAAGGTCTGAAATTCCATATGCATATAATCTACATTTTATTACATTTCTTAATTTTCTTACCACACTATTGGATTAAATAAAACGCTTTCCCAAGCCTATTTACCATCTAGGCAAACTCACAATTCTCTCGTTCCAGTACTCCTACTGGAAGAGTCCGAGCCGCGTGTTCCTGCCGGTGGACGTGATGGTCGCTCCCAACAAGGTAGCCGACTTGTATTCGATCCTCGACGTCGCAGACATGGTGTACGAGACGTACGTGGAGAACGTGCAGCACCTGATCGACCATGAGAGCCCGGCCACTTTCGACGGTATGGACGCAGCCGCCGGCTTTGGCTGGACCCGCTACTACAAGCTCGAGGAGATCTACGACTGGCTCGAGTCCCTTGCCGACAAATATCCTGGCAAGGTGAGTGTAGAGAGACGGAGGGAGAAGCTTTTATTATTATTTCGGATAGGTGTATACGAGATGTATTGAAGAAGAGAAGCGGGAGGGGGTGGAGAGACGTTGGTATTGGTGTTGCAAAAAGTGGTGTAATTGGGAATTAGGTCTCCTGGGTTATGATTCGGCTGGTGGGTAGAATTTATGCTGATTTTGAATACTCGGTTGTAGCTCGATTTGTGAATTTTAGGGGAAATTGGAGTTCTTATAGTACTTGAGAATAATCAAAATTCGAAAAATTCGGGATAATATGTATAAAATGGTCTGAGAAAAGTATTTTTATAATTTATCCTCTCTTAGAGAACGATGGCTGGATGCTGTGAGGCGTTCAAAGATTGAACTTGATTGGTCTGTATTTTTTAAAATTAAAGTTTTAAACTTGAGTATTTAAAAATAAATGAAATCAAACTTATCTAGTATATTAAAGTTTTAAAAAATTACTTATATACTATATATTTTATCCCTATAAGGAAAATCTTCGATGTTGAATCGTTCTAAACAAACAAGATACTTAAAACAAAACTTTTTAAATTTTTCGAAAAATTCTACAATTTCAATAACCTTTTATCGCTACGCAGATCGAGGTGATCGACGCTGGTAAGACTTACGAGGGCCGCGTGATCAAGGGCGTGAAGCTGAGCTTTGGCGCCAACAAGCCTGGCGTCTTCGTCGAGGGTGGCATCCACGCCCGCGAGTGGATTTCCCCCGCCACCGTCACTTACCTCCTCAACGAGTTCCTTACCAGTAAGGACCCCGATGTCCGCAAAATGGCCGAAGCATACGACTGGTACATGTTCCCCTCGTTCAACCCCGATGGCTACGTCTACACCCACACCAAGGTGAGCATAATTTTGTGGTTTTGGAACGAAGTGACGGTTAGGAGAATTTTTACAATGTTTCTCTGATTTTTTATTAAACTAATTTATATACTATTTAATATTTTCATCACATTGTTTAAAAAAAAGTTACTTATTTAAAAACTTATTTAAAAAAAGTCTAATAAATATTTTTATAGGAGTAAAACAAAATTATTTAAAAATTTTTATAGTACAAGAGTAACGAAAGAATAAAATTATTATATTAGATAATTTGTTAAATATATGTGACAAGTAAGGTGCAGAAATATTTTAGAAACTGTATAAAAACAGGACAGTAAAAACTCAATAATATTTACCACCAATGCTAACGAGTTTTCCACGATTCACAGAACCGTTTCTGGCGTAAGACCCGCTCGCCATCCAAGGGTGGCTCCTGCATAGGTACCGACGCCAACCGTAACTGGGACTACAAGTGGATGGGTAAATCTCCATTCATTGTCCTTTAAACATCTTAAAATCTCTCCTCAAACCGCTAAAACATGGTTTGATACTTTTGCACAGTCGCTGGTGGTGCCAGCTCCGACCCATGCAGCGAGTCCTTCGCCGGATCCGCTCCGTTCTCCGAGGTCGAGGTCAAAACCATGTCCGAGTATATCAAGTCGCTCGGCAGCAAGCTCTTCGCCTATATCTCCTTCCACAGCTACTCGCAGCTTTTGCTGTTCCCCTTCGGACATACCGAGGAGCATCTTGCCAACTATGATGAATCCGTAAGTCAATAATTTTGTTTGTGGCTCTCATGTGTGTTGTGTTTGGATACGGGGAGCTGTGAATGTTAAATTTATCAAAGTTAGTTTCTCTATTGTTTTAATGAATTAGAAGGGGTACTATTAATATGGATATTTTTAATAAAGTTCATAGCAAAACTTGTTTCAATAATATGATTTTTTGTATATCTTTGGCACTAATTCTTTGATGAGAGAAATATGTAACCAAGAATGAAACAAGTAAACTATATTGGAATATGTGAGCATGCTGCTTAAATTTTGTAATGAAAATTTCCACGTAAAAAAATTACGTTTGGAAGAAGTTTGGGAAAAGTTTTGTTTGACTTAAGTTTGGGAAAACATATGCAATGAGACAATACCAAACTTCGATAGAATATTTTAAAAAGTTTGGCTAATGTTAGCTAATGTTGGCTAATGTTGGCTAGTGCTAGCGACTACCGATAGGTGACATATGACAATGCTTAAGTAAAAATGTGCGGGACTAAAGGAGGGTGGGTGGAGAAATACTCAAACTTTCTATTGAATTAAACTTTTACAAATGTTGGCCAACGTTTTGGAAAACATTTCTTAAACTTCATCAGTAAAAAAATTAATTGGTGAAAAGTTAGGGAAAAGTTTGCTAAACTTTTGCTAAACTCATTGCACAAATTTTCACAAACTTAAGCCAAACCAAACTTCTCCCAAACGTAATTTTTTTAAGTATTATATATATATGTTTGCGCTTTACAGAAAGCCATTGGTCTCAAGACCATCGACGCTCTTGCCAAGAGATATGGTACCCATTACGTTACAGGAAACATTGCTGAGACTATCTGTAAGTTTAATATATATTATATTCACTAATCATCTATATTTTACAAACAATTCTAATCTTCATTACCTTTTGCACTGATTTTATTTAGTCAATTATACACTGATAAGATATAAAAATGTCAAAACTTGAACTTACAGTCAAATCGATAATGGTTTATTAAAGACTATTTGTAAGTTTAATATGCTCACGAATCATCAATATTTTATATAGAAATCCCAGTATTTATTACATGCTCAACTGTCCCTCGTTATAAAAAAAGTATTTTTCGCGAATAAATGTAATAATAAAATTTTCAGACGTCGCCACCGGTACCTCCATGGACTGGGTGAAGGCCAACCTCGACGTCCCGGTCGCGTTCACCTACGAGCTCCGCGACAAAGGCAGACACGGCTTCGTCCTTTCTCCCGAGCAGATCATCATCAACGGCCAGGAGATCCTCGACTCCTTCGTCGCCATGTTCAAGGAGGCCACTAGGTTCGGCTACCCCAAGCCAGCCCAATAAAATAGTCCGAGAACCGACTGACTCTTCTTTTTTTCAGATCCTTTTTTAAGTAATAAATGGCTTTTTCATAAAAACTAAAGTTTTGGTTTGCTTTTTAGTATCCTGTGTTTTTTTTTATTTAAGAGACTATATTGTTTTGGGTTCTATTTAGTAGAGACTAAGAAAAGTTATGTAAATAAATTAAAAGCGAAATAGTGGTATTATTGATTATGTTAGGTGATAAGTGAGGTAGAAAGATATGCGTTGGAACGTTAATTGTGCTTGACGTAAATGAAAGTTCAAAACTCTTTCTTTTTTTTCAGGATCCATCAATACCTTTTTGAGAAAAACGTTTTATAAAAAGTTTTTTTCATTTTAGATTTGATATTTTTAATTTTAAATTGAAAAAATTTTTTTTTCTCAACTTAGGCATGAAATAGGGCCTTTCTCATGTGTGAAAGTAGAAGAGAAAATTTCGCATTTTGAGCGTATTTTATGAAAGTGGTAAGAAACATTTATTCCTATTCTAAAACCAGTGAGAAATGAGAAACTGGTGAGAAATATTCATTTCTACTCTAATACGGGTGAAAAATGAATATTTCCACCTCCCTTTAGGGAGGTACAGTTATTTGTGTCTACATTTCAAATTATTTTTATTTCCAACTGCATTGTGTGAAAGAAAAGCTATTTGAGACTCGGGTGAGGTCTTTTCAGCACTCGGCTCCGACTCGTGCAGACCACCTCACCCTCGCTATAGAAATAGCTTATTCCCCCCCCCCCCCCTTGCTGCACAATGTACTATTTCTTCTTTCAATTGTCAATTAAACAACATCTAGAAAGTGTCTTCGGTAAAAAAATATTTCTAGTATTTATCGTCTATAGGTAACAGATCGTGTTAGCGGGCATCATTGTATTACGATATCATTGTATTCATGCTTCAGTCAACAAACGGATCTCCAACTCAAACTCTAACACGCTATATGAAAAATACCATTTAAGACTGAGGAACACGCTACTGCACAGCAAGAAATTCACCAGTGCAACGACATATAGTAAGCTTCAGCAATCCCAACACCTTTCGCTAGCACATTCTTACATATTAGCTATGAAACAATTCATTATATTAAAGTATATAGACTCTCTCGTGCGCGCACACCTCTATGGTATTTGGCATGAAAAAAACCGTCTAAAGTCACCATGAACAATCTCACTAGCACTCTTCTCGCTTACCTATATATATCTACGTACATACGTAAATTGCCGCCACGAGAGTCGATTTTCCGCTCGGCTTTCTCTTTGAGAAAGCAAAATAACAATCTCATTGCAATAATTTGATTATAATTTTGTACAAATAAGTATCAAACAATGAAAGATCCCTGTTGCATAATTATTGTAAAAAATTTAATTGTTAAATCATTATTAGCTCTTTTTCTATTAATTAAGTGTATAGAACCATTTGTGACTGTACATTTATTTAGATGCAACTAATAAGGCTGCTCGTATTTATTTTATTATTTGATGATTAAAGTACTAACTAACAAAAGAACTAAAGTGAGCGAAATATGCACAGCTTCGGAAGTATACATTTAGTAAATATTATAAAACTTCTATAGAGATACGTGGTCAATATGCATAACTTAAAAATAGGACATCGATTTATCTAAAAATGAGAGGATAATAAATTAGAGTTGATCGAAATGATTGTTGCAATAACTTTTGAGAATAACACTTAAAATATACTGTGTATTTGTGCGTGTTCGTGTGTAATATGTGTGGAAGGCCAATATTTATCTTTAAAGCGTTTTTGCGATATTCAATATTACGCGCTGATTTTGTAACGAGAATTAAAATTTGCACAGTCATTAATTAATTAATTATCTATAATTTATGTATCGTAGACATTTTTTATACTAAAAGAAAAATACTAACGAAGTTTCCTATTATTGAAAATGCTACAGAAAATTCTATTCTTCAGTTACAATAATTATATCTACAAGTATTTTGACACCCCTGAATTTAGTAATATTAAGTATAGAAATTTGAGAGATAATAAAGATCAGGATAAACTGACCAACTGCTTATTATTTCCTGTTAGTTAGCATCTACTAATGACGAATAATATCGTTTAAGAAAATAGATGAATGAAGTAGTGTACCACAGTATTTTTTAAATCTACTACAATTAGAATATATCGAAAAAAGTGGTGGCTCAATAAACTCCGGCTATTTATTGAATTTGACAGAATAATATTATTATATTTGTTCCATACGGAGATTAATAGTGTTAGACTCTGTTGACAAAAACACTCACAAACAATTGTGGAATCTCAAAATAAAAATTTCGGACTGTCACTTACGAAATCTTGTCTTCCATCTACACCGAACCGAAGAACAATGATCGATATTAGACGCGATTGTGCCGGCAGAAAGACCGATTTGATATCATATTGATATTGATATTGTTTGTTCGTAACAATAGAGTGGGGCGACTTAAATAAATATAAGTCGCGTTTGACAAGACTCGTCACATCATTTCCGGAGTTTATACAAAGGGTAAGTAGTTGAGATGTATATTTTTAGATTTCACCTTCTCTATTCTAATATATTTTGTGCACAGGGTAGCTGTCAATTATTATTCTACTAATAATAATTCTGGAGGAATGTAAAATTACTCAGATACATATTAGTTTAGATATTTTATATTTCGGGAATTATAGAAAGGTCATAAATATCGGTCAGAAGTTTATATTATTTATGTTAATTTTCTCTAACATTTCTTCTTGAAATAAGGAAAGCAGACATTTTTAAATCTTAAAAAAATATTAAAATGATATTTTTAATAGTATGAAAAGTTTAAAATATTCAAAGAAAAAAGGTTAAAAAATTTAAATTTCCATGATTTAGTACCGTTCAGAATTTTTTATGGAAAGGATTTTTTGTATGTACTCCCGACAGCTGAAAAGAAATTATATAAAATCGATTAGTGAAGTGTTTAATCTTTATTTTATATTGGCACAATTATTTGATAAGATTGTTAAATCTGTGAATCTTGCATAATCATAAAAAATACAAATGGTTCTTCTACACCCTGTATGCCGAGTTTTCTATGGAGAATGTAGTGAAACAATATTATGTTAACAGTGCACAAAGAGTAAATTTCAAAATGGGATGATTTTGACACAATGTTTCATTAACTTTTTCATGAAATATTTTCTATGACTGCGAAGAAAGTTATGCCTGACACATAGTAAGCCTAAAGTTTACTAACTTCTGAGAGTATAATGATCGTAAAAACAATTCTACTAGCATTATCAAAATAAATATTTGCGATAAGTAACATCTTTATAATAAATTCAACAAAACAAACATATGTTTCAGAGTCCTCGTCGCCCTCGTGGCTTTCGCCACCGCCGAGAAGCTCACTTTTGATAACTACAAGGTGGTCAGGATGATCCCGGCGTCGGAGGGGCATCTCAAGGTTCTCGACAACTTGAAAGAAGCTGAGGGAGTAAGTACATCCTAATTATTTTAAAAGCGTTGTGTAGAAAAAAGTAATAATTAAATAAATAATAATAAAGGAAAGAAAAAAAGTAGTTAGAATGAGTGAGGGATAGCAGGTTAATAAATCAATTTTGTCTCCGCGTAAAAACTCTCACGAAATAGAGAGAAAAGCTGGGGCAAGCTAACTCTTTATTTACATTAAATAAGGGATATGTGTACAATGAAAAGTGGGCGCTAAATAACAAAAATAGGAGACGAGAAAGAAAAATCGCAGAAAACGACCTCGGCCTTAGCGGCGCACGCAGCCGCCTATCTGATGGTCCGCTTGTCCATCGTCAAGTTACGGCGCAAAATTCAAATTCCCCTCAAAAGTCTTAGATAACCTAAACATTCCGTTCGCCTTCGCCCGACGGACGAACTAGAACCTACGGTCACCTAGAACATAGGTGACCGTAGTCAGACGAAAATCGACTAGTTCAGATCCTGCGTTGGGCACCCGGACCTCTGATAGTTCTGATCATTCGGCTTCACCGGAATCTGTATAAACATCTTAACCGTATCAGTAGTGAAAGCAAACCAGTACCTACGCCAGTTTAAGGGAATCGTATATTTTCGGTGACGTATGTATTCGTCTCAGCGTCCTCTTTTACCATTATCTTCGAATGAGTTTTTCGAACCTCAATTCAGATCTCTTTCCAAGCTCCGTTTCGTGCCTGAATAATACTGATGTTAAGTGAATCACGCGGCTTGGCAATGAAACGGTTACGCAAGCCTTCGATTTCTACCTGACATGCGCTCTACAGAGGTACCATCTTTCTCAAAGCTATAGGAGCCATGATATACCGGCTTTAGAATAGGAAGCGAGACCGAAAAGGAACACAGTAAACTACCAGGGAGTGATCTGAATAAATACTCAAGATAGCTACTTGCAAACCCCACAATTAACTGTGACTTTGTCAAAAACTAAAGTCACCAAATACCGTAATTGAAAATAAAAAAAGGAAATAAACTTAAGCCCAATGTATAAAACGCAAGCAATTTAACGTACACTACAATGAATGCACATGCAATCACAACACCGGCTAGAGAAAGGTCAAGACGAAAAGAATGCGCGGTGAGAACGTGCTAAATACGACTCGATATCAAGAATCGCTATTTACGTCACGAGGCTATAACTTGACAGGATTTGACTTTATACAAGTATGTTAAATGTAAAAGTTGTACATTATAATAAAACAAAGTTTTTTTCCATTGAACATTCTTTTGTACGATCAATTCCTAATGAGCTAATCCTATAAAATCGATTTTAAACCCCTAAACATAGATAAAATAAAAAAATAAATAAAATCTATTGTCATATTAAAAAGCCAAAATGTCCGTCCATCCGTCCGACCACCCGTTTTCTACCCAGTAATTCATGCGTATAAAGGGTTAAGTAAAGGGATTAAAAAAGGGTCTAAAAAGAGTTTAAAAAAAGGGTTGCTATAATTCATAGTACTAATTACTATTATGTTTTATTATTGTTTTAAACATTAAAATATATAAATAAATAGTTAAAAGTTATAAAATATTTCTTCGTAGACTATATTTTTAGTGTAAATTTTTGTCATTTCATTTACATTTTTTCTTAAAAAATCTGCTTTGTCCTTTTTATGTTCAGTGTACACTGACAAAGGGAGGACCAGGAATGCGAGTCCTGGATTTGGCTGGAACTGTAGGAGACACTTCTTTATGACAAATAATGAGACATATGTCTCAGGGTTTTTCTGAATGGACCTTTTGTTCCGAGATCCAAGCTATTTTACGTCTAAAATGAACTATTTTTTATGAAAATGGGATCCCTTTCTTTAGGTATAGCTTCACGAATATTTCGGCTATGTAAATGGATTGAAAAGTTTATGAAAAGAGGTACAAATGCTTTAATTTAAGCTTTCTCCGGTAAAGAATGTCGATTTCTCAAAAAGTTATAGACTATCAGAAGTAGAGTAAGAAGATAGCTTAAAATACCACCCGTTAAGGTTGTATTGGCTATACACGATCCAAGTTGCGAGTAGGCATTACTAGAGATTATCAATAATTATTAAACCGTATAAAAAAAGACCAGACAAAGAGTTTAAGCCCTCAAAATTGAAAATCAAACTTAATTTTTGAAGTATTTCGACTTTTAGAAATCATATATACATTTTCGGTTTCATTCAAAATAATGCCGCATCTTAAAATTTTATTGAATTCTTATTTTGTTGGTTTTATATTGCTCGGAGAAGAATTCCCAACAGATCGCGGAACTCAGAAATATAAAATATTTTTTCTGTTTCAAATAATTAAACATTTTCAGAAGTACAGTCGACTTAAAAAGTGAGCTATTTTTTGGAAAACTTTAGTTTAATAATTAGTCAAGACATATTTTTTATTTCTGAGTTCCACGAACTGTTAGGAATTCTTCTCCGAACAATATAAACCAAAAAAATAAGAATTGAATAAAATTTCCAGACGCGGCATTATTTTGAATGAAATAAAAAATGTATTAAGATATATGATTTTTAAAAGTCAAAATACTTCAAAAATTTTGGTCCCATTTTCGATTTTGAGGGCTTAAACTCTTTGGCTGGTATACCTTGATAAAGCTCTCATCTCCAAAATAAGTAAAAAAGCATTCACAGTAACTTATTGATATTTGAAGTCATGGACTAACTTTTGACGTGGACGATATAGCCAATACAATTACATTTATTATGCGCATTGCTGCTGACCTAATGCAACTAATGAGAGAATGTACATTTTGTGTGTTAAATTTTAAAATTTGTATCGTAAATCATGAATTAAAAACTATATCAGTTTCCATTTTTATTTATCTATTGCATCGAAAAACATTTACTTGTAGTTACGCAAGCAGTCACATACAATGTTGATTGTTAAATTTGAAAACGTGTTAGGAGTTAATTAGAAAAACTTGTGTATACAAATTAGCAATGTTTGTAATGTCTACGTGCTTAATTAAGTTTTTGAAAATTTAGTATAAATTCATACTTGCGCTCACAATTTTCATTGTTTCTAATTGTTTCACTGTGAATGTAGTTTCTGACTTTACTATCAAAGGTGAGTTACTGAAATTAAATTTTTAAGAATTTTTTTATCAATCAAATTCATTGAGAAACATTGATACAATTGTTTTGAAAGCACTTGAGTTTTTTGCTTTATATTAATTTGTTGACAATCCTATTTTATTCTTAGATGGTGCGAACGACATCCATGCTTGTTATACTTGGCATGGTCGCCACAGTTTCTGCTCAAATCCGTTATGAATATGTAAGTACTCTTATTTGCGCATAATGAAATGATTATTAATAATATTTAAGTGTATCCTACATCACATGGCTCGGAGAGTAACATGATAGTTTAATAAATTGTTTGCGTTCAAGGCTCCCGAAAATGACAACCCATCAATGAAGCTATATCACGCAGGTGGTGGAGGACATCCCGCTTCCGCTGTCATGAGTTTAAGTCTGGGTGGAGTAGGTCTCAGGGGTATAAGTAAGGCCGGAGCAGGTTTGGGTGGATCAGGTTTAGGTGGAGCAAAATTGGAGACAGTTCAGGATACCGAAGATTACTTGCTTCATTATTGATGGCTGAGGACAGCCTCGGGCGCCAAGAAAATCGCCGTACAAGCACATTAAATCGTCAGGTAAACAATCTGAACTACAGTAGTAGTTCATAGTACTAATTAATATTATGTTTTATTATTATGTTAAACAATAAGAGATATAAATAAATCGTTAAAAGTTATAAAATATTTACTCGTAGACTATATATTTAGTATAAATATTTGTCATTTCATTTACATTTTTTCTAAAAAATCTGCTTTGTCCTTTTTATGTTCACTGAGTCTTCAGTCAAAAGAAATTTTAAATTATTTTTCAAAGTTACTCTAGATAATGCAACATACATTTGCCCGTGGCTAAATACCGGCGCCGGTAAATAAATTCCAACATTTTGAAATGATTGTCCCTGCGATTTATTAATAGTCATTGTCCTTATAGGAAATTGCCTTCTAATCATATTAAATGTAATTTCTTCTTTTGAAGGGCTCAAATCTATTCGTGGTGTTAAAACTGTAATTCCAGCTTTATTTCCAGTAATTATTTCTGCTTATTAAATATTCACCGAAATATCTGACAATTAATCTCGTTCCATTACAGAGACCATCTTATAAAAAAGTTCTTAATAAAATTATAATAGCATGTAATGAGCGGGATTTGGATAGGTTCGCTAGGGTTCTTTTAAAGAAACAATTCAAATAATTTATTATGTGCAAACTAAAAACCATCTCCCTTATTCATAAAATATTAATTTGTTACAAATAATTACAGTACTCTTTATTGGAAAATATTTACGCGACGCGGTGATCGGACTAACTTCTACTTGCCTACACATTCATACACACACATTCATATTCATGCACTACCGGACCTGGCGTCGTTCGTCGATCGAGGGCCCTCGTGGTGTTGGTTGTCTTGAAGGCGGCGGATGGTGGCATTAACTCCTGATGGTACCTCTATTGGCTGCGGGCGACTAGCGTGGAGTTCTCAACGCTTCCTGGGTGCCTTGTGCGTGCGTGCGTACGTGCGAGCGTATTCTTCCATTCTTTAGAATTTAAAGCTAATCTCGTTTGTATTTTATTGCTGGACTTGAAATAGTAATAATAATTACATTCTATAATCATTAAAAAAAAATAGTGTTGATAGCAATAGTCAGTTCTTAATCGATGATGAAACGGTGATTTTTCGTAAACAGGTTATATCTCATAATAAAAAAGAAGGTAATTTTTCAAATTTTAGAAAAAGAATAATTTGTAAAAGAATGGATTTTCTTTGGTGCTCGATAACTGAAGTAAATTTGATTAAATTTAATTGGGAGGTAGAGTTCAGATCAGACATATTTGATGTTAAATTTTTCTCATAGTTTTTGCAATTGTAATTTCTCCAGAAGGGCACTATGTATTGATTTGACAATTAGTTTTTGAAATATTTGAAATAAATAAACTTTTTTTCAGATTATGAGAAGTGCATCATGCTCATGTATTTTGTATATACACAAAAAGTATATTAATATTTTGAATTACATTTATTCTTTCAGACTCAGGCTTCAGCCTGTTTTTTATTTAGAATGCAAATACAGCTTGAAGAAGATTTTAACTTAAAAACAAACACACTAAAAATTGATGAAGTTCATTGCATGTTAATGCATCAAAGAATGGATTACCAAATATTTTAATAGTGACATTAATTGATGGTTCATTATTTTGAGAAAATTTAACGCGCAAATATAGTAGCAAAATGTTTAGACTGTATCTTATTTCCATAGATAACTTTAACTTATTATGGTTAAAAGTTAGATTGTTATGATAAGAGTTGAACATATTAAATAAACAATGAAAATGAGAATAGAGAAAGAAACGCCGGGTATTTGTGAAATAAGTTACAATTAGTTTTGTAATATAAAACCACAATGCTGTCCAGTGAAATAAATCTGTGAGCTTTTATATCAGTGAAATTTGCGTCATTTTGTGTATTGTGATAAAAGTGTTGTAAAGTGAAAAGCATAAATGATTAAAATAAAAGGAGTGAATAAATAAGTGAATTTAAAGAATGTATTTAAAAGTATGTTTATTGGGTGATCTATTGATCCAGAATCTATATATAATTGAAGCCTGAAACACGAGTTTATTATATGTGCGGTTTATTATATATTAGCAAACTGTTTAGGCTGAATCTTATTTTCATAGATAAATTTAACTTATTATGGTTAAACGAATAAAAATACTTAGAGTAATTTAATTTATGATTTGCTCATGGTAGTTAGAGACGCTAAAATGTTTCAGAGAAGTCCACAGTAAACTTTATCTACACTAGATTAAGATATAATAATTTCAAGAAGTTACATCCATAAATAAATGTCAAAAAAGTTTTTGTTCTTACCGTGATTCTTAGTTCATAAACTGTTTGTTTTTAATCTTACAAGATGTGTGTAAGTGGATTGTGACGCAGTAATGTGTCTGGTTCTATAGGATCCTTGTAAGCCTTTGACATTTATGATATTTATTTAAAATATTAGTCTGAGCCTTTGGTTTGAGAAGCATTATTCTACTTCAACAAATTTAGTTGATGTCAGTGCTGTGTTTTAAGCTGTTGTACATCTTTGTTTATGGTTCAATCAAACGATTTTGTAAAATGCAAATGTTAGTAAATTTAATAAAAATATTAATAATGTACTGGAAGAAAAAGAATATAATTTAACATCTGTTTATATTAAATTTTTTGTTATTTGAGATAAAGAAAAATAATTAATAAAGTCTCATTCTCTCCCTCTCTCAACTCCCGTCAAACTCCGTACCAAAAACTTTAATGAGAGCTTAAATATTTTTTGAAAATATTCAACAGGTTCTCTGAATAACTAATTTTTTAAGTATGTTCTAACAACACAATTTGTCTAGTCCTTTATTTCTTCTCATCTCATCTATTCAATAAGCACTATCTACAAATGGTAATAATTGTATTGCACGCCTCTTCCTCGTGATTAACATGTAGTACCCCCTCTTCCTGCCGAATTCCCACAAAGTTAAAAGCAAAAAAGAGCGCTAGCGGCCGCACGGCGCCGCCACTATAGCCATCTTCGGGCCCTGCCGCCGCTCGAGCCCCATGCCTTTTCTTTGTGCCGGAGGATCCGCACGTCCCACGGAAAAATGTCATCGTAAAAGGGATTTCCGTCTCTTTTTTGACATTTATAGCATTTTACAGTGTTTATTAAAAGAGTGTTTAATTTGTGTTTTGGAGAAGCAGTGTCAAACCATTGGAATAATAGACGAGGCGTCGTGAAAGAGTAAGTTAACCTAACCATTTGTGTTTGTGTTTTCTCTGTTCAAGCCTCGCTCAGATGCCGTCGACTAAGCGGCGGACATTTTCAAAGGCATCTTGTTCAGACCCTAATCTGAACAGGATACATAGTTATTACTATGTATGCCTCGAGGAGGTTAACCTTATTCAGGCTCTAACCTGATACAGGTATATAGTTATAACTATGTAATTACGGCAGCGGCTGATCGACTCAGATGCCAGATCGTTCTTGTACGGGCCCTAACCCGTTCAAGATACATAACTATATGTTATGTCCCCTGAACCACAAGTCTACCTATTCCTTATATCGAAGACTCGCACGCTGCAGAGGAGTATGAGTCACCATTTATACGGGTATCAGGAAGCACGCAGCGGGTCACAGATGCAGACAGAGTAAGTAGCGATGTTTTTCGTTCGCTCACAAGCGGAGAGCGGCCATTGTTGTTGTGCGCGCTCCCGGCTCGGCAGTCTCGGCACACACGGCCGCGGCGCTTGGCTGACGCGTCTCCAAGCAAGCCGGCGCTGCTTTGCGCCTCGCTACATGACGTGTATATGTGCCGCTCGCTGTGCTACATCACGCAAGGTGGGCCTGAAACTCAAGCGGACTGCCTTCATCTGCAACACTCATTCAGGAGCTAACCTGTTTGTTGTTCATAGTTATCACTATGATTTAAATGTTGTTTTTTATGTATACTTATAATACTTATAAGTTATATACTTTGAATAAAAATTAAAATGTTATCGTTCAGGCACTATCCTGTTCGATGCTCATAGTTATTACTATGATTTAAATGTTGCCTTTTAGGTATCTAATTATAATTCTTATAAGCTATATAATTTAAATAAAAAATTAAAATGTTATCGTTCAGGCACTATCCTGTTCGATGCTCATAGTTATTACTATGATTTAAATGTTGCTTTTTACGTATACTTATAATACTTATAAGCTATATAATTTGAATAATAATTAAAATGTTATCGTTCAGGCACTATCCTGTTCGATGCTCATAGTTATTACTATGATTTAAATGTTGCCTTTTATGTATATAACTTATAATACTTATAAGTCATATAAGAAAAAAAAAAAAAAAAAAATTGAATGTAATCATTCAGACATTATCTTGGCTCTTCGGCGATCATAGTTATCACTATGATTCAATGGTTGCCTTTTATGTAAACTTATAATATCTATAAGTTATGTAATTTCAATAGATATTAAAATGTAATCGTCCAGGCGCTATCCTGTTCGATGCTCATAAATATTACTATGCCTTTAAAACAAATTTTAATCTATGCATACTTATATTTACACAAGTTACTTCCGCATTCATAGAAATTCGATGTACAAGTTTACTTCGTTTGAAGATCGTAGTCTTCTATGCAGTTTTATGGATACGTTTCAATTTGAGTAATCATTAGATTAATAAAATTTCGCGTTCAGGCTCTATCCTGTCCGCAATTTTTAGTGATTACCTATTGTTTATATGCTATATAATTCAATTATTTGAATTGGAATCTAGCCTTTAATCTAGTGCGCCTTGATACACAAAATAAGATCTTTATAAAATTCGATTCTTTTATAAACATCAAAAAATTGTCACTCAGGCCTAACCTGTTCAGAATTCGCAGTAATTACTACGGTTTATCAGAGCTGCGGATAAATTAGATATTCAAGATTAAAGCGCTATTTAAATCTACATATTTAGTATAAATATTAATACGGGCTTTGTGCTGCTTGCTTTTTCAACTGATACTGTGATGTAGGTCTTAATTAATTTTAAAGACACTACAATGACTATCACAATATATTAATTATAAATTGTTATTAACACCCTCGTGTATTGGGTTATAATAGTTACGACTAGAATGTTTACGTGCTAGATACACGTTTTTTCTACGAAAATTCTTGTTCGGTTTAGGTGAATAAGCGCCTGCAGCAACATGTATTTTAACCTGTATCATCTTGGCTATGCTGTTTGCTGCATTCGACTTCATGTGTTCAGTTGTATGCGTGTCACAGCAGACTTATCTCCATGTTCGCCAATCGAATACGTCGAAGGATTTCATTGGTGTCCATCCGACTCTCGCATCACGCTCCAAAATTAAGAAGCTGATCCATGTTGGCGCATGCGCCGCTGCAGGTCTGCAATACCGTATATAATCGAACATGGCACACGCTTAGACAATTAGATACTTCGCTCTTCAGAGATGTTAGCTGTTTGTGCAGATCATCGTTTCAGATGCATCGAGATTCGTGCGCTTTCTTCACGTACGAATTTCTTCGTATCTGCGTATGCTAAAAGGAAAGGGGGGGGGGCATATCTCCCCATCCGTAATTAACAATGGCAACATCAGCTGTGAATTTCACACTAGTTACCAATGTTTTTTTCTCAACTTCTGTTGGTTGGTCCTTTTACACACCCGCTACATGCGTGTTAACGCTACGTCTGCGCGTACAATAGCTCGACTACGAATTGCGAATCGATATTAATTGATTCATTAATTCAATAGCTGCGGTTACCGCTACAGCATGATTTTAATCATTCGCATAACATATTTTATTTTATTCATTTAAATCTCTTAATTCTGGATCAGGTTTCAATCTGATCAAGGTGCATCAATCGCTATTAAGAGTTTGAAGAGCCAAAGATTTTTAGAGCAGAGCACAATCAACTCGTCGCGCATACGGTTGTAAACCCTGCTGTTGATAGCGCTCGTGGGTGTGCTGTTAGCAACCACGCGATGAATGTGAATGTATACACGATACTGACTTTAAGGGTATTTACCAATAGTCGAGTTTCAGCAATGAACGAACTCGTGCTTGCCTTCAGAATCCTGAGTAATCGAGGGGTTATACTGTGCACTCCCAAATGCCCTGGGAAGAAGCGCTTGTCATTATATGACCATTCGCTTAGCTGGAATTTTCATTGGTGTATGAAAAATCTTATACATTTTGTCATTGTCGACAGACGCATGTTATAGCTCAAGAGTTCGCTTGTATATACATCGTCCTATAGAGGTATAACATACCGATTACTAATCGATTTGTCGCAGAAATGTCTGTTTCATTTTAATTCGCCCAGTAGCGTGCGACTGCCCTCATAATGCTCCTTAAATATTGAGGGCTCTTACCTAATTGTGGAACTAGACGTAGAAATTTCTTTAAATCGAAGGTTTTACGATTCCAAAAAATCTACATTTTTGCTCGATCACAACTTTTTAGATATGGTTGACGCACTGATGCCCCGTGTAAGAGCCTTATCTTTGAGACTATCAATTTATTAATCTTATTTTGATTTTCGGATAATCCAGAAAGTTGTGTCTTATTTTACACACAGAATATACGTATTCTCAGCAATAATAGGATAATCTCTTAAGATTATAACTAATATATTTTTTTTTTTTTTTTTTATTATTCTATACATGGTTTTGTATGTTACGTAAACCTTAAAGATTAATTAACCCAACCTAGGGCTTAATTAACCCAATCTACGGCTTTATTAACCCAACACGGCTTAATTAACCCAATCTACGGCTTAAATAACCCAGCATAATGGAGTATTGTTAAGAATGGCGATTTTTGAAACTCACACCTCATTGCCGTATTCGCAAATCTAAGGCTTGTGTATTACTTCCTTGCTTCAATTCTGATTCACAGTTTGATTTAGTATTGCAGAGAGGCAACCAACGTTTTGGATCCTATTTAACAATGCTGACTAATCAGCACCGGAACTAGATCTATTATTTTCTGTAGCATCCATCATTAGCTGTAACAAAGTACTATATTAAAGTACCAGCAGAAATTTGTAAAATAAGGTATTAATTGTAATGATAATACCATTTGATTTTAAAATTCTAGACTTTCCTGAAAACTCACCTCGTAATACAATAATTACGCGTTTTCGCACTAATTTTTCTGGTGTTTTAAATTCTATTTATTAAGAATTTTACGCATTTTTATATGGCAAATCTCACCTATAAATCTTGATTCATTTTTCATGCACGAAAAATTGATAGATTTATAATACAGATAATTAAATTTCCCAATTGTTTTACAATTGTTATAGTCAAATTAAATTTTAAAGTAATTAATCATTTATTATTACAATTTGATAATTCTATTGAATTAAGAAGGGAAAAATAAAAATGTTATTTTTAATCCAAAAGGGCCAATCCCTATACATTTTTCAATTCCGTACATTTTTCTGGAGATCCACAGTTGCCGTTTCGTAACTTTAAACATCTACATGTTGATCACGAGGAAGAGGCGTGCAATACAATTGTACAATTAAACGAACTTACCTGTAAGTGAAGTTCTATTGTAATTGTATGAAACGCCTCTTCCGAAGTGATCAAGTCCCACCCTGGACCCTTATCTACAAATCTTTATAGATGCCCTCACTTAAAACGGCAATACTTTAAAGAAATGAGGCTCGAGCGGCGGCAGGGCCCGAAGATGGCTATAGTGGCGGCGCGGTGCGGTCGCTAGCGCTCTTTTTTGCTTTTAACTTTGTGGGAATTCGGCAGGAAGAGGGGGTACTACATGTTGATCACTTCGGAAGAGGCGTTTCATACAATTACAATAGAACTTCACTTACAGGTAAGTTCGTTTAATTGTACAATTTTTTTCATGACGGTACAAATAATATTGTTAATTAAACTTTCTACGAAAGTATAAAATAAGGTAAGTATATAAGTTTTCCTGTACAATCTATAAATAATAATATTTATGATTTTTTAATAAAAATCAAATAAATACTGGTGAAAAAGTATTTTATTTGTTCAATGTATGCTCAACAAATTATGTGTAAGTACATTCACATTGTTCACTGCAGTGATTTGCAAACCAAGCAAACGAAAGTTGTGAAATCAATTATCGATAGTCAAGTAATGCAAACAACTCTCATAAACAACTGTATGACGGTTCTCAGAAATGTATTCAAATTTGTTTATCCTTCTATACAAATAAAATACAAGAAAGTACTGAAATCAATTTATTGTAGTCAAGTACTCATAAGTTAACTTGACTGACATAATAGAACTTTTCGTACCTCGTGTGTAAAATTACATTTTACGCCCACGTTGTAACTTCAAAATTATTCAGCTAACGGGTAGAAAGTACTACTTAATGCTCAAGAGGCGTAATAGCTTACATTACTCCTACAAAACTCTATAGAACCTACACACTTTACGCCCGCATGGGCGAAAATTTTTTTAATTATATATATAACTATAATGTCTTCTAGTTATTTCTAAAATTCATAATAATTTTTTCAGATATTTACGAAAAGATAAAGCCTGTATAAAAAAATTACATAGTTACCCACACATTCCTATTTTTCATTATCCTTTCTCAATTTTGAATTTGGTATAATATTTTATTTATACGCATCATGGGAGGACAAGAGTAAGTCTAGAGCTGCTCTAGCAGGGGTCGTTCTTCGATCTTCCATACATACTTGGCGGGCCCGACGATTTTAATGTTAGATAGCGGAGAGTTGGGGCACGATAGTGCGCAGGGGGGCACGGCCACCGTAGTTTTTTTATACTTATATATATCAATTGCCAATTAATATTTCTTTTCGTAAATCTTTGTTGTAAATATAAACTTAATTTTACATATATATTAATATTTATTATGTTTTCATAACCTACATTTTTTAAACTTTTATTTTTAAATATTATATTTTTCAAATGTACCTATAATTTGTTATGCAATGCAAATCAGCCTGGACTTTAAAAGTCAATCAATAAATTATAATACAATCAATTACGTTTATATAATCTTGGAAATAATAAATTAGTCAAAAAGCTCTGTAAAATCGTAATAAGTGATAAAAAAAAGTGTCAATATGTTTAAGAAAATTTTGCTGACAGATTCTTAAATTTTGTTCCCGAGATAGAAACTCCACATGATTATAATCTCTTATACATTTTATAACATTCATTAATTTTCTTCAATACCCACACTTTTTCTCCTAGAACCAAATAAAACGCTTTCCCAAGCCTATAAACCATCGAAGCAAACTCACAATTACTTATCTCATTCCAGTACTCCTACTGGAAGAGTCCGAGCCGCGTGTTCCTGCCGGTGGACGTGATGGTCGCTCCCAGCAAGGTAGCCGACTTGTACTCGATCCTCGACGCCGCGGACATGGTGTACGAGATATACGTGGAGAACCTGCAGCATCTGATCGATCAGGAGAGCCCGGCCACTTTCGATGGCATGGACGCAGCCGCCGACTTCGGCTGGACCCGCTACCACAAGCTCGAGGAGATCTACGACTGGCTCGAGTCCCTTGTCTACAAGTATCCTGGCAAGGTGAGTGTAGAAAGACGGAGGGAGAAGCTTTTATTGTTATTTCAGATGGGTGTATGTGAAATGAATTGAAGGAGAGGAGCGGGTGGGGATGGAGAGACGTTGGTATTGGTGTTGCAAAATGTGGTGTAATTGGAAATTAGGTCTCCTGGGTTATGATTCGGCTGGTGGGTAGAATTTATGCTGATTTTGAATATTCGGTTGTAGCTCGATTTGTGAATTTTAGGGGAAATTGGAGTTCTTATAATACTTGAGAATAATCAAAATTAGACAAGTTCGGGATAACATATTATAAAATAGTCTGAGAAAAGTATTTTTATAATTAATCCTCTCTTAGAGAACAATGGCTGGATGATGTGAAGCATTCAAAGATTGAACTTGATTGGTCTGTATTTTTTTTAAATTAAAATTTCGAACTTGAGTATTTAAAAGTAAAATAAAATTTATCTAGTATATTAAAGTTTTGAAAAATTACTTGCATACTACGCATTTTGTTGGATATGGAATAATAAAAATTCATACGGTTCCATATGAAGAAAATCTTCAATATTGAATCGTTCTAAAAGAAAAGATTAAAAACCCAACTTTTTAAATTTATCAAAAAATTCTACAATTATCGTAATGCAGATCGAAGTTATCGATGCTGGTAAGACTTACGAGGGCCGCGTGATTAAGGGCGTGAAGCTGAGCTTCGGCGCCAACAAGCCCGGCGTCTTTGTCGAGGGTGGCATCCACGCCCGCGAGTGGATTTCCCCCGCCACCGTCACTTACCTCCTCAACGAGTTCCTCACCAGCAAGGATCCCGCTGTTCGTAAAATGGCCGAGGCATATGACTGGTACATGTTCCCCTCATTCAACCCTGACGGCTACGTCTACACCCACACCAAGGTGAGCATAATGTTGTGGTTTTGGAGTGAAGTGATAGAAGAATTTTGTCAATGTTCCTGTGATTTTTTTATTAAACTAGTTCATAAAATTACAAGGTTATGGTTTTGTAATATTTTCATCACATTGTTTAAAAAAATGTTACTTATTTGAGAACTTATTTAAAAAAAAGTCTAATAAATATTTGTATAGGAATAAGAATTGTATAGTACAAGACTAATGAAAGATTAAAATTATTATATTAAATAAGTTGTTAAATATATACGATAAATAACGTGCAGAAATATTTTAGAAACTGTATAAAAACCGAGCAACAACAATTCAATAACATTTACTAATAATGCTAACGAGTTTTCTATGATTCATAGGACCGTCTCTGGCGTAAGACCCGCTCGCCATCGAAGAGCGGTGTCTGCTTAGGTACCGACCCCAACCGTAACTGGGACTACAAGTGGATGAGTGAGTCTTCATTTATTATCCTCTAAACACCAAAAAATCTCTCCACAAACCGCTAAAACATCGTTTGATTCTTTGCGTAGTCGTTGGCGCTAGCTCCGACCCATGCAGCAAGACCTTCGCCGGATCCGCTCCGTTCTCCGAGGTCGAGACCAAAACCATGTCCGAGTACATCAAGTCGCTCGGCAACAAGCTCTTCGCTTATATCTCCTTCCACAGCTACTCGCAGCTGCTCATGTTCCCCTTCGGACACACCGAGGAGCATCTTGCCAACTATGATGAATCCGTAAGTCAATAATTTTTTTTTGTGGTTCTCACGTGGGTTGCGTTTGGATACGGAGAGTTGTGAATGTTAAATTTATCAAAGTTAGTTTCTCTATTGTTTTAATGAATTAGAAGCGTTACTATTAATATGGATATTTTTAATAAAGTTCATAGCGAAACTTATTTCAATAATATAATTTTTTGTATATTTTTGGCACTAATTCTTTGATGAGAGAAATATGTAACCAAGAATGAAACAATTAAACTATATTGGAATATGTGAACATCCTGCTTTGATTTTATAATGAACATTCCCAGATAAAAAAAATTACGTGTGGAAGACGTTTGGTAAAAGTTTTGTTTGACTTAAGTTTGGGAAAACTTATGCAATGAGACAATGCCAATCTTCGATAGAATGTTTTAAAAAGTTTGGCTAAAGATTGAAAAATTTCCTTAAATAAATTGTTCAAGTATTAGCGACTATCGATAGGTGGCGTATGACAATACTTGAGTAAAAATGTCCGGTCCGGGATATAAGTGCGGGACTAAGGAAGGGTCGGTGAGGAAACACTGAAAATTTATTGAACAATTGTTATTAACTTTTACAAAATTTGGCCAACGTTTTGGAAAACATTTCTTAAACTTCATCACTTAATAAATTAGGTGGAAATTAAAAGTTCGGGAAAAGTTTGCTAAATTTTTCATAATAGTTCTATCACGAATTGGGAAGTTTGGCATTATCTCATTGCTTAAGTTTTCACAAACTTAAGCTAAACAAAACTTCTCCCAAACTTCTCCCAAATGTAATTTTTTAACGTCGGATTATAAAAACATTCTCTTCACTCATGTCTATGTAATTGATCTACGGTTTTTATAAATTATAATAAACATTTATAATCATTTCGTTCTCATTGTGATTATTTTTGCGTTTTACAGAAAGCCATTGGTCTCAAGACCATCGGCGCTCTTGGCAAGAAATACGGTACCCGTTACGTTACTGGAAACATCGTTGAGACTAACCGTAAGTTTACTATGTTATACTCATTAATCATCTATATTTTACAAAGAATCCTAATCTTCATTACCCGTTCCACTGATTTTATTTAATAGTCAATTATACCCTGATAAGATATAAAAATGTCAAAATTTTAACTTATAGTCAAATCGATAAAGATATTCAAAACTTAAACGTTCTGTTCTATGCTAAGACTATTTGTAAGTTTAATATGATCTGTAGTTTCTCGTAATTAAACAATATATTTTTTCGCGAATAAACGCAATAATTAACGAATGACTTTTCAGACTTCGCCAGCGGTAGCTCCATGGACTGGGTGAAGGCCAACCTTGACGTCCCGGTCTCGTTCGCCTACGAGCTCCGTGATACCGGCAAACACGGCTTCATCCTCCCCCCTGATCAGATCATCCCCAACGGCCAGGAGATCCTCGACTCCTTCGTCGCCATGTTCAAGGAGGCTACTAGGTTCGGCTACCCCAAGCCAGCCCAGTAAACTAGTCCGAGAACCGACTGACTCTTCCTTTTATCAGATCCTTTTTTAAATAATAAATGGCTTTTTCATAGAAACTAACATTTTTGGTTTGCTTTTTGAGTATCCTGTGGTATGTTTTTTTAACTTAAGAGACTATATTGTTTTGGGTTCTATTAAGTAGGGACTGAGATAAGTTATGTACATAAATCAAAAGCGAAATAGTGCACCGAGAAAAGGATTTGTTTACTGTTAATATGGGATTGTAACTGTTAACATGCGTATGTTTAAATATGACCAAATATAGACATTGTAACAGTTATAATGCCATATTAACAGTTAAGTTACCATGTTCTCATAAACAATTTCAATATGTTACCTGAGAACATTGATATTGTGATAGTTACAATATGCTTATTTTAGTAGTTTTTGAATCTAATGGCCAATTTTTTACCAGGATGATGTCGTTTTATAACAAAAACGTTTGAAATAAAAACATCATTTATTTTTTTTCTCCAACGCTTCGGACATTTTTATTGTTTATCCTGATGAGGGACATAAACAACAAAATGTCCGAAACGTTGGAGTAAAAAAACTAAATCGAGTTTTTATTTCAAACCTTTTTGTTATATAACAACATGATCCTGGTAGAAAATTGGCTATTAGATTCAAAAACTATACAATTTACAAGAACTGTCTATTAGTTAGTAAACATATTGTAACTATTACAATATCACATTTTATACTTAAACGTATCAAATAGTTGTATTTCAAATAGATAAATGTTTAAGAGTAACAATATTCTTCTCTGAGTGTAGTATTATTGATTATGCTGTAACAAGTAAGGTAGAAAGACATGCGTTGGGTTGTGCTTGACGTAAATGCAAAACTTTCTTTTGGGATTACATTGTACCATCAATACCTTTTTGAGAGAAACCTTTTATAAAAAGTTTTTTCATTTTAGAATTAAAATTTTTAAAATTAAATTGAAAAAAATGTTTTTTCTTCGATCAATTTTTAATTGAACAAACGAACAAACACGTAGAAAGTGTTGTCGGTAAAAAAATATTTGTAGAGTTTATTGCCTATAGGTGAATGATCGTGTTCGCGGGAATCATTGTATCATTATATCATTGTAATATTCATGCTTCAATCAACAAATGGATCTCCAACCCAACGCCCAACTCGCTATGTGAAAATTGGCATCTAAGCATGAAGAACATGCTACTGCACAGCGAAATTCATCAGTGCAAGAACGTACATTCACAGCATGCTTCAGCAAACCCAGCACACTTCGCTAGCATATTCTTACATACTAGCTCTCAAATAATTCATTATATACACTGAGAGAAGAATGTTGTTACTGTTAACATATTTATCTATTTGCAATACAACTATTTGACATGTTTAAGGATAAAATGTGATATTATAATAGTTACAATATCTATATTAACTAATAGATATATTCAGATTTGAAAGTAGCTGATGGTAGAAGTTCTTGTAAATTGTAGTTTTTGAATCTAATAGCCAATTTTCTACCAGGATGATATTGTTATATAACAAAAAGATTTGAAATAAAAACTCCATTTAGTTTTTTACACCAACGTTTCGAATATGTTTATTGTTTATGTCCCTCATCAGGATAAACAATAAAAATGTCCGAAACGTTGGAGTAAAAAAATTAATGATGTTTCTATTTCAAACGTTTTTGTTATAAAACAACATCATCCTCGTAAAAAATTGGCCATTAGATTAGCGCGTACACGCCTGCCATTTGACATGAAAAAAAACGCAATAATTAAGAGTCACCATGAGCAATCTCCTCGAGCGGAAATCTTACGTGCCCCCACGTCTTTGTTTAATCAAATCTCACTAGCACTCTTCCTGCTTACCTATATACCTACGTACATACGTAAATCGCCGCCGCGGGAGTCGATGTTCCATTAGGCGTGGCTCATTGACCGCGGCGCAATATCGCGGAAAAAAGTCTACTTGGTCCGAGTCGCCTCACGTATTGTGTGTATGCGTGTGTACATGTTCGTGGGGCTAATTTTGGTCTCGGTAGTGTCGGTTATATACCCACACGTTTAGCCAATGATCGATCAGAGCTCTCGCGTGTCTTTTAATTGGCGGGCGTTGCTTACGAAGAGATGTATGTGTACATGTAATCAAGGAGCACGAGTGTTTTGGTTGTGCAAAATTGAATGAGGGACGGGGATGATCAGCTTTGGATTAGGTATTTTTCTGAGTGTCGGGACATATTGTGGATAAGTGAGTTTTGTAATCGCGTTATATTACTAATTCTTTTATATTACACTTCGAAATATTTTAAATACAATTTTTCAAGTCTTTTAAAAATAAAGTTTATTTAATATTTCAGAAATAATTTCCACCCTCTTGTTGATAATATGGTTGGAAAGTAACATTGAGGACCTTTGGAGGGCCAATGGAAGAATTTTGGTGACTAGAAGAAACCGCCAAAATTTTAAATTTGCGTAGCAATGTTTCGTTAGATTGGTTCGCCAACCTCATCAGGCTAAAATCATTTATTGGATGTAAATAGATAACAATCTTCATAAAATATTTCGACACAGAATTAAACGCCACAATTATAATGACAACAAATTACCTTCGAATTAGTTGAACTCAGTCCCTTCGTTATGTTTTGACGATGGACTGTCTATCAATACGTCGATTAAACTCATATTTATATGCTTAAAATCAAAACAAAGGTACAAAATAAAAAACAATAGACACTGTGTACAAATACTCCTGGTATTTAAGTAACGAAGTAATGGAAAATACATAGGGCTTAAAGTATGGATACCATCTTTTTTATTAATATTATTTTTGTTAATAGATAATTTCGGAAATGAGTCTTTTTTTGGAAATTATGTTCATAATCCAACATTTTTACTTTATTCCACATACTTAAATATGTGATTGTATTTTTCTTGATGAGCTGTGACTACAGTTCTTTTGTTTTTATTTTTCATACTCGAATTTTTAATCCTCGTTAATTTCACCTGTGTATGTTGCTTCGCAATTTTTCCAATTCAGTTACCACATTATTATTGTCTAGTGTACTTATTTTATCTTTGCCTAACCTTATGACAGATTATAAACCATTCGTGATTTTAGGCAGTGTTCTTACGTTATATCTAGACAATAATTTCGAAATTTTGTTAAAATTGGTATTGTGTGGAATGTTAACCATATGTTTATTAATTCTATTTGTAACATCATTAACGACTTTTTTCCTTAATATTTTATCTTGTTTAAGCGCAATTGAATGTTTTTCTTTGTAAATTGCAAAAGGTAGAGTTGTTCTTAAGTAAAATGTTAGTAATTCGTTTGGGATTTTCAATTATTTGAGAGCTTTGTTGCTCTATCAACTAAATTGTATATAACATTCCTTTTCAGCTGAATTTGATGATTTGACGAGAAATTGATTAGACGGTATGAGGAGGTAGATTGCTTGTACCAATTTGTAAATATTCTATTGTATTTTTTTTATAACGTCAGGTTGAGGAAAGTTATTTCACCGTTTTTCTCAATTGCATATGTAAATTATAATTTTTTTATGATATGAGTTAAATATGTTGAGCACTAAGTTTATATGTTTTTGAATACAAAGAATCGTATCGTCAACGTATCTATAATAAAAACGCGGTATGCAGTTATGTTTTTGAGGGTTTTTAAGCAATCTCTCTCTAAATCTTCCACCACAATGGAAGTAAATAAAGACGAAATGGGTGACCCTATCGGAGTGCCATCGTTTTGTTGATAAAATTCGTTGCTAAATGAGATATACGTAGATTCAAATAGAAATGTGACATTTTTTTTATATCGTCAAAGGGAATTTTACAGTGGCCGCAAATACGGGTTATTCTTCTATCCAAACTATCCGGCACTAAGGAACATGATATGTTGGAAAAGAGTGAATTTATATCCAACGAAATTAAGATATCATTTCGATCTACACAAATATTATGTAATTTCTTTTTAAGTTCAATACTATTATCTATGTGAGACCGTGGTCGTTCAAAACTCAACTTTAAATTTTCATGGTTTCCTGTAGTCACCAAAATTCTTCCATTGGCCCTCCAGAGATCCTCAAAGATACTTTCCAACCATATAAAGTTTATTTTTTATAGAGAATAAACGAATTTTAGAGTAAATAATAGAAATAGAAATATTTATATACATTATTTTTTTTGTAACTTACATTTATTGGTTTTGAGTTAATATATTTTGAGTTTTATCAGCAACAAAAACGTATTAGTAATGTGATAATTACTATTGCAATTATTTTAATTAATAATAAATATATATAAGAGTAATGTTACACATTATTTATTTCAAAGCGATGCCTTGATAACTTTTGTAACTTCGTTTTTTTTTTCTAATCGCCAGATCAGAGTGCATGACGGATAATAGAAGTACTCATGTTAATATTTTGCATGTTTCGTAGCTATTGGACATAGATAGTGAATTATTTTAATGAACTTTGTAAGGTGTTGGGCTCCTTTAGCTGAAACAATGAAAACTGTACCTTATTCAGTATTTAGTGAAGATTTCTATTTATAACTCTTTAGCTGTCTTTATTGAAAATTCATAACACTTTTAATAATTTGTAAACTCAGGTAGTTAAGAACATTGAAAATTTGTATTGATACGTGGAGAATAAATAAAAATTAGACTATAGGGTAGCGGTGGGGGTTACTGCGTGGTTAACATAACCTCTCAGATGTTTAGTTGAGTATAATCGTACAATGAACAATATGTTAAACATTGAACTCATTTTATAAATTAGAACATACATCTTGATCGATTAAAGCTAAAAGTTTTACTCCAAGTTAACCATAAACGTTTAAATATCAATATGAACTTTGGGTGATGCATGCGGCAATTACTGACATCCCATAAGAACACGGCTTTTAATTACGGCGCCTCGGTTACCGCGCCCTGTGTTAAAAGATAGGGCACAGTAACTGGGGAGGGCACAGTAACTCCCAAATCTACCCTACTGTTTAGTTAATTAATTTAACTTGGAAAACGACGACCCCTGTAATTTTTTTTAAATAACTTATTATATTCGTAAAAAGAGAAAAAAGCTTCTTCTCTGTTTAAAAAGTTTAAAGTTATCCTTTGAGAAAAAAAAAACCTCAAATTCTTCTATTTTTCAAAAACTTTTTAGTTATTTGGCAATAGAACGGTTATATCTGCTGAATATTTTTTTTTATTTTTTCCGTATCCCTGATAGAAATGTTAATCATAAATAACCTATCTTTTTTAGATAACTTTGTGGCAAAAACAATACTCTGCTTTTATTCGATAATTATAATGTTTCAATTTAAAGTAAATTTTGACATTTACATTTGACAATATTGATTTTTTAACTTTTATGAACTTTTTGTTATTGTTACATATTGATTTTTATGAAGAATGCTTCCATTTATTTTACACCTGTAAAACACCGCTAATTGTCAGCAAGGGGTATAATTTAATTTATTATTTATTTATCATAAAATATAGAAATATTATTATTTCAATTAATTTAAATATATATAACTAAGTTCCTTTTAATAACATTTATAGTTTATTTTAGCTGCAAGTCGAATCATCTTGACTAAATTTAGTTTTGCAATTTAATTATTTATTTTTACCGTGTGGTATAAAATATGAAAAAATAAACTAAATTCCGTAAATAGATATTTTTTAGTTTATTCATAAAGAATGCATCTTGTATGTAATTCAAATAACTGTGTACTTCCTTATGAAATTCGTGTAAGAGAAAAATGGTAACAATGTAATCTATTTGATAATACGAGCTTCATTTAGATACGATCAAGTGCTACTTTATTGATAATGTTCAATTCCAAGAAAGACACTATGATTTTTATCACAGTATATCGTTTTCATAAAAATAAGAAATTTCATTCAATGCAATGAAGGTATCTAATAAATCTATCACTTGGAGAAAATGATAACAGTTATTAATATTTTTTTTTACATTAATTAGAAAATTCAAGGAAATAAGAAAATGAAATGCAATTTATTACGCAAGTCATTTAATGACACCTTGCAAAAAATATATTGAACTATCCTGGTAGAAAATAAACCAACTCGGATGGCTTATCTACTAACTGTTGGCCAATAATTTAGGCCAACGAATAAGACAAAAATTGACCAACGGTTAACCAACGGTTGGTGGACTATCAATCAATATAATAAAACATTGAGTAACTCATAAAACAATAATAGAAATTAATAAGAAATATAGATATGTAAAAAGATTTTGATACATAAACAATAATAAAAATTATTGTAATGCATTAAAAAAATATTTGAATGAAGTTTGGAGTAAATTTATTTGAAGGTTAAGTAGACAGCGTAGCACGTGGGCTATGCTCCGAAATTACTGTCCGCATCCCGCTTTCCGCAAGACAAGCACACATGCGCATAAATACACACATATTACATACACACGAGTGCGATCGCAGGTTCATGTGTTATGTATAGGTAAAAGTATTTAACTGTGCAGACTCATACGAGTCACGTGACGGGATTGCCGGGATCGCGTGGTTTTGCTTCACTGTAAAGGTCAGATGGTAACGGAGCACCGTGTAGAAAACGGAGCAATACGAGTACGAAGAATTTATGTAGAATACTTTCAAATTTTAAATATAGGATACTTTTAAATTTTAAAAAATGTAAGTATCCACCTGTACATGTCCTGACTTACGTCAAAAAGTCACGCACACTACACATTAACACGCCCTAACTTCAATTTGAACAAACAAAACTATACCCGTTACCGATTTAACCATATTTATCTGAAGAAAAATACTATTAATATGTGGGTTTTGATTATTCTATGAATAATACAAATTTTGAGAGTTTTATTTAAATAATAAGTTGTGTCAATGATTTTTATTTAAGATTTTTAATATTAAGCATTCATTGACCAAGCGCAAGGGTGATTCCGTGACGAAATAAGCAGTATTTATCGCTAACTGTTGGTTAAACGATTGGCCAAATCCTTGCGATTTGGTGAACGGATGGCGTACGGTTGGTTACAATTTCTACCAGGGTACCCTCACAAAAAATCTTTTAAGCAAACTAAATACTGTAGTTACTTGTTTAGAAAAACTACGGTCAATTTGCAAACAAATGATTAATTTCTTTAATTAAATGAAAAACCGCTGCTAACTGCTTTAGAAGAATGCTTTCTCAAAGAGAATAGTTCAATTATATCAAATTTTTTTTTAAACAAAATCTAAGCTTTCTTCGAATTTTTTACCGTCATTTTGAATTTCGAAAGTCTGATAGCAAGAACGTGGACAGCGACCTCGAAAACCCATGTGCTATAATTTTGAACAAAATCTAAGCTTTTTACGAACTTTCAACCGCTATATTGGATCAGCCATTTTGAATTTCGAAAGTCCCTTAATATGAATTGAGCGATCGAGATTCGTTCGGTTTTCGAGTATTCTTGCGAGGTATCTCGAATTTTTGCGAGGTAATCTTGAAGCTCGAAAGAAAGCGAGAAAGAGCTGAACGACGCACAGTAGTCCCAAATCCACTTTTACTGGTATTTTGCCCGCTTCAAGCGAATTTTTCACGGATCAAAGTGATTGAAGCGGGATATTAAAGCTTTTATAATATAGAATTAAAAGCCACTACACACAAGGGTGGTAACCGCCCCTATTTATTATTAAACAACCCCTAAACTTATATCGAAACCTATATGTTGTTTGCTGTCAGTGTTTAATTTATAATATTTGTTATATTTATGACACACATTCACACACACACACACACACACGCACACACACACACACACACACACACACACACACACACAGACATATATAATATATGTATATAATATAGGCATGGTGTGGTTTGTGCACATAAGAATTATGCACATATTTATTGTGCACACTTTAGCATTGGTGTATATCTATATCTATGTGTATACTCCAATGCTAAAGTGTGCACAATAAATATGTGCATAATTCTTATGTGCACAAACCACACCATGCCATAATATATATGTATATTCATAATTAATGTTTTCGGTTACAGGAGATACTTCGTAAAATGTAAAAATACTTACTTTCTAAAATGTAAAAATTTCTATATAAATTTAGGAGTTGTTTAATAATGAATAGGGCTGGTTGCCACCCTTGTGTGTAGTGGCTTCTAATTCTAAAGTATAAAAGCTTTAATATCCCGCTTGAATCACTTTGATCCGTGAAAAATTCGCTTGAAGCGGGTAAAATACCAGTAAAGGTGGATTTGGGACCACTGTGGGACGGCGCGCGTAGCGCACCAATTAACGCTAGTCTTATAGCAAAATCGTGATCAGCGATTTCGAAACCTCTGTATTCTAATTTTGAGAAAAATGTGGAGGGGCAGGAGGGGGAGAAGGGGGAGGTGGGAAGAGGATGGGAAGAGGGTTTTGAGGAGCAAATGTAATACTAAAAACACCTATTTCTAATTATATTTTAACCTTATTTTGAGGAGGGGCTGAGGAGGGGCTGTAAGGAGAGGCGAGAAGGGTGGAGGAGGGGGAGGAGGGGGGAGTTGTAAGCCTCTTACAACTATTATATATAATGCAGGAAGATACATACACACATACATTTTCTAGAATACGCATATTTCGACTCTGTGAGCTCGGAAGTATCGAAAATCATCGAAATCTCAGAGTCGAAAAATTTCACCGTTACAAAGCTTCCTCTTTGAGAAAGCAAAATAGCAATCTCTTTGCAATAATTTGAATATAATTTTGTAAAAATAAGTATCAAATAATGAAAGATCGCTGTTACATAATTATTGTGAAAAATTTAACTGTTAAATCATTATTAGCTCTTGTTCCATTAACTAAGTGTATAGAATCATTTGCGACTGTATATTTATTTAGATGCAACTAATAAGGCTGCTCGTATTTATTTTATTATTTGATGATGAACGTGCTAACTAACAAAACAACTAAAGTGAGCGAAATGTGCACAGCTTCAAAAGTATACATTTAGTTCATATATTATAAGACGTCTATAGAGATGTGTGTTCAATATGCATAATTTGAAAATAGGATTTATCTAAAAATTGATTTATCTAAAAATGAAAGGATAATAAATTAGAGTTGATCGAAACGATTGTTGTAATAACTTTTGAGAATAACACGTAAAAATATACTGTGTATGTGTGCGTTCGTGTGTGTTCATGTGTATATGTAATATGCGTGTGAGGCCAATATTTATCTCTGAAGCGTTCTTGCGCTATTCAGTATTATGCTCTGATTTTGTAACGAGAATTAAAATTTGCAAAGTCGTTAACTAATTAATTTTCAATAATTTATATATTGTAGAAATTTTTTATACTAAAAGAAAAATACTAACGAAGTTCCTATTGTTGAAAACGCTACAGAAAATTTTATTCTTCAGTTACAATGATTATCTCTACTAGTATTTTGACACCGCTGAATTTAGTAATATTAAATATAGAAATTTGAGAGATAATAAAGATCAGAATAAACTAACTAAAATAATATCTCAATACACTGCTGATTATTTCCTGTTAGTTAGCATCTACTAATGATTAATGATATGGTTTAAGAAAATAGATGAATGAAGTAGTGTATTCCAGCATTTTTTATATCTACTACAATTAAAATGTGTTGAAAAAAGTGCTGGCTCAATTAACTCCGGCAATTTACTGAATTCGACAGAATAATATTACTATATCTGTTCTAGACAGAGATTAATTATTGGACTCTGTTGACAAAAACGCTCACATAAATAAAAAGTTCGGACTGTTACTTACGAAATCTTATCTTCCATCTACGCCGAACCGAAGAACAATGATCGATATTCGACCAGATTGTGCCGGCAGGAAGACCGATTTAATATCATATTGATATCGATATTGCCTGTACGTAACAATAGAGTGGGGCGACTTAAATAAATATAAGTTGCGTTTGATAAGACTCGTCACATCATCTCCGGCGTTTGTACAAAGGGTAAGTAGTTGAGACATTTTTTTTTACATTTCACCTTCTCTATTGTAATATATTTCGTGCACAGGATGACTGCTACAATTATTATGTTTCTCAAATACAGTTAAAGCCTCTGTTTATTTCTGAAGAAATGTAAAAATTACTCAGGTACATATTGATTGATGATTGAAGGGCTATTTCATGTCAAGTTAGAGTCTTTTGTACAATTTATAGAAAGGTCAGACATATCGATCAAAAGTTTATATTATTTATGATTATTTTCTCCCATTTTTTCTTGAAATAAGCAAAGCAGACATTTATAAAACTCACAAAATATATATCAAAACGCTGTTTTTAACGCTGTTTTTTTCTATCTACAGATAGAACAAAGTGAAAATATTTGGTCCCTTAAATCTCAAAAACAAAAAATCAGACCAATCTAAAACTTTCAGAGAATCAATGCCCCATAATAAAGTAATTTTTAGTATAGATGGGAGGTCCGAATTCGAGGGCGCACAAATAGGTGACTTCTGGCTTGTTTTTACGGCCACTCTTTCATTTCCCATGATTTAGTACCGTTCAGAATTTTGTATAGAAAGGACTTTTTCGTATGTATTCCTGACGGCTTAAAAGAAATTATTATACATCAATTCGTAAAGTGTTTAATCTTTATTGTATATTGGCACAACATTGTTTGCTAAGATTGTTAAATATGTGAATATTGCATAATCATAAAAAATACAAATGGTTCTTGTACAACCTGTATACCGAGTTCTCTATGTAGAATGTCGTAAAATAATATTATAATAACAGTGCACAAATACTAAATTTCAAAACGGGATCGTTTTGACAAAATATTTCATTAACTTTTTCATGAAATGTTTTCTATAACTGCGAAGAACATTATTATATCTGAGCTAATGCACTTAAGTTTAGTAACTTCTGATGGCATAATGATCGTAACAACAATTCTAGAATTATCAAAATAAATGTTTCCGACAAGTAACATCTTTATATAATAAATTTAACAAAACAAACATATGTTTCAGAGACAAGATGCTGCGTAAGCTTGTCCTCGTCGCCCTCGTGGCGTTCGCAACCGCCGAGAAGCTCACCTTCGACAACTACAAGGTGGTCAGGGTGATCCCGGCGTCGGAGGAGCATCTCAGGGTTCTCGACTACCTGAAAGACACTGAGGGAGTAAGTAGATAATAATTATTTTAAAAGCGTTGTTTGATAAATGAGAACTGTAAGAGTTGAAGATTATTTAAATTTCTATAAATATTGTCAATTCCCTGCATACGAAAATTTATTTTCCATAGTGAGAATTAAAAATTAGATTGACAAGAAAAAAAACGAAAATTAATAATCTTAAATATCTGGATATATTACACGTCAGTCAAATGTCATTCGCAGCTTTTCTGATATTACGTTCAATTTCAACGCTGAAAGTATAGAAAAGGGCACGTGGACTTTTCTAAGCACGACATGTCATCGGTGAAATTTACTCGAGGAATACTGTAATATCGTAAAAAGATAATTCGGCATCGAACTTACTCGACCGAATAGATAAATGGGTACTTGACTCTTTGTTTATCTCTATGATTAGTTGTATTATAGTGTAAAAGTATTGTAGTATAAAAGTGCAATAAATTAGTTTCGCTTTCTCCACTGGTCAGTGTGATATAATATTTAATCTTTTTATAATTATATCATGAATATTCCAATTAATATTTCATTTCGTAAATCTTTGTTATAAATACAAACTTAATTTTACATAAATATTAATGTATAATATTCTATATTTATTATGCGTTTATACCCTACATTTTTAGGCATTAATTTTTAAATATTATATTTTTCTTTTGACTACAATTCATTATGTAATGACATTCTGATGAATTTCAAATTAAAAACAAATCAGCCTGAAGTTTAAAAGTCTATCAATTATAATACAATTGAATATGTTCATATAATCTTGGAAATAATAAATAATGAAAAAAAACTCTGAAAAATCATAATAAGTGATTTAAGAAAGTGCCAACATGTTTAAGAAAATGTTGCTGACAGATTCTTAAATTTTGTCCCCGAGACTGAAATTTCACATGATTATAATCTCTTATACATTTTATAACATTCCTTAATTTTCTTCAATACCCACACCTTTTCTCCTTCAACCAAATAAAACGCTTTCCCAAGCCTATTTACCATCCAAGCAAACTCACAATTAATTCTCTTGTTGCAGTACTCCTACTGGAAGAGTCCGAGCCGCGTGTTCCTGCCGGTGGACGTGATGGTCGCTCCCAGCAAGGTAGCCGACTTGTACTCGATCCTCGACGCCGCGGACATGGTGTACGAGACGTACGTGGAGAACGTGCAGCACCTGATCGACCAGGAGAGCCCGGCCACCTTCGACGGTATGGACGCAGCAGCCGGCTTCGGCTGGACCCGCTACTACAAGCTCGAGGAGATCTACGACTGGCTCGAGTCCCTTGTTGGCAAGTACCCTGGCAAGGTGAGGGCAGAGAGAGACGGAGAAGGAAGCTTTTATTATTATTCCGGATGGGTGCCGAGGGGGGTGATTTATGACGGCGCCGGGTGGGAATGCAATTATGAGATGAATTGAAGGAGAGGAGCGGGTGGGGGATGAAGAGACGTTGGTATTGGTGTTGCGAAATGTGGTGTAATTGGGAATTAGGGCTCCTGGGTTATGATTCGGCTGGTGGGTAGAATTTACGATGATTTTGAATACTCGGTTGTAGCTCGGATTGTTAATTTTAGGGGAAATTGGAGTTCTTATGGTACTTGAGAATAATCAAAGTTCGAAAAGTTCGGGATAATATATATAAAATGGTCTGAGAAAAGTATTTTTATAATTAATCCTCTCTTGGATTTTGTGAAGCATTCGAAGAATACATTTGATTGGTCTGCATTTTTTAAAATTAAAGTTTCAAACTTGAGTATTTAAAAATAAATGAAATAACAATTTATCTAGTATATTAAAGTTTTCAAAAATTACTGACATACTACATATTTTGTAGGATATGGAAATATTAAAAATTGATACGGTTCCATATAATGTTGAATTGTTCTAAAAAAACAATATATTAAAAACGAAAATTCTACAATTTCAATAACCTTTTATCGCGATGCAGATCGAGGTGATCGATGCCGGTAAGACTTACGAGGGCCGCGTGATCAAGGGTGTGAAGCTGAGCTTCGGCGCCAACAAGCCCGGCGTCTTCGTCGAGGGTGGCATCCACGCCCGCGAGTGGATCTCCCCCGCCACCGTCACTTACCTCCTCAACGAGTTCCTCACCAGCAATGACCCCGCTGTCCGCAAAATGGCCGAGGCATACGACTGGTACATGTTCCCCTCGTTCAACCCCGATGGCTACGTCTACACCCACACCAAGGTGAGCATACTTTTGTGGTTTTGGAGCGAAGTGAGGGTTAGGAAAATTTTTACAATGTTTCTGTGATTTTTTTTATTAAAAGAGTTCATAAAATTACAAAGTTATGGTTTTGTAATTTTTCATCACATTGTTTGCATGCTATTAGAATATTATTAAAAGAATTTTATGAAACAATTTGTTAAATACATGTGCCAAATAACGTGCAGAAATATTTTAGAAACTGTATAAGAACAGAGCAACAACGATTCAATAACATTTACCACTAATGCTAACGAGTTTTCCACTATTCACAGGACCGTTTCTGGCGGAAAACCCGCTCGCGAGGTAAGGGCGGCATCTGCTTGGGTGCCGACGCCAACCGTAACTGGGGCTACAAGTGGATGGGTAAATCTTCATTCATTATCCTCTAAACAGCTTAAAATCTGATCTTAAAACGCTAAAACATCGTTTGATTGCGCAGTCGGTGGCGCCAGCTCCAACCCATGCCAAGAGACCTTCGCCGGATTCGCTCCGTTTTCCGAGATCGAGACCAAGAGCATGTCCGAGTACATCAAGTCGCTCGGCAGCAAACTCTTCGCGTACATCTCCTTCCACAGCTACTCCCAGCTTCTGCTGTTCCCCTTCGGACACACCACGGAGCATCTTTCCAACTACGATGAATCCGTGAGTCAATAATTTTTTTTTAGATATCATGTGTTTTGTTAGTTTCTATTTTATTTGAATGAATTAGAAGGGTTATTACTAATATGGATTTTTTAATAGAGTTCATAGTAAAACTCGTTTCAGTAATATGATTTTATACCACTCTAACCTCAAAATCACAACTTTGATATGATTTTTCGGCGCTCGTGGTATAAAATACCGTTCGAAACTAGTGCGTAAGTAGATTATTTAGGTGGTGTGGCTTTTTCGCACTCGCTTCGCTCGTGCAAAAAGTCACACCAGCTAAATAATCGACTTCCCCACCCGTGTCGAAATGTACTATTATAGTACGGTGTGACCTAAGTCCGCACTTAGGTCACGCCTATCCGTGATTTAAGTAGTCGATTATTGCACCGTGTTTATCGCACTCGCTGCGCTCGCGCGGTAACCTCACGGTGCAAAAATGGACTGCTTAAGGCACGAATAGGCGTAACAGCGGACTTAGGTAAACGTGCTATAAAATAATATACGATACTTATGACTTGTGTGACCCATCACACGACGTGAATTATCGCCCTCGCTACGCTCGGGCGCTAACCTCACGTCGTGCAATAATGGGCCACTTAAGTCACACGTATCGTAATGTACTATTTTGTATATTTTTGACATTAACTCTTTGGTGAGATAAATATGTAACCAAGAATGAAAACATTTAACTATATGGGAACTTGTGAGCTTGCTGCTTAGATTTTATAATGTACATTTTGAAAATATTCTCTTTGCTCATATCTATGTAACTGATCTAGGATCTTTGTAAATCGGTAACATTTATAATGATTTAGTTTTCATCTTGTGTATTTTTGCGTTTCACAGAAAGCCATTGGTCTCAAGACCATTGACGCTCTTGCCAAGAGATACGGTACCCGTTACGTTACTGGAAACATCGCTGAGACTATCTGTAAGTTTACTATATTAGTAATCATCTACAACATACAAAGGATCCTAATTTGCATTACCTGCCCACTGTTTTATTTGATTTTAAATACACATTGATAAAATATAAAAATGTCAAAACTTTAACTTATAGTCAAATTGACAATGATATTCGAAACTTGAGAATTTTGTTCTATGCTGAGACTATTTGTAAGTTTAATATGCTCATTAATCATCTAAATTTTACGTAGGATCCTAGTATTCATTACATGCTCAACTCTTTCTCGTAATTCAAAAATATATTTTTCATGAATAAACATAATAATTAACGAACGACTTTGCAGACGTCGCCAGCGGTAGCTCTATGGACTGGGTAAAGGCCAACCTTGACGTCCCGGTCGCGTTCACCTACGAGCTCCGTGACAAAGGCAGATACGGCTTCGTCCTCCCTCCTGATCAGATCATCCCCAACGGCCAGGAGATCCTAGACTCCTTCGTCGCTATGTTCAAGGAGGCCACTAGGTTCGGCTACCCCAAGTCAGCCCAGTAAACTAGTCCGAGACCCGACTGACTCTTCTTTTTATCAGATCCTTTTTTAAGTAATAAATGACTTTTTCATAAAAATTAAAAGTTTGTTTTTTTTTTTGAGAATCCTGTGGTATGGTTTTTTTTATTTAAGGGACTAATTATGGTTTTAGGCTCTGAGATAATTTATGTAAACAAATCAAAAGCGAAATAGTGGTATTATTGATTACGTTGTAACATGCAAGGTGCATTCCATTGTTGTTCAAGGTTTCCCTTTGGGATGGCATCGGGTTGGGATGTTAATTGCACTTGACGTAAATGAAAGTTGAAAATTCTTTCTTTTTTCGCTCAGGATCCATTGTAACCATCAACACCTTTTTAAGGTAAACCTTTTACAAAAAGTTTTTCATTTTAGATTTGAAATTTTTAATAAATAATTTTAAAGTATTACGCAATCCTGGTAGAAAATAGACCAACTTCGTTGGTTAACATTTTAATTGAATGGAAGCATTTCTACTTAAGATTAACATTGAAATTTAATTAAAACTATTTAAACCTATCACTATATTTTAAAGCATCTACAATAAATATTTCCACATGTATAAATAGTTATTCTTCGGCCACAATAACAACATAATCATGGTGTGACGTTTTTAATTTAAGAATTGACGAACGGTTCGCCAACCGTTGGTTAGCATTTCTACCAGGGTAATAGTTAAAAGTATTATGGATTTGCCCTCCTAGAGTTCATCGTTCACTCATCAAAAGGTGAAAGATCGTGTTCGCGCGCATCATCGTATTATTATATCACTGTATTCAAGGTTCAATCTACAAACGGTTCTCCAACCCGACCTCCAACTCGCTATTTAAAAATTAGCATCTACAAGTGAAGAACTCGCTACACCGCACCGCGAGAAATTCATCAGTGCAATGACACATACATACAGAGCAAGCTTCAGCCATCCCGGCACATTTCGCTAGCACATTCTTATATATTAGCTATGAAACAATTCATTATATTAAAGCATATATAGACTCTCTCTCTCGCGCGCACACCCCTGACATTTGACATGAAGAAAAAAAAACGCCTAAATTATTAAGAGTCACCGTGGACAAGCTCCTCGAGCGAAAACCTTACATGCCCCCACGTCTCGGTTTAATCAAATCTCACTACCTCTCTTCTTGCTTACCTACCTTCATACATGTATAAATCGCCGCCGCGAGAGACGATTTTCCGCTCGGCGTGGCTCATTGACCGATGCGCAATCGCGCGGAAAAAAGTCTCGAGGCCACTTGGTCGGAGTCGCCCCGCACCTATTATGTGTATGCGTATGTACATGTACACGCAGCTAATTTTCGTCGGTTATACACACGTTCAGCGAGTGACCGAGCGCTCGCGCGCGTTTTTTAATTGGCGGGCATTGCTTGCGAAGAGAGGTATGTGTACATGTAGTCGAGGAGCACGAGTGTTTTGGTTGTGCAAAGTTGAATGAGGGGCTGGGATTATCAGCGCAGTGGAAATTGTTTGGGATTCGGTCTTTTTATCCGAGTGTCGGGTTGTTCGTTTAGCGGTTGATTGGCTGAGCGGAAAAATAAGTTGCAGTTCCGAATTATGAAAATAATGTTATTAACATTGTTATTATTATTATTGTACGTTGACTGAATAATTAATGTAAAATCTTCGCCAAGATATTTCATAAAAGTAGAGATACTAAACATTGTAGATCTATAATTAAATCACGTCTTTTTTGTATTCAACTAAATCTTCGATGCGTTTAATCCTTCGTATTATTAGATTTTATATGACTATCTCGCTTACGAGTGCGGTTCAGTAAGATTGATTCAAATGTAACATATTAGTATAATAATTGTAGAACAAAAGTAAAATTACAACAGACATCTTTCGAAATGTAAAATTTTGAATATTTTCCACAATTTATTTAGGTTCTGTGTTTTTTGAAAGAATATCTACTATACTGTCATTTGCTACTTAGTGGTTGAAAATTAAACTAATTATTCGATAACCGTTGTTCATTGCGTATAATTTTAGAAATATAAAAAAATGTTTACATTTGAGAAACAAGAAAGATTTATTATTCAGTTGCACGCATTTATGTGTACTTTTTTTATACATAAAACACTTTGTCTTGTAATATCTTGCTGTCAGTATGTAGAGTACTTCAGACCTATGAAAAGCGTGTGAATCTTATAAAGGCACAATTATTACTGATGAATCTTAAGGATGTATTGACCGTAAGGTCTCACTAAAAAATTTAAGACAAACATTTTGGTCATATAATTCGTCAAAAACAGTAATATTCTACAGTACTAACAGTAAACAGATATGTAAAATGTTTTTTAGAACTGTGAAAAAAATTTTACATCGATTTTCGAACATTTTAATGCTCATTTTTTCACTTTTTGGTATGACTGTACGTCTTATTTCACAGTTTTTATGTCATATTATTTCAGAAAATATTCTCGAAGTGAACATTTAAAAAAATGGAACTTGTTTATCTAACATACAATGACGATTACACGAACTTCCAAAGGTATAACACTATGGAATCTATGTTTTTTTTTTTTAATTTAGCTGCTAATTTTGCGATTTTCCATAAGGCTAATGTTAAATTCAAATTATAATTCCGCAACCATTCTCGTTAAGCCTTTGAAATTTTGCTCAGCTCCATATATTTATGATATTTAATGAGCATCAAATTTTGAACAACTTGTCACTATTTTCGTCTTATCAGTACAACCTTAAATGTTTCTCTCTATTAGAGATGACATGAAGGTCGAAGATAACGCAGGCAGTAGCTTCATTATAAAATTTTACATACCAAATCTTTTCAACATTCACCATTACCATTATTTTAAACCATCAACCCCCACCTATGAACCTCCCCATCCCTACACCACTCAACACAATTAACTAAACTCCTGCCAACGACAACGACGACGACGACACGACAAAAATGACGAAATACAATTCAGCTCCAGAACCGGGCCTCCACTCGATCACCCGGAAAGTATAAGTATATACTTACAATCCGCATCACCTCCGCATTATATATTTTGTACAACCGCACATCGCACGCTTCGTGTCCCCCCCCTCTCTCTCTCTCTCTCTCTCTCTCTCTCTCTCTCTCTCTCTCTCTCTCCTTGGAGGCCGAGTTTCGCACGAGCTTCAAAAGCGCTCGAGTGGCGCTCGATCAAAACCGGAAAAAAGCCGCGCTGACGCGCACTCGAGAGCGAACGACCGTTTCTCGCCATTATGGATCATTTCACACATTCGCCACTCGGCGAGTAGAGCGCTTCCCTTTTTCTTTCTCTCTCTCACTCGCCCGTTGGAGGAGTGGCTGATGGATTTTAGCGGCGGTGATTGAGAGGAGGTCGCCGAGTTTTTTTCTCTCGTTCCTCTTCGTCTTTTTGAGGTGGACTGATGGGGAGGTAGTTTGTAGTTAGTTTCTGCATGGATGAGTTTACAGTGGCAGCGGTTTCGATGATCATGTGGGTATGTGTGTGTGTGTGTGTGTGTGTGTGTGTGTGTGTGTGTGTGTGTGTGTGTGTGTGTGTCTGTGTGTGTGTGTGTGTGTGTGTGTGTGTGTGTGTGTGTGTGTGTGATTGTTAGGATTTGGTAGGGAATTGTTGGCGATTGCGTGAGTGTTGATTTTGTAAGAGGCAAATATTGCTTATAATGGGGTTCTTGTTTTAAATGGAGTGCGTAAGCATTAGCTTCTGTGAAGCATTTCTTTTCAGCGCAAGGTAAACGACTAGGCTGTTATAGGTAACGGTACCTGTGCTTTTTAAACTGTGTGGCTTACAGAAACATTTGGATGAACGGAAAGATGTCGAAATATATCTTTTGTTTTAAGATATCGAAAATAGTTCATTAAGTGGTTGGAGGTATTTATAGTTTTATCTAGGCGACTTTTACCATCTTATATTTTGTAAAGTTACTTATAAATATAGTAAAGTTGAATAATATTAATTCAGGTGAAAGATATTTAATTAAATCGCAAATAAAATTTCAACAGAAAAATGGAAAAAAGTTCAGAACAATTGAGTTATAAGTTCTCATTTTTTCCAACGAGAAAAGAAATTTTTATCTTTGATCTTTTATTTTCAATTTTTGAGAAAGTATTTTTACATCAACTACTGAATATAAGGTATATTAAAAAAAATTATCAAAAAACTGGTTTTCATGACCAAAAACCAACAGCAGAAAAGCAAAATAATAGCTTAATTGTTGGACACGTGTATAAAATAAAATTAAATATCTTATTCATCTTACAATGTTTCAACTGTTACATGATTAATACACATGATATAGTTAATAATATAAGAAAATTATTCAAAACTAAGCCAGTACTGCGACCATCTCAAATTGATACATTCATAAATAAAAGAAACTCTTGCAAAGATTGGCCGTAATAGCAAGAAAACCATTACATTTTAAGATATACCTCGGGCGCGTGAATATACGAATGGATGGTAGCCGCCCGTGCGGCACCTAAATAGATCCAGTTAGCAACACGCAGAGTCTTGATGACGCTTTCAAGCTTGATTAAATTTAGATAGCATTATCTGCGCGCTCACTTCGCGTCAGCTAGAACTAGTTTGACATTAAAATTCCATTAGAAATCACGCAATCCGATTTTGATGAACTTACAAATTTGATAGAGACGTTACCGGATTATAGTACATGCGGGAGAGATGTGAAGATAGCGTTATAGCGCTGACTTTATCACAGAATTAAACGAATGTATACAACGAATAAACGAATTAAACGCTTTTTAAAAAAACGGGAGGGGAAACCGAACTTCCCGCACCTTGTGGGAAAGTAGTATATTTCGATACAAGTGCGAAAGTGTTGATTTTAGCACGAGTGTGAGGTTTGTCGCTCGAGCGAAGCGAGAGTGACAATCACACGAGTGTAGAATCATCTTTCGCACGTGTATCGAACGATATTTTTCGATACAGGTGGCGTAAAAGCGGCGTAGAATGTGTAAAATCGCATTTTACACATACTGTATCGAAAAATAATGTACGTAACTTGTGCGGAAATTAAGTGATTTCGCACAGGCGTTGTCGCCCGTGCGTGACTCACCTAATTCCCGCACTAGTTGCGCAATGTACTATTTTAATTGTAACGATTTTCGTGGTTTTTTGAAAACTAGTCATTGCCGCCCGCTGCTCTAAAACTGCTTAACATCGAAGAAATTAAGATTGACTTATATTAAATTACATGTGCCACAAAAAATATGGTGTGCACCAAGTGCTAGTAGACTTTTTGACATCGTGTGTTTGCAGTACTAGTCTTCAGCTTGCAAAACGCGCTCGTCTTCGACTCGTACTGCAAACTCCACACAAGTGGTCTGAAAAAGACAACTTTCCGCTCTTGGTACACAACATACTATTCTAGAAATTATTTCAGTTTCTATGATTTGTTGTAATTTTGGTCATATTCGTTTCCATAAAATGTTCTTATCATTTATTTCATTCATCTAGCTTACCAGATGCATAAATCCATCCAACCTCACCTTCTGCACCCCACCCCTACAGGAAAAAAAAATCCCCTTATGAGTATATCACCCCATCTGATTCCGCGAGTATAACTTTGTTTACTGCCTATCCGATAAAACGAGTTGGCAGTTGTCGTCGTGGTCCCAATTCCGCGCACGTCAATGCGGGCGCGCATCACGTCCCGGCTGCGGTCAAACAACGCCACGGGCATCGTAATCAGGATTTTAAGTCGGCAATTGTGGAGACGCGCACGTGATGGGGGTTGGGTTGGACTTCTCTCGGCCCGTCTCTCGTTGGGTTACGTAGTTTGTTCGGGGCAGTTGGTATGTATATAGGTACGATGAAAGTGGAAACCCGTTGCGCTGTGTTTATTGATTGTGCTGTTAAAGCGATATATCGGATCGTTTTAGTGTAAAGGTTTATAAGGGGATTCCATTTGATGTAATTCAATTGTTTCGCGTGCTTCATGTATACTTTGCCCAAAATATGCTTTAGCTAAAGAAAATGGGCATTTTTAATTTTCTATATGTGATAAAAAAATTAATGTATCGTTCCTGTATGTATAGTATATATTTTAAATATAAAATATGTTTATTCATTATACTTTTTTTCAATGATTTAATAATTCATTAATATTTAAAAAATTGCACATTTTTTTCTTATGATTGAAATTATTTTTTATTTCACATTTATTTTATTAAAAAAAAAGTAATATTTTAAAATATAAAATTAAAAAATTGCTATCTACCCTGAGATCAACTTATTCATATTTTCAAAATCATATATAATAACTCCATTTTTTACATTATGAATATATTATTATTCAATAATTGTGTATCTTTATTATAAATAATTGTATACATATTATAAAAATTGAAATTATACTTGTAATTTTGATTTTTTTAATGGTCCCACTGTTAGAAAACTTCCATATATATAGTTATATTGTGTTTACATTTTGCGTTTCCAAATATACACATTGTATACCTATATATCTGGAAGTTTTCTGACATAGCCGTTATAATTTTCGTCATCCGCTTCTTTTATTTTCAATAAAATATCGTTGATTGTTGATTTTATTATTTCTTACACCATCTTAATAAAAAAAAAGCAAATAAAGTATTATGTAAATACAAATATCAGTGCCAGCTAATAAAAACATTTACATAACTTTGTAAAGGCAAAATGAGTGTATATATAATTATATGCCCGTAAACTATAAACGTTTAAACTTTAAAATATTTATCTCAAAATTGAGTGAGGGTGATTTTTACTCTATATTCACTGCTTAAATCGCGATTATTCGAAAAATTAGTTCAAACTCAAATATAATTTAAGGTAGTTCACCAGGAAATTGATTTTCTTTAAATTTTCTTAAATATTAGTGTACCTACACCCGACAGAAGTTGATTCTTTCTGAACGTGCCTAATCAATTTTAAAATCCTGCAGTCTTATTGGACGATTTCAATTTAGGGTTAATGTTTACACAATAGTATACAACGATAAATGAGGAGTTTCAAGCATACATAATATGGTTATAGCACAATTTTTCCGATATTGTGATTTTTATGACGGCATTGTCCGGTCAACTACCTTAAATTTAATTATCCCTTACTTTTTCAATGATTTAATAATTTATTAATATTTGTAAATTCCATATTTTTTTCTTAATTTTTTGTTATTTCACACTCATTTTATTCAATTTGTTGAAGATACAAATAATTATTTTTAATATTAATGATTTTTACATATTCAGCCGATAAAACAGGATTAACGATAAAGTATGAGTATTATACCATCTTCATAAAAAACAAAAGCAAATAAAATATTAAGCAACCACAAATATCAGTGGCAGCTAATAAAATCCATTTACATAAATTTCTGAAGGCAAAATGAGTGTATATAAAATTATATGCCCATGAATCATAACCGTTTCAACTTTAAAATTTTTATCTCATAATTGAGAGAGGGTAATTCTTACTATATTCACTTCAAATCGCGATTATTCGAAAAATTAGTTCAAACACAAAATAATTGACCAGCTTATCTGACTAATTTCATGTTTCTGCAGAGCTCGCTGTATATCAACCTCGATAAAAAACAAAAGCAAGTAAACAACACGCGCGCGTATCGCGCGTCATTTCCATTTTCTAGTAACATGTACATACATAAAACCGTTCCCGAAAAATTACGATTTGAAAAGAGGGCTATAACAGTTTTAACAGTGTTAACCTCAATATCTCTGAAATTTATAAACAAATTCTCTTACCCTAACAATTCATGTAATAAATAATATACAAACTCTACACCTCCATCAAATCTAGATCTCCATCGAATTTCAAAGTAATTAAATTTTACTCTAGTTATTGTGCAACATAGAAAGTCATTTCCAGAAATACCAAAATTTTAAATATCAAATATCTCAAAAACTAACCACATAATCTGGACGAAATTTTATATAGGTATTGCCTATATCGCATACAAAATAGTCTATAAATTTCAAACTGATACATTAAGTCGTCATTGAGAAATTACGATTTTGAAAAATACGTAAACAAATTTTAACATTAAATATCTCTAAAAATTATGAGATAATTCTTTTACCTAAAGGATTTATACGATAAACATAATATAAACTCTACATCTCCATATAATTTCAATATGATTAAACCCATTTTTTTCTCTAGTTATAATGCGACAAAGAAAATGACTTTGCAAAATACGAAAATTTTAAATATCAAATATCGCAAAAAGTAATCGTACAACCTTGACGAAAATTCGCGCATATATTATCTATATCACACACAAAATTGTCTATAAATTTGGAGCTGATTCATTGAACCGTTCTCGAGAACTTACGATTTGAAAAAAAGGTTAACAAAATTTTAACCTCAAATATCTCTGAAATTTATTGACCAATCATTTAGTTCAAAAAACTTAGCCGAGAGCTATCCAAAATCTACCTCTACAAGGAATTTCAAAGCGATTAAGTCAATTTTACTAAAGTAAACGTGTTTCATACAAAACGTATTTTTTTCATTTTTGAATTTTTTTCTCAAAAAGTAGTCGACAGAATGGATTCAAATTTTTAGCTGTTTATATTCTCCATTATCATGATTTTTTTTTCAAAAAAATTGACCGTTTATTGTTGGAGTTATAAGCTTTAAAAAAAAAACACGTTTTCGTTAATAACAAAAGAACAGCACTAGCTAATGTAATTTTTTTTTGGAAAATATAGGTTTTTTATGCTCTTTCGAATGCTATCTGTCCGATTCAAATATCTCAATGTTATCATTAAAAAAACGCAAAAATGAATTTTGCGAAAATCGAAAATTTGAAATAAAACAAAAATGCATCGGCTAATCGAAAAGAGGATTTCCTTTTTGTGTGGTTAAAATCGATCGAATAGATCCTGAGATAAAACAGTGTTCGTGCACACACACACACACACATACACACACACACAGACATTTTCTAAAATCACGTGATTCGATCTTTTATCACCTCTATTCGTGTTTCTAGAGCGATTTAACGAAACTTAAAATTTTACTATTACATAGCTTGTTCTAGGTGGAAGCAAAATAGAAATTTTAAGTGCTTTGATGACCTTAAATGTGACTCATGCATACGTGCATTGTGAGGAGAAAAATGGGTAGTATGTAGTTCGTTTTAAAAAGAAGTAGGAAAATGCAGTTATAGTTTGTTTACTATGGCTGGTCAGATAACCGGCAGTTGTGGCAGAAATAATTGAAGCTTTTAAAAAAAAAACACGTTTTTGTTAATAACAAAAGAACCGCAATAGCTAATGTATTTTCTTTTTGGAAAATATTGGTTTTTTTATGCTCTTTCGAATGCTATCTGTCCGATTCAAATATCTCAATGTTTTCTCACTGAGAAAAATGTTTTATAAAAATGTTTATATTTAACATGACATAGTACCTATTAAAATATATATGTTAATAGTTACAATGACATGTTAATAGTTAAAATACCATATTAATATTAACCCATTAACGCCCAAACGCCCAAATTTCGAGTAAGTTTTCAACATGATTCTTTCTTATGTTATCTACTTTGAAAACATTCTCTTTCTATATATTCCGACGTGAAATTTCACGTTCTTTCAGAATCCGTAGTCAGAATTACGATTTAACCTCAAGAAAAAAAATATGGACGATTTAAACGTAAAAAACGTGAAAATTTTCGAAAAAAATTTTTTCTGGATTTTTTTTCGCAATGATACCGCAAAGGTATCCCCTTATAATTATGATCAGAGGTGATCATGGCAGTTGAAGTTTGACAGAAAATTTTTATATTAATGTTAAACAACCGCATTTTTTTTCTTGAGGTTAAATCGTAATTCTGACTACGGATTCTGAAAGAGCGTGAAATTTCACGTCGGAATATATGAAAACAGAATTTTTTCAAAGCAGATAACATAAGAAATAATCACGTTGAAAACTTACTCGAAATTTGGGCGTTTGGGTTAAACATATTCTTCTCTCAGTGTATCATTAAAAACAAGTAGATTAAATAAAACTAGAGAAAACAAGCTTTCATTTGCGTTTTTAAAGAATAAAAAATATCGATTCCTTCCAAAGTTATAAAAGTTTAAAATTGATCATCGAAAGTGCTCCTGTTTTGCTCTTGTTATCGTGCGACAATTAAAACGCAAATTTTTTCTAAAATGGTTTGTTTCCAAAAAAACCAATGAAGATAATCTCTTGAAATTTGAACAACATATAGTCTTCAATGAGTGTAATAAGTGGTTAAAATTTCAAGTCGATAAATCAAGTATTCTCTTATAAAACGCCATTCGAAAATTTTTTAAAAAATGTTTAACCTCAAATATCTTTTTTTGTAATGGACCGATTTTTTTGGGCAACGAACTTGATCTGAAGATATATAAAAACTACATCTGTGCCAAATTTCAGGACGATTGGATAATTTTTGCTCTAGTTATCGTGCGACAACGAAAACGAAAATTTTTTCTAAAATAATTCTTTTCTAAAAAACAAATGAAGATAATCTCTTGAAATTTTAACCAAATATAGACTTCAATTAGTGTAATAACTGGTTAAAATTTTAAGTCGATAAATAAAATATTTTTTGAGAAATTAATTTATGAAATATAAAAAAGTTTTCCTTAATAATGTGACGAATTCAATTTTTCAAAATCATCTTATTGCTACCATATTTTTGGACTATTTGTTTATTGTCTTTAAGAAACAATCTTATGTATTAATAATTCTTGCCTTGTGCTACAAAAGCACATTATATAAAACCCGGAAACTTTAGTGAATAATACAGAGAAAATTGAATTCGGTGAGAATCGGGCTATCGGCGTTTTTTTTCTCGCACTGTTATCTGCCGCGCTGAGTCTATGGTACGTTAATAGATTTCAACACCATGGACCGCGAGCTAGACGAGCGAGAAAAATAAAGCCATAAAATCGATAAGGGCCGCTCGACAAAGGGGGAACCGCAAAAGATGATCATCTTTTGCGCTTCCGAAAAATTTTCTTAAATACCCGGAGAAACATACCCTGGGCACTCAGTTATTCTTTTGTCGAGAGACCGTTCATCGTCGCGTGAAGAGCCGGCGCAAACGTGGAAGCATAGTCCGGACATCAGTGCCCGAAAATTTATTTAGTGTTACAAAGATTAATCCGCACTAGACCGATGAATCAGAATAAACTGCAAGTCGGCAGAGCTTAATTAATAGATACATATCATATTATACAACCTCGACTAACGAGAGAACAAACAGGAGCAAGGACTCTGTAATATTGTAAGTAAATAAAATCCAATATATATATATATATATAATTAGCGTTGTTTAATTAAAATAAATCCTTCTCTTATTTTCCTACCTTCCTTGGGGAAGGGAAAGGTTATAAATCCACAAAGAAGAAAATAGAAATTTCACATAGTAAAAATTAGTTCTCTTATGATAAATAAATAAGTATTAAGTCCAAATAATTTTGGTGGTGTCATCCTGACATTAGATTTATATACCTATAGATTAAATATAAATTAAATAAATATTGAATTACAAACTAAAAATAATCTTATTAAAAATAATGTTCTCTGCGGACGTCACAATAACAAATGACAGAGTGAAGATATTTTAAATTTAAAAAAAAGAAAATATAGGTAATTTAAATACTTTTCAAGAAAAGTTTATTATATTATGTAATAATGGCTGCAAGATATGAAAAAATAAAAAAAAATAAAAATTAAAAATCGTTTTTTGGTTATAAAACAAAAGAAAATCAATAAAAACTCAAATCCATCAGGGTACCTTTCTTTTCCCGCGAGATGAAGAGAATAAGCTTTACCCGACGAAAATCGGTTGATTCGTTTCGGAGATATGAAGAGTTTACACACACGCACCCGCACATGCACACGCGCACGCGCACACACACACACACACACACACACACACACACACACACACACACACACACACACACACACACACACACACACACACACATCCACGAAAACAAAAATTATCAAAATCAACTAATATACACATATATCGCCTTAAAACATCTTTTTGAACATTTTTTTTTCGAAAATTTTTTTCACCATTACAAAGTTTCCTCATAGAGGAAGCAAAACGCAAAAATAATTACGTTTGGGAGACGTTTGGGAAAAGTTTTGTTTAGCCTAAGTTTGGGAAAACTTATACAATGAGATAATGCCAATTTTCCGAATTCATGGTAGAATGTTTTTGAAAAGTTTGTCAAACTTTCCTTCAATTAATTTTTTAACTGATAAAATTTAAGAAATGCTTTCCTAAACGTGGACCAGACTTTCAAAAAGTTAAGAAAAACGTTGAAAAATTTTTAAAAAGTAATTTTCAATCATAAAAAAATTTATAATGAAATTTTCAATTTATAAGAAAGTTTGAGTGTTGGCCCACCCACCACCTTTATAGCCTCACACTTTAACTTATAGCTCGGACTGAAATTTTGACTCAAGTATTGTCATATGCCACTTGTCGGTAGTAGCTCATGCAAATTTTTCAAACGGTGAGAAAAACTTTTGAAACGTTCTATCATGAATCGGGAAATTCGGCATTGTGACATGGCATACGTGTTCCCAAAATTTAAGCGAACCAAAAGTTTTCCAAAACTTCTTCCGAACGTAATTTTTTTTGCGTGGGTCTATTGGTATTATATGTCTGTTTAATCATTAATGAAAATCATGATAGCTTATTCAAAACGTAGGGTAAGTGTGTCAGTTACTGTGCCCTCACCAGTTACTAGACTTTTGCACGCTTTCAAATGTCCAGTAACTGAAACTTGTCGTCTGCTTAGGGAGCACAGTAACTGGCACACTTACCCTAACTACTATTCTGAGAAAGTATCGCATAAGTGATTTATATTTTTATCAGTTACTTATATACTTTCAATTCATATATGAACCAGCCAGAAAAATTTTGATTTAATTTAACTGTATTTAATTTGGTTCTTATTATATGTATTGCTGTAATTTTATCTTTTAGAAATCTTAGTTCTGAATAATTTTGTAATAATAATTTTGTTACCAGTAGTAAAATGTTTATATCTTCGCTAGTATATAAACCACTTTAAGTTATACTATGTTATGATGCATAAATAAACAAGTAAAGTTATTTATGGTTGCTTACTTAGTTTTTGAATATATAATATATTATATCTTAAAGCTACTTACTGAAGCAAAACAAATTAATATTGCATCACTTGATAATACTGAAATGAATGCATTAAAATCTTATTATTTTATGTTAATCCATTTTTATGAGTGAATGAATTTTGAATGCGTAAAACGTTTATTTTAAATATTTTTTTTATTAATATAATAGATTGTACTTAATAATGATGATGTTTTAAAATATTAGAAAAGAATTACTTTTAAAATTGCAAAACAAGATTTTCAAATTATTATTTTATCGGAATTACAGAAAATGCAGGAATGAAAAAATCAATACTCTTATCTTCTTTTTACACCATTATTAAAAAATGAACAATTCTGATCACAATACTGAAAATCAAAAAGATAAATACAAGTCTTAATAATTTTATACGCGATTTATTAGAAGTACCAGTATTCCATATATAAGATGTAAAAAAATCCATCGAATGTTCAAATTTAAAACTATGATACTTTCAAAGCAAATTCATCCTAAACGTCCAAAAATCGCAGCACCAAAAACCAGCCGATGAATCGCACAAACGCGTCCGATCCACAGACCGCTTTAAAAATCATTGTACTCCGCATAGTAGCCGGACACCCGCTCGTTTAGCTCCCAACAGCAATGCATCATGCCGCTCTCCCACATACATACAGAAGCGGGCCCCTCAATAACAGCCCTAATACACGGCAACTCGACTTTTCCGGAAAAGCTGCATTGTCGTGAAATCGGATTTTCGGCTCGTTTCATCGGCGCGCGAGTTTTCAAGAACGCGTTAACGCCGCCGCTATGTTTACAGCCTCTATATATACATCGACGATGATTCAGCTCCTGCACATGGCCGTTTTGTCTGCGGTGAAGGACGTGTGAAATTGTCGGGGGTGGAGGAGGGGGATGTGTATAACTGTTCGAGAGGACGACGCCGTTGACGCTCGGGGACGGAGGTATGACACACGGATTCTCGAGAGACGCGGAGGATATAAAAGGTTATTAAGGCGCACGCTCGAGAGTTTTCCTGAATGGACGCTGCGGCTTTTAATTTTCAGTGATACTTCGGGGGGATACAATGGACGACGGCTGCTCTTTGAGGATTGGATTTTGCTTTTTATTGGTGGATTCGGGAACGATGTTGAAAAGCTGCCGAGTTACCGATCCTAAGCTGAGAAATATATACGAAAAAGAGTGGATATATATATTTTAGATCCATGCAGTTTGGAACATGGCATTGTAAGCTAATAGGTGTTGATGTTGTATTGCAGAAACGTTGTAATGGTATTATTGTGATATTTTTTAAATGTTGCAGTCATTCAAATTTTAGTGATTTTTAGTTTATAGAGTTTCTAGTTTCGTTTGCTATACGTCGTTTTATAAACGTAATAAGCATTTCAATGTATATGTAGCACGGGTCGCTCCTTCAGGCTTCTTCTATACTTCCCTTCGGAGCACTTCCGTGCTCCTTGATATCACTTTACTCGCTTGAAAAAGTTATTTATTATTATCGTATTATATGCGGTACAACGCAACTCTTCAACTATACGCGTACAAAGACTACGTTTTCCATACAGAATTCCGTATATCGCCAACACGTTTTACGGCCAACCGAAGTAAATTTTTCGCATCGACGACAGCAGCTTATTTCCTCGAATTTTACGGCTCTTTCACAAGTGCGCGCCGCAATAAAAGGATGGGGCACGCATTTTTCCACGGCTCTGCCATTTCGTCAAAGTGAAAACTTTGCCGCGCGCGCGCGCGAGAGAGAGAGAGAGAGAGAGAGAGAGAGAGAGAGAGAGAGAGAGAGAGAGAGAGAGAGAGAGAGGGAGAGATGGTGACAGGCCCGCGTTCGAAGACATGATTTCATCGTCGATGCGCGCGACGATCGAGCGAAACTGAAAAGAGGACGCGAGACCTCGTCTGTGTGTATGTGTATGTGTGTCTCGAGAATTTTCGGGTAATGCTAATGCGGCAATTTGTCGGAGAAGTGAGAATCGAGGTTGAATTTCGGTCGGAAAGCAGTGACGATGTCTTTGTTATTTTGAAATGGAAGGTGTCAAGTCAGCGAATTTTCGTTCTTTGATTGTAAGTTAAATTTATTGCTGCTGCTGAGAGAATATATATATTGGCCGTTTTGTTTTTCTTCTTAGACAATGATAACGGTGAAATTTTTAATCATGATACTTGTATAGATAATTTCTTATCTATAAATATTATTTGGTTTCCAAAGGGTTTCTTGAACTGTGGTCCATGAAAAAGATATTTTTTTATAAGTCAGAAAAATTGCAAAGGTATTGATGAAAAAAATTTTTAAATCAATAGTTTCTTATATAAATACATATGTAAGGAAAAGTTCGTTCTTTTTCTCAGAGAACTAAGAAGATATTTTTGAATATTGCTAGTTTTAAGTCATTTATTCATTTTTCCTCTACTTCATTACTTTTTAAGCCTCATAAAATTTAATAAAACTATTGAAAATAATATTAGCGCTGTTTTACTACGAATATTTACACAGTTACCTAATAAATTCGCACTAAAGAAAGTATGAATAAAAATAAAAATAAAGAAGGCTGATTCTATTCCAAAGACTTTCTCTCCTGTCTCTTTAAATCTGGATTAGAACGTTTTTCTATAATTTTTAAATAAAAAGGTCTATTAGAATTTGAATGGAATCAGCCAACAATAGGCATTGTGCTGATTTTCATGTTAAACGACTATTGTAGATTAATCAAGTAATGTTCGTTTAAATATCAATTCCAATAATATAAAGTACGATTCAGAGAAGAGTTTGAATCGAAGCCGTAGTAATTAATGGCATTACGTAAACTTCGCACTCTCTCGCATTATCCATTATTTAAATACCCCGCCATTGTCTGTGTAATTGTTAACGGAATCTAGTATTTTTATTATGTAGCAAAAAGGTAAGGAACTTTAATTCAATACCAGTTATTTATTAATTTCCAGATCATTACATGTATTATAAGAGAAAAGTTTTATAAAATATCATCAAAGAGTAGAAAATAGAATAACATGCAATTTAAACATGTTCTGCTTCCTTTAAAAATTATTGATTGACTGAAAAATTCAAAGGTTTGGAAGTATTTAAGCAAAAATGAAAGCACATTGAAAAATAATTTCTTTTAAAAAAAGCAGTTTGATAAAAAAAATAGAGAAAAATGATAAGGGTGAATTGAAGAACGCATATTCGAGATACTGTGGAATTTTATTCTCTTTTAAATTTTATTTCGTAAAATATTCATGGTTTATATCAAATGATTTATGTCAATACTAGTTAATTATTATAAATTCAAGTCAAGGTTGTATTGGCTATACAGTCGGCATCAAAAGTTAGTTTTTGTTTACAGTACAAATAATTAGTTATATGAGCTTGTTTTTTTATTTTTTATTATAAAACTATATTGAAGGGCATAAGACCAATAGTTTAAGCTGCCAAAATAATAATAGGATAAAAATTTTTAAAGTATTTTGATTTTCAAAAATCTTGTGTTCTAAGATATTTTGTAATTGTATTTACAACAATACCGAATTTTTAAATTTTATTTGATTCTTGGTTTTTTGATCTTATGTTGTTCAGCAAAGAGTTCTTAATAGATCCACTAACTCAAAAATAAAAAATGTCTTACATTTTCATTAAACTTTAGTTTTATGAATAAAGAACTCATTTTTTAAGTTGACCGTACACTTTAAAATGTTTAATTATTTATAATATAAAGTTGGTTTTTAATTTTTGGGTTACTGGGTCTGTCAACAGCTCTTTTCTGAACAACATAAAACCAAAAAACGAAGAATCAAATAAAATTTAAAAAATAGGTATTGTTGTAAATACAACTACAAAAAATCTTAGAACATAAGATTTTTGAAAATCGAAATACTTTAAAAATTGTTATTCGATTTTTTATTTTAGGGGCTTATATTGCTTATTTGATTTATTTCTATAAACTTATTTAATAAAAAAAATAGCAAATACGGTTTTATATTTAATTTTTAATAATTTGTATAGTAATACTGACATTCAACGCAGATAGCATAGCCCATACAACCTTAAAGTATCAAAGGTCATAAATAAATTAGTGTGTAGTTTTTAATGTGATAGAGCTGGTGTCTTATAATCACATGGCTAATTACATTTTTCTCAGGGTCGAGCAAAAATAGACTTTAGGTATTTGTTTTTTTTTAAATTCAGTTTAATTGCACTACTTACAAAGAAGATAATTTTGGAGAAGGAGCTTTACATAATAGTTTATTCTCTGAAAGAAAATCTTTTTTCTGAAAGATAAAATCATTATGCTTCAAAATCAGTTTGTTTTAGATTACAATATGCATTGAGAATAGATCCAAAAAAGATGCTATTTGAAGGAAAATAATTACTTTTCATCTAGTACAAACCCTGGTAGAAATTCATCTATATGAAATGACCAAGAAGTTAGAAAATAGCTAGTAAAACTGGCTAATTAATCGCTATGATGAAACGATTTTTCGACCATTATTTCCCTATTTCTTAGATTGACATAACAACTAAATATTTGTATTTGATTTACTTACTAATTTTATCTTTGATGAAAGAGCATTAAAGTTTATTGGATGGCTTTCCAAAATATAAATAAATATCATTAACTAATAAATCATTTGTTGTACTCTTTCTATGAATAATTAAGCAAAACTTTTATTTCTCCATCTGATTCTGCCTCTCTCACTCTTTGTCATAACAGCAACAGCAAGCCTTCTGCTAGTCATTTCCAGACTAAAGAAACTGATCAGTTTTAATACCTTTAAAATACTTAAGAACAAGCTTGTGCTTGTCTTCGAAAAACTGATTCTATTTTTGAATCTATCAAATGCCCAAATAATAGAAGAAAAAGCGTTTCATCGGGAGCTACGAACTGGACAAGAGAAATTCCTATTTTATAGCAAGTTTCTAATATAAATGGTCAGTTATTAGTTATAAAATGTTTTGGATCTACACCAGGGAATTATTTACAATCAAAAGAAAAATTGTTCTTGAATCTGGAGAAAAATCGTTTCGATCAAAACATCAGATATCTTTTGTTAACTTTTGGTTATATAAATGATATTGAAATAAAAACAGATTCACAAAATGACTAAACATTTAACTCGAAATATAAGTTTTTCTTAGTGTAAACATAAAGATATCGTAGATGAAGATGAAGAAATCATTTATTTCTAGTACCATCCCTACACTACTAACCCCCTTCTATTTTATAGAACTCTATACTTCCTCCATTAACTCCAACACCACGAAATCCTCAAATAAAAAAAAACCCGCACTCAATCCTCAACTCCACCAACCATCATTCCAATTTCCTCTCGCGAAATCAGACAGTAATTCGGGATCGCATTTATCCGACTGCCACGCGCATTTGCTCGGCGCCCCACTGGCTGCGCGCTGCGGTCTCGCCTGGCAATGGCGTATATAATACCCTATATTCCGACTTCGGCTGTTTGTAATGGGCGCGTCCTGCTAATAAAACGCGGTCGCTTTGATATAGCCCATCTAATGCGAGTACATTCAAGCAGGGCAAATTGTTATAAATATGAGAGTGTTCTCGAATATGCCGTGGGGTTTAGCGGTGATGAGGGAAGACAGTGATTATATTGCAGTTTTGATGCTGAGGATGAGGCATGAATTTATCACAGGCATAATTATCATTGGGAAGTACAGTGGGAATGCATTTAGTACAGTCATGTTGAACTTATTCATAAACTGCTTATGTGTATAAGTAAAGAGTCCCAATGTAACGCCGTAGAAATAGTTAGAGTTGCGTGGAATAATTTTAAATTTGAAGGGAACAATTTTGTTATAAAATATATTGGTATACGATATAGAATACTAATTTACTTACTACAGGCGCTGTTTAAATTATATTTTTACAACTGAAGTAAGTTTTGGTATATTTACTGATATATATATATATATATATATATATATATATATGTATATATATATATATATATATATATATATATATATATATATATATATATATATATATATATATATATATATATATATATATATTGAAATTGCAACTACAATTATTGAAAAGATCATCTTACGTTTTCACTCCAAGAAAACAATGCACATCTCCCAATATTTAATCAATAAAATAAATATACTGCATCTGAAATAAAAATATATTGCATTCCCAAATTGAATTTTATCAATAAAAATCTTGAATTTTGTGCATTATTCAATTTAGAGCCAAACACTCTATTTCGCCTGTACCAAACGGTTTAGTGGTTGAACTATTCGTTGACCTACAAAAGCAACGCGGAGTATCATAGTAGTTTTCTGAGCGTTTTACGAAAAAAGGAAAGATTAAACTCGTTCAATCATAAAGATCGATTTTCGGAGTTCATGTGCACACGACCATTCACATCGGCCCATGCTATGTAGTCGGTCCACGTTTTATGCATCGCATGAGAAAAGGTTTTGGGCGCTATACGTTTCGAAATTTCTCCAACGTTTGTGTTTCTTTAACAGTGTCACAACACGTAAATAAATATTTTATTTAAGAAATACGGTTCTTTGAAACTCAGCTGTTTTAGGTGGGGAACAAAATATGCATTTTATTATAATTTTAGGCAAATTGAAGTTATTATAATTTAATTCTAAAAGCACTATGTATGAATTTATTTGAATAAATTTTGAGGCAACATTGATGAAAAAATGGTCATAAGGTGTAACAGTCCTAATTCTGGGACGAATTTAGAAACATTCTTTTTGCTAATACGTTGATAAAATTTACAGTAACATTTAAAGAATTATTCACTTAACTAATAATTTCCTATTTATTACGTACTCCCCTTATTAATAAATTATACGTCTTCTAGTTAGTTAGTTAAACAGTTAATTTTGCGAATAATTATTTATTAATTAATTAATAGATTGTTAATGACTAATGCCAAGGAATCTTTTCGTTTATTTAAATATGAAAATGAAGTAATCGAGTAATCAATAAAAAATCAAAATCGTAATTTTATAGAATTCAACATGGGTGAATATATTGAATAAAAATAAATCTAAATTTTGATTAGGAAAATTACAGGCAAATATTTAATAGAGATATAAATGTGATAATATCGGATAGGTTAGAGAGTAGAGTCAAAACACGGCTGGCCAACGGTTTTAATATAAATACAAATTACACGGCCAACGACCTCGTGTGACGTCACGAGCCGAGTACCTTTGAGCGCGCCACGAGTATGTGTGTGTTTGATCCCCTCCCTGCGTGGAGAGTGGAGGATGATAAGGTGTGATATTGGTGTGATGCGTGGCGCCTAGATCGCGCATGAGATATGGTGGGAGATACTAGCCAGAGCGATTAATTGCGCTCGATTGCGTGATCAGTCTGCTTTGCGGAGTGCTCTCGCGCACTCTAGGATACGCTCTTACCTTGCCGTGTATGTCTTGACTAATTTACCGAGATACACGGACGAGTGTAAGTTGCCCTGGGTGTGTGAGAAATAAACCCTACACTGCAGAAGATTATTGATGCAATCTTATATAAAGAACAATTCCGAAAAATAAAAAGGAAAGGAATTTATTTCCTATTCGTTTAAAATTAAACTTGTTTGAGTTCTTTCTTTCGATTTCCCACAACAAAAGAAAAGAAATCAGTTCTTTCCCCGATCCCAGACCAAAGTTATATAATTAATATTCAAATTTCTCAAATACTGAGAAAAAACTGTTACAAAGAAAAGGTCATGTATTCATTAGGATGAATTGAAATCATTTCTTGTTTTCTGTTGAATAAAATAAAATTATTGGTAAAACCGTAAAATGAGAGGACCGAACTATATATCGACGGCTGAGCGGAACAAGGTCGTACCTCACCGCGCGGACGAAGAACGTCGTATCTCACCGCGCGGATGAAGAACGTCGTATCTCACCGCGCGGATGAAGAACCTCATATCTCACCACGCGGATGAAGAACATTGCATCTCACCGCGCGGATGAAGAACGTCGTATCTCGGCGCTCTTGAGGCCAGTATACGGCGAGATACGACGTTCTTGGTTCGCGCGGTGAGATACGACGCACGGTGTACTGATTAGATTCGATCTTGGACAAAATCGTAGAGCTCCGGACATAAATATGATATCAAAACCAACCAAGACTTTTTGGAAAGTAGATGCAATTTCTAATATCAAAAAAATATGATTTATTTAAGAAAGCAATAATTTGATCTTGAAGGTCAAGGTCAAATTCATCAACAACCACTTACAACACACACTAAAAAGCCATAATCTTTCCCTTATCAACAAGACTACCAACAAATTTAACAGATATATCAAACTCGGAAAAGACAAACCGGAGAAAAACAACATTAACAATATCGTTTATAAAATAGACTGCAATGAGTGCGATGCAACATATATAGGCATGACTTCCAGACCTCTTAAAAAAAGACAATACGAACATCAGTATTGTGTAAAAAACAAAGACATGAAATCCCCCCTCGCACTTCATAACATTGACACTGGACACAATTTTGACTTCGACAACATAAAAATAATTGACAGAGAAAAATCAAATTATAACAGGAGATTTTCCGAAATGCTTCACATACACTATTTTGATAATACTATTAATAGAACTGAAGACACCAATTTACTAAAACACGTATATAAATCATCCATCAACATTATTAAAAAAGCCAACAATCGTTCCCCATTGCCATAAAAAAATCCAAAAAATCCAAATAACAATCCCCTCCTTCCATCTTAAATCTCCTTCCAACTTAAATTTCTTTCCATATTTGATATCATACAAACAACGTACACAACTATATAATCCGTCTCCACTGTATCGGTTCGTCTCAGTTACAAATTTTCCTCGACTCGTGAGAGAGGGTCACGAATAACATCTAGTGGACCCCCTCCAGAGTCGGAGAAAAACTCGGATTTCGACGTCGTTTGTAAGTCTCTTTTAAAACAATTACATTCTTAATTATTCACATTAATATTCAAATGTTATCTCAATATAGTTTCAATAGTACACTGACTAGCTAAATTCTACGGAATTATGCCTTGTTTTTATATTACTGTGGTAAGAATAACTTTGTTTTCCTTATAAGAATTAAATAATGTATAATGACTCAATTATGTATTATGATTATGTAGCCTTGAAGAGGGAGGATTATGCCTCCGAAACGTCGGCAGAAATAAAGAGTAACTTTTAACTCCAAGTGATGAATAGTCTTTTTTCCGACACAAAAATAGTTTCTGTTATTTCACGATAACACGTATAGAAATCAACTAATGTCCATAAATTTTACACGGATTTATCACTACTCTACGCAGCGTATTTAAGGTTTAAAAGGTTAAAAAATATTCAATAAAATTGTAACTGCATAACCATTGTAACTGCATTTTTTCGTGTTTATATTCATTGGCACATCAACTTGGGCTTCCTTAAGTTTTCTAGCTGGTGATAATCAGTCAATATATAACAAAATAACATGAATAAAAAGTAGATAACATTAAAAAATAATAACAACAAAGTTTGTTGTGGAAATTCGTATAAAATGTGATGATGCTTCTTTGACTGAAGAATTCTGGGGTTTAAATAATCACAAACGAATTTTTGACGTGAGATTTGGATTTCTCGTTCCAAAATCTATAAAAATATGTTTTTCGCGAAAAAAGAAAATGCCAAAAATTAAGGTTCACCAGAGGAAACAATAGAAATTTTTCTCTAAAACTCGTACATTTGACCTTGATGTTCATGGTTAAATTATTGCTTTCTTAAATAAATCATATTTTTTTTTATATTGGAAATTGCATCTACTTTCCAATAAGTCTTGTTTATTTTGATATCATATTTGTGTCCGGAGCTCTACGATTTTGTCCATGATCGAATCGAATTAGTACACTGTGCGATGTTCTTCGTCCGCGCGCTGAAATACGACGTTCTTCGTCCGCGCGCCGAGATACGACCTTGTTCCGCTCAGCCGTTGATATGTACTGAATTACCTTGTTCCGCTTTGTGCGTTATATGACAAAATACACAAAAACATTTACTTTTCGTCGTCCCTGAAACTGCTGCGATGTCTTGGCAGTTGAGGAAAATATACTCTTATATTTTTATTTGGTTAAATTATGATGATTAGTTACCTTTTGTGGGTCAGGAAATAAAATTTAATTTTAAGAATACGTCACAGACGTAACACTGCCGTAATTTTTTTTTTTAATCACAACTTTCAAAACCTGATTTTCCTTGTTCTCTAGCGTACCAGAAAAATTTCTGACCAGTAAAAAAACACTTGTGACACTGTATTTAGGCATTAATATTATTTTTAGAAAAGACTTAACAATGTCCCTACTGCAAAAGTGAATAATTTCGTTAGAAAATTTGGTATACAAACTTCCAACACAAAATATAAATCCGATGCAAAAACTATTTTTGACAGTTTTTGGAACTCTGAAATTATAGGTTTTCCATGAATTTTGTCACATGTATGTTTTTACAATTACACAGACAAGCTTATAAGAATATTTAAAATTGTGTATCTAAGATTTATAGTTATAATTCGAAACTAATTCAAATTTAAAAGGAGGTGGAAAAAGCATATATAATTATTTCCCGAAAGTACATTGATGTATATGTATTAACAAACAATATTGTTTCTGCAGTCATATGCATATACAGTAAAATCATAATACAATCCATAAAATAACTACGCTCTTTTTCGCAGAAACGAGCAAATAAATGTTTTCTTTGAAAAACTGATTGCCGTTATTGTAGTTTTTGCCGCAAATTCTTGTATAGTATTAACAAAAATTGCTCTTGCAATTGTATATAGCAAGTATACATTTATTAATAATTTTATTAATTACTCTTGTGCAACTTTTTACATAAATTAAACCACCACGATTCTTAGAAAGGAAAATCACTCTTGAATAAAATATTATTTATATTTATACCATGTACTCTAACCTCAAAATCATAAGTTCAATATGATTATTCGGCTCTCGTGGTATAAAATACGGTTCGAAACTCGTGCGTAAGAAAATTTATAGCTCATGTTACTTTTCGCACGAGCTTCGCTCGTGCGAAAAACGTCTCATGAGCTAAACAATCACCTTTCGCATCCGTGTCGAAATGTATTATTATGTTAACAGATTAATACCCATTGTAACGGGTTAGTTATTGACGAGCGGATTGTTTTCCCGCAAAAACTAACTCGACTATACGATTAATTTTTGCTGTAAGTTCCTTTTGTTAAATTAAAATGATATTATTTAATGTGATTGTACGTGACAAAACATATATGTAAAAAATTTCCTTTTTTTTGTAATTTTATAGGTTCCTGAAGAGGGACATATTAAATAAAAATGTCCGAAACGTTGATTTATTAAATGATGTTTTTTATTCCAACTCCTGTGTAATAAAAAAAAAACATCTGAATGGTAGACATTGGCAATTAACTTAAAAATTATAATACTCATATCATTTTTCAGAGAACAACAGTGTCTATTCGTTCTCTTCAGACTTGTCACATTTACTTCAACTCTATCGCCCGTATTCTAACCTTCACCAACACACCTATACACGCACACATATCATCGTCGAAACAAAAAAACTCTCCCTTCTCATCAGCGACTGAAACGAAGCCGAAAACACACACAACCCACGCCTCCGCCGCCACCCCATATCGCAATGCACCTTGCGCGCGAACCTCATTTTTCATCCGTTCGATGCCGACCCAGTTTCCGCCACGGACACACACACGCTCGCTCGCGCGCGGAAATGACGGCCTTAACGAAGCCGGATTTCACCGAGTCATTACCCGGTCATTACACGGCAGGTGGGCCGTCGTTCTCTCTCTGCACCTGCACACACGGTCTAATCGGAGTAGGAGGAGGATTTGATTAGGAGGATGCGCTCTTTGAGAGAGATTTTTGCGCGGGGTGTGGCCGTCGCGCGGATCATCCATTTCCGTGAAATTTCTCGGATGATTGGGGGCTTTCGGGCGCGCGTGCGCGCGATGACCGACGGTGATGATGATTTGCTTGTTAGCCAAGTGGTGGACTTAGCTCACGGGGCTGTTGGTGATTTGATGGGGGCGGGTTTGAGGCTTTTTTGTAAAGGTGGTATATGGACTTGTTGTGAATGTTTTCGGTGATGCTTGAATTAGGTTGGTGAAAGTTTAAAAATGCGTTTAATTCAAGGCTATCGGACAGTTGAGGAAGGTTGCGAAAAGCTTATTTCGTACGAGGCGAACGAAATTTATTATGACGTTACGCAACGTGGTTCCGATGTTCGCTTTCAGTGCTCTAAATGTCATACTTATGCACTCGTTATTTAATTTCGGATTGATCCTAATTGGAATGTCATAACACGATTCTGTGCACTTATTATTACTAGTCAGAATAATAATAAGAACACTTATTAAAATCGTATTATTTAAAGCTTTTTTTGAGTTAATTCAATTAGCTAGAAAATAATTTATAAAATCCGATATCAATCCGCTTTTATCCTCATCATATATTAGAGAATAACTGATTAATTAGTGAATAATTGGTGCAGAAGTATATTAGGACAAGTCCTTTTTAATACTGCGGGTATTGATAGACTTTTTGATAAATTTAAGAAAAATTGATTTTCCCATCTTTAGTTCGAAGTTTATCAAAGGAAGAACATTTTTCACGCCTTCTTGACAGAAAAAGTGTTTGATGACCGTATCCGTAATTTTTTATTCTAACGCCACTTTCTCAAAGGATGTGTTAAGAAAATGTGGAAATAGAAGTTCTTACTAAAACTATTAATAATGTAGATTACTTTGATTATCGTTACTTAATTAAATTAGTGTTTGCATTAATTACTTAAAATAAATTAGAAAAACAGTTCTTGACTAATAACTGAAAAAATTTAATTTAAATTGACAATAATTATTATTTACAAAGCTTATTTTATTTGTATTAATGGTAAAAGTATGGCTTTGCACAATATCATACATTTATACTTTAATCTCTCAGATACATTTTGACCGCACTTGCTATAATTATAAAAATGTATGTAGTGCAAATTGAAGTAAAACGAACACGAATCGCAAATACACAATTAGTCATACTTCAATATAAAAAAATAGTAATACGACAATTAAGAAAAGCTGAGAGTGCAAATTAGCCTAATGAAAATATTAATCAAATAAAGTATATTATAGTAGATTTTATTATATAACTACTTTTGGCCTCGCTTTAGCCTAACTTCCTACCTTTTTATCTGATTCGATATTTTTAAAATTTAAGTTAAATTTTTAATCTCGACGACAATAAGATTACATTTGGATTCGCATTTTTATTTTTAAAGTTACTTCAGGATAATTATATAATAAATCCATTGAAAATTAATCATATACACTGAAATAAAACAAATTTTGAAAATCGATTCTTTTTAGATCAGAAAGTTACTTTATTGTCATTAAAGGATTTCTATGTGACAAATTTTTCTGTACTGTCGGTACGATACTAGTGATATTGAGCACATTTAGTATCTACACAAAGCCCCTACACAGGACTTTTATAGCACTGCTAAGTTCTATACAAATAATATTAAGAAAAAATGTACACATATATAGTCTACACTGAGATAGTTTACACGATTAAAATCTACATCATGTGTAGATCATATTAATGTAGATTTTAACTGTGCACAATTTATCTCAATAAATAGTTTGTGTGCCAAAATTATCTGTGTAGACTTTATTTGTGTAGAATTTTATTATATTTTAAAGACTTGTACACTATTGTCGTTTACAAAATACTTGTATACGATATCGCCAAAAGTCGTCGATTAAATTCACATAATTAATTATTAGTACATTTCGACACTGGTGCGGAAGGTGATGATGTACTTCATGTGACGTTTTTCGCACGAGCGAAGCGAGTGCGAAAAGTCACATGAAGTAAATAATCAACTTCCGCACTCGTTTCGAACGGTATTTTATACCACGAGCGTCGAAAAATCATACCAAAGTTGTGATGTTGAGGTTAAAGTGGTATAAAGGTAGTTTTTAATGAAATACAAAAAAATTTGATCTCAATTGAGGGCCTGGAAACGAAAAGGGACATACCGCGATTTTTCAGAAATAATATTCTCCAACGATCCGAATTTGAAATTGGGCAAATCTCGTTTTTTAAAGTACAGGCATATAAAGAATTGAAATGTGCATTTTTTGTGAAGAAATCAAATTTTCATCTTTATACGTTTTATTAAAAATCCCAATAACCTGTTTTTTTTTTTTTTGCGAAAAAAAAAGTGTCCAACTCGCCAGAATTTCGCTTACATCAACTATTTTTTTCAGAAGTTTTCACATAATAAATTTTGGAGTATTAGGAATATTATAAACTATAGCGGAATAATAGAGATTGTTATTGAACCAAATAGCGAATTTTAAAACAATTTTTTTCATTATTTTAAACCTGTATTTTCAAATGCAAAAGTTGTGTAATGAATTTTCAAATTTTGGGATTTGATTTGAACTACTATATTCTTAAACGCCTAAGGAAGTTTTTTTGGGAAATTCCAGTACTCTATGCATTGTTGCTAAATAGAATTTTTCGTGATTGTTACGATAAATGCTGTTAAAGGCTGCGCGCCACGGTACAAGTGTTACGACGTGCGCAGTCGATTAAAGTCAAATAATATTAGGTGAACACAAGTGTTACTAAAAGTTATTAAAATCGGTTTATATCAAGCCAGGACTAGTATAAGGAAAAAATTACGATCAGCTAAATAGCATAGCTTTTTATTTCAGTATTTACAAAACTATTACAATCATGGTAATATGCATTGTCGATACACATACATGTGTACGCTGTCGAAATCGCACATAAAATATTCCAAAAATAAGTTGATTAAATGATAAATTATGGAGAAATACTTATCTAGTCAATCAGTACGATGCAGATTAATACGTAAAAGAAAATATCTACACTTACTCATATATCCATCCATTCATTCATATAGTAAATTATAATCCTTCTACTACAATCCGGTAGAAAAGACCAAATAAAGTAAAGAAATAAACAATAATGCTAGAAGACAATAAATGACCGATTAAAGTGATTACTTGATAAAGTAGTGTGGACAAGTCCATGTTATATACACATTATATTTCCGCACTACGGATCTAAATCTATTGTTGCTTGATGAGTGTCTTAGAGATGAGAGAAACGAGTTCCACAGGCCCTCACTATACGAGTAAAAATATGGACGACACGTTTCAGTACGTACATAAAGAACAGTTTATTCCTTCTGCCCTCTCCTCCGCGGATTTTTTATTTTATGTTCATTAAAGCAATCTAACAAGTAAACAGATGTGCAAATTTGAAGATTATATATAATATTGAACATACAAAACAATCGTAAAGCGTATCTATTTTAAAATAGTCAAGACTTTTCTGTGCGAAAGTTACAATCATCCCCCTTGGTAGTAAATAGCATTCGAAATGAGAAATTTAAATATCATTCGTAATTTTTTCAGTTTGAGTTAGGTATTGTTTTCACATCTTAGAACAATCTTCAACCATAACAAAAAATTAACACAGGTTTTTTTTTGTAGAAAGATGATTATTGAATAGTAGTTTCATCATTTCCTCTGGTACAATTTTTGGATCGAAAATATTTTCTGGAGTGTACACTAGGGTATACAAATACTATGATTGGATTGAAGAAAAAGCTGGACTCAAATTTTAAAATGTACAAACCTAACTTAGTATAAAAAATGCGTGTTTTACGTGATAAAAATAAAATTTTGTACATGAAGAAAAAATTAAGCTTGATTCTTCCTGCTAATAACGTCACACGATAAGATACTGAACGATTACTCCTAAAATAAGTATGTGGAAAATACACCAAAATTGTACGGTTTGCGGTAAGTTCAATTGGTAAAAAAAAAAATTCTTTTCGAGACACCAAATCTATCTTCTGTATTTGATTTTTCTACTACTATATATTATATCCAACAATTCCCACATACGGCGTAAAATTATATTTTATGCCCTAAGGGGGAATGGTTGGATATGATATATAGTAGTAGAAAAATCAAATACAGAAGGTAGATTTGGTATCTCGAAATGAAATTTTTTTTACTAATGAAACTTACCGTAAACCGTAAAATTTTGGTGTATTTTCCACATACTTATTTTGGGAGTAATCGTTCAGTATCTAATCGCGTGACGTTATTAGTAGGAAGAATCAAGCTTAATTTTTTCTTTATGTACAAAATTTTATTTTTATCACGTAAAACACGTATTTTTTATACTAAGTTAGGTTTATACATTTTAGAATTTGAGTCCATCTTTTTCTTCAATCCAATCATAGTATTTGTACACCCGAGTGTATACTCCAGAAAATATTTTCGATCCACAAATTACACCAGAGGAAATGATTCCATAGAGTTTACCACGAATACACCAGGTCCACAAGATTTACTAAGACACTTATCAGCGTTTCCATTGCCCGCACAAAACATACTATCGCTTATGGGATCTGACTTGTAAGCTCTTTCACAACTTTCTTGATTCATTACGTATGCAGCCTTCAAAACATTAGAATTGCTCAGATGTTCCTAAAAATAATTAATTAAATTAACTAAAGAAATTCTAGAAAAAAAGAAAACCTTTCTATGTGAGAGATAAGAACTTACCCCTATCTTTCCAAAACCAGAAATCCGCATCAATTCTCCTTCTCTGGGAATATCGTGTGGCTTTGCAAGTTCTATAGGTTGTTGTCCATTATTAAATTGAATAGGCACTGCAAGCTGGATGAAAAATATAATGAAAATATTCGTGTTAATCACAAGTTCTTAGTTCTTAATCAAAAATTAAAATTTGTACTGAAATTTATTTAACAAGTCTCGAAGTTGTATAAAACTATTATTACAAACATTGAAATACTAACATCGTCATGAATAGTGATATTATATCTATACTAAATCATTTCTAAGTAATTCACAGGTAAAATAAACATATTTAATTACCTTGATTAAAGCAATGTCTATTAATAAGTTTATCAAATATTCTATTAATTTTTTAACCAGATACATTAAAGAAATTGCTGCAAAGGAATGAATGTTACAAAATTTAATTTATATTTATTTACCTGATATGGCACATCTTCTATTTTAAGTAATCTCCTCAAACAATTTTATCTTCACGTGTTTCATTGTTATCTATTAGTAATTGAAATATAAAATTTTATTTTAATCCACAAAAATACTATTTAAAATCTCTTTTACCTATATAGAAGCCGCTCGCATAAGCGACGCACTACAAAATACACAAAAACTTCATGACTGCAATAAGTGAAAATGAAAAAAAAAATCTTCCTTATATACACCAATCTTATCGAATGTTTAAACACACGTGTTGGAATTAACTATTTCTTTCGTAGTATCATTCGCTTGGGTATTTATACTACTGCTGCTGAGCACATTTAATGCTGTTGAAGGCCGCACGCCAAGGTACACGTGTTACGACGTGCGCACGACACGATCATGAAAAATTGTACAACAATACGTAGACTATTGAAATTTTCGTGTCGTGCGCACGTCGTAACACGTATTCCGTGGCGCGCGGCCTTCAACAGCATTTATCGTAACAATCATGAAAAAACCGCTGCTACCTGCTTTAGCAGAATGCTTTCTCAAAGAGAATTGATAAATTACATCAAATAATTTTTTTAAATGTACATTTTAATATAAAATTTCATTCTTTCTGCATATCTGTTTTCAATAAATACAATTATTCAAAATGATCAAGAAAATTATATTTAAAATAGTTATGTACTAATTATTAAATTGCAAATTAAAATGTTTAACGTATTATCACATGCTATTTATTGAATTTATAAATTAATTGCATTTCTTCGAAATTTCTTCAGCGTTTTCTTCCAAAACCTGCTAACTCGGTGTTTGCTTCAAAACCCCGCCAACTCAGCGAAGATTTCGAAAATCTACCAACTCATAGAGTGGTTTCAAAAACCATATAACTCGGCGAAGGTTTCAAATATCCTCTAACTCAGGCGTTTTTTTTCTTTAATTTTGTAGTGGCAGCTGCAGGATGTTAAAGTACAATTTCTGTATAAGCGATGAAAAAAATTATTTTTTTACCGACTTAATATTATCCGTTTCAACGAACAAAAATATGGATTGATAGATAATTTCAAGACTTTAAGAAAATGTGACTACATCCAACGGATATCCAAACCCAACGCCGTAAAAAAATATTTTCGATCTTCCCATATTTTTCTTTATTTTTTTTAACCGACTTAATATTATCCGATCGGGCCGACAAAAATATGGGTAGGTAGGAAATTTTAAGACCTTTCAGAAAATGGGCCTAATTTCGACCGATATCCAAACCCGGCGAAGAAAAAAATTATTTCGATTTTTGCATATTTTTCTTTATTTATTTTAACCGACTTCATAATATCCGATTGGGTCGAACAAAATATGGATTGATAGGTAATTTCAAAACCTTACAGAAAATTAGCCTAATTCCCACCGATATCCACACCCAGAGCCGAAAAAAATTATTTTCGATTTTTCGATATTTTTCTTTATTTTTTCTTAAACGACTTAATATTATCCGATCAGGCCGACAAAAATATGGATTGATAGGTAATTTCAAGGTCTTTCTGAAAATGGGCCTACTTCCCACCGATATCCAAATTCGGCGACGAAAGAAAAAATTTCGATTTTTCGATATTTTGCTTTATTTTTTTAACCGACTTAATATTATCCGATCAACTATATAATTGAACTCGCACAACTTCAAAATAAGCTTTAAATACCTGCCAAAGATAAACTTGATATCTCTGGCCAGTTTCGAGTTATGTTTAAAATTGAATATTTAAAAAGCGCGCGGTTTGCTATCCGATAGCAAATGAAACTAATAATATACAGAAACATTATTATCATTTTTATTTACTTTTGTGGTTTGTCAACTGTTTACTAAGTCTTACTTATTTTTCTGTTTATTCTTATATGCAAATCCACATTTCAGAATAGTTTTGGTGGTTAATTGGCGTTAATTACGTGTTTGTGACTTAAGTAAATTCATTGTTTCACAGTGTAATAATAGGTTGCTTAAGTCACAGATAAGCGTGATTTAAGTGCAAATTTAGGTCACACAGTGCTATAAAATATAATAAAATTCTATACAAATAAAGTCTACACAGATAATTTCGACACACAAACTATTTATCGAGATAAATTGTGTATACAGTTAAAATTTACATTAATATGATCTACACATGATGTAGATTTTAATCGTGTAAACTATCTCAGTGTAGACTATATATGTGCACATTTTTTCTTAATATTATTTGTGTAGAACTTAGCAGTGCTATAAAAGTCCTCTGTCGGGACTTTGTGTAGACATTAGATGTGCTCAATATCACTAGTATCGTCGGTACAAATTTTCTTACAGATAATCATAAGATACAATAATTGAAAGTCACATTATAAAAATATTTTTTATGCTTCAAAAATACTCTATGAAAAAAACTTTTTTCAATTTTCTAAGCCTCAGTTCTTTCATCTATTCATTTTCCTATAAAATCTAACCAACTCATCTGTCGATTGTCAGCAAACTGCCTGCAAATTCCACCTTAATAACTTTCTTCAAAAGTTGTTATTCGCCATACCTATATCTTCCTATTCATCAACCGCGATCCACTCACGCATACACCCCAGCTCCATAAAATTAAAGTATCGATGGCCACCACAACACCTCGGACTTCTCCCACTTTACACGTACATTTACCGCGCATTAATGAAACTTCTGCGCGGCAACGGCTCAGGAAATTGCCTGCGAGGCTAACTGAAAAGTCGATCGAGCGTGACGGCGTAATCGATGAAAAATCGCCGAAACGCCGCCGCCTCCGCGGCCGATGACTCGTTAACGTCGTGTTTGTTTTTTTTTTGGCCTGGCGACCGTTATGGCGGTTTTTTTTTCTTTATGTTAGAGAAAGGGCGATGAGGTTTTGGTAGAGGAATTGGGGGTGTGTGTGTGTATTAGTGCGCGATGAGTTTTTAGGAAAGTATGAGTCGGAGTATTTCGCGCAGGTGGAAGTTAAAGGGCATGTCGATGTTAATTAGTTTAGAAGTGATGGAAGTCGGGTTTTCACGCGGATAAAGTGGTCGTTTAATTAAGTGCAGGAAAGAGTGTAGAAGAGAAATTTTTTATTTTATTATGTTTTCTCGAATTTGTTACTGCATTTTATGGCCTTTTTTCAAGTAAAAGTTTTAATGTGAGGTCAAGAAGCATGCTTTTAAAAAATCATTTAATTGAATAGCTTTATTCATCAATTACTGCGGTCTCAGTCCTGAGTGATTTCAGATATTAATTCCTATTTTCATAATGGATGCGGGATGATTAATCAATTGATTTTTATTGAAATGACTGAGCAAAGTAGAGCAGGTTCATTAGAAGTAGATGTCAAATACTAAAATTAGTACAGATCTAACAATAGATAAATTTTGTACATGCCAAATTATGATTAATATATGTAATTATAAAGAATCGATTTTTAGTTCATGAATATTATTTTAAGTTTATCGATATAATAATAGCTGAAGTTAAGTGATTTTATAATATTTATAAACGATTGTATGTATTACATAAAAACTGGAGTTAGAAAAACAAACAACTTTATAATAGGATTCGGAACTATAGCAAAGTTTTTGATAAAGTTAAAAACTTTATAACAGTGTAAAATGTAAACCATGCTCGTATGTAAAAATTTAGTGCTAGTAGATTAAATTGAAAGAAACATAATTAAAACTATAATCTATAAATCAGTATCAAGTCAATGACACTGCAGCCTATAAGTTCAGGTCTATATTTATCTAGATATGTTATATATGTTATCACTAAGAAAAAGTTATATAAAATCATCATCAAAGTCATTCCTAACCAGCAGTACCATCACTTTAAACCGCTACTCGACGTTTTCTTAAACAAAACCACATCCGCAACAACCTCTCTCTCTCTCTCTCTCTCTCTCTCTCTCTCTCTCTCTCTCTCTCTCTCTCTCTCTCTCTCTCTCTCTCTCGCACACATCGCACATACTACATCACACAAGGCGATCGCTTACACGCTAAAAAGAACGTTTCCCAAACAGAGCGACAATGTAGCACGAAAGCCCCTCTTCGAAACAAGCGCGCATTCGTAAAACCCGCCCACACGCTCGCCGGCTCTTTTAGCTGATTGCGCTGGTTCTCCAATTTCGCCGACAACTTCGTTTGCGGAGCTGGAGGGATTAAAGAAGCCCGCGCCATTCTTCGCGCACCTGTGTTTGCTCACCGCGTTCGTTCGTTCTTTAGATGCAACGGAGAGAAAGAGTGGGGCTGCGGTCGATTGGGTCGGCGGAAATCCAAAAAGCGAGGTCGATGAGGTGTCGATTGCGCGAGCCGTGTGCGGGGAGAGGGTTGAAAAATGTAGGAAGAGAGGCGATTGCGGAAAAGGTGGAAGTGAATAATGGCGCGGAGGCGCTGGATTCTTCGAGATAGCGCGGTGGGAAATTGTTGGCGGATTTTAAAGTAACGCAATGAATAGATTCTGTTGGGGGATAATAGTTTTGATAAGTTTACATTGTTTTAATTTAATTTTAAATTTGGAGGGTGGTTTTAAATAATGTTGAACAAATTCTTTAATGCTGTCCTTTATTCTTAAAAAGATCGTTGTTCAAAATTCTACAATTACGTGTTACATTTAAGCGTTGTTGAAAGAATATATATGAGAGTCTGCAAAAAGTTGGGTAGTATTTAACTACTTACTTTATAAATTTAGAATTAAATTAGAGAAAGTGATTTTCCATTTATTGCTGCTTCTTGAAAAAATTGTAATTTTTTTAACCAATTTTATTATTTTTATTCGGGATAAAATTTACAAAAATACAATCTAAAGAGAACTCTTTCACTAAAATTAATCATTTACCCATTTACCTTGACGTATAGACAGATGCTATTTTTAGCGATGACTCAACATTTTCACGCGTTGCAGAAAAATTGATGTTTATAAATCCATCGATCAATAAACAATAAATGACGAAAGTTCTCATAGGAATGGAACGTAAATATTTACTGCAATTACATTATCCTTACTTTAGTCACACATATGCGATGTACAAGTACTTTTCCTCATCTTAAAAAAATATTCATTCATTGAACAATGTAAAGCCGGTTTAGAGAACGTATTCAAATTTAATTTAAATTTTATAGAAATTAACAAAACCTTATATCTTTATTGAACCTAAGATTTATTGAATACTCTCTGTTTTATTTATCTATACTAAAATAAAAAATATTAATTACAAAAGGTACCTTTTTTACTAACAATCTTTATAAAAAAATTGAGTTTTATCTTTATTACACCAACTTGATATTAATTACTCTTCCCATTATTTGATCGGTATAGTCTAATTTATCAACAATTCTATTAGATAAAAAATTAACGCTATTCACCTTAACGTCCAACCGCCGACTCCACCAATCCCCGTAACCCCGCCATTTGTTTCCCATCGTGCAATCGCGAAGGGCGCGCCAGTTCATAAACGCAGGGCGGAGGAGAGCGTTCGCGATGCCCCGGGGCGATAACCCGGCGAAGAAAAAAAAATGGGCTCAGCCGGGATTTGAACCCGGGACCTCTCGCACCCAAAGCGAGAATCATACCCCTAGACCACTGAGCCGCTCTTGTGAATCGAGGCGCGCCGCGCGTCGACTCCAGCGTGCTTACGTATAATTAGCACTTTTATTCCGGCAGACGAGCGGACGCGCGGGTCATCGTCGTATATGGTCATTATGTAAATCCTCTGATCAGCTGGTGAGAGGCTGGTTGCGGTGGTACTTTCACTCGGTGCGTGAAGATGACCGTAGATCGGTGCTGATATGAGTAGACGAGTGTAGCGTGTAGTGTTAGAAAGATGCTATGGATGCAGTAACAGGTTTTGACAGAAATGTGGGTCTGAAGATATCTCTTGTATATGAGGATAGTATTTGCCTATTTGACAATGGCTATCCTGGTAAGGTTGACAATATTTTAAAATTAGTTGTTGTCATTTAATCTTGAAACGAATTTGTTTGAAAGATTTCTTGAATGTGTTGTTGTTGTTGTTACGGCATAAACAAACAAGAGCTGTTCTCCACGATCAAAATCTAATAATTCTTTTGTAAGTCTCATCGTGTAATATTGTTATTAGCTGATCACACATTTAAACTTTGCTTATCGATTTGATTCGGTTTCATTATAATAGATCTACTGTTAGTTTTACTACCATGAATCGATTTTTCCGTCAAATGTATACCAAGTATTGTGCAAATCGTTATGTAACCAACCAAAACCCTTAAATATACGATACTTTACTAGAAATCTATAGAAGGCATAATCATATTTTTCAAATGAACAGTAAATTTTTTAGAGCATAATGAAAACATTATTTCTTGATCTGTTATTGACAATTAGCATGTTTTCTCTCTTACTCAGCATGTACATAACTATTTTAAGTATCACTCTATTGCACTTCAATTAGAACTTACGTAAAATATTTGTTTTCCTGTTTTTTTAAACCTTTTTAATTGCAGATGAAAAGATAGTTCATAATAAGTTTTTGTTCTGTATACATCTCACCATCATTAAAATTTTTGCAGGCGAATTATTGACCTACTTCATCCTTATACTGCTTCCTAAAATATATTATAAGTGTTGCACATCAATATAATTTGTTACCAAAACCAAATTTCTATATTTAATTATATAATATATATTATATTGTTACCAAATTTCTATATTTAATATATTAATATATATTATATATATTATATAATATTTCTATACACATGTTCTTCATTTAATATTTCATTACATTCACTATTGACTTCGGATTAATACCTGGCTAATATTTACATTACAAAATCCATAGAAATTTTAAGTTTTTTGCCCCTCTGCGATATAGTTCCAAAAGTATTTCGTTAGTAAATTTAATTAAAATATTATCTGTAAAATGTATATGTAAAATTAAATTATTTTTCTTATTTATTGAATTAATTGAAGTGCAATTATGTAAAAACTATAATTACATAAAAATTGTTCTTTTATTTTGTTATAACTCTTTGAGGCTTCCTTTTATTATTTTAAAATTTAATTTGGTCATCGAATTTGACAAGCTAAATCTTCCACGTTCACTTAAGTGTCCAATCATAAAAAATCAAGTGGGTTGTGTGTAAAAGACAATGCAGTCTCTCTGCTTTTCAGATTAAAAATATTAAATAATGTTTGTGCTATATCTTCTTGATGCATTAAGGTGGTTCTTTCACTGGGATTCCGAGTCAAATCAGTGCTAAATAAAAAGGTTATCTAAGATTAAAAAAACAATAGTTACTAATAATTATAGTTTAATCTAATAATAATACACTAATACTATGAATATAGTATATTTAACATGACTAAAATAACTTTTTTGAACAAAATATCGACGTGTTCTTGTTTATGCACATACTGATTGTGCACATATTAATTGTGCACACTTTAACATTGGTATATATCTATATATATAGATCTGTACCAATGCTATCTGTGCACAATAAATATGTGCACAATCCTTATGTGCATAAACAAGAACATGCCAAAATATCGATATTTTAGAAACAGCACCAACAATTATTGATTAAAAATCCCTATCTTTCTTGTTTCTCAACCGATTTTAATTATCAAGGTCTCATTTTGTTCCTTAAGTAATTTCATGGGGACTTACCGAGGGAAAAATTTTAAAGTATTCAAAACCCCAAAAGTTATAGCTAATTGTTTATAAATTGTGAATGAGATTATGAAAATAATTTTTTTTCAATTGGCTATAAATTTCTGGGTTGATATGAGGAGATAGTACAAATTGTGAAACTATTGTATTTCACTTATATTCTAAAAAAATATAAAAATTATCTACACATAATTGTTATTAATAATTTCATTCACATTATTGTATTGTTCATGTAATATTAACTGAAGACTAAATATAATTTTATCATACTAGGATAATTTTCATTATTTATTATCTACTAATTTATTGTTTAAATTTAAATTTAATCCAAATATATCTATTAGTTTAATTATTGAAATGAGTTTCATATTATTTAAAGGTATTAGAGAAATAACAGGTCTAATATTATAATAGGCATGGTGTGGTTTGTGCACATAAGAATTATGCACATATTTATTGTGCACACTTTAGCATTGGAGTATACACATAGATATAGATATACACCAATGCTAAAGTGTGCACAATAAATATGTGCATAATTCTTATGTGCACAAACCACACCATGCCTTATAATAGACTATAAAATTAAAATATATAATTTATGTGTAGGTAGAAATAAAGTTCTAGCTCTCATAATTTACAGTACTATCCTCGTATTTTATTGCATTTTATCCATTTACGTAGAATTCACTTATTTATAGAACAACAATTACCCATTAATATTAAGAAAATTAAGTCAGTAGTACCAAATATTTAATTATTTTTAAAATATAAATCTTAAAAACGATTGTACTTTGTGTACATAAATTTGTCGTGCAAATAGCGACGTGTTCTTGTTTATGCACATACTGATTGTGCACATATTAATTGTGCACACTTTAACATTGGTATATATCTATATATATATAGATCTGTACCAATGCTATCTGTGCACAATAAATATGTGCACAATCCTTATGTGCACAAACAAGAACATGCCCAAATAGCAGAGACGTAAACATTATTTTCGACTAATACCAAAATCAACTTTATATTTATTCCGAATAAAAATCTATTTAATTGAAGGAAATGATCATACCTAGAGCCTAAATATAAGTCATAAATATATTAAAAATTAGAAAGACAGATTTATTATAGTTTGTATATCGCGCTGTTAGGAAAAAAGAGATGAAGCATTCAATAATATTTATACCACTCTAACCTCAAAATCACAACTTTGATATGATTTTTCGGCGCTCGTGGTATAAAATACCGTTCGAAACTAGTGCGTAAGTCAATTTCGCTTGTGCAAAAAGTCACACCAGCTAAATAATCGACTTCCCCACCCGTGTCGAAATGTACTATTAAGTTATAATACATTTTTTTATACATATTATATTATTAAATATATAATATTTATTTAAAATTGCAATTAAGAAAATTTTAAATACACTGAAGAAATTGTAGTTTTTTATGTTAGTGTTTTATCGTATTATCAAGCGCGTGCTATTATTTCTTTTTTTATTTTACAAGCAATGAAAAATAAATTATAAATAAATTATATATATTAATAATAAAAAGTATCTTAATTTTTATTGCGATTTCTAAATTTAATCATTTTACTTATGTGGCTTTACAATACAATACAAGCTTCTTCGGTAACTAAAATATAATAATTTATTAATTAAATAATTGTAAAATAATTACAAGAAAATTTTGTATTGTTATATTAATTAAGAATAAATATAATTTCATTTAAAAAAAAAATAAAAAAAATGGGCTCAACCGGGATTTGAACCCGGGACCTCTCGCACCCAAAGCGAGAATCATGCCCCTAGACCATTGAGCCGCACATATATATATATTGCCTTATCATGAGTGTACATAAAAAATAAAAAAAACTTTACTACGTTCCTCGCGTAACGTGAAGTAAAAATTAAGTATCTTTTTTGATGCTAGAAGTTAAACATATTTTAAAATAAGACATTTAAATGATTACCTGATAAAAAAGTGTGTGTATAACAAGCAAAATAAATAAATTGTGCACCGTAACCGTAGAACTTATGCCGATAAGGTAGATAAGGCATGTATAATAGTCTAAAGAAATTAATCGGCATGTATAGTTCTACCTTATCGGCATAAGTGTATTTTAAAGTTTTTTTTTTATACTGGATTTGAAGAGGCCTTTATCAACTCTAATCAATTAAGATTTGAATTGAAATTAATTAAAATCTTCTTACTTATTAGTATACAAAGATATTAATAATTTTCAAAACAATTAATTAATAATTGAAGTTTTTTTAATGATAAAAATACTAACAATTACAAACTTGTTGTACATAGACTACGTTTACTGAGATAAAAGTATTACGTTTTCTGAAAATTTGATAACATTTACTTTTTCTTTCACTTATAAATACTATTGCCTTCAAAACAAAAATTCAAAAAATTCATAAATATTATATTTTGTAAAGTCTTAGTGTTTTATTTTTCCACAAGTAGTACAGCTTTATCTATACAATTTGTTTTTTAATGCGCACCAAGTAACTCAGCGATAAAAATAATTTATTTACATATCCATTCTTCAAGAAAATGTATAATTTCAAATTTTTAACGAACTAGGCATCTCTAAGCGTGCTCCGTGCGCCGTAATTTTACTAAAACTTTGCTCCACTTTTGTTTTTATAACCTAGCAACCCATTACTCCCACCAATCAAATCACGAATAAATTGATATCATAACAAATAAGTTCATTTTTTAAGATAGGATAGTTTTCACCTATAAAAAATTATTAAAATCAATTTAAAAAAAATTAAAACTGATCTATTATGAAGTTTCAACCACCTTTTCTTTAGACTATTTAGTGATTTTAAATATTTGCACTGAATAGCATATTTGTTGTTATAGAAAGTACGTATTCTGATGATTATTTGTAAAACATTAAACTAGTTTCTTACTCCGAAAAACTGTTGTTGGAAAATAATTTTTGTTATGATTTGGTCAAATCTGATCGGACGAGTAACAATATATCCAAATGAGGGATAGTTTATGCTTAAGAAACAATTTTTTCGAGCAAAGTTTGAGCAAATGTAGATATTATCAGTTTGAAAAAGTATCAAGTAAATACGGGAATCTTTTCTGGTTTCCTTCCGATTTTAACCTATAAGAGCTTATTCGATGCTTTACGCATAAACTATCCGTCATTTATATATTATATCGCTACTAGTCCGATCAAATTTGACCAAACAATAACAAAAATTATTTTTCAACGACACCTCTCGAGGTGAGGAACTACCTTGAATATAATAACGGTCTTTAAAAAAGTATTACTTTATGACTGTACGTGCGCAGATAGATAATAGAGGCCAGCATATCCATAAAAGCCTTTGTAAACGACATGGGGATTCAAAAATATTGCGAGAAAAAAAATGTAACGGGGCTCAGCCGGGATTTGAACCCGGGACCTCTCGCACCCGAAGCGAGAATCATACCCCTAGACCACTGAGCCTGTTGATTGTATTTTTATCTACTTGAATCACCTTTCTGTTACATCCTTAATTTATTTATCCTTGTAACATAATATAACGGTCCACAAATATCGGTTTACGTTCCCTCAAATATCGAGAAAGTAATTCCGTTATAACTAAAACATATTTAAATAATTTACTTTCTTCTTAGTTCGGTGGTCAAATAGTCTCGAGATATAATAAATGAATCAAAGTATAAGTATATAAGTAAAATATAAATTGTAGTTGCATCGTAAAAGAAACTGTAACTGAAGGAACATTATAGTTTTTTCACGAAAAGAAGTGACATTTTAAAATTGTAATTTTTATTAGCAACCCGAGTAGAAATGAAATACGGCGTGCCGTAGGTATCACACGGGCCGGATGGCGTATGCCGTGCAAGGCCCTCGCGCGGCATATAACGCTTTTATTGTAAGGTACTTGCGTTTCTGCCGTACGATAAACTCATTTACAGCAAGCCTTATCCGGGCCGGTACAACGCCTTGAAATTTTCCGGATAAGATACATGTCATTTTTCCGTTATATTAGCATTAGTATTTGAGCATTTGTTTACGCGCGCGTCATAGCCTCAAATCTGAATAGTGCTCCGTTTCTGTCGTACGAAGAACAACCTAATAAGTATAATGGATAAACAATGAAGGAAAACGTTAAGTACTAAATTTCGAAAAAAGAAGATATTTAATAAAAATAAGTATTGTTTAATTAAATAAAGTACAAATAGATGTAGAATTATAATTGTTCGAAAAAGTGCAAATATTAGTTTTATATTTGTTATAAAAAACAAGATTATAATGTAGTGTCCAAATATATAAAATACATTAAATATGATTTAATAAATACATCAAAAATATATAAATGTTGCAATTTTTATTAAGTATAGAACATATTCGCTTTCAAATTATTTAGACAATAAGCCACGTGTTGCCCGAATCAGGGCCGGATCAGAGCCAGATGTTTCACCGGACGTAAGGATATAGATAGGTAAAATCATCCGGCCCTCATACAGTTCAGCTTTCATACATGCCTCGTACGGCACTCATCCGTCAACAACATCAGGTACGGATCAGGAATCACGGCAGACGGATCCGTCCCGCGTCATTGCCGTTTGAAAATTTCTACTCGGGAATTGACATTTACCATTTTACGATAACAAGCTAAATATAGTTATACCAGAAGTGCCCTGTAACCACGAAAGCCAATATCTCGTACTTACAAGAAATTGTTATTTCAATGCTGATTTTCATATTCATTTCATGTTATATTACTCGTACTCGATGCACGCAAATAAAAATTCGGCGGCAGTAAATGATTCCATCGAGAGACAATTATAATTTTGAAATGCAGTCTTTCTAATAAAAAAAACTATGGATGTTATTTTGAACAAAGCCTAACCATACTATTTTTATCGGTGATTAGTTGTATATGCAAAGTTATTTGAGATCATTCCGGCATGTATTCTTATTGGTTTAACGATATTCATATACACGATTAGTATAGAGTCAAGGTCTTTTAAAAAATTGCATGATCCAAATAAAATGATATACTTTTCGTAAACTGATTTAAGCTTCATTTATTTACATAATCAAAAACAATCAACTATTTTTCCAGTTGGTGCAGATAAATTATAATGAGAGTAGCATATAAGTGTAAGCACAAAACTAAATCTTGTGACACGATCTTAAGCTCTAGTAAGGGCGATTAAAGGTTCATAATTAACATAGTCCATAATGGTTTAGAGAAAGCTCTTTACGAAGTTATAAACTTCATTTCATTCAAAATTTCCATAAAATATCCGTCAAGCGTGGTAGAGGTTTCAACAGGTCCTATAAGGGCTTCGCTCGTTTACAGCATCACATGCCTGTCTAGAAACTCTTCCGTCGAATCGTTTCGCATTAACTATTTAGCGAAGATTAGTCTAATTTATTTTCCGCCCAACAAGTTGTTATTTTTATAAAACTATATTTTAATAAATAAATAAAAAATAAAAAGGGCCTTTTCTAATTTTAAGATTAGTAAAGTGTGTAGAAATAAAATTGCAATGTCAAGTGAAACAAAAAAATGGGCTTAGCCGGGATTTGAACCCGGGACCTCTCGCACCCAAAGCGAGAATCATACCCCTAGACCACTAAGCCGCACATTAAAAACGTATACGGCTTTAATCAAAATTTCTCATTTTTGGCCTCGATTTTTCATGTATATTCCTGAGTATTTTAGAAACATAATTTTTATCTGTACTTTATTGGTAATTACTTAGCAATAAAGGTATTTCTGATTTTTATTTTCGGTTGCAATAATTTAATTTGGTAGATAATTAATAATTATAGTAATTAATCGTAACCATTTTTATTATTTGTCCGTGGCTATATTTTACATATTACTATTTAATAATGTTCTATATAAAAAAATTATGAAATGCATTCTGGTCACTTGCAAATTGTTGCAATTTATTTATACGTACGTTTGAATAATAACAAAATTTAAAAGATGGCAAAGGAAAGTGGATAATGTACTTTTTATAGATAGTAAAAAGGAAATATAATTCATAACAATTACACAAAATATTAAAAAACAATATAAACTATACGGATATGATAAATAATGTACGCTGATAAAACAGATATCTTTAATTCTGTTTTATCGGTATTAAAAGGCTCATGATATGTTTAGGACTCCTGGCCATTCATTCTTTAATAACTTTTAAAATACGTCATAATAAAAATTTAAAATATTCTTTTCATTTTATATGCATCCTTGTTTTTTATACATACTAATTTAATATATACTAATTACAGCCTAATTAAAAATAATGAAAATATTAATTAATTTCATTAAAAATTCAAATAAAAACTAAATTACAGACCAATATTTTTAGCTGTATAAAAATATATGTTTTAAATACATTATTAAAACATTGTAAAATTATTTTACAAATAATTGAAAAATATGATTATTCTTGTTGTAAATAACATAACAAATTCAGATATGACTTTTATGTACGTCATTTACATAAACACCTTTACTGGTGCTTTGTAAAAAAAAAATCTGGGTGCAAAAAATTGGGTTCAGCCGGGATTTGAACCCGGGACCTCTCGCACCCTAAGCGAGAATCATACCCCTAGACCACTGAACCGCATGTTTAATGTATATGTACGAATAAGTTTTATGAAAATGTATGGCTTGCTGGACCGCCTCGAAAGTGGAACACCTTTCACTTCAGAAAATTTACATTTGCAGTCGGCGGTAATCTGGTGCTCGTATAAAAAATATCTTTGTAGTTCTTTTTTAATTTTATTTTTCATTATAGCTATGTTATTGTAATTTTTATTTTTTAAATAAATTATTTAATAGTAACACTAAAATTGTACGCTATCTTGTTATCCAATGCTTATTCACTAATTAGTTTTAAGGATAACAATCAATGGATTACTCAGCTTTTTTATTAAATATTACATACTTTTCATTTAGTAGAATTTGCTGATTTTGTAACATTTTCAATCATTACCATTTATGAATTCCAATCGAAATTACTTAATCGGCGATGTGACAAAGTCTTTTAATTCACCAATTCCATTAGCTTGCGTACAATTATCTTTAACAGTAACTTGTTTAAAAAAACAATTAAGTTTTGTTTGTTTGTTTAAAAAGTATAACTTCTTATATTTATTTTTAACGTCACGGTCCACCCAGAGTACATAAGAAATGGCTTTTCACGGGACGTGTACCCTTTAGCCGGTCGTTGAAGGGGGATGTAGGTCAAATTCGAACAAAGAGAAACCCGACCCAACATTAATTTGTCTCTTTCAGCCGCGTGAAATCAATGTCTAATATTTCCCGGCCCTACAAGTACCGGCACTAAGGCGTTTTTTGTTCTAGCCGACGTCTTGATCAGTGACGGTGAAACGCCTCCCTTTGACCTTTTGCGTTGTAAATAAAAGGTAGAGAGTATTAAAGTTTCTTACTTTTAGTCGGCAGTTATTAATAAATTTAAGGAGTATTCAGAAAAAATGTACAGAATAAAATGGTTTATCAGAAAAATAGTAGTTAAAAAACATTTGAAGATAGGGTTTCTCTTTTTATTTTGTTGCTTTACAATAGCGTAAGTAATATAGCTTGAAAAATTAATCTCTTATTATATCTGTCGACTTTTTACTTACTAGTTTTAAATTACTGATATGATAAAACTATTCTGTTCTCTACATCCAAAAAGAATAAACAAACAATGTTTACTTATACGAATACGATGTACGCGTTTCAACAGTATATTTTTTCTAAAACTCTGAAATATCAAACAATCGCAACACGAAAAAGTTTATTTTTCTTTGTTAGTGAAGTATTGCGGAAACTGCAGAAATTAGTAGTTATTTAATGTTTGAAATGTATTCCAGTAGCCTTATTTCGATGAAATTCAATCTCAACGTAAAATGTAAGCTTTCCTAACGCACTCCGAGAATTTGTGTGATGATATAGCCAACATTACGTAACATTAATTAATTCATCCAAACATTTTTTTAGAAATCCCAAATATTTGAAAATTTGACTTTTATGTTACATCAATGCAAAACAATGCCTTTCAGAAAACAAATTAAAGTTAAGTTTTCAAAAAACTCACTTTCACTTTAAATCTTAAAAATGATTACAACAAAAATATTTAAACCCAATTTAGAATCCTACGAATGTCCTCAAGCATCCTTGCTCCGGGATATCCACGCGCAAGTCTACCAAACCACCGAACCATCCATCAAAAAACCAACACCCATCACGAACTGGAAACTCGCTCGCTCTTCATCGCTCCAACACAACTTCCGATTGCCTGCAGCTGGAGATCCAAGTTTCTCGCCTTACACGTACAGAAACTGCGCATTCCGCGAGAATGTCGTCGTCCTGGTCGCGGACAATCCTGTAAACTAATTATACCCGCGTGCGCGCGCGTGCTTTGGAAGTTGGGAAATGGAAAGCTGCAGAGTCGAGGCTCAAAGGAGAGCCTCTCGAGGTTGACCGGCGCGCGCCGCGTGGAATTCCATATCGAGGAGAGATGTGCTGAGCTGAGAGGAATTGCTTGAGGACAGAGAACGAGGAAGATAGAGTTTGAAAGGGAGGCGCGATTGTTGCGCTGATTGTTCGTTATTGCTGATTAATTTGCGTGATCTTAGTCGGCTGAGTATGTGTGTGTGGAAAGTGAGAGGGACTTTCTTGGAGATTGCTAGGTTTAATTGAATTGTGGTGTTTGTTGGATTGTTGGATGTTTGTCTTATCTGTAAAGAAGATTTTTTATAATAAGATACCAAAATAAAATGATTACATTTTTTTTTCTCTTTCCTTTTTTATAGTCTTTTAAAATAACTTTTATAATTTATCTTTTACCATTTTTCACCTTTCATATTAAAATTTATTGCCTAATTTATAAAGTTAAAAACAATTATATTTTTATGCAATTTTTACTATCTTTTATTGTACATTTCTTTCTTGCTACGTCAATTAACATGATATTTGGAATAATAAATCGTTTTTTATTCTCGTTCATATCGAACGCAAGAAAGTTATGAATAATTATGAAGAAAAGGATGTCACGTTGTTTTATGCGATGTATTATTTCAATCTTTTTACTTATGATTAAAAAATTTATTTATGTCGACATTAAAGACCCATTTTTCTAAATTTAACGATTACACTTACAGTAACAGCAGCTTTACTTTTATATTCTTTTACTCCTACCTACAACTGACACTTATGATTCAAATAGAATCAGGTAGGAAATAAGAAAGAAATCATAACAAACGTTATTTTCGAAGTTTTCATTTATTTCTTCCTTCTCTCTAAATTTGCATTCAGAGAATTTCACTAAAAATTAGTTAGAATTATATCTAAAAACTACACCGATAGACAGCATTGACCATTAGTTTCATTTTTACAAAATTAATATTAAGTATCTGTTGGTAGAATCATTCATAGATATACAGTACCGTGCAAAAGTTCTTGGACGCTTTAAAAATTATTTAAATTTCAAATTACGATATTACAGCTTCTAAGTGGGTGAGTGACAAAATAAAAAAAGGCATCTTAAAATAGACGGGTTGTTGAAAATTATTAAAAAGATAGTTTAGTGATGCAAAAAAAAAACAAAAATTAAATTTTCTTTTTTCTCCTAACTGGCCCTTTTAATGTTTACCAATTCATGGGTTTGATATATTGCAAAATCTATGATATTTTATATGTTTCAATAAAGATGAATCATTAAAAATTAGCGTAGAACAACTTGACGAATATGATAATTAAAGCTCTTGCTTCAAGCTTTCCAATTCTTTTTGTCCCGCTTAGAAGCTGTAATATCGTAATTTGAAATATTTTTTTAAAAGCGTTCAAGAACTTTTTCACGGTACTGTATTTTAGTAGATTTTTAAAAAATTTGGAATACTTATATCTAATTTACAATCAAATTTACTATCAAATAATACTTTCGTTACTAATGTCGAGCTTACTTTTACTTAAAAATGTAAAATCTTGCCAACAATGAACTAATATTAAAAATTCAACTAATCTTAAAAAAAGAATCAAAATTATATTATGACACAACAGAACCTTTCTGTCACACGTTACTTAATACATTTTTCATTTTCCCATGAAAGGATAAAAATCATTCCTCACATACTTCCAAACACAGACATCACCATCAAGCCAAAGAGCAGACCTCAAAAATCAATCGGACAGTCCGAAACGACGTGACAGACAGCTCTTTCCGCAATTATAAACCGATCGAGCGCGCTGCCCTAAACTCTCCTCTCAATTATACATCAGCGATCGCGTCGCGCGATATGTGTAATCCGTATTACCAGGCGGCGGAGACCGGTGCGGCACGCATCTCTCCCGCGATCGCGCAGAGTCAGCGTGGTAATCCGAGGCGAGAGCAGAGAGACAATCTCGGATAGATAAGGCAGAGGGTGTAAGGGCCTGAGCGAGATGGAAATTATGGGGATGTGCGCGCAGTGTCGAGGAATTCGGGAGAGAGGTGTTGCCGGTCTCACAGACTTGGATAGGTGAACGTTTTCGCGGTGGCGTGACGGTGGGTTTCGTGTTAAGATCTTTTTTTTTACTGCTCAGGGAAAATCTTAGGACAATAATAATGTCGTGTAGGGAAAATTGCTGTTTTCGTAGTCATTTTTTAAATGGTTTTTACTCTGAGACGTCGTAAGAGGTGCAGTATGAACATTGTAATTTTTTCTGCAAAAAAATTTTTTTCATGTTCGGTTTTCAAGAAAAAAAATACTGGCTTGTTTAAATAAGTGAAGTACACAGTTCTGTATTGGAAAAAGAAATGAAATTCGTTGTGTAGTGTCAGTTATACAATCTCAGAATTGTGGAATATTTTGTCAATAACATTAAATTCTTGTTATGAATAATTTCAAATGATTGGTTTAGTTTGTCAAGTACTAACCTATATAAACGTATACTAAATCTGCAGATTAAATTCACGAATGATTCAAAATAATTTATACAATCATTGCAGCTCATCACAAACCTGTAAATTTAACTACTATAAGATTAATTAACCCAAAATACAATTATCGTTACCAATGATCATTCTATTGAAATTCTTAATAGAATCAATTTTAAAATTATTAAATAATCTAAACACAGAGATAATTTTATGATAAAAAATACTATGAAATTTTGGTAAACCAGGAACAACTGAAGCGGTTAGAAAAATCATAAACTATATATGTGCACGTATTATATGTTATGATACATAAAAATAACTACAATGCATGCGATATAAGTGCGTATAAATATAGCTTGATTTTCGATTTTTATGAAATTAAATTTAAATTTTGTTGGTGACTTGATATTTTCTTTACAGAATAAGATTTTGTAACCGAAATGCTATACTCACTAGGTGGTTTTATGAAAAAATTATCGATTTTCATGAAATGGCGAGAAAAAATGCCTTTCTCTCCATAAAAGCCTATGTTAAAAATTAAATTTTGGAAAATATTTTTCTCTGTAGTTCACCTGATGAAAACCCTACTTGAAAAAATACCAATAAAAACTTTAAAATTCGTACTTTCAGTAGGTATTTTTCTTTTTTCTTACTTATCGACTTCGCTAATTCGCCGGAGCTACCTTAAAAGATCTATATTTTCATTTCTCCAGGTCCCAACAACCATCCCTCGCTGCCCAGTCATACATTTGCGCGCACCTCCTCCATCCTAACTACAACATTATCCGCGAGGAATCTCTCCTTTTTTTAGCAGAGAGATTGCCAGCGGATACCGCGCTGCCTGCTAAACGCGCCGCAAAGTAATCCATAATTACCGTGCAATCATCACGCCTGAACAGGTGTGTGCGCGCTCTATCTGCAATCGGCGACGACGCGCGTCCGGATTATACCGAGATCAGCCGGAAGACCGGCGGTCGGGGCCACTTAGCAGTATCGCCGAGAGAAATCGCCGCGCGGCTGGTACAGATCGTGCGAAGCGACGACTTTACGATTTAGAGCGAGAAGTGAGGTGGATTAGAAGGATGATGATGGTGGCGATGCTGGGGAAGGGGATGGGTGTGAGGGAGGGCCTTGGGTGGGCGGGAAAACGTGGTTTTTAATATTATGGGGGGTTTCTGCTACTCTAAGGTGCGTTGCAGACTGTTCTTTGTATGGAATAAGTTGCATTTGATGTCTTAGGAGTAGATTTATAATATAATGTAATTCGTAATATTCTACTGCGATATGTTGTGATACAACATTTGCAGGTTCATTATAACTGCATTTAAGTAGGAAGTTTACTGTGGTGAAGGCGATTATAAAGTAGATAATTAAAAAATGACAATTTACGGAGAAAGAATTGCAATAAATGACGAAATATTTTTAATTTATTTTAAAACTTTTGTAAACTTTTTATGAGGACAGATTTAAAAAATTTTATTAACATATGTAGTTTAAGATACATATTTTTTCTTTATAGCTTTCACCTTCCATCATGTACGTAATTTCATGAAGCGCTTCAACATTGTTTTGATGCTCTTTGCAATTACAGTTGAATCCTGAAAAAGAAAACAAGAAAAAAGAAATTCAAAGTCTGATGTGAAAAATTGAGTAAAAAACAGCAAATTTATAAATAAATTAAAAGCAAAATATGTACATAATTTCATATAGTTAATGCGATCACAATACATCGCGTGATAATCGTAATAATCGACATATTTTTGAACAAAACATTTGTTACTGATGGATATCAATATGAATGTCGATTTATCAATCATCGTTCATAAACTGTGATAGTTTTTATTAGTATTCTCATTTTTACCAATACATCATTCTGTTAACACACATCTTTCAAAAACTCCTGACTGATATGAACAAATGTAATTTTATAATTTATTCCATTTATTCATTTCTCAAATTAGAGAATCGGCTTTGCTCCAAAACAGGATAAATTTCGCAATTATGGAAATGGACTAGTACAGTTATCGACTGATATGTCAATATTCCGGATACCTAACTATACTTCGTTATGACGGTCGTATAATACCCATTTAATTCATTTACATTTCCAATCGGGCATTTCCGTTATTCACTCTCACAATTCTCATAACCAACTTTAAAAGTTTGCAAGCAAAAGACAAAAGTAATATTTCATAGAAATCTGAGGGAACCTCCCCCCCATTAATATTTAACACACATCTACTTTAAATTTCTAATCTTTTCCGCTTGCGAATTTAAAACTCCAGCAACATATTTAAAGCCCACTCGTTATTCACACTCGGCCGAACTTTCTGCGTTCTTCCACCGCCCCCCGAAAACCTCGAACAATCATCGCCATATCCCTCTTAATTCAATTTCTCTTTCCGACTCTCGAAAACTTCCTCAACGCCAACGCAAAGCATCCCGAAGATCCACGGAAAACCCGTTAAAACTCGCAACCCCTAATCTCAATAATTTTTGCCCCGTATATATGACTCCCGGATGGAAATCCGAGGAGCAAACAGCTCGAGCGCGAAAGGAAGAGAAATCCTGTGACACGTACAAGCCCCGGATCTTCCCGGGAGAGGGAGACAGATGGAAATGAAATTTTCATTCTCCTCGTGTGCCTGTGTGTATATCAAGGACATCTGCGCCGTCGTCGGGGATGACAGGTGTCTCCCTGCGAGCTGCCGCTGGTGGTATTATTTTTTTCTCGAGATTATTCGGGAATGAATATTGACGCGTCTCGAAGATTTTTCGAGAATAAAGCGGGATATTTCGTTTGCCGGAAGTGGTTTTATCAAGAAGAGAAGAATTCGCTGTTACAGAATGTGAAATGGGAGGATGTTTTATAGCGGTTTCTTTAAATGTGACAATAGAGTAGAGTTTAATTTAGAATTTCGTTGGCCGCCTGTCGGGCTATGAGTGTAGGGGACGATAAAAGTTTTTACAAAGTTTAATTTTTTCGTCGGAATAAATGCGCAGATAGGTTTTAGTGCAAAATATTGAAATTTCAAAATGATATTTCAGCTTTAAAAGCTTCTGACGTTAAAATGTGTATTATATAAAACACGGTTCTTTAAAGAAAAAAAAATCAAAAGGGGTTTCAGTTTCGATTTCTTTTATAATCGTAACTGACACTTTTTCGTTTCCAATATTTCAAATTAAAATACACACAACTAGAACTGTGAGCAATTATATATAATTACGCAAAATACAGAATGTTACATCACGTACATTAACGTAAGGAAGATCTGTAATAATACGACAACTATAAATAAAATCATAAAATGATAATTCGATGAAATACTGATACGGGCCGAATCTTTTCTAACATACAATTCGTATTTTTATTAATTAGGCATAAAACTTATTATAATTGATATTCATAATAAATTTAGCTATAATATATTTATTTACCAAAAATGCTCGTGTTATTATACCCTATTACGCATACAGAATCCATTTGTTATCTAATAATTAACCAAATTAGTGATAAGCTGACCGAGCCCACTTCGCAAAATGGAATTATGAAATTAATACGGAGAGTAAAGCAGATAGCGTAAACGAGAATTTGGTAGATAAAATTCCCTGTAAATGGAGAAAAGAGCAGAATGTTTGTGCGCGGAAATATGATTATGAAAATGAAGGCAGCTCGGGCGTGCATGTAATTGTGAAATAAAAGCCTCTTCCTTTCATGTGTTGTGGGCGAGGCGCGTTTCTATTCGTATACAAATTTTAAGAGGAAAAGGTGATAGTTTGAAAAAGTGATAAAATGAAAAGCTTTCAACAATTATTGTATTTATTGTAAAATGAATGATTTCATAATTTTGTTTACCATTTCATTACCGAAAGTATATAGTGTTATAATTGAAAATCCATCAGTATAATTTTATAGAATCGTTATTATAAATCTAAATAAATCCTTAAACCTTCCAATAATTAAAAACAAATTACATTTTGTTAAAATGAAAAAGAAAAATATTTTAACGACTTAGGTGATCCATTTAAACGATAAAGTGTTCAATTTTACAGATCTGCACTTATATTCTTAAGTTTGATATAATTTATTCTGTGTAAACTTAACAATGCAAGATGTACATGTTAAATCTGAATATTTGTTTACTTCTACCTATAATATATTATTTATGTGCTAAAAGAAACACGAACATTCCGAAATAGAATAAAATCGTATTTTCACCAAAAAATAGCAATTCTTTGTCTATTTCTCTCAAAATAGCCTTTTTGCAGTTCAAAAAATATCTCGCACGGCCGCGCATTTTTGCTCAAAATAAAAACTTTTCCTTCATTATTCATTCCTTCCCTAATTCGCCCAGGAATCCACAACGCGCTCTACAATCATACCTCGTCTCACCCTCGCAAACAAACAAACAAGTAAGATAAAACCCTCTACATTCACCACCTGCATCCTGCACACAATTAAACCTCCCGTCGCCACCACTTCTCTCGAGATCCAATTCCTCTTCGCTCGCGCCTGCCTACACATTCCATTTCCCGAATGGAATTCGCGCTTCCTTCTTCACCTCCGCGTCCGGCATTCATAATGCACACTCACACACACACTCGTCCGAGAATTGGCGCGCGTCAGAGGCAGAGCCGTTGCGTAAAAAAAGAGAGGAGTGTATATATAACGTCAGCGGCGGCGGTGGATTAGCGGTCGCTGGTGATCGCGTGGTATATAGGTATTGAGAACAGTGACGACGAGGCGGTTTGTGGGTATGAAGAATGGAATGTGAGACGCGCGGAGTCAGCGGATTGACGCCGCCGAAAAATGAGCGGCGGGAGCGAATAAAACTTTTAGGAACTTGACAATGTAATGGAAAATAGGTTTATTAATATGCTGGTGGAATCTGATTGTATAGATTTTAATGGAGCAAACGATTTATGCTATTTCGTTTAGCTAGAGTTAACGATTAAAATGATACAGGTTAAGAGATTTATAGCATAATTATAAATGTAAAGAATTAGTATAGAATGACAGTGTGGATGGAATCGCGTAACAATACAACTGAATGTTAATTTAATCAAAACATTATAGTAGCTTTTTAACAGAGATATTCATGAACTCGAGGATTTTAAGATTTTTTTTAGTTTAAATATAGTAAACTAGTAAAAGTGGAATCATAATTGATTTAACTATGTCAAATATTGAGACTTTTTACATTGCTTGTTTGCTCGTAACATCATTTATTAGTAATATACTGGAACATCTAATAATAATACGTAAAATTCTGTAAGCAAAATTTTCTGGTTCGAGATTTTTTCTACTTATCAAAATTGCTTCTGGTTTTAGCTTTATATAGGTATAATAAATATTCGATAAAAAGGAATGTAAGTAAGTTAAATAATTTTCAAACGCCTTTAATAGACTGTAACAACCAAATTTTAATAATTCGTTTATAAAACATTTTTATTTTGATAGTAATAAATATTTTATCAGATTGAGAATATCCCTGGCAGAAATCCAAAACATTTTCTAACTAATAACTGACTATTTATATTAGAAACTTGCTATAAAATGGGAATTTCCTTTGTCCAGTTTCTAACTCCCGGTGAAACGCTGTTTTCCCTATTATTCGAACATTTAATAGATTGAAAAATAGAATGAGTTTTGCGAAAACAACCACAAGCTTGTTCTTGAGTATTTTAAAGGTATTAAAATTGATCAGTTTTTTTAGTCTGGAAATGGCTAGTAGAAGGTCTGTTGTTATGACAAGGAGTGAGAGAGACAGAATCTAATGGCAATAAATACATTCTACGTAATATCTTCAAAAGGACTGCTGTAAATGGTTTTTCTGTCTGCTCATATTGTTTATATTTTAGTAAGCTATCAGTTAAAGTTGAATACCGTCCAATTTAACGTCAATTTTTTAAGTAAACTTAAAACGAAAATTTGGAGGTTATGTCCAATTTGTTAAATGTGCGAATAATGGGAGAAAAGGCGTTTCACCGAGGCCTATTAACTAGCCATTTTTCCTACCTATTTATTGAGATTGTGCCATTTCAGATAGACAAATTTCCACCAGGGATGTAAAGTAATTTTGTAAATACGTATATTTCTTTTGTAAGCCTACGGCAATATTTTTGAGAAATATTTTAATTAAACAATTATGAAGAAAAAGATCGTTTGTGCCACTTTTATAGCTAGTGTGATAAAAAGTGGCACTAAGTGCAGAAAGGTAAAACGTTTAATTTTTTTTAATACAGAACAGTTTACTTTTACGAGATGCCGAGATGTCGTAAGTTACAAGTGCCCATCGTTTTTACTTTTTCTAATTAGTTTGCTCAGTATTACTTTGAGTATAATGGGACAAATTAAAAATCCCACTTATCAAATTCCAGCCACAACCTCTTCCACCTTTTATTTGAGATTTTAAATTTTAAAGTATATGTTATATTGCAAATCATACGTGCCCGGAAGGATGAAAAATTTCCTCATTCCTCCCGCTGATAAAATGGAATGGAAATGATTCCGCGTTACGCCCCGTGAAAGTCTGAATTTCATGCATAATAAGCCGCATTATAAAATAGATGCAAAACTAATTCTATGTATCTTACGCGCGCGGGTGCGCCGCGAGATTTTCCTTGCCATGTCTTCATTGAAAAAGTTCGTTTTTTCCAAAGCATTTACAAGAAATAGAAAAAAAAGGAATGTTGTTATGGATTTCATATTTCATGCAAAACAGTTGCGCTGATCAAATAACAGTGGAATGTTTGTTGTTACAAAAATGAAATTTTTTTTAAATTGGAATAAAAGTTTGTATATAAGGAAAAGAAATTGTTTTTTTTAGATGGAAGAATCGTTAACGTTGAATACAAACGAGCGAATTATTTTCAATTGAAAAAGTTTTGATGTACAAAATAAAATGATTGTTTTTACTAAAACTTAGCGAAACTTTTCTTGAGCTGACTTTTAAAGGCACTTACAAAAATTTCAGTAAAAGCTACAACGATTTGTTTTAATTCTGCAATACGTTCGAATTATCAAAAAAAGTACCTGAATTTATTATACCAAAAATAATTTCCCAAATCACCGAAAAATCACTCCCTCAACCCAAACACAACTCTCATCTCATTTAAAACGCAGATACTTTCCCAATAAAAAATTTACCGAAAAATCCTCGTCCAATTCCGGGAAACTCCCTCGAAAGTATGCTAATTATCTTCCTATCCTCCTCGAATTTCCCCCCTCTCGGCGACCTTTTTCCAACATGGGACACGAGAGGAATCCGGGGAACGCGCCCTCCGAAAAACTCGAGATTCGTTCGATTAATTAATCGCGCCGCGTTCCTCTAATTAAAGGCGCTCGCGCAAAAGTGAGCGAGCGTGCTACTCTCTAATGAGGCATTTGCATATAATATCTGCCGGTGAATTAATAAAGGGAATGGCGGCGGTAATCGCACTCGAGAGGTGGCGTATGCTAATTTCCGAGGGGACAAGTCATCGACTGCGTTTTTTGCGACGTCAATTTTTTTTTTCTTTTCGTGGGGTTTATTATTTCGCCTTTACGCTGTACTCGGTAATTACAGGGGCAATGTGGATTTCGAACATTAATATGATTTGTGAGATTGTCTTTGTAAGTGGATTGTATTATTATTCTTTTGTCAAAAGGCTATCTGAGGTTCTGTGTAGCTAATTAGAATATAGGGTTGTTCACACTGCACGTGTGTCTTCATTAAAAAAATTTTGCTGTTGTAAAATTTAAGTGTGTTTAAGGTTACTAACCTAATTTTTAATTATAAACCTCACAGCTCTAATATCCCTATTTTAGATAATTACCATGAGAAATTAAAAACCTGCATTTTAAACACTGAATTAATTTTTTAAAATCTAATGTTTGACGAAATATGATTGAAAATGTTATACAGTATTAAACTGCTTGAAAAGAGTATTTTGACAAACTTTTGTTTCAACGGGTGTTCTTATTTCTTTCAAACATACAAAGATTTGAACTTTCCAAACAAAAATTACAAATTAAACAATGTGACGAAATTACTTTGCCAATTACCATCACCATAATTGCATTCGCACCCTAATAGACAATACTCCAATTGTTAAAACCCAATGCCCTCACCCATCAACCCCACACGTATACATATAATTCCTCTTCATCGTTTTCCCTTTTCGGCCCCGGGGCTAATAGCTTCGCGCGAGCGCGCGTACGCGCACACTTGGGATCATAATAACCGCATTTATACGCCGGGGGCGAATTAAAGGTGCGTAGACGGGCGCGACAGTTGGCGCGCTTCTTCCTTGCCAGACGGCCGTCCGCTGGGTGCAATAAAAACGCCCGCGAGGACGAGGGACGCAAAAGTCTCGGGGAGAGGGGAGGTGAGAACGTGTGTGGGGAGGGGAGTAGTGGTTAATTGCGAAAGAAATGATGGTGGAATTCGAAGTCGGAATATTTTATGGGCAATTGTGTCGACTGTTTTTAAGTCGATATGAGTTTGTTTGAAGTGTGGAAACGTGTAGGAGACTAGAACATGGAGAAGGAATAAGTGTCAGTTGATAGATAAGAAGCAATATTTTATAAAAAATTTGATTCTATGATTGTTTTAGAAGCATTAAATTGTTAAAACTTTTTAGATAGTTGTTACCATAAATATCAAGTTCTCTTCATCGCCATTATAACAAATTTATTTGTCAATTATATGTAAAGCAAGAAAAGGGCGCAATTATTTCTTATTGTTTTCAATTGCAATCTTAAAGCTACTGAAACATAGACTGTTGCGTAACTTATTTGGACGATATCGGAAAACTATTTTTGTTTGTATTAATAATGTATCAAGTTTGCATGTTTTCTAGTGAAACGAGATATTTGGAACCTAAATAACTATATTCGAAGTTTAATAAATATTAATAAAAAGCGAAAATCTGGTGTGGAAGAATTTTTTATGTAAAAGCGTTAGTTATGGTATCGTAATATCGCACTTTAACGCACAATTGTTTGTAATTTAATTCTATAATAAGCAAAATATTTGATAAAATAATTTTACGTTTTTATTGAACGTTTCTATAAACATTGCTTTTAGTACTACACTTTCCCTTTTGTGATGCATTCTGCGTCAGCGTAGTTACTGATATTGTAAATATATATTTATTTGAGAGCTAAATCATAATATCGATGTGAAATCGTCGTGTCATAAAGTTATATTGCCAGACATATTACGAAACCCAATTTAGATATTACGGAATCTGTCAAATTTTTCTATGACACTTACTAATGGAATTATATTACTACTATAAAGTGTGACGTATTCTGGTTAAAATAATAAACAAAGTTATTGTCTATTTATCTTCAAAAATTAATTATGTTCCCTTATATATTAGTGTAAATAATTCAATTTTCTTTATTGCAATGAAAATGTTGTCAGCAGAAATATAAATCTCTTAAAATATTCGCATCGATTGAACATGACTGTACAGAACAATCAACTAATTGAATTATTTATTCCGAAGTGCCATAAAAGATTAACGTTTGACGCGTGAAAAATATAAAATCAATATCACTCGCCGCCTTATCCGAGGGGGCCATCATAATATTTTAATTCAGGCCTAAAGCTCGTAAGATAGCGATCAATACACCGAGGGGTGCACAATGTCTCTATTTATCATATTTCTTCCTGATTTATATTCATCTCAATATTCTATTACGATGATACATTTATTTCGTTATCGCCCTCATCAATAATCCTTATTTCGGCGAAAATGCCGAATCCGAAGAGAAGCCGGATTATCAATGCCATAAACAAAGATTCGACTGATGAATACTTTTGTCAATGTAATCTGATTTCCGTTCGCGACTGATCCTCTTTTATATGTTATATTTGTATAACAATGAGAGGAACATCGGTAATGAATTATGAAAAATCTATCTGAAACATCTAAATAAAGACGTATTATTTATTAATTACAATTGAGAATGAAAAAATATCAAATAAAATATTGCAAATCACCTTTTTTATTCGGGAGATGTAAAAAAAATCGAAATAACAACGGAAAATATCGAACAATTAGATATACGATGCTTAATAAATTACGCTGGGGTAAACCACCGAGGAATAGAATTTTCATTACGGGATATTGATTTTCGGTAACTCATCCCGAGGAAAGCAAAAAGCAAGTTTTATTGTACTAAGCATTCGCTATGTAACTCCACTGGGGATATTTCAGTAACAAAAAAGTAACGTATGCGTTGAATTATCAATAGTATAAAAGCTTTCTTCATGAATAAATACAAATTGAAGCCGCGCATGTTTTGAAATGTACTGCCAGAAGAAGAGAAAGAATAACAGAAATATTGAACTGTAAATTATTAAATATTTTATTGTTATACATTATACAAAATTACGAATTTTTTTATAAAACATATGCTGAAAATATTCTAAAAAAAATGTAAATTCCACCTCTGCGAATCCTTAAAAAAAGTTAATGTTATTTACGATAAGTAACATGATTATGTATTTCTCGGCAATACTGCGGCCAAGTTACGTTATTCATGTTACGTTATTGTTCCTCACTCCGATCCCTTATTATATTAGCATTTATAAATCAAGTTAACAAAAAAAGAAAAAAAAAAAACAAAAAAAAACAAGAACTAGTCAAACTCTACTTCATCTCTGTAGATCCACCGAAACAACTTAAAACACCGATTACGCGCCCTAACAAATGCCTCTCAAGTAGGAAAGAAACTGCCATAAAAGCGGAAAAATCCTCTCCGGCCCCTCGCGTATAAATAACGAAACAAAGCCAAAATCACGACGTCGAGATATCCTCCTCCGCAACTTTTCTCGTCTCCCCGCTTATCGCTCTCGCTCCGATCATTTTTGAGCTCACATGATGCGTAGTATGCGCCAGAAGCCCTAATTGAATTGGCTTTCTCTCGCGTGAGGGGAGTCGAGGAAAATCGGCGATGAAACGAATTGCGGATTTGAGGGGGCAGCCGATAATGCGATGCGCGGGGGCGGCAATTAATCGACGGGCAATTACGCGAGCCGTTATTGGCTTCTATCCGCTGTTATAAATGGCCTGGCCATTACTTTCCGGGGGTTTCTTGAGAGGGAGATAGGTATCGATTTCTCTTTCGCTTCTGCGAGATGAGCCTCGGAATAATTAAGTTGTATTTATTGCTTTGTAATTGGAGGTGTTACGGGTGGTGCGTGGAGGTTGGATGGAGATGAGAGAGATGCGAGGGTGGATGGGATATTAGTGCTGTACTTCATTTTCGTGAGAGTTCTTTAATTTTTTAAGAGGAAGTGTGACGTAGCTAGAGGCTGGAGAATGTGTAGGAAAATTTTAGATGTCTTTTTTTTTGTACTGTTTGCTGTATTTTGTTCAATATTTTTACACAAAATGTAGAAAATCGTTAATTGTTTTATTTTTTTTTCATGTTTAATTATTGGTGATGTTATTTATATCATATAATAGAGTTGCATAATTTTATTAGAATTGTTTATTGTACAACAGTAGGATTTAAAAAATAAATGTTTAAAATATGTTAAAACATTGTACGTTTTTGGCAAACTTTTTGTGTTGCCCGAAAATGTGTAAAAGAAACTTTGAAATAAAATTATCTTGAAACGAAAAATACACAGAAACTTGAAGCTATTCCCTAGAGGCAAAACTCGACTACTTTTCGGCATCCTTACCCTAGCAAGTTCTTTTCTATATTAGTTTTTAATATGTGTCAAAGTTTTTTTTTTTTAGAAATGAGAATCTCTTATAAAATGTGTATCTATGTAAAGTGCTTTTATTCGTATAATGCTTTCATAAATTTTCCATTATTATAGTATGAAATATTACTGAAAGAAGGTAAAAGATACAAAAATATAACTAAAATTAAAAAATTAGAAAAAAAGTGAAGAATGACAAAAATTTGCCAAAGTTTTTTACCAGCCATATTATGCACACATGCTGTTAAAAAATTCGACATATTGTATGAGGTATAATGCATTGTACATATTGTATAACATTTTTGTAATAAATATTATATAAATAAATTAAGCTATTTTAACTTCAACAAACCTTTTTCTTATCTTAAATATAAGATAGACTGTATGACATTTAGTTGTATAATAATCAACGTTTGTACAAATCCTCAAACTCCACTAAATTTGAAAGAATCCGTAAACATCGTTCGCCACAGAAGGGAAACGAAACTGATTTATACTTTCAACACATCAAATGTATTTATTACCATCACACTTCTCGTTTTATACTCCACTTCGACAACCCCTTACAACGGTACTACATAAACCACCGATTAAAGTAAATCCTACCACAACAATCATAAAAAAAACCTAAGCGGATTCGTTGTCTTCGAGGTGCTTTGCAGGCAGTCTCCGATACCCCCAATACCAGCCGGAAGAACAAAGTGACGCTTTACTAGCAAATTTATTTATTTATCTTTATCCGAGATGAGGGAGAGAGAGAAAGAGGGACGACGTAGCCGCGGAGGGCGCAACTTCCTCCCGAGCGTCTTAATCGAGGGAAAAGCTTTTTTTATGTGAACTTCTCTCACGGATCAGGAAGGAGAGGGCTTTTACGATATGAGCGTGATTTATGACTTCAAAGTTCTTAATGTTCGAAAATGCTCTCAGCGTCCGGCTTTTTTCTTTTTTTTTTTAAAGCCGAGGACGCGGAACGGGTCTCCATGCACTTAGTATGCTTTTGGTATGGAAGAATGAATTGAGAAATAGTTAATGTTTTGTTGATGGGTTTCTAATACATTGATTGGGTTAATTTAAAGTAAATAGAATTAAGGGATCTATAAATTCGAAGGTAGAAATGAAAAGTATCTTTACAAAATATGAAATGCATGAGGTGTTTCTTTATTTGAATTCACGGTGATAATTATATTATTTCGTTGGTTTTTATCTATAATATTTTATAGATATTCGAGTATGTAAATATAGAAAAACGTACTGCGTTACAATTAATGAGTTTAAAATTAATATATTCTTATTAATAACTGATTGTAAGGTGATGCGTAAGCTGTAGACTCTACGAAAATTCTCGAAAAAGTTACATCTAACATAATACGAGGATGAAAATTATTCCGTGTACTTAATAAATAAACACTGCTAATCCAGCTAAAGCTTAAATTTTAATTAAAAACTTAGAGAATCCTATCTCTAGGAAGAAATTTAATTTTTAATATACTAACAAGAAATTTGCCTATGACTCGGCCACGCGTACAGACCGTACTTAGTAAAACTTATTTTCCCATCTTTACGACAGCTCTTAACAAGTTACCCTTCACAATTTAAATTTCACGAATGCAAAATTTTCCCCCGAGTTATGTAGGTCGAATATAATAAAAAGTTGCGTTGACTTGTTTAATAAGTTTGTTGTTGCCCTCCGGAAAATCGATATGCTGATGGCAAATTCATCTGACTTCGTAACTTTGCTCCTCTAAACTTACTTTACTTCGCGCGAGCTACGCGCTTCGGTCGTGTGCGCGACCCCCGCGTCTTCTTTTTTTTCTGCTCTCTCCGCGCTAGCGGAATAATCAATCGTGGAAAGAGAAGTTCGCACCCGCGAGACTCGTAAGTTATAAATGCGCAGGTTACGAATATACGTCCTGTAATGTATATCCCAGATGTATTCAAAATATGGGCAATTTTGAAGTAACGCGCAGAGACGACGTTATAATAGTTTGACTTTGCGATACCGTGTATGTTTTCTTTTTGTAATTTTATGTTAATGTGTGTTTGTAAAGAGGGGAAGTTTATTTGAAGTTTCAAATTAAACAAGCCCATTTTTCTGATAAGAAAACCTTGAATACTTTAGATAATTAAGTATATACACCTCAAGCTCAAAAACTACATAACGTGCAGCGCACTCTTGAATTTAACCTCTAGATAGCAAGGTAACCGTTTCAACAATTATCAAAGTAATTTTTAACTTTTTCAATACGTTGTTTTCGCATCATGTATTTTTCCTTTAAAATGCGAAGATATTTGCAGAATTTATTGTAAAATTATGTTTATGCAAGATACATCAGGAAACAAAGTTTTTAACTTAAAGTTATATCTTCTTGAAAGTACAACGTTTGGCTTTTTAGAAATCCACAAAATATTCAAACACGGCTGCTTTTCTAAATTTCATGAAATAACGTTTCAAAGCCATTTTTCTAGCATTTTAACCACGTCGCAACAACGCTAACAACAAACAGTCCATCCCGTCTATATAACTCGCGCCATCGACACCAACTAACGGAAAAATAAACACCTACCGACGCGAGTGCCTTGCTGTCAGCACCGTCCATCATTTTTCCTCGCGTCAGCGCCACGCTACAGCACTCCACCTTCAAAGAAAACAAGAAGAACCCTCGAACAAGAAAACTCCTCCTCGGGCGGGATACGCGAAGAAAAATCGATCGCTCCGCTATGCTGCTGTGTAAAAAGCGCAATAGCATGAGAGAGGAAAGAAAAAACTCACGCAACGACGACTAGTCGTCCTTGAACTTGACGTCCGGCTCAATCACTCCGACTCGCAGGGATTGATCGCGAGGAAGACATATATATGTACTACTAGGTTAGAAAGATATGGAATTAGCTGGGGATATCGGATTAGCTGGGACTATTTTTTTGGAAAATAGTTGGAGGAATTTATAAAAAGGATATTACGGCCATTTTTTAAAAGGATGGACATTTTTTGCGGGGATGAAAATTGAAGGTTGAAAGTTTTTTTGGAGATTGTGTAAGAGTATTTCGTTTAGGTGAGGTATTTATTTTGCATATATATTTTGTTGTTTTTCATTTTAATTAAAAAAATTACTTTATAATTTACTTATTTTACCCTCACATAAATAACGAATGGTAGGTATTGAAATTTAAAATGCAATAGTTAGGAATAATTTTTAAAAGTACGAAATAAACTGCTATAAAAATGCAATAATCATTGAATAGAGTCACTCATAAACTATTATCGTTAACGCTTTAATACAATATTTCATTCGAACGACAGGATCACTTTTACCTGCATACGTATTTAATTTCACGGGCACACACACGCCAACGTAACAGTGTTGCGTCAAAGTTAAAGTATATTTACTTCTTAAAAGTTTTTACACAAAAGACAGAATTTTCCACGGTGTCTCTTTTCACTCCGAGGACTTTGGAGAGAGCGAGCAAGAGCGTATACCTCTTTTACCGCTCCTTTTTTGCCCTGCTCACTTTTTTTCTTTAAAGCTAAACTCGGCAAATCTACATAAAGAAGATAAACTTCTGCACGTCTGCGCGAAAACGTCGAATCTCTCGCTGCTGGCGCACGTGTATTTTTTTTGTATAATTATGTGTTTTGTCTGATGTTTGACAAAAGTACTTTTTGCGAAGTGAAGAAGCCGGTATATAGCTTACTGTGAAGTTGTGTCAAAGTCAAGTCGGAGAAAGAACGGGTTGAGCGTTTAATGAATGATTCAAGAAAAGTAGGTTGAAAGTAGAACGTATTGGGTGTCATTGTGCAATGGTGCGATGAAAAGGCGGTTTTTGCAGCATCACATTCATTCGATATTTTCTTGTCGAATGATATCCTCACATAGTTGGTGCTGTAATTCTTTTAATAAAACATTTAATACAATATTTATATTTATATATTTTGGATGAATTCATTGAAAATATTTTTTTAATAGAACTCATGGAATTTTGCATACATTAGATTGCTATATAACAGAAAATTTCTAAAACTTTTATCCATAACACTTTTCATGTCAGACATAATAACAAATATCATTAGGAATAACTAAAATATTTTTGATTCCTTTCTATTCTTTCTAAACTCAATGTATTTTTTTTTATATATTATCCATATTGAACCTATTAAGTAATCTGATGATAAAGAAAATAATAGTAGGGCTTATACTGTGATTAAAGTAATTATTAAAGGAAGAGATTTTTTCGCAAAAAAACATTCCTACTTACCTAAAACTACTTTTTATATATTTTAAAACTTTCTAAATTCTGAAAATATTTTTAGTTTTTCGTATAATCATACAGCAAATATTTATTATTATCTATATAAGAATTAGTATGCTTTTATATGAATTTTGAGCCAAATCAAGTATTAAGTACACGGAGAGAAATTTTAGAGTAAAAATTACCAAGGTGCCTTGGTAGCGCATGGATAGACTGTCAAAAGCCGTGATATTCCCAGGTTTCTAATACAATTTATAAGTTTCCCAGGAAAAACTACCATAACCACTTAAAAAAAATACCAAATTATCGGAATAAAAATTACCAGACACACTGGTAAGAATTGAGATCTAGTCATTTTTACAGGGTAACCTAAGAATTTTTACTAAGAAAACTGATAAATTTTGCCAAATAACCTGGTATTTGTGTATTCGCGCATGCGCACTGCGCATTATTGTGTTTCAGAAGATTGATACTAGAGGCGTGCGCGACGTTAAAATGAAAACAATACACATATTTTCAGTAAGTAATAACGGCGATTCAAATGACTGTTCATAACAGCTTCCGTGGCGCAGTCGGTAGAACGTCGGACTCTCAACCCAAAGATCGTCGGATCGAATCCCGCTTCCGTAAAAATTTTTTTTCAGTTTAATGTTTTTTCATCCTTGTTTCTGTTTCTATTTCTATATTAAAATACTATATATCCATCAATATGGATAAAAAAGGTTAATTTTTTTAATTTAAATTAACTAAAAAAAAATTTTACCAAGGCACTTTGGTAAAAAGTTTGAAATTGTCAGTCTGTCCATCCATTACCATAGAAACTGGTAATTTTGCCTCGAATATTTGTAATTTTCACTACAAAATTTCTCTCCGTGTAATATTTCTTGATCTTGATTTTCTTAGTCACAAATATAAGCACTGATCTTATGCAAAAATTAAAGCTAATTTTTACAAATGTTTGAAGAGGTTCAAGAAAAGAAATTTTAACTTATACCTTACGATATAAGTAATAAATCACATACCTAAAAAAATTTGCAGAATACTCATGTCTCTCGTAACAAAAATCTACTTCCTTTGTACTAAAAGAAATAACTCATCTTCACCTTAAAAATAAAAAAGTTATTCTCAAACAAGATATGATAACAGCTACCATCCATCACACCAGCAGCTGTTCATTATTTCTAAATTCTCCTCTCTTCTCTCTCTTCTTCCTCCTTGCAATTTCCATTTCTCGCCCTCCATAACAACGCACTTAAACGCCCAACAAAAGGAGCGCATCCTCCCGAAAGAAAAGCCTCTCTATACGCGCACACGTGCTCTCGAAAAGAAAATGAAAAAATTACGCTCGCGCGGAAAACAAAGGCTGCTTTATAACGATGGATTTTCTCTGCTCGCCGCTTCGTTTAATTGGCAAGGTTGCGCTTTCTCGCGCCCTTATATTACGAGATGGTACATCGATCAAGAGGCCGAGGCGACGATGTTTCTGATGTGAGAGGAGCAAAGACGTGCATAACGTCTTGACGCTTGGCCTTCTTTCGCAAAGGCACGTTTGAGGTGACTCTCTTTCTTGTCCGCGTTTCAACGAATTCTTTTAATTTGCACTGGTGATGTACAATTGGCTTTGATCGGTGGTGTGGGCTCGTGTTTGAAATTGTAGTTTTGAGAATAAAGGTCATTTTTTTAATACTGGATGATTTTTTTTTCATGTTTTTCATACAGACTACTTTTAATGCTGACATTTTTTTTTTGCGTTAGAAAGCAAAAGAAACCCGTGGCAAAGAAAAAGAGAATTACCAGAGCGGTTTTCGCTGAATCGCAAAAAAATGGTAGGAAAATTCTGCGCGTTTATTCTTCAAAGTAAGTAGTTAAATAAAAGTCAAAGTTGTCTAAACTAATGTATTGTACTCTCCAATCATGATTTCACTGTGACACATAACGGTAGTTTTATGAGAAACTTGAAATTTAATGAAGTCAACGTATAACTTCATGTTGAAATCTTTTAAACGCTCTCAGTCGCGACTTTTTCATACGGGATAAAAATTTTGAAAAACTAAGTAGCAGGCTCTTTGCGAATATTTTAAAAATATTTCTCAGAGTGAAAAACTTTTTTTATTTTCTCAATTTTCTTTCATATATGAGCCGAAGTTCTATCTTTTAAATAATCATTTGATATTACTTAAATGCAATAAAAAATAGATCAATTGTCACGACTAAAAATGATACACCAGTTGAAGTAGCCACACTTACTGTCCTTTACTAGACATTTTTCAAGAACAGCTTCCCATTCATCCGTTTTCTTGGACCCATTGTTACTTGTAGCTATAGATATAGAGATACATCCTGGATCAATGCGCAGAATGCATTTGTTCCGCTACCCTTCACTGCGTATCGGAATTCCGCAAACTCTCGAACCGGTGTATTCCGCAATAACCCAAGTGAACTCGAGATTAAACATGGTTAGAAATTCTAATCTTAGCGTTCTGACGATTGATCCTTCGACTCACTAAATTGAAGTATTGGCAGTTAATAATAGCAGTTACTATTCGCTTCGATTTTGTCGAATCTGAATATCTAATAAGGGTACGAGCTTCAAAAGAGAAAAATATCTCAATCCATTACCTTTATAGTCGAACACATCAAATAATCATTCCAGACCAATTTACATACATTACAACCATTTGATCTCCTCTCCTTTTTCTCTTTCTCGAAAGAAAGGTGACACAAACGTAACGAAGACGAACGCGCGTCACGTGAGCCGTTTCGACTCGTATTCTTTCTCTTTCTCGAAGAACGTACACGAGCGCAATAGATGTATCGCTCGATCTTCGTCTCAGTGCTGCGCGCCCGCTGAAATAGAAATCTATGTGCCCACGATGCGTAGGATCACCGCGGCCTGGAATTTAGTGCCGGGGCTTGGAAAATCGCGGGCAATGGGATTATTCAGTCGTATACGAGGGTTTCGGATTGATTTCGTTGACCGGCTAAGATGGTATACCTATATTGGCGCTTCTTAGTATAGCTTTTAGGTTATTTTATTAATACCATTATTTTTTGGGGGCAATACTTGTTGAATATGCCTGGATTATGCCTGGAATTGCCGCTTTTCGGTTCAGTTTTTTTTTTCAGGCATTTTTTCTCGGCAACATTCGTTGCGCGTACGTCAAAGCAAAAAGATATTATATTCGTAAGTGGTATCTGCTCTTGCGCAAATGAATTAATAATACAGTTAAATAATCTTTCTGAGCCTGTATTTGCAACGTTTCCTTACAAAAAGACGGACATGAGGCTCCAAATTCGAGTTTCAACTTTTTCTTTTTCGAAATTAGTATACCTGAAAAAGCAGCAAAAGAGATATAAATTTATAAAAAAAGGCAAATGGATAACATTAAGAAATAACAGTTGTATCACTGTTAAATGATGGTAACGGTAGATGAATCCACATGTAAACTGTGACGTTGTCAAATCTCGTTATTAAAATAGGCTTCCCAAGCACCCTTTCTGAATTTTCTATATTTTCGTTCGAATTTCGATGCCTCGCGAGTATTTTGAGAATAAGTACTCAACTCTGTGATGCTAAGGAAGAACCTTCTTCCTTAAAATTTTTAATAGTAAATATTTCAAAATACCATTTCCAAAGTCTTTGTGAATGGATGCAAATGTTTATCTTACATTGGATTTTTGTACATATAGAAGTAGAAAAGTAAAGTCTGAAAGGTGTACTCAAACTGAATTTTTGGTGATTTTAGCTCACGGAATTCGTAATTAGTTCACTACACGTCGACTTGGCGTGATTAAAATTATTTGAACCAAGACTTGAAAACTGATGACACCAATCATTCTCAGTAAGTGGCACAGTGATCAATGAAATCCACTTACATCGTTTTGTAAGTTGCTGGCACACTTTTAACGAGTTCGCAAAATGCGGTGCTCTGCATTTTTGAAACAAATGTAGTAATGGCATATATTCTTTATACCAATTATTATTTATACCAATTAGTATTATAAGTAATTCCTTTTTAATTACAGTTTATTATTTATTGTTGCTTAGTATTTTTAAATTTTTCTCACATTCCAAGAGAAAATAACATTTTCCAATCGGATCTTACGATTACACGATCTATTCTTTTAAGACAAATGATATAGGAATCAAATAAAATTTAATAGATTTTTCGAACTTGACAAACGGCGATATGACAATTTTTCCAATAATTCCAATAAACCAAATGAATATCAAAGACAAATGATGATCATCAGCTTTATTACTTCTCTCCCCGTCACAAGCATCCCTACATGAAGCATCATAGCAAAATTCATCTCAGACCAAACATCTACCTCCGTCTCACTCGCACCGCGTAGCCTTCATTCCACAGCGTCTTTTCTACCCCCGGGCAACGAGACTGGCGCATTTGATGCATTTTCCGGTCACGGGATCGCCTCTCTATCTCTCTCTTGCTCTCTACAGCTACTCTCCTGAGCCTTTTCATTCTAGAAGGCCCGGGCTCACCTCTTTCTCCTTGATTTCTCCGACGACGCGCAGCTCTGCAGTCTGCCGCGGGGGATTTTATTAAATGGGGGAAGGTATGTGCAGGTATATGTGGGTGGTGCGTAGATGTGACGGATAGTATGTGGATGGAAAAGTGAGTATTCTTATGGCACATGGCGTTGAGTTTTTAAAAGTTAAGTTACTGTTCGCTTGTATTACATTTTCCGGATGAAAAAGTGTCTTTCTAAATTTGCTAGATATGCTCGAATATTTATTAAATTATTAAATATATTTACATATAACAAACGAATACATTATGTATGTTGTTCATGTAGCTTAATTTTCGTTCAGAAAATGATTAATGAATAATAATCACAAAAATTTAGATCAAATAAATATGGAAAGTTACTATTTAAGTTTTAATTGTATATAAAAATTGATAATTTAAAAAAATAAGATAATGTGATTTAAAATTAATTTTATAATTATAGTTGCAAATTACATTTCATATGAAGATAAATATTTAACACATATGGAAAATTTAGAAGAAGATATAAATAAATTGAAAAAATTAAATTCTGGTTTTGTACAGAAAAAAATAAAGAAAAAGAAAAATAATATTCAAAAATTACGTAATGCATTTAAGAATTTAGGTGAGTGATGTAGTTGTAAGGTTATTTATAGCATTGCGTGGCCTGAGAAAGGTATATTTTTAATTTTTTTTTCATTGGGATGGTCATCATTCTCAGTACTGCTGCGCTTCATACTGTCTGGAGAGAAATTAAATTATTAGTTTTGGTTTAAATAATTGAATAATAAAGTATTTACATATGATTTAATATGTTTTTTTAGAACGTCTGATCTATGAAAAATTTTTCCACACTTAGAACAAGTATGTTTTTTGTCTTCATGTGTTTGAAAATGTCAAATGTAATTACTGAATCTTTTAAATTTTGCATCACAATGTCCACATTTATGTAATTTATTTAAATTTTCATGACATTCTTTTTTGTGTCTTGGAAAATGTTTAGATTTTTTAAATATTATACCACATATTTTACAGGATGTTTTAGTTTGTGTATGATTTTTTTTATATAATTTTGTAAAAAATTGTTATTTAAAAATTGAACACCAATACATTTTGGACAAATCACATTTGAATTGTTCATGTTTAAATGCTTATATAAATACCTAATTTTTATAAATCAAAAGAATATCGTTGAAAATATACTTTAAAATATAGTCTATTCCACAATAACTTCTTTGTACAATAAATCTATTTAAATCTCAATATTTATTAAATATATTATAATTGTAATATACAAATACTTTATTAACTTATAATTTTGGAATGATACAAATTTATTATTGAATTAATGTTAATGAATTAAAAATATTACTTATGTCGACTACAACTTACTATCAACTGATGAGAATTTTTCCATCGGTCTTTACAGTCTTATAAATTAAATTAAAATAATTAATATTTATGGCAGTTAGATTGCCCTTCAAGATCACCCCCCCAGAATCTGAAATAAAAACTTAATTAAAACCTGGAAAAAAACTTTATTAGCAAAGGACTATCCGACTGCCCCCACCACCAAATTGCTAAATTGCCCAACGTTTCGAGCCCGCTCCGGCTCCTCCTCAGGGACTGAATGATGGAAAAATTCTCATCAGTTAATGTTAATGAAGCTAACCAAAAGAATATGTCAAAAAACAGATTTCCAAAGAAGTATGGTTTCCATGGTTACATTGAAAAAAGAAATGTTTCGTTCGAATGTAAAGAACCACACACACACACACACACACACACACACACACACACACACACACACACACACACACACACACACACACACACACACACACACACACACACACACACACACACACACACACACACACACACACACACACACACACACACACACATATATATATACACAGATTAAAATTAGAGTATCATAACAATACCTGATAAGTTTTTACTTCCTCTTTAAGTATTTTATTTATTTTAAATCTGCATTTTCTTCAAGTAATTTGTTTTTATGACTTAACGATTTTGTAATATAAATCTTACTTGTACTAAACAAATATACAGTATAAAAAAAATATCCCTGCTTTTGTTGCGCAGAAGGTAACATTTTTTTCTCATAAGTCAAAAGCGGACTTAAAAAGCTTGGCGCTTCATTAAGCCAAGTTTATTTCAGCAAGCATTCCAACATTATTGTGATATAAGCTGAATTTATTTAAATCATTTGCTACAGAGAAAAACTTTTTCTCTAAAAAGATGGTTAGAATTTGACTATATAACTGTAAGGAGCATTTAATTTCTACATCATCACATGCATTACAGATAAAATTATCTATTTCTATATCTTATCTTTTTACATTTTATATGGATTCCTTAATATTTCTAAGTATTCTTGAATTTGTTCATGCAAAACTTCTGTTTTTTATCTTTCTTCAGAGATGTACCCTACTTTGTACTCTTTACAGGTAAGGTTAGCATTATTTTGTCTCAACTTATTCAAATTTTTATTATTACATAAAAATGTTAATAAGTACTTCTGCACAATTTTGTGTATTACACATAAGCGCATTCGCTCGCGTTTGGCTGCGATCGGTATCTGTTGAGCTTGCTCTCAACCAATGAGAGAAGCGAACCTACCGCAGCCACTCGCGAGCGAACGCGCTGTTTCGTGTACCACGTGTCTAAAGTACACAGAGTTTAAATCTTTTAAATCTAGAGTTTATGTTATATATTATAAAATTTATTGTTTTTCATTAATTAATTTTTTTATATACAACATTTTATACATAATAATTTTATACAAAATTTTAGGTCAAGTTTTTTTTCAAATCATAAAATTCCGCTTAGAAATATGATGACTGGATCGTTTAAAATTTGATTTGATTGCACGAGGATTTTGCTAATTTTGAATTTTTTAATGTCAGTGTAGGAAAGTTAGACCTAAAAAAGTATTTCAATGAAATTATTATAATTATTTACATTAAAACTTAATTGATTGATATCTATTATAACTACTTTCAGATACGATTTTTCATTTTGGAACACTAAGGTAATATCAATTTAAATTATTATTACGTTACGTATATATTTTTTAATAATTTTTAACAAAAAGATTATACAAATATACTTAAATATATAAATTTATTAGTTTCAATCTATAAAATTTTTATAATATTTTTTCGTGTGATTTTAATATTATATTATATAAACATTTCGTAATAATTTTCTTTAAAATAAGTAAAAATGAACAAATCTACAAAAATTAATATACTTGGAGACGGAAATTGTTTGTTTAGATGTTTTTCTTTTCTTTTATATAATACTGAAAATTTTCACATGAAAATTCGATTGAATATAGTAAAATATATAATATCTCATTGGGATGTTTACTGTTCTTTTATAATTGGAAATAATTATTATGAAAATATTTTAAATAGTGTAGATTATGAAACATACATGTCTCAAATTTCTATTTATGGCAGTGATGTTGAAATCGCATGTTTTTCTGAAATGTATAACGTATACGTTCAAGTTCATTCTGATTGCGACCAAACTGATGTTTTCTTTGGATATTTTTCAATCATTTAAATTGGTTTTATTATTTAGTGGTGAATTAGATGCTGGTCATTATGATATACTTGAATTGAATAATGAATAATATAAAAGCTTATCTCACTAATTTAAAAAAGAAAAAATATAGTCTCACAAGAGAAATATCACAAATTCATAACATAAATAATTCAAAAGCTTATCTTATTAATTTAAAGAGAAAAAGCTGAATGTGGAGCAATAATTGTGTCAAAATCAATTATTCCAGACGACTATGATCTTTGCATATATCCTAAAAATATTTCTAAATCTTTTTAAAAATTTGTTTAATCAATTAACTACTAATCAAAGATTAATTTTTAATGAAATCATAACTAACAAAAATAAAATTTATTTTATTGATGTGCCTGGAGGTTCAGGAAAAACTTTCATATACAAGACCTTAATATATCATTTTTTATCTTTAAACAAAAAAATTTTATCTATGGCTTGGACAGGAATCGCATCTATTTTATTACCTAAAGGAATGACAAGTCATTGTACTTTTAGACTTCCTTTAGATTTGGACAGTATTGAAAATGCTTTTCTAAAATTAGAATCAGATAAAGAAAAATTACGGGAAGTAGATATTATAGTTTGGGATGAAGCATCAATGATCCCAAAAAAAGCTTTGGAAATTGTCGATCAAACACTCAAAGATATATGTTACAGTGATGTTCCATTTGGTGATAAATTGATAGTATTAGGAGGCGATTTTAGACAAATTCTATCAGTCCTAAAACATGGTTACAGAGACAGTATAGTACAGGACACAATCAAATTTTCTCATTTATGGTCTCTCTTTAAAATTTTTGAAGGTCTACCACCACAGGAATTGATATTAAAAATAAATGCAATTGTAATGTTAATGAGAATTATAAGTATGTCAGAAGGAATGTATAATGGTACACGCTTAAAAATTACGGGTTTATTTAATCATAATATTAAAGCCGAAATAATTACGGGTGAAAGGATCGGTGAAGAAGTTTTTATACCGCGAATAACATTAAATACTGGAGATTCTTCTTCATTTCCGTTCACACTTTTTAGAAAACAATTTCCAGTTGTATTAGCTTTTGCTATAACAATAAATAAATCTCTCAAGGTCAAAGTTTTAATTCTCTAGGTATTTATATTAGACGACCTTTATTTTCACATGGCCAATTATATGTTGCTTTGTCCCGATGCAAAAATCCTAACAATATATTTATTGAAAATCTTTTAGAAAATCCTCAATAATTGATAACATTGTTTGGAAAGAAATTTTTGACATTTAATCTATACTTTTAAATATATATTTTTGAGAATTATTCTTTTTTTTTCTTTATATATTTGTATGTAAATCTATATAGATCAAAATAAGCCCAAATAAATTTATATCAATAATCATTTTATTTATAATATTACTCTTTTACGAAAGTATACGACATGTTGTAATTTCTTATAAGCATACTATCATATAAATAATCTGATTATTTTATTACATATAATACAAAAAATTTCAATACAAATATATTTATATGCAATATTTTTTGTATTATATGTAATAAAGATGGGAATCAATTTTCATTACATTTATTATATATTATTAATACAAATTGATTAATATTAATTAAAATTAATAAAATTTATTAATGAAAACTCATTCACATCTTCCATGGTGGAGGAAGGACGGGGTAGGTTGGAATCAAGGAGGATGGAGGGACGACTCCCATGGTTTTTAGGGCTATTGGCGATAAATTCCATGGTTGTGTTTAGGCTTATTATATAAAAAATGATTAACAATAATTTTATATGATTTTGACATGTCTCATTATCATATATAATTATTATTATTTGTTATATAAAACATCTAAGCACAATAAAATAAAAAATTCAACGCGTCCATAACAGTACCTCAGTGGCGGTGTGGAAAACTGTTAAATGTAGTAAATAAAAAAACGCTGAAAAACTGACTACGCAAGATATCTATGATGGATTACATGTGGAGGGATAGGTGGAGGGGTAGGTGGAGGGATCGGTGGAGGCGACATGGAGGGGACGTGGAGGGGGTGAAGGGGCAGACACCCTTAAAAATAACGTAAAATTTGAAAGAATTTCACGGTAAAAAGTGGAGGGGAAGTGGAGAAGAGTGGGGGGGGGTGGTGGTAGGTACCCATTTTGAGTCTTACAACTGTATATTATATATATAACCAGCACAAAACTGGGCCAACGCGCCAGAGATAGAAAATCGTTTCGAAAATGCAACTAGGTCGCAGAAACAACGATCCAAAAAGTTCTCTATAGCTGAGAGTTTTAAACGCAAATAAGAGGCAAAAGCTAAAGGTGTACCTACAAACCCGAAAAGAGTAGTGGATCTTGGGAAGTATGCCGCTGTTACTGAAACTCCTGTAACTGAGAGTGTCTTCGACAGCCTGGATACTAATGGCACTACAAGTAACGTATATGAATATTCCCAAAACCGAGACTTTTCTGTATTTCCCAAACTTTGTACGGCCACGTATCATTGTATGCGTGGGTTGGAATCCGCAGATTGGGCACGAATTGCCATATCCCAGGGTTCTACATGGAATGGGAACTATCTTGAATACACGTATAGCCCAGTTGGTGCAAGAAAATGATGAAAATTCCGCTCTGAGCAATCATGAGGACGCAAAATTTCTTTAACCACAGAACGTTCTAGTGCCTGCAGCTGTGCACGACTATTTAGCTCATGTGCTTTAATTCGATTACGACATGTGGACGTAAAGTCTATTACAACCTAGCTGAAGTAGCCATACCACAGTTATCCACTGATGTTATACCAGTTACCAGCCGGAATTTTTGGAGAATTATCTGCGGAAACGCATAATGCTTACGAATGATACATCTCCCCCGCCGTAACCGCGTGACGTTTGAATTTTTTTCTCGATACGACTTTTTAAAAAACGGCTTTGCATTTTTTTAGGTTTTTATAATGGCAAAACCTTTATTTTAGGTTTTTATAATGGCAAAACCTTTATTTTAGGTTTTTATAATGGCAAAACCTTTATTTTAGGTTTTTATAATGGCAAAACCTTTATTTTAGGTTTTTATAATGGCAAAACCTTTATTTTAGTATAATGAATAAAATGATTTGTTACTGATCAGTGTGCTGCTTATAAAATTTATTTTATACCACTCTAATCTCAAAATCACAACTTTGGTATGATTTTTCGGCGCTCGTGTATAAAATACCATTCGAAACGAGTGCGGAAGTTGATTATTTACTTCATGTGACTTTTCTTCACATGAAGTAAATCATCACCTTCCGCACCAGTGTCGAAATGTACTATTTCTTACATTACTTTAAATGACATTATTAAAAACATAACTCGTTTAAGAAAACACAATTAATCGCTGACATATTGACAAAGTCAATGAAAAGTAACTTTTATGTGGCGTGATCGATACATCTTATCCCTCATGAAAACATGTACTGCATGTCAAAATAGGCAAGTAAGTAGTTTTTCACTTACTATATAAAAACCGTAGACTTTTATACAGAAAAGATTATCACGAACTGCTACATGTTCCCAGAGCTTTCATATGAGTTATCCGGTAAAAAGAAATGGCTTCAGCAAAAAATAAGTAAGCGTAATTTCTGCACTATTTGAAGCCTAGAAAGGGAGAACAAATATCTTTTAAATGTCTGCTTAAATTTTTTTATTTCAGTTTTTCTTTTACTGGAATTAAAAAGATTTGGTGGAATCATATGAGCTTTAACAAATTTTACAATGTTACATATTGTATCTCACAAATACACATTATTATACAAATTATTTGAAATTTCACAAATATTTATGTTGGTTTCTGATAAGAAAGTATTTCTATCATCCATAATTATTGTGAAAATAAATTATTCTCAGGCAAGCGCGAGCTAATTTATTAGAGTGGAAATTCACTGTAGGATGAAATTCTTTTACTCTCGTCCACCGGATCTGGTGAATGTCCCGAGTAAAAGAGGTGTTTCGTCCTTTAATAATTACTGAAAGCAAAATCATCAATTTTTAGCTCAAACTTCAGTCTTGATGAACAAACTGATGATCACGTATTTATTACAAACAAATATCTTCTCTCGAGGATGATCAAAAACAGTATAGCGAGAATTACATTAAGCTGGTGTAAGTAAAATAAAGCGTTTTTAAATTTTTCGATACAAATTCATAGTAAAAAAAATTGAAATAATAATATTTTTTCAGTACTGCTTGAGGAGAGGAGAGAAAACACTACGGTCTCATTCCAAATTGGCGATAATTTCAAAGATAGGAATGTTCAGATTGCCGGAAGCAATTATAAGCAAGTTTCTAAAAAAATAATATTCACTTCATTTTTATCAAGTTTTATTTAAATATATTTTATTTATATGTACTGTAACGGGGTAAAGCTATGAGATGGTATTATCCCTCTCTGGGGATCGGAAGTTAATATACTCGACTGAGCTACTTCAGCCGTGTGCAGAGTCGAAGAGTCCGATAGGTACAGCCTCACCAAGCGGTCAATGTAGAAAGCTTAGAGGCACGCGCGCCCGTGTATCGGCGGCGCTCCTGCGCCACTGTTCTCGGCAGGGAGGACAGCACCTTGCTGTCACCTAACTTTACCTTACCGATGCCTCGTACAACGCCGAGCAAGTTATACCTGGGTGGCTTTTTACTTACTATTGACCGATGCCGATGTTCGTCGATGATGCTCTGTGACTAACTGCAGCTATGATAACGGAGAGGGCGGTATTCGGGAATAGGGCTTTATTGACTGAAAAGAATTGTTCGCGCTAAGGGGCGCGAAACCCGAACAAGTACTTGCAGGCCGAGACCTTACGCATCGCCGGCTGATGACGCAGCTGACATAACCTCTCCGTGAGGTAGCAATAATTACAGCGCGATCTATTACGCACGGTCGCTCGCATGCATTCCCTAGGCGGCAGGTATAATATCATTTTTAGAGAAGAACAGCGCAATGCTTTGATTCCAAAATGGTCGGTGAGGTAGGCATATTCTGGCTGTTCGGTTTGAGATGGATTGGGCCAAATATCATATTCATTAAAAATTAAATTACATTTTTAATTTTTTTATTATTTTCTAATTGAGGGCACTGTAAAATGAAAAGAAACGATAATTGGAACAAATGTTAAAAGACGTTGATGTAACAACGAGGCTAGAAATCCAAAATAAGTACGAGCTCCGACGCGGAAGCCGGTAGCCTTTTTCCACTCGACAATTACTCTCTCGTAGTTGGTCTCGGCACTTCGCCTAGTTTACGAGTGAATAAAGGAATTTTTTGTGAAAAATAATTGTGTTATTTTTATTTCACAATTATATTTACGAGACAAAGGTTCGCCCTTTGTCTCGTTTTTGCTGTCTCCCTTCCATCTCCTATCCTTTCTCTCTCTATGAGAGTTACTCGGCACAACCAGCTTGCCGAGCTCCTCCTTTGCCACCTTTACCTCGCTCGATTCAATCGAGAGCGGATCGAGGAGAGGAGACGAAGGGAAACCCGGATCGACGCTTCGACCCAGACTGAACCAGAGTCGCCGAGCTGTGCCTCGGTCGCTCCGGCGACAGCCGTTGCGACAGAGCAGCCACTTGCCGAGTTGCCGAGCTGTGTCTCGGCCGGTCTGTCAAACCTCGCTTCTACGGAGCACGCCAACGCCCCAGAGTAGCCGCCTATCTTCGACCTACCGGACTCCACAGTCCCTCCGAGGGTTGTTTCCTCCACCTACTGCTTCCTGGAGCCCGCGGAAGCATCTTCGCTTCGTCCATCACTAGAGATAGTGATACAGAAGATCACCGCTCGACGCCATCCTCAGCGAAGAGCCGTCATAGCTCTCTCGCACACCAAGCGCAAGCGTACTACTCCCGCCCGGCCTGGGAAGAGGGCCAAACCTCGCATTGTGAGCGACGTACTCCTCGCTCCTCCCCAAGCAAGAGGAGAGGGCAGCACGCCTAAGCTGCCGCTCGACCTCAGCCGTCGGGGCTAAGCGCTCCGCGCTAGTCTACATTTTTTAGTGAGTCGGTTCTTAAGGGGACTGATCCCGATAGAGAACAAGGTCAAGGGAAGAGACCTGCTTCGCTCTGCTCCTCCTCCCTTCTTCCTTTTTAGGTGAACCAGTGTGCCTAGTGCACCGAGTTCGAAAATACTCTTTGAGTATTGTAGGTTTGTACATCCGTACAAACGAGGTATGGGGTTCGTGCCGTGTCCTCCCACACCCGACGAAGAAGCTACGACGGGGGACAACAGTCCCAGCGACTGGCCACGAGGGAGCTCCGCCTCTGCGGGCATGCTCTGCCCTTTAAGCGCGTAGCGCTTTGCTGTCGCCACGCCTATTAGGCCTCTAGGCACCTTCCGCGAGTGATTCGTTCCTGAGCGAATGATCACCTGGAAACGCTCCAACCCGGCTAGAGCGCTCACTTCAAACGTTCGTTCGAGTCTGCGCACTTGTTCAAACGGACCCTCAGTTGTTCCTGAGTGAGCAGAGTGGTACTGTAAAATCCCTGAATCTCTCTTCCCAGAGCAAGGGAGAAAACGCCTTATACGCGGTCTCCGCTCAAATTTTGAGCCATATCGCAGGGCAACCGAGGTTCCCTACCTACTTCTCTGTTTATAACAGGGGGTAGCGATCTGAGGATCTGGCTCGGAGCGTGAACTGCACACACACATTTCTCGTCTCCAACGAGCGCACCTCCCCCCCCCCCCGTCGGCATCACCTTTATTTCTCTAACTTGAAACGTTAGGGTTTTGTAGCTCAAGACTTGTGCTTTCGAATGGTAAAATTTATTTTGAAAAAAAAAATATGGTATACTTTGAGAAAAATAGCCCAACTTTCATCTTGAATTTTCGACTAGAAGAAGCCCGCTAGTACGGAGCTCGCATTCTTTCGTCAGTATTACCTGGAGCATGAACGTATAAAGGTAGTTAGCAGAAGAGACCTAAACATGTTTAACTTTATTGTCAACATTATTGAGAATTCGAACGTTAGTTCGGAATCCAATTTTTCCGATAATTAAAGTTAACCTTGGTAATTTGGCGAAATCAAAAGGTTCCGTCCCAATGTCGAGCAGTCGATTAACAGTGACGAAGACGATGACAGTAGCTTATACCAATGACGATATAGATATAATAAATTTGTATCGCCCAATTATCACTATTGTCGAGACGGCTGCTGAGGATAACCGACTGTGTGCAACCTCCAGAACTTAATTGTTCTCGCGCGTATCATATTGTCCCCAATTAAAACAATTCGGAAGATAGTCGTATCCTCGTCAAGTGTGAAATTCATTTTTTATGAAGTATAGAAATAATTTTATACTCACCCCCGGATCGGTCATGTTACTAGAACTGTCGTAGAATTTTAAAGGTGTCGTATAATTTTATTTGCAAGTTTTTTCTTGCTCTTCCTTCGTGCTCCCTTCGTGTTGTCTAACGACTACCATGACGGTTGAAGGCAACGAAGAATATCTCGAATTATTAGAGGCGATGAACGAGACTACTGCCTTTATAGACGTAAAGGCAGCAGAGCTGCCGCGAAGGATAGGGACAGGGCCTCGAATGGAGAGCAATTTCAGCGCAATTGAAGATACAACAATTGTAACGTCTGCGTTGAAGCCCGATAATGTAAATAAACAACGCAGCATAACGTTTCTGCGGAGGCTGCATCGCGAGAAGTTTCAGGAGGTCCAACCTCCGCGGACTTTGAAGGAATTAAAAAATAGACTATGTCAGCCGGCCCGCGACAAGAACAAATTATATGCATGGCGGTTAATGACTCATAGACAGGAGGATTTAATTATACATCAAGATTTGTCTGAATATACAATGTTCGAAATGATGCACCGGTTTTTGCAATATTATATTCTTCCATTGGATGCAAAGAGGCCTAGCAGAACTGCCGAGGTGATAACAATAGATTAGATGCAATAAAAAAGGGATTGACCTGGGATTAGCAATACCCTATAAAAAAAAAAAAATGGGCTTGACCCGGCACTAGCCATACCCCAAAAAATTGGAACTGTACCACTCTCAACCTCCTCGTGGTTAGTTCTGGGTAACGCCGATAGGGAGTTGTAGTGTATCTGTAGTGACTTTTCACGAGTCCCCCTATTTTCACTAGTTTAGATGGCGAAAAAGTGTCCTGGCGACTAGCTAAATCGATAGAGATCATCTGGAGATTATTTCTAGCGCATTCTCATTTTGCATTTTTTTTTCAGAAGTGACCTTCAAGTTTTACCCAGTCCATGTATTTTTCTGAAAAGTTCTGTTTCTTTCTGTTATTTTTTGTGGTGAATTTGAAATTTCTAGATATCGCAGATCCATGTCTACTAAAATAAGATCTCTTTACAGTAAGTGCTTCAGTTTAGAAGTTCCCAACCGATGTTCCCATAGATCCCAACAAACCGAAGTTCCCATCCTGATATGGAAAAAAGAATAACCATACTGATGACAGACAGCGCCAAGCTGTTTATTGCTAGTATATCTGGAATACAAGTGCCCATGATTAGCCCAGCTCTATTTTCATCGGCTTACATCGTAGCTCACTTTGCTCAAAAGGCGGCCTTTTAGTATTTACACAAACAGAACCAATACAAGGAGAATTGGCCACAGAATGAAGTTAATCTGCGGCACAAACTGATTCCATTATACGAATCATACAGACTCCTCAGGCAAGGTCGTTCAATTGGAGTAAACAAAGTCAATAAAATCCTGGATTATATTTACGCAAAGCCTGACAATGATGACTCTAAGTTTATTGACTACCCGAGGTTTTACCTTGGCGGAGCTGCCAAAATCAGCCAAATGCTATCGAGAGAAACATGTCGGAATGAAATGGAAGCACTCCTCAAAACTCAGATAAGACGCATGAAATCATATACGAACTACAGTGAGCAATATAGATTCATGCTGCAAATATTAGAAAACGACAATTTCAATATCTTACAACAAGAAATCCCAGAGGAAGCACTATTATTTGACCACATGGATATGGATTGGTGGCGAGAAAACTTAAAACTATGTACGTCGATAGAGCAGATGGAGATGACTGAGGAGGAGACAGAAATACTAGACTACAGGAACCTGGACGATGCCCAGGATGACCGAGATGTCCAATTAACTTCAGAATGTTAATTGGATTCCACATATAATTTGTGGCTCGTGTTACACGATGTTAATGCGATGGGATAAGACTAAAAAAACCAAGCAGCTGAGATTTACGAAACCGATGATATGGTCTGCACCATCATGCCGAGAAAACTGCTATTTTTGTATTGCAGACATTAAAGATTTCAATTTAAGGGTAGAGAGTTAGAGACCACTTGAGAAAAAATTTTTTTTCCCTGGTACCTAAATTAATATTTTCATCCAGCATGTTGTATAGTACATAAAAGTAGAAATTTTCACCAATTTTGAAGACTTTTTATTAACAATTATTTAAGTTATTGTTAAAAGAGTGGTTAAATATACACGGTGTCTCATTTTAATCTATGCACCCAAATATCTCCGAATGCAGGCCAGATACAGAAAAATGGTTCAGATGAAAATTGTTCGTGACAATGGGGGTCAACTTTTGGTCACCTTCAATTTGACATTGAGATCATTTTTCAAGGTCATTTCAAGGTTACGATCATTTTTTCAAATTAGAACCCCTATTCCTGACGTCGAAATCGGATAGAGCGGGAAATTTTACGTCCAAAACCGTTCTTTAAACATTTTTGTGTGACCTCCACAAGGTTATATCAAGGTCAAATGCTTAAAAATTGGTCAGAACGCGAAATTTCATAGTTGTCTCAAGCAGAACAAGCCTTGATAAACCCAATCAATCAAAGGATGTCTTCTTTGTAGATACAGCTCAGCATGCCGCCTAGCTGCTGCACGATAATTGCCATTACATTGCTCTAAAACCATTATCATGTCAACTATTTGATCAGCTGGATAATTCACAGATACAATAAAAAAGGAATCTGTACCCAACACCAGACCCATCAACTCTTATGAATTTTGATGTGCTAAAACCGAATCTGGGGCCAGAATTATGCCATCACCTTCCATTTTTTTATTAAAACTCAAGAAATTACCCTCCCACTTACGAAAATTCATGATTTTATGGGAATAAGCGTTACGTAAAAAAATATAAAGTAAAAGAAATTTTTATCTTTATCACAGGAATAACGATGTCAAAAGTTTAAAATCTAATAATTGATAACAAGATTAACTAAGTAAGAGGTTAAAATACAAGTGTTAACTATTACATTGTTGAAAATAAGCAAGAATTGAATTTTCAACAATTTGTATTGAATTTGTAACTTAAGTTAAATTTCCAAGACACGAAGGTTTATTTGTTCTCAATATTTTAAAAATTAAATCTTTTTTAATTGTCTCGTCTATAAGTAAAGTTACATCATGGCTGATTATCCAGCTGATCAAATAGTTGAAATGATAATGGTTTTAGGGCAATGTAATATGGTAATTATCGTGCAGCAGCTAGGCGGTATGCTGAGTTGTATCCACAAAGGAGACATCCTACTGATTTGACAATCAAAACTTTAACTCAAAGAGCTCGCGGTGGCCACCTTATTCCTCAGCGCAGGCACCACGAATACGATGAAAACGATGTTCGTGTCGTGACTATTTTAGCAATTGTTCATCTCGACCCGCATATTAGCACACGCCAAATTGAAAGAGAAATTGGTATTTTCCGTCCGACGGTTTCAAGGATTCTGAGAATTATTGACTATCATGCCTACCATATAACTTTAGTTCAGGAACTAAGGCAGAACCATATTCAATTGCGCATTGAATTTTGTCACTGGGCTTTAAGAATGATAGAAAATGATCCAGACTTTTTCAAATACGTCCTTTTCTCGGATGAGGCAAAATTTTGTAGCGATGGGCGACTGAACAGGCACAATTGCCATTATTGGTCAGATGTGAACCCTCATTGGCACAGAGCGATGGATCATCAAAATCGGTAGAGCATAATGGTGTGGTGTGGAATAGTTAATGGTTACTTGATAGGTCCGTATTTCTTTGAGCGAAATGTCGATAGAAACAGCTATTTAGAGCTAATAAGAGATCATTTGCCAGTACTTTTGGAAAACATCGACCTAGCTACAAGACAAAGAATGTGGCTTCAGCAAGATGGTGCAGCACCACATTTTGCACGAATCGTTCGAGAATTTTTAAATAACAACTACAATGACAGGTGGATTGGACGAGGAGGTCCAGTTAACTGGCCTACTAATTCACCAGATATGACGTCACCAGATTTTTTCTTGTGAGGGTACGTAAAAAATGTAGTTTTTGCTCAACGGCCTACAACAAGGGAAGATTTTATGGACAGAATTCGTAGAACTTGCGAATCCATTTCTAGAGCAACGTTGCTCAGGACTGTGGATCATTTCCAACGGCGATTACGCCTGTGCCTGGAAGCCAACGGAGGTAACTTTGAACATGTACTCCGTGGATAGATAATGTCAACTGCAGTAATAATGGTGAGAGGCAAGGGGACTCACGTTAAACAAGCACCCCAGCGAGAGGCAGGGGGACTCACGTAAACAAGCACCTCAGTGAGAGGCAAGGGGACTCACGTTAAACAAGCACCCCAGTGAGAGGCAAGGGGACTCACGTTAAACAAGCACCTCAGTGAGAGGCAAGGGGACTCACGTAAACAAGCACCCCAGTGAGAGGCAAGGGGACTCACGTAAACAAGCACCCCAAAGGAAACAGACCTTACTACGTCCACGTCGTTGTTTCTGGGTAACGCTAAAAGTAAGGACCCAGTATTATCAAAATAGCTTAAAGCCAATAGAGCAATGTTGCTGGAACTTCTGTAGATAAGTGACTGCGAAAACTCCCAGGATAGTATTTTTAGCAATTTTTATGGAAATTGGAAAATTGACCCCATTTAAAGCGATTCAATCTCCATGTGGTACTCCGGCGTCGCATCTGACTTCGAATTTATAATCAGCGACCCCTGAAGCTCTCAGAATGTGTTTTTAGTGATTTTCATAGTGATTCAAAATGACCTCATTTGGGATATTTCAGCCTCCATGCGGTACCATCGCATCGCACTCCACAGAAACCTAACATCATATTCACAATTGGCGACCACAAAAATTTCTTAATTGGTTGAGTTTATTAAGGCTTGTTCTGCTTGAGACAACTATGAAATTTCGCGTTCTGACCAATTTTTAAGCATTTGACCTTGATTTAACCTTGTGGAGGTCACAAAAAAATGTTTAAAGAACGGGTTTGGACGTAAAATTTCCCGCTCTATCCGATTCCGACGTCAGAAATAGGGGTTCTAATTTGAAAAAATGATCTTAACCTTGAAATGACCTTGAAAAATGATCTCAAGGTCAAATTGAAGGTGACCAAAAGTTGACCCCCATCGTCACGAACAATTTTCATCTGAACCATTTTTCTGTATCTGGCCTGCATTCGGAGATATTTGGCTGCATAGATTAAAATGAGACACCGTGTATATAAAACTGAAAAGGTTCCAACCGTTAAAATGTTTGTCAAAGCCTTTTGGGGTTGAACGTACATCATTTTTATAGTAAATACTCAAAATTTGAGTTAAAATGAATATTTTTTTTATTTGGCTTATGATAATGATTTTTTTAAATATACACTAAAAATTTCTTAAATTTTAAACTTATTTTTTAGTTATAAAAAGTCAATATAAATAAAATAAAAAAAAGCCTTTGGTAGAATTACTTGAAATACATTCAAGAATATGCACTAACAATTTTCAGGAGGGTACATAAAAATTGAAGACGGTGGGAACATTTTGAATATTGAATTTTTCAATACTGAGAAAAATGCATTTAAAGTTTAATGTAATTTAAAAACGAGACGTATCACTGGAATGATCAGCTTGGTTATTTTTACTATTAGATTTAACAAAAAAATTCTACTTTATAAGATAAATCTTTATTTTCGTTGTAATGGAGCTTATACTTGCATTGTTGGCGTACTTCTATTCTTTAAAATGTTGCTACTTCTTACTATCTCAGCTTTCTTACATAGCATCGCACATTTCACTAAATCTGTAAGTGCTTGGATAAACTTCACCAACTGTCAACGCGTGTTTCATCAAATCCTGAGAAATAAATCTCACACTTAAGTAAAAAATTATAGTATGCCTTCCAATGTACTTATCGGATGCTGATTTTAATACAGCAGCAGCAATAAAGAAGGACAACAAATTTGAAAAGAACTTCAAAATCCACAAGTCCAATGATAATGTCTACAACAATTCCAATAAAATGCAGCGAGCGATAATTTCTTTTTTACCATGTATCACCATAAGACACTGCTATTTCAAATAGATTGTTACTTGACATAGCAGCGTGTGCTTCAACGTACATCTTGACAAGCACTCTGGAGTATATATCCTTGAGGGCATGGCTTTTTTATGCAGCGCTTTCAACTGGAATTGAAATGCAGACTTATGCAAATACTGCATGTTCATTTTACACAAACTCTCTCTAAGGCACCGAAACTTAAACCAATAGAACGTATGCTATCTAGCATTCTTTGGTTTATTAAATAAGGAGAGCGATGCTTGGATTTTGTACAAGTACTTGAATGATTCTCTCCGCTACCCAGCCACAAGCCCTACACTTTAAAAAAATTTTGGAGGCGAGTCGCATTGATTCAGAAATAACTGCACTAAGTTCTCACTACACTGAATGCTACACAAATGTGTTGGTTACACTGCTGAATACACTAGAAATAATTCTGCTATATTGTTATCAACAGGTATGTGGCTGTTCTTGATTTATCAAGTTGGAGTCTTCCACTTTTCTTTCTGTCTTTTCATGAATCACAGCCAAATTAGCTTGCCTTTTATTTGGCCGTGCTTTTTCTGAACACCAACTTATACTGTTAACATGTATTTTTACTTTAATTTCATGTCTAAAAATGCTTCAAAAGACAATCAACGAAAAGCCGGTATTTCGGCTGATCTTTTCTTTACTGTACACTAAATGTTGGGTTTATAAAATCGCTAGACAAGAATTTAGAGCCTTTGCCTTTCGGCTGACCGAATGCGTACTTTGTACATCTCAGCCCATCGCCATCCCGAGCCAGCACACAAGCAACGGTTTAATATCGAAGCCGGTGTACCAAGTTCAGATTGGAGACAGAATGCTCGCTACCTTCATTCGTCCCCACGTCAGAGGAGAGCGCACTCGGAAAAATCCAGTGTCCGTTGGCGAACAAGCATTCCCGTAACTCTGAAACACCCTCGGCTCCCATTATCGAGACGACTATGATTACCAGCAAAGGGATTTTATTCAGAGCCACGCGTCTGCTTGCGTTATATGGGAGGTGACAGTTCAGCCACAGGGACGGACAGAGTAGTCCCACCTGTGCCCACGGGGAACCACGGGGAGGCCTGCACCTTGAGTCCCGCCTGGACTCACACGAGAAGGTTGTTGAGTTGAGTTAAGTTTAAGATGAGTGGCACCGTAAGTACTCCTGTTAAGAAGGACTACTATCCCTGTAGAGGGAGTGCTTTAGATATGGTGAGGTAAGATCCGGTTGTGGATCTTAGAAAATTATCTGTGGTGACTTGAAAGTCAGAGGTTGAATTTATTCTGTCCTGTGTCGGATTTCCGATCCCGCATCAGGCGCCTCCCCAGGTGACGGATAGGGGGATGCTCGCCAGATATGATGGGCACCGGGGATAAAGTACCCGGGGCGGACCAAAACCGGAAACCTCAGACAATATGAAATGGGGGACAAAAAGGAGAATACAGTTACGGGACAAGGGTTCGGACTCCCAGAACCGGCGTTGGGGGGTGAGAAAGCGAGCTCTGCGCACCCAACGTCGTCATCAAGCGATCGCAGCGGTACTTCGGTGAGCGACCTGGCCGAAGTATACGTAAATGTTACAGGTGTGGAAAAAGATTCTGGAGGTGGGGAGGCCCAGTTTCGTGCTAGAGGGCTTGGGGGGCCTGCATGCTCAACTGGAGGCAAAGATAGTATGGGGCAGTCTCCTAAGAAGAGTAGGAAGAGGAGGCATGAGGAGGGGTATAAGCGGCTCAAGCGGCCTGAATGGAGGAGGACTTTTTATAAGAAGAGGCAGCGGCTTATGGCAGCTATTAAGGTGCCCGGGACTGAGGGAGCTGATACAGAGCAGATGGCCACCACCATTGGGCCTGACGAATCTGAGGTAGAGCCGGAGATTGAGAGGATGGAGGTGGAACGTGTGGTTACCTGTACAGGGCAAAGTTGCGTGAGGGTATTGCATTAAATGCTGCGAGATCTAACTTGGTGATCTCTGAGTTGAGACAGGTAATGGTAGGGAGGAGGATCGACATTGCATTGTTGCAGGAGCCCTATATTTATATGGAAAAGGGGGGTGGTAACCCCGAGTATGGGCTTGGGGTGATGCCCGTGATTTGTATGGGGCAGGGGGAGACTCCTGGGGTGGCAGCGTTTGTCGTTAATTCCGACTTTACCGTTACACAGCTGGGGCAGTTCTCAACTCCCTATTGTATATGCGTGGAGGTGGTGACGCCCTGTTTGAGATTCTACGCAGTGTCATGCTATTTTAAATATGCAGCCACTATAGAGACTTATTTGGAGCATCTGCAGGTTGTAATAACTGCGTTGGCGGGGGAGAGGGTATTAGTATCGGTGGACGCAAATGCAGAGAGTAGTGGCTGGGCACCAAAGGTGGCTTTGTTAAAGAAGGGAGGCGCGGCTAAACGTTGGTACAAGAGGGGGAGAACACTTGTGACATTCATTCAGAGCAATGGTCTGGATGTTTTGAATGATTTAGATAAGCCTGCGACGTTTGCAACAACGAAGGGGACGTCTTTTATTGACTTGAGCCTCGCCACTGGGGACCTACACAGGTGGCTTAGAGAGTGGTCGGTGCATGAGAACTTGACGCACAGTGATTACAATGTTATATTTATGGCGTTTGGCCGCGGGGCTAGGCCGGGGCGGTTTTCTGGGTATCAAGGGGAGGATGCAGTGATCCAACCTGAACCTATACCCAGGAGGTTAAGGAGGTTTGTTGTTAAGAAGGCAGACTGGAGGGAGTTTGATACCGAGTTACAGCTGTTATTTTCTGAGTCTTTGGGGGTAGCAACGCTAGATTCGGGGAGGGGGAGAGGGTTGCCGAGGAGTTCCGCAGGGTATTAATCGCAGCATGTGAGAAGTCCATGCGCAGGTCGAAGGGACCTAAATTAAAACAGTTATGGTGGACTAGGCAACTTGTGTTGCAGAGGCGGCGGGTGATAAGGGCGAGGCATTCCTGTCAGAGGCTCTATCGGAAGCAGGGAAAGACTGCAACTTATAGGTGTAGGCAGGGGGCAACTTTAGCAATTGAAAAGGAATATTTGAGGAAGTTACGAGAGGCGAAGAGGGCTGGTTGGAAGAAGTTAGTGTCTGAGGAGGGGAGAGTTAATGCGTGGGGGTTAATTTATAATTTGAGATCGGGATGTTTGCGTCCGCGAACACCTGTAAGTACTCTTAGGAGAGTAGGAGGGCAGGCTAGCACATCATTGGCTGAGACTGCAAGGATATTCCTTGAGGTTCATGTGCTAGGTGATAGTGCACGGGGTGAAATCGAAGGACAGAAGACAATACGGGATCTTAACAAAGGGATATCTGGTGGTGAGTCTATACCTTCGTTTGTAAGGAGGGAGGTCGCGTTAGGTTTCAAGGTGATGAAGAATCACAAGGCGCAGGTTTAGATTTAGTGGAGGTTGCAACCGTGAAAAGGGCTTTCCGGTGTTTGCCAGAATTTATGACCGAGCTGTACAATGCTTGCTTGAGGTTTGGAGTCTTTCCAAAGAGTTGGAAAGCTGGGCACACACACCACAAGGTGGTGGTACCTAAGTCGGGAAAGAAAGATTTAACTGATCCGAAATCTTATAGACCGATCTGTCTATTATCGGTGTTGGGAAAGCTGTTGGAGAAATTGATCTCATATAGGTTGGTGGGGCGGCTGAATATGGGGGACAAGTTAACGGGACGGCAGTTTGGCTTTACGGTGGGGAGGAGTACGGAGGATGCCTTGGCTGAGGTTGTTAATTGTGGGTGGCGATAATAGTGCGTATGTTGTGGGGTAGTATTATGATATCAAAGGGGGTTTTGATAATGTATGGTGGCCGCTTATAAGGAAGGGATTACAGGATCTGGAGTGCCCCGATAATGTGTATGAGTTGTTGAGGGATTATTTCTCAAAGAGGACCGTTTGTATGTATTATGGTGGTGGGAGGTATGTTTATAAAGACGCTACAAAAAGGTGTCCTCAGGGGTCGGTATTGGGACCGCTTATCTGGAATCTGCTCCTTGAGCTGCTGCTAAAAGAATTAAATGTAGATACTAATGTAGGGTGTGTAGTTGTATATGCAGATGATTTGCTGATCCTCGTCTCTGGCAGTAGTCGGGATGAGCTGCAGAAGAAGGGGGTAGCTATTGCCGAGAAGATTACGAAGTGGTGTAGACTGGCCAAGTTAGAGGTTGCGTGGGCCAAGATGGAGGCAATGCTTTTGAAGGGGAAGAAATTCACCAAGTATTCAAACCAAGAATCTCAGCGGATGGGCACAGAATAAAGTTTGTGCCATCCGTTAAGTACCTGTGAGTGACCCTGGATGAGGGGTTGAGAGTGCATACGCACTGTAACGAATATATGGAGGGTAAGTGCTTACCGTTGTTTGACAGGTTGAGAGGGGTGAGTAGGGGAATCGGTGGAGTGGGTTTTTGAACCCTTTTAACAATATACAAGGGAGTATTTGAGAATAAGGTGGCATACGCCGTGGGGGCGTGGTATTTCCTAAGCCAAAGCAAGGATATGAAGAAACTAAGAATCTTGCAGAGGAAAGTCTTGATGACGGTTGTAGGGGCCTACAATACCGTACCATTAGATGGTATGTGTGTTTTGGCAGGGGTTTTACCCATGCGATATTTATTGCTTAAGAGGTAGGCACTTTATTGCTTGAGGAAGGGTAATGGGGTTATGGTGGGGGGGGGGGAGGCGTATAGAGCCCAATGATAGCGCGGAGAATGGCGTTACAAATAGGTGTGTGGAGATGTGGCAAGAAGAGTGGGAGAGATCTACAGTGGCACAGCATATTAGTCATTGCCTTAGAGGCCATCATATAGCGACCAATACACCTTATGCTTTCTCAGCTATGTATCATTAGTGTGGCAATCGTCACAGGGTTTCCCATCGGTTATGTTAGAGCCGAATGCTCCTCACTCCCTCTGAGAGGTGCAGTGCATGCCGCGTATTGGCGCTTGGCAGTGAGGCCTTTATGATGACCTCAGGGGGAGATGGAGACACCATCTCCGTTCCAGGATGGCCAACAGGCTGTCTCCGCGGCTCCGAGGGTTAGGTCTTTGTGAGCAAGGGGACCACGTGGGAACAGCTCAGAGCTCTCAGTGAAGCTTTACCATAATCTGATCACAGCATAAGGCTTTCTCAGTGGCATCGGGGGTCGGGTACCTCTATCCACCAGGGTAAAGAGGTGGTCCACGGGGGATCGCCCGATGCTCTCAGCGAGAGTATACCCACATGCAACCGTATAGGGCAAGCCCTATAGGCCCTACAACGGGACAGTAAGAGTTCCATTCACGAAATGGTATGAGAAGAAAAGAAAAAGAAAAGAAAGAAAAGAAAAGAAAGGAAAAGAAAGAAAAGAAAAGAAAGGAAAAGAAAAGGAAAGGAAAGAAAGAAAAAGGAAAGAAAAGAAAAGGAAAGAAGAGGGAAGAAAAGGAAAGAGAAATGTAATTGTGTTTGTATTCGTGTTTGCGTTTCTCCAAAAAGGAGACCATCCGAGAGTAGTGGAGAGCTTTGTTTGATGATTCCTTCAGCTTCTATTTCCGCCTTCTGCGTTGCCATGCCACTGTTGTTGATTTGTTAAAGATACTCCAGGCAGCCAGGCTTCCGATGACCGCTCTTGATGAAAGAATCTTCACGTCTTGTTTGGTGATGATGCCTCTTGCTGTTAGTCGTTGCGCCGATGTCTTCGCCCAAACTCCTCGCCAGTTGATGGTAGCCGCCATAGTGATGACTGTCTCGCTGTTCCACCTCTTCTTCACATTTTCGATGATTTCCCTGATGTTATACTTTTCTTTCTTGTCTCGATCCGCTCTTTCCAAGTCTCTTTGCTCGCTCACAACTTGCGCGTCAATGATGAGAGGCGTCTTACCAAGTGTGGCCACAATATCTGGCTTTAGTAGCCCTGCTGTCGTGTTAAAGCAAGGTTCTTCTTCAACGACGAAGTTCGCCGCTTTTAACTTCTTCGCAATGTATGTTGTGATGGCATTATGTCGCTTAATACGCATCTCATGCGTTCGATGCACTGAAAAAAATTTGGCACGGCGTCTGTTTCCATCACAGTTCGTCAGCGCCCCCTTCGCTGCGTGTGTCCGACCACCCACTTTTGGCACAGCGTTTGTCCCTAACGGGAGACGAGCTTTGCCAGTACGGGGCGCGCGGTGCTTTTACGGGGCAGGAGACGTGCCGAACCACGGTACAACATTCGACCCTACTTTCGACATAGCGTATGTACTTATCGGGTCAGCTGGAGTGCCAAATTTTTTTCAGTGTGGCAATGCTGTAGGACATGGTTGAGCATTTCAACATTCCCACATCCAGCTTGACATCGCCTATCCTTTGCCTGTCTTCTCCCTGTCCTGGATCTTGTGGGTAAGGCATTAATCCTCGCTTTACACGAGTTAATGTAGTCTCTGCCTGGTAGAAAGCGAGTGAACTCACCTACCCATTTGTGTTGGCCGGAAGTATCCTCTGAGCCGTTTAGGCCTTTTCCATCCCCGCTGTTGTAAAGGGCCTGGCTCCATCTTTTACTTATTTTTATAGACGTATCTAGCACAGTCCCATTTTCTCTGAGCCTCACTTTTGCATGACTTATCTCCGTTGACACATAGTTTATCGCTCTCGATCCTTCAAGGAAGTTAGTATGCCGCATGTTCGTAAGCCTCTGCAGGCGGTCACAGGGAGCCTTCCAGCGCATTGATGCAACGCCTAGGCCGCCGCTACTGATATCCGAATGGATGTAGGCGTTTGGGCATTCATGTGGTAAATGCAACCATTTCCTCACAGCATCTCTTACTTTGGCATCTATCGACCGCAGGTAACCCATGATCGTCTTGCCAAGGGTGACCTGGTATAATGCTCCCGGTATTAGTATGGCCCGAAGTGCCCACATCCTCTGGTGCGGCTTCAGCGCTGCTTTCGTTATCTTATAGATTTTCTCCTCAAGCTGTTCACGATCTTTGGCGATCACTCTACCTTCTGGTGTAAATTGAAGGCCCAAGTACTTCCACTGAGTGGTCCGATTTAGTGCTGGCATTCTTGTGCCTCTGATGGAAAAGACGCAACTCGCGTCTACTATCGTCTTCTTTTCCTTGGGTACATTCTTAATCGCCACTGTAAGACATTTACCAGCATTTGCCTCCAGGCCACAAGTATATAAGAAATCCGCTGTTTTGTCAAACAATGTCTGCAGTCCTTTTTCGGTGGACGCGACAAGATCCAAGTCATCGGCAAACGCCATGACGTTCACTTTCATCCCGTCTATGTCTACGCCAATTTCCTTTGGAATTCGTTTAAGCAGTTCATCAATGACAAAATTAAAGATGTGTGATGACAGCGGATCTCCTTGTTTCACCCCACACCTCGGGTGAATCCTGGAGGATTCCCAGCCTGCGTGCTGCAGTACAGTATTACTACTATCGGACATTCTTAAGATGTATTCTATCATAGGCTCAGAAATCCTCTTCGCCTCGAGGACTTCCTCAATCGTCTCAAAGGTTACCGAGTCAGAGGCTTTTTTCATGTCAAGGGACGCCATATACATAGATCTAAACCTCTCTCGATGAAATCTAAGTATTAAGTCAAGTAGGATGGTGTTGTCAGCACACCCATCCGAGGTGATGAAGCCTCTTTGCCGTTTGTCAAGCGGAACCGATTTCAGTCGATTAGCCAGAATTTTGTGGTAAGTTCTTAACACCACAGACGAGATGGTAATAGGCCTGAAATCGCTCGGATCCCGGGCTTCTTTTGTCTTAGGCAGCAAGATGGTCCTCGAGTTATAGAGGTACTCTGGTACTGCGTTACAGTACATAAAGAGGTTGAAAATCCTTTCTAATATTTTGATATTCACTGCTCGGAGAGTTCTAGCTGTTGTTTTGTCGGGGCCAACTGCCGTATTGGATGGAGGACAGGCACACCTAATTTCGCTTTGTTTAATGGGAAGCCACAGATGGTCCAAGGTTGTCCTCTCTTTCCCAAGCGATGGTGCTAGCCCGGAGCTTTTGCTGAATACAGCCCGCCAGAATGGTTCCATTAGTTCTTTTGGAACTCCCTCCTCGTGCTCCATTTGATCGTTCATGATCCTTCTCATGCACCTACGGGGGTCCTTCCTCCACAAATCTTGAGTACAGACATATTCCTCCCTTCTTCTTTTCTTCGGACTATGAGGACCCGCTTCGTTAGCAACTGTTCGTTGCCTCGTTTCGCCTTCATTAGATGTTGTGGGCGGGATAGCCTCTTTTATTAATAAACCTAGGAGAGTGTTTATCTCCTGTCAGCGCTGCTTGCACGCAAGCTTACAGATCTCATTTGTTTTCCTGGCAATTGCACTGTCATCAATGAGGGGCTCAAGTATGCGAAAGTAATCACAGAGGGGTTCATTAGGCTGTGGATTTTCCACTTCCCTAGCCTCTTCCGTACTTAGGTACTCATCCGTGCTATCCTCATTTCCTTCATTTATTGTACAAAGATGTTTTTGCACTCGGTCTTTGTGACTTTGTCTTCTCCTAAGCGACTTGACGGAGTCAAATGTTCTGTTCGGGAACGTATCAGCAAGCAGCTTGTTCACATTGGTATGACCATCGTGCAACAGCTCTGCTTCCTTCCGTGCAATCATCTCCTTTTTCTCAAGAGTCCGTCTCTCCTTAGCTCCTTTTGCTTTGCTCACATGTTGAGCGTCATACCAAACTTTGTGAGCTCTTTGCTCATGCACGCTCCGACCTGTGAGCGTAGCAAATGTCCTCTCACAAGTGGGGAATCGACAGGCGAATCCCTCTCTTCTCTCATTCGTATCGGATCCAGAAACCGAAGTCCCATCATTCATTGCAGGCATGGCGCAGTCAGAGGACTGGCCGGCATTAGATGCCTTTCGCGTATTTCTAGTTTGGACCTGCTTTAATCAGAGACCCAAGGGGCTGGTAACCCCAGGGGTCCGATTTGCCCTGACACCTTCGGTCGTCCCCAAGGGGACGTTACCGGCGGGACCGCTTGGAGGCAGTGTCAGCACTTGCCCGTGAGAGACTAAGTGTCTGATACGCATTGCTTTGCGTACGCATTGCTTTGCTTACGCATTGCTTTGCTTACGCATTGCTTTACATACGCATTGCTTTGCGCACAGACATGTAATCGCATCACGGTCCTGCAACTATGAACACTCCGTACCTCTGAATAAGGTTAAGAGAGTCATAGTTACTCCCGCCAGAATCGCTAGACAGTGAAAAACGGCTCACGAACGGCGCAGAGATACGCAGTCCATGCACGCGCTCATTCATATGACAATTGCCGCCGCTGGCGCGGCCTCAGGCCTCGACTCCCTTCCCCTCCAGCCGCTTGCTATTTATTACTTCTGCGTGTTCTTCTCAGGCTTAATTTTATCAAATGAAAAAAGTGATGATCCTTATGTAAAATTTCACGCTCTACAACTTTTGTTTGGGACTTTTTTCGATATTTCTTATCGTTCGCGAGTTATAAGCGAAAAACCGTATTCGGGGGTGGTTTTTCGACATATTAGGGGTTTTTAGAAGCTGCATTTATGACCATCGTTTTTAGACGATGTGTTTTACCAAATATCCAAAATGCAGCCATTCCCCCGAGAAAGTCGATTTCACTATTATTTGCAGATTTTTTTTCCCTCGCCGAAACGTCGCTTTCACAAAAAGAAGCAAAATTAGAGTTTTTTTCAACACCTAGCTCACCTGGCCTTACAAGATTGGAAACGACTTGTTCCCGCAAGATATAACGAATATAATTAACTTTTATAGCACTGTGTGACCTAAATCCGCACTTAAGTCACGCCTATCCGTGGCTTAAGTAACCCATTATTGCACGGCATTTAACGCTAACTTCACACCATGCAAAAATGAATATACTTATGTCACAGACATAAATAACCAAGAGAGGGTACGAGAAGGTACTTTGGGATATGCTTATTGACATTTAAAAGAATAAACAAAAATAAATAATATTCTATAAATAATGCAAGCATGACAAAATAATGAAAACGATGATAATAATGCTTCTCAATTTCAGGTTAGTTTTAACGAACATCGGAACGACAATAGTAAATTTCGACACTGGAGCGAAGCTCGTGCGAAAAGTCACATGAAGTAAATAATCAACTTGCGCACTCGTTTCGAACGGTATTTTATACCACGAGCGCCGAAAAATGATACCAAAGTTGTGATTTTGAGGTTAGAGTGGTATAAATAACCTACTTATACACTTTTTAAATATTCGATTAAAAATGTTCATTTTATTTGGCATATATTTTTTTCATTCAATTTTTCATTTTTATTAATTAAAAAATATTTTAATGAAATTTAAAAAGAAAAAATTGGAATTAGTCTTATTTTTTGATAAAATAAAGTATAAAATCTTTTTATTAACTAAAAATTTTAATCATTTTTTGAAAATGAAAAAAAATGTAATAAATGTTATTATATAATGTTACAAGAACATGTATTAAATAATGTAACAATAAAATTTAATTAGGAACATTTATTAAAATTCAAATAAATATTTTTATACATTTAAATACTTAATCTATAATATAAAAATAATAAGAAACAGTTCTGGTTATAATTGGAAATGCAATTACATTATAACTCAGTTTCTGTCTGTACAGCTTTGTTTATCATGTCACAATCATGGAATACAAATGGTCTATGAGAATCATTTATTATAACCTTACAATTTTGAAAAACAAAAGTATTTTTTACATTCTTATGCGGAGACTCTACATATAATCCACAATCCGGGTGATAATAAACTGCAATACTGGGTATTTGACTGGATGCGGATGAAGTTTCAAATGCACTATCTGTTTGAACAGCAACATTTCTTACTTTTATTTCATCTGCTTGGTTCTGATTAGCTTGATTACATGTAGGCAAAGTTTTATAATTAGAATCCATCAGAACCTTTCCATTTGGTTTCTGCAGTTGGACTTCATTTTGATTTATTTTAGTTCTATGACTGGAATTTACAGAAACAACATTTCTATTTTTGTAAAGTATGAAAAGATTTGCTCCTTGTATTATTGGCTTCGATGTAGATGGAATGGCAATAGTTTCAGAAGTTTGTCCTAAATTATCTGAATCGATCACTATATCAGGAACCTCATTGACAACTTTTACTTTTTTATTTAATTGTATGCCACTACCAATTTGTTGGCATATTCTTTTTTTGTTGTTTAAAGAATCTGCTATATAACCAGAGGCAACTGTACCAGACTTCCATCCTCCATGTCTCTGTAGTGTAGTTAAGCCAGCACCCGCATCAACTAAAAGTGTTGCAGAGGTTCTGCGGAAACTGTGTCTAGTATACTCATTCGCATCAGGCAAATTTAAAAATAGTGCTATAGTTTTTGGCATCGAAGCAAATTTATTAATACCAATTGGTTGTTGAATACACTTTCCTTTTGTGTATCTCAAAAAAAATTTGTCTGTCGAACAAGCTTCTGGTCTCGCTTGCATATATTTTAAACAGATATCACATAAGTTATCTACAATTGTAAAAGACCTTGGTACATAATTTTTAGTTTTGATAACTTTAATAAAAAGTACTCTGTCATCCAATTGTTTAACATCACTGACTTTTAGATTAGCTAATTCTCCTATTCTCAGCGCACCAGCAATACCAAAAATGAGAGCTACGTATAAAATATTATTAAAACTAAATAACTATTCAAATAAATAAATAAATAAAAATTAATTAATAATTTGAAATATGCATATAAACTATATTTACCTTTTCATTAAGATATATATCATCAAGGGCTTCATTCAGAAATTTAGATATATTTTCTTGTGTAAAAACTTTTGACTTTTTGGCTCTATATCCTACACATTTTTTCTTTAAAAAAGCTAACAATTTTTTGTAAGTGCCCATGTCAATTTGGTTATACGCATTCATTGTACACTTTAACATTGAATATGTAGCCCACAAACTTGATGGTGTATATTTTTCCGCAATCTCAGCAAAGTAAGCGAGAAAAACATCTTCGCAAAAAGAATTACAACCCTTTTCTTTGCGCCATTTCTTGAATGCATTATAACATGCTGTGTATAATCTTTTGGATTTATCTGGTAATAGATTCAAAGATATATTTTTAGCTGCTTCTCTTATTTCATTTGGTACAATATCACCACACTCATCATCACTAGAACTTTCACAAGTACTCATTTTGATTATTCACAGAATCTGAGCAACCAATTCAGATGTTCATGAACAGATTCAAACCTGCATGGATCGCAAGCACATGACTCGCAAAGACAGTGTGCTCCCCGTATAAGGGCAGCACCTACATGTAGAGGCAGATTGCAGCGCGACGGTCTAAACGGTCAATGACAAAGAACATACTGCGTCATAATGAGGATTGAAGGAAATGTAAACAAGCGCTATACTATTTCGTTCATCGTTTCTATATTCGATTTTCATATGTATACAACGAAAACATATAGGAACGGAACGATGCCCATTACCCTCATTCCTTATGCCTATTGTCAAATTATAAACCTTTAAAAATAGGAAATAAATAAAAATAGGCACGATTTCATAAATTAAGAAATGGCGGATTTATGTCACACGTGCTATAAAATAGTATACGATACTTGTGCCTTAAGTGGCCCATTGCACGGCGTGCTTATCGCCCTCGCTTCGCTCGGGCGCTAACTTCACGCCGTGCAATAATGGGCCACTTAAGGCACACGTATCGTAATGTACTATTTCTTAACTTTTTCTTTTTACTGTTAGGTAAAACCCTAGACAAGATTGCCCTGTAAGTGGTTTTACCATATGCCAGAGTAGATCCGTGAGGTATTTATATCTCCGCATCAAAAGGGCCATTCAAGCAGCAATGCTTGTTCCTGGTTGTAAGACTACGAACTTTACGTTCGGATTTGAATGCAGCCCATTGATGAGGGAATCACTGGACCGAGGAAACATATAAGAAATTGAGGTGTAGGGCTCTACTCATCTAGGATCTACTGTAGTAACTTATTTTGATGTTTGAGGTTGCCCAATCTACTGGGTCTCAAATCACCTAGGAGATTCCTAGAGAACACATTCTACTATCGCCAAGTTTTAAACGACTTGGTTGGCCAAAATCGGTGTGCGGTAGATCATAGTCCTTACTAAGTGGAGAAAATTGCGCTCCTAAATGCCTAACGACTGCAACGGCCTATTAAGAGGACGTCGTAGTCGTTCGCAAACAATAAGCAGTTCCCAGCGCCACAGTTTTGTAATGGTGAAAAAGCGCGGCTACAATAATCTGCCTTACCGACAGTGTTGGGCAAACGATTATTTGAGTTGGCACCGTGCAGGCAACTTCAGAGCGTTCCGTGACAGCACGTTTAGCGGCGCCATCTGTAAATACCACGTAGAAGTAAGTAAGGACGATTCTATTCATACAACACATGATTATTCAACTTTAATTTTAAGTATTTTCTGCTTTTATTGACCTTTACAATATCTCTGATACTTTGACAGTTTGACTAACTTTTTGTGACGAGAACCTACTGCTTCTTATCTGTCATGTACATAATAATGATATTATTTATACACAGATTCTATATCTATAAATTGCACCTCTGATGTATGTTTACTTGACTTATAACGCTTCACTCATAAAAAGATATATCTCATTTTTATATCAATTTATTACATGTCTTTAAAGTTTTACCCCCTCTGTTTGTGAAAAGGTACAGCGAAATGTGTTTGCATGCACCTCAACGGCATTAAAATCAACTTTCATTTTTTACAGAAACAGAAGCTGAGCTGAAAAATAAAATGCAATTTAGTCGAATTAAGTATCCGAAAAAAAGTATTTTAACAACATCTGATAGTGAATTTAAATCAGATTCAACAGCCAAAGTAAAAGTAAATATTGATGTAACAATAACTTCAGATACTCTAGACATAAATTTAGACTTTTGCTTAACCTTTACCGTAAAGGCAGTATACTATTGGCTTGATCCATGATCAATACTTTATTTACGTTAAAGATTAAAATCGTGAAGGAAGTAGAACTCATAAATTTTTGCGTAATAAGATGTCAAATTTCATCCCCTTAAGGAGGTTCATGCGTGAGATGAATAACTGCCTCATTATATGTATAAACGAATAGATAATTAAAAATTATTATTACTTATTATTATTTTTTATTTAATAGATAATTAAATTAAAACTATTAGAAGCTCTTTATTAATCTTTATTAACACTCTACTAAATCATTATATATATGTATATATATATATATATATATATATATATATATATATATATATATATATATATATATATATATATATATATAAAGACCTATAAACGTTATTTCTGGTAATCTACAGGGTCCTATAGTTTATCTCTTCAGAGTTCCCTATATAAGCGCGTGACTAAAGAAATAATATCCCTGGGGTGTGGGACTAATACCACGTCCCGGAAATAACAGTTGCAGACACAGATTTTCCGGGACGTCCCGGAAAAAACAGCGCGTCCCGGAAATAACAGCGATGTACAGTGTAAACGTCCCGGAACGAACCGTTGCAGATAAATATATATATATATATATATATATATATATATATATATATATATCGATTGAACTTTTTGCGATAGACAAAAAACATTTATATATTACTACTTTAGCTAATTGTAAAGGGCAAATATAATAAAAATATAATATAGCAGTATCGCACTCTTATTATTAAGAGAATTGAAAATAGGTACTTGACTACATGGATCACTGATTTTATTACTTTCATTCGCTTAATTTCCATCTAATAAGAATAAATAACATTGTACATTTTTAGTTAATCAGAAAATCGATGGCAAATACTTGACTACATAGGTTACTGATTTTAGTACATTCTTTTGTTTAATTTTTAGCTGATGAGAATAAATAACATGGTACCTTCTTACTTCTTCAGAAAGTTGATAACAAATACTTGACTAGATGAGTCATTGATTACATAATTTTCTTTAGTTTAATTTGTAGCTAATAAGAAAATAAATATAATAATACAATTACTCAGAAAATTGTTGAAAAATACAACATAATATATTTTCTGACTTTCTCAGAAAATTGGTAATAAAAAGGCTTGATTACATAAAATAAATACGTACAGAAAATTGATGTCAATATTAAGTTGATTCACTTTTGAAAATACATGGTTGGATTTCCAGGCTGGAATTCCAGACTGCTCCAGGTGGAAATCTAGGTCGATTTTATACATAAAACTAATAAATTCAAAACTTCTTCTAAATCTTATAATAATATTGTGTAAATGATCAACGAGATTGCAAATATTAAAAAAAAAATAAAAAAAATTTCCGGGACCGAGACTCGAACCTTCAATCTTTAGCTCGATGGACTATCTCGCTATCCACTGAGCTATTGTCTTATCGATATCTATGAATTTGAATCGAGGTTATAACGCAGAGCTCCATGATATGTTTAATTCTTAACCTCTATTCAAATTCATAGATATCAATAAGATAATAGCTCAGTGGATAGCGATCAGTAAGTCCACTGAGCTAAAGATCGAAAGTTCGAGTCTCGGTCTCGGAAATTTTTTTTATTTTCTTTTTTTAATATTTGCAATTTCGTTGATCATTTATATAATATTTTTGTAATCCTTAGAAAAAGTTTGGGATTTATTCATTTTGTGTATAAAATCGACCTGGATTTCCACCTGGAACAGTCTGGAATTCCAGCCTGGAAATCCAGGCATGTATTTTCAACAGGGAATTTCAAACAATATTAAGGACCTCATGAAGGAAAAAGTATAGAAAAAAGCAGCGAGAGGCAGAGATAAAATAGCAACAGGCGGAGTGATAACACTTTTATTTGCCTCTGTGTATACTTTTGTAAAAAGTAAACTTAAAAGAGTATGAGATTGAAAACGCAATTTAAGCAAACAAATCAATGAAAATAATTGCCAGTATTCTAATTATTTTTGAAAACAACGAAATTTCAATATCGGGAATAATTATATCACATTGTAGAGCTATTTTCTTATCAAAATAGACAAAGAAAAAAAATTGATTTTTTCAAATTTTATCGGTGTAAGACCCTCTTAAAAAATAATAGTAAAAACATATAATTTATTATAATAATTATTTGTTTTAACCCAGAGAAAGTGATAAATACATTTTTTTTGAGGTTACGTAAACATCTAATTTTTACTATACTGCCTCGTAAAAACAGCGTCATCTCATGTTAAATGTCAAAATCTTCAAATTTTACTATACATATAGCAATTTTTCATATAACCCTTTTGTTCATGCCGTCTTAATTACATAGGTCATGCAGAAGAAAATATTACTTGTCGTCATATCATGTATTCTACTTCCTTAGCGATAAAAATTATTTTATTATTTAGAATTTTATTTTATGATTTAACATTATAATGTAATATTTCAGTTATCACAAGATAGTCGTAATCTGAAAAAAATTAAGAAGGCTGCTATAAAAGAAAAGAGCGAACAAGTTTTAAGGTCTTTAAAAAATAAATTTACCGTAGACACATTTATTGATAAACCCCACTCTCAAATTGCCACAGTATCCATTGAAAGAATGACAAACTCACAAGAAACCAGTAAATCGGTTGAACCAAGTGTATCAACGTCAGTTACTAAACCTGTGTTATCTCAGTTGAAATCGAAATCAATATTTCAGTCAAAGTCTGCTTCAAGATCAAATTCTCCTCCTTTAACATAAAATTTTAACCCGTCCATCTCTGATTCTCAAACTCAGTCAAAATCCTATTCTATACATCAATCAAAATCTTCAAAGACTTTCAAAGATTCTTTGAAATTTAATTCGACAAATCCTGTGAAATTTTGTTCACGAGGTCGCTCAAGATCTCGTTCGGGAGGTTACTCGAACTCTCATTCGAGAAGTCGCTCAAGATCTCCTTTGAGAAATAACTCAAAGTCAAGATCTCCTTTGAGAAATAACTCAAAGTCAAGATCTCCTTTGAGAAATAACTCAAAGTCAAGATCTCCTTTGAGAAATAACTCAAAGTCAAGATATCCTTTGATAAATAACTCAAATTCGAGAGGTGACTCAAGATCTTGTGCAAGAACTAACCCAAACTCTCATTCAAAAGGTCGGTCAAGATCTCATTCAGTAGCTTATTCAGAGCCTCACTCCAGAAGTCGTTCAAGAAATTCCTCAAGATCTCTCAGAGATGGTTTAACATCTCCTTCTGAAGGTCATTCAAGCTTTTTTCGCAGTGATCGTTCAAGCTTACATTTCAATGATCTCTTCAGATATTCAAGAAACAACTCAAGAACTCCTTCGAGAGATAATATAAGATTAGATAATTCTCCGATAATACAAAGGATCGATGAAATTGAAAATTATCAGCGTGAAAATAATAATAAAAACAATAATGAGAACACTCGCAATAGGAATAATCAAGGTAATAATTATATATTGAATTCTACGTTTCAGACAATTCATATTTTCACAGAAATTTTCAAATAGTATATTTTTGAAGTGATAACTTCTTGTGGGAGAGTGAGCGGGCGACCACATTACTGTTTGGCATATAGGCTGCAAAAAAGTCAGTGAAAAATTCAGTGCTTTCCGTCAAGCGCCTATGACATGCTCCCTCTCATTCGTTCTTCCCCTCTCTTGGTGTCTTGTCTCCGTCAACGCTATGAACTACAATCTCTCTCTCTCTCTCTCTCTCTCTCTCTCTCTCTCTCTCTCTCTCTCTCTTCCCTTGCTGTCTTTGTTATAATAATAACTTATAGTACGGCATGAGTATGTAGAGTGCAAGTTCGTACACGCAGAGCGCGAGATTCGGCCGGTAATTAATCGCGCTTATATATGCATACCTATAATATATGTACAAATTCGATACGCTTTACTGTTCACATAGATACGCAGCGTGCTCACACCATTTATCTTACCTATACTATAGTTATGTACATGTATGATATATACAGTCGTAAACGCACGCGAGATGCCAAGATCTCTTGTCTAGATTCTTTTCTCGTCTGCTTCTGTTCGTAATAATGGTGTGTGTGTGTGTGTGTGTGTACACATATATACCCCCTACTCGCTCCGCTCGTCAACCCCCAATTAAAATTTAGAAAATATATTTAATTCAATCTAGAGTGTAATATATTAAATTTAGTATAGATTTCTATTTTTTCAAAGAAATATCATTTTTCAATTAAGAACGTACTTTCATCTCTCTCTCTCTTTCTGCGTCACTGTCTTAATGTTTCTACCTCTACATCTCTGTCTCTAATCTCTGTCTCTACGTCTCTGTCTCTACGTCTCTTTCTCTTCAACTCTGTCCCTATGTCCAGGTCTCTCCAACTCTGTCTCTAAGTCTCTGTCTCTATGTCTCTGTCTCTAAGCGCCTGTCTTTACACCTCTGTCTTTACATCTCTGTCTCTACGTCTCTGTATCTACATCCCTGTCCCCACATCTCTATATATACGTTTCTGTTTCTACGTCTGTCTCCACGTATCTGACTCTAGGCCACCGTGCGTATGTGTCGGTCTCAATGTCTCTACGTCCCTGCTACTATGTTCATGTCTCTAATCTCTCTCTACGTCTCTGTCTTTGCATTTCTGTTTCTATATCACTGTCTCTAATTATTGTCTCTATGACTCTGCCTTTACGTCTCTGTCTTTATGTCTCTGTTTTTATGTCTCTGTCTCTACGCGCCTGTCTCTATGTCTCTGTCTCTCCGTCTCTGTTTCTATGTCTCTGTCTCTACGCGCCTGTCTCTACATCTCTGTCTCTACATCTCTGTCTCTACGTCTCTGTCTCTACGCCTCCATGTCTACGTGGTTGTCTCAACGTCTCTGTCCCTACGTCCCTGTTTCTACGTTTCTGTCTCTAATCTCTCTCTCTACGTCTCTGTCTTTACGTCTCTGTCTCTACAGCTCTGTCTCTAATCTCTGTCTCTACGTTTCTGTCTCTACTTTTCTGTCTCTACATCTCCGTTTCTCCGCCTCCGTCTCTTCGTATCCGTCTCTACGTCTCCGTCTCTACGTCTCTGTCTCTACCTCTCTCTCTCCGCGTATCTGTCGGCATGTCTCTGTTTCTATGCCTCTGTGTTTACGTATCTGTCTACGTGTCTGTCTACGTTTCTGTCTTTAATCTCACTATCTACATCTCTGCCTCTACTTCTCCATCTCTACATCTCTGCATCTACATCCCTGTTTCTACGTTTCAGTCTCTAATATCTCTCTCTCTACGTCTTTATCTTTACGTCTCTGTCCCTACAGCTCTGTCTCTAATGTCTGTCTCTAAGTCTCTGTATCTACTTTTCTGTCTCTGCGTCTCCGTATCTACGTTACTGTCTCTACGCTTCTTTCTCTACGTTTCTGTCTCTAATATCTCTCTCTATGTCTCTGCCCTTACGTCTCTGTCTCTACAGCTCTGTCACTAATCTCTGTCTCTACGTTTCTGTCTCTAATCTGTCTCTACGTCTCTGTCTTTACATCTGTCTCTATGTCTCTGTCATTACGCCTCCGCGTCTACGTGGCTTACTCTACATCCCTGTTGCTACATTTCTGTCTCTAATATCTGTCTTTACGTCTCTGTCTTTACAGCTCTGTCTCTAATCTCTGTATCTACGTCTCTGTCTCTACTTTTCTGTCTCTACGTCTCGGTCTCTCGGCCTCTGTCTCTATGCCTCTGGCTCTATGTTTCTGTCTCTAATCTCCCTGTCTACGTCTCTCTTTACGTCCTTGTCGCGACATCTCTGTCTCTATGTCTCTGTCTCTACTTCTCCGTCTCTTCTTTTCTGTCTCTAATCTCTCTCTACGTCTGTCTTTAAATCTGTCTGTATGTCTCTGTCATTACGCCTCCGTGTCTACCTGGCTTACTCTACATCCCTGTTGCTACATTTCTGTCTCTAATCTCTTTCTTTACGTCTCTGTCTTTACAGCTCTGTCTCTAATCTCTGTATCTACGTCTCTGTTTCTACTTTTCTGCCTCTACGTCTTGGTCTCTCCGCCTCTGTCTCTACGTCTCCGTCGCTACTTTTCTGTCTCTACGTCTCTACGTCTCTGTCTCTACGTCTCCATCTCTACATCTCTGACTCTACGTCTCTATCTCTATGCCTCTAGCTCTATGTTTCTGTCTCTAATCTCCCTGTCTACGTCTCTCTTTACGTCCTTGTCGCGACATCTCTGTCTCTATGTCTCTGTCTCTACTTCTCCGTCTCTTCTTTTCTGTCTCTACGTCTCTCTCTACGTCTCTATCTCTACATCCTTGTCTCTACGTCTCTGTCTCTACGTTTCTGTATCTACTTCTCTGTCTCCATGTCTCTGACAGCACGTCTCTGTTTCTTCGCCTCCGTGTTTACGTGTCTGTCTCTACGTTTCTGTGTTTAATCTCTCCTCTACGGCTCTGTCTTTACGTCTCTGTCTCTACATCTTTGTCTCTAATCTCTGTCTCTACGTTGTCTCTACGTCTCTGTCTCGGTCGCTCCGACTCTGTCTCTATGTCTCTGTCTCTACGACTCTGTCTCTACGTCTCTGTCTCTCTAATTAAATGTTACATAAAAATTTCAAATTTGAATGTATTACAATTAGACGATTGATCCTGATTAAATACAATCTGGGAACACCTGATGAAATCGTGCGCTTGGAGGAATAGCTACGATTAACAACAAAAAGTAGCTGATGGCGAGCGGATGGGGAGCGGATGGGGAGCGGGCCCATAAAAAACTACTATTTCTAGAGTTATTTTAGGGAGCGGGGGGGAGCGGATGGGGAGCGGATGGGGAGCGGAAGGGGAGCGGACGAGGTATCTTCTAATAATATGAAAAAATATAATGCTTTTTTCGTACTTGGTCAATCAAGTTTTATTTAAGTCACAGGGAAGCGAAAAGACACGGAGGAACGCGGGGGGATAGTTTTCATTTTGCGCAGGGACAACGCGGAGGGACAATGCGGAGGAGAGACGCGGAGGAACGTGGGGGGATAGCTTTCAGTTTGCGGAGGGACAAGGCGAAGTGACGACGCGGTGGGACAATGCGGGGGGACGCGGAGGGACAGGACCCTTTTTGCGGAGGGATGCGGAGGGACGCGGATGGACACGGAGGGATGCGGAGGGATGCGGAGGGACGTGGAGGGATGCGGAAGGACAATGCAGATCCCAAATAACGCAAAAAACAATAAATTTTACGTTATTTCGTGGAGGGGACTTTGCGGAGGACGCGGAGGGATTTGGAGGGTCGAGGTGGGATGCGGAGGGACACGGAGGGACGCGGAGGGTTAGCAATTCAATTTAGCTTACTATATAGTATAGTAAGATATAAAATCAACAAAAAAATTTGCCTCACCAAAAATCGTAAACTGAAGCCCTAAATCATTGACCCCTTAAAATTGCAAACCCTAATACCCCAAACCGCAAACCCTTAAATGTGTATGTTTGTGCGCGCGCGCCTGTGTGTGTGTGTGTATGTGTGTGTGAAAGCGAAATTGCTCTTTCGCAGTAGAAATCATGATCTTATCTAAATTTTTTTAGAATTAATACAGAAATGACAAAAGTAATAAAAATTTATAGGAGCTCGGAGGGCTACCAAAAGACTCAATGACTATATTATTCAATGCATTGAATTTTATGAAACAAATGAAGGATATGGGAGGGAAGAACAACATGATAGATATCAAGATCGCGGAAATAAGGTTTATTGATTACATTTTTGTTTTCATATACTATTTGATACTATTATATTTATTATCTTATTTTTTATTCGTATAGATGTACCTCGGAGAAGGTATTTGGATCCCGCGATTGCAATGGGAGCTCATGGTAGTACAAGAACCAGTAGCGTTTCTCAATGAACTGACGGAAATAATATGGGACGCTGATGAATTAGCGAACAGAGCTCTTGATTTGAATAGAGTATCGAGCAATATATCTGGCAGATCACCAGTCAAACTTATAGAAAAAGATAGACTACGCTTGTTAATAAGTAAGTTTTTACTTTCATATGCTTTTATAAATTGCTATTCTGGCGCCATCTTAAAAAATTAAGAGGGTATCAGAAATATTTCTTATGTTTTGTTATCGTATAGAAAATCGCCGATGACAGAATTTTTAGCAATGTAATTGTTTACTAATTTTAAATAATATAATGTTTCTAAAATTGATCACGCTCATCTCGCCTCGTATTTTACATTGTTTGTCTTAATTAAGATATTCAATATTCCGCAAAGTTTATAAACATTCTTTATTATAACTGGAATGCGGGATTATTGCTTTTGTGTGCTTTACGGTTACACATTTTTATTTGTTTATGATGTAAGTTTTTCAGGTTAGAAACTATCAACCAATCAGCGTTGCCGACCGTGGCTCGACATCCTCTTAATTAAAAAATAATCTTTTATCCAATACAAAATATATTAAAGAAAAATACTCTATTTTATTTTAGGTCTTTATTACGACTATTTAAATAGTAAAAGAAACCTAGACACGGCGAAGCGCTCTGTTCATTTGCATAATATTACTAATTTCTTAAGGTACAAGATTCGAAATCTCAGAAAGAGTGCCAAAAAAGCAGCTGGAATGAGGCGAAATGCTAGAAGAGTTTTAAGATACAATGCCAATGATTCTGATTAAGCATAACTGATTAATTAATTAACTGGAAAATGGCCAAAGTGTATTTCTATAAATCAGTATATTGTTAGAAAATAATGTATTTTTATAACTAAAATAAATTCTATATTTTGTCATTTATTATCATTTTCTACCTATACAAAAAACTAAAATAATATACAAAAAACTAAAATAATTATGAAAATTTTGGGTTATCATTTTCTAGGTATACAAAAAACTAAAACAATTATGAAAACTTTAGTTACTAAAAAATCTTTTTCAAACTCCGTGCGAGAAGTTCGATTTCTCGCACGCTGCGTTAAACGATGCGTGCAAAAATCTCGCTTCGCTCGGGTGCAAACAGTCACACGAAGGGAAAATCAAATCCTCGCACTAGTATCGAAATGTACTATTTTTTAACGGAGTGTGCGAACTCGCCTTTTTCTGCTTGTTTTGCGTGCGCGAAGTAGCTGTTTTACACACGGCGTGCGAGAAAGTCGCGCATGCGCAGATCAATTTACTTTCGCGCACACCGTGTGAAAAACAGCTACTACGCGCACGCAAAACAAACAACAAGGCTAGTTTCACACACTCCATTAAAAAAAAATAGAGTTCGATACACGTGACCGAAAAGGGTCATCATTGCACGGTTGTTTTTGTCGCCCTCGCTTCACCCAGGCGACAAACTACACCCGTGCGAGAATGACCCACTTCGCACACTTGTATCGAAAATAACTATTTTGGAACACAGGCACAATTTTCGCGTTTTTTAAACTCAAAAATAGGTCTACAAATGTCCCTTTGTGGACCTTCCTTAGTAAAACATCTCACGTGATATCTCACGTGAGATTTTTCAGTACGGCTTAATGCTATCTTGTAAGATAATAACCTCTGAATAACCCCATAATCCTCAAACTCATAACCTATAAATCCATAAACCTACTATAACCCATAATCCACAACACACAACTTATAAAATGTGACCAAAATTAAAACAGACAACATTAAAAGAACAGAAAGATTTATTAAGCATATAAAAACGTGCAGTTCTTAGCAATACTAATATAGTCGCAAACCTTACATTTTATAAAAAAAATTATTTTATGATTTTGAGTATGTCACGTGATTATCACGTGATAATTACGTGAGAATCGCGTGATAAATCGTTCGAAAATATCACGTGACTATCACGTAGTTATCACGTGGTTATCACGTGGTTATCACGTGGTTATCACATGGTTATCACGTGGTTATCACGTGGTTATCACGTGACTTTTTTCAGTAGGGCAACTTAGACGTATTAATATACTTTTGGCCAGGATGATGTTAGCTGGGCTTTCATATTTCATATGACCTGCTGCATATTCTACATTTATCTTTGTATTACAAATAATTATATAACTCACATCAGTATGATGTTTTAAAAAGTAACTCAACAGTAGATGGATGAAAAATACAAAAAAAGGACGAATTGTTAGCAATAACTTTTAGTGGAACGAATGCTGTATATATGAACACATTGCAAGTCAGACCTTATATTTAAACCATTTCATGTGAGAGAATGGGTCTGAGGTACAGGAAACTGTGTTTCAAGAAGGAGAAGAAATGGAGGACCCGATGGCTGATGATTTTTTAAATTTTATGGTATCTTTAAAGCCTTATTTCTGAAAATATTAAAATTTCAACTTTGTCGTTACTTTTCTCTGAGACTAGTTTATGAATTTTCATGGGATAAAAGGCAAATTGTTCATAATTTATATAGCTATGGGCCTAACAGTTGGAATTTTAAGATTTTCATGTGTAAGTATTTTTTCCATGCTAAAAACCCTAAAAATTCAAAAAAATGGAAACAAATATTGTAAAAAAATCAGTTTTTTCCATGAAAAAAATACTTAAACATAAAAACCTTAAAATTGCAACTCTTAGGCCCATAATTAAATAAATTATGAACAATTTGCTTTTTATCCCATGAAGATTCATCACGCGGTCTCAGAGAAAAGTAACGACAAACTTTTTTTCTTGAAAATGCTATAACTAAGGATAAAATAAGTTTAAGGACCTCTGCTTTGGCTCCTTTCATTCAAAATAAGTTATATTTACAATATATTTTAATTATTCTAGTATAATAATATTTTTTATCATTTTTTTAGGTAATTTTGGCCAAAAAGGCCTATAGGTGTAAGACCGCCTTAATAACCTAAATAACCACCTAAATAACTAAGTTATTTAGCTCCCTTCTCGACAGGATAGGTTAGCATAATACCAATTAACGGCATGCTATTAAAGGTCAGGATATTGCCTCGTACGATTATAAAAGCAATCCTAAAAAAGGATTACAAAATTTCTAAAGATAAGCTTACCTATACACCCTATCGAAATAGTGTACTTACTTAAATGAGCCTTTAGTGAGCATTACTGCTCACGGAATCGTAACTCCTTACCATAGAGAGCAGCAAGTGAACGCAGCCGAGGATGTAGCAAAACCGAGACAGCAGCAAGTCAAGACGTCGTGATGTCGTCTACAGGGGCTCTTCGCTCTAGACAATAAAATATAATTAAAATAGGAACAAGCTGGCAGTGGAGGGAGCGCAGAGAAGCCACGCTTCTGTCAAAGGGAAGGGAATAGTTGTAGGATAGGTTTCAAAAAGCAGTAAATTTTCTTACAGCAAACTACTCACCGGAAAATTTTTCCAAAAAGTTTAAAGGGTGCCAATGTCCACATAAAATAGATGCCTCCACCTATTGGTCCCAATAACCAAAACGATAACAGCAGCACCTGAAGACGTCATGATGCCGTCTACAGTTCTTCGCACTAGGCAAACAACAAAAAATTAGTGACATCACCGACGGGCATGAGGCGGGAGAGAGAAAGGGGATTACAGAAGCGCGGGGAACTGTCGGCGAGAAAAGGAGTAAGAAGGTTAGGTTTGGAAGGTAGAATACACAACACCACTGAAGAAAAAAGGAAACTCGCGGGTAAAAACTCACCTATAGATGTAGCGCGGATCTAGAAGAGTCACCGAGTACTGAGTTGCCAGGAAAGATCTCCAGAAGATTCTGCATATCAGCTTCCATTGTGTTGGTGATAGCTGAGAAGCCCCCTTCGCATGTATTTGTAGACTCTGGTTCACTCTTTTCACTTGATTCTGGTTCAGTCACAAGCTTCTTATCAGCCTGTTCGGCTTTACTTACAATGGAATGAATGTCTGCATTATCTGACTTCTCAAAACTCTGCGAGTCACCTGTACTTTTCGTTCTCACTCGAATAGGTAGATTGTATAAGTGGCTCTTCTTCCTTAAGGGGACAAGCCATGGTTGAACTTGAAAAAAAAGCTATTGTATTAATTCTTTAATAACAAAGCCAATATATAATTTTAAGAGTTCAAACTTTTTTTTATTATTAAGTTATACAATTACCTATAATTTAAGACTACATCATCCAGGTGTTTAAGATTTTGGTCTTGCAGTCCATTAGATTAAGAAACCCTTCTGAATTAGAAACTGGCATGTCATTGCCGCAGGAAATTTTTTGAACAAAGCAAGGCAGGGGTCTGGTTACTTAGGAGTACCTTTGTAGTTATACCAGTTATAGAAAATGTGAGCTACTTTTTTTAAAAAAAATTGTTAAAATTGTTTTTTAATGAAAAATCTAATTTTTTTATGTTTTTTTTATTAAAATTTCAATATTTTTTGTAATTTTATTTTATAATTTTTTTTCTAAAGCCTTTTTCAAAAAAGTACCTCACATTTTCTATAACCAACACAATTTTAAAGATACTCCTAAATTTCCAAACCTCTAGCTTGCTTTATTTAAAAGAAATCCTGCGGCAAAGTCCCTGTAAATACAAAAAACAAGTTATTCAGAAATTCAATTCAAAGTTTTGGTTTTCTATAACTTTATATAAGTTTCAAAACTACTTACCAAAAATTTTTTTTTCATTCTGTATGATATACTTTAGTGGAAAAATGAAACAGATGCCAATTAGATGAAAGTAGTCCTGGATAAATCATTTTAACTGTTGAATAAACCTATAAAAAAGAATTTCATTAATTCAACAATATTTTTAAATTTTTTAGATTAATACATAAATGTTGTACTTATTTTTTTTTTCGTACTAGGGTGAAAACATTGTTAGTCATAAATGTTATTGACAGTAAAAATAACCTCAAAATAAATTAATCCTTTTATGAGAGCCAATAACACACCTGTAAAAAGAAAAAAATTAATAAATATTATATTAACTATTATCGCATAAAAATAACTTTTTACCTACTCTAGTAAGAACCTGGTGCATATGACTCTTCAGGTAAATTCAATTGCAGTCTCCTTCGTTTTCTCCTATTTTCTAAAGTGTTTTCTTCGGCATTCCTCTCAGCATGAAATAATCTGATGTCATTGCTTTTCTGTGCCCACTCAATTGCAGCTACTCCAGGTTTCACATCAAAGGCTTCCATAATATTCAGAAAACCAACTCTTCCATCGTTGAAGCAAGTGACAGCAATACAAGCACCTGCTGTGAGCACATGTACACCATTGAAGGAGGTCTTGGTTACAATCTTCCAAACTGAATTATTAAAACTCTCATTACTATTTTGGGTGTAACCGCCTAAACATCTGTGAAGCAGCTCCTGTTCAGAGAGATCTTTGTAAATTGGTTTCAACTGCTCCATAATCACTGCAGGAATACTGTCTTTATGATGAAAATCTTTTAGTTTTTTTTGAGCCTTCGCTTTTTGCCACTTGCACCAACTGCTCTGTCCTGGTGGGCATAAATGATGTTGAGGATTCTGGTCTGTGGAAATCTTGTGGCAGTACGTAGCCCATATAGCATTCAGCATTTTTTCTACAGAGTCCGTGTTGTTTCTGATGGCATTACCATAATATGTGGTGAGCTGATCAATTACTTTTGCTGTTAATCGTCCTTGGCCTCCAATGGTTTTTCCATCGTCTAATAACTTTTTTCCAAAATTTTTCTTTAAATTCCTGAGTCTGGTTCCCATTCGTTTCTGGACGTGTCCCACACACTCCTTCTTCTCAACTTTAACTTCATCTCCATACGGTTTGGCCTGGCACAAAGCACTGTACACTTTCGAATCTCCATCTCCAATGTAATGATGGTATTTTACATTATACTTTTCTTGAGATCTTCTAAACATTTCCACAACACCATCGACTTCCATCTTTCCAGCACTTCCTTCATGGTTTGCTGCACATTTATCTTGATGATCACTGAACCAGTCTTCATATTCTTCTGTACCTTTTCTATTTTCCCACTTTAAACATGCTTTACAAAAACTGTTCTTGATAAATATGTCAAGAACTTGTTGAGAACGCAAGCCAATCAAACTTGAAATTCCTTGCAATGAAGAAAATCCTCTTTTTCTCCATGACCCATCACCAGATACATCTAGGCCTTGATTTTCAGCTGGTGTTAATGCTGTTCCCTTTTTGACGGCTTCTTGCATAGAATTTTGTGCTACCTCTTGAGTCACTTTGCTTAAATCTTCATTGAGATGGTCATAAAAACTATGTGCAACAGGTGGTGGCAAATCCATGATTCCGCAAAAAGTTTGCAATGCAGCATATCCTTGCCCAATTGCTCTTAGTGCAAGAAGACTGCGTCTGTTGGTTTCATAAGCATTACTTTGAGCTCCAACTTGCTTGCTCATGCTTATAATTCTTCTCTCTGAACAATTTTTGCACATAATGTTAAATTTGGAGCCAAGTCCTCGAATATCTTCTATAATTTTAACTTGTCCTTTACATGTTGCACATACAAGAAATTTCTCCAGCTGTAAGAACAGAATGTTTATATCTATTATTCTGTTTCTTGTTTGTGACGCTTCTACAGATATATCTTTTATTTTCCCTGAAGTTGTACTTCTTTTCCTTTTGTTCGTGATTTTTTGTTGAACATTCTCTGAATTTTTGTTAAATCCTTTATGTTTTTTTTTTCTTCCAAATTTTCTCTTCTTTCCTGGAGCTCCTGATGTTCTATTTCTCTTGTCAGAATCCATAGTGGCTAATATCTAATCCTCTATAATGTTAGTTATTAAAAAACACAAATAAAGTCACTCACTGAACTCACTAAATTAAAAATATTAACAACACTTTGCACAGTGCAGTTAACCTAAAATCGCTGTCTTCTACACTCTCAGTTAAAAGAGTTCTACACAGCACTTTATTTACAAAAAAATTTTTTGTCAATACTGAATAAATTGCATTGAAAAATGCAGATTCAATTATATTCAAAACACTTTTAGTTTAAATCCCAACGACTATGGCGCTGACAGAGCGTAAACAGATGAGATTTTAAACCATCTATATGTATTGTACGTATATACTTTTGTATAAGTAGAGTAAAAGTAAAATACACGAGGTTTATACCTCGAGTTAAGTTTGCCTACTATGTCAATGTACATTTACGTTCTAAATTCAATATTGTATGCTGTGAAGCATAAAATAATATAAGATTAACAATAGTATATCTAAAATGGATAATTTAAGAAAAATCACTAAATATGCAAAAAAGTGACTTCACGGTTTTAGCTGTATTTTCTAAACGAAATCGAATTTGGAAATGCGGTTGGAAGCATAGTATTCAGCGGAAAATTTGCTATCAAAATAGTACATAAAAAAAATCGATTTTTCGACCCCCTAACCATGGCTTGTCCCCTTAATACGTTCAGTGCTGTCAGTGCTTTTGGTACTTTCTTCTGGCTTAGCATCCTTGAGTACTTCTGAGTATGTTTTGGGCTTACTAGATTCGTCCAATGTAAAGTCTTTTGCTTAGAAAGTGGTTTTGCATGGTGAGTTTAGACCATTTTCTAAAGATGTCCTCACTTTGACCTACTGCATGCACGAGAGTAGCTGCAGTGGCTGTACAGTTTTTTACCCAATTCTCTATCTCCGCCTCATTAGAATCTTGGCCATAATAAGAGGTCTTATCCTCCAGCAAACCATTGACCAAACCATCTCCATTTTCACTTCTTCTATCATACAGTCTAGGTTCTCTAGTAGACACCACCAGAATTTTCTTCTCAATGGCCTTCATGAACTTATCGATTCGATTGATTCGATGTCGTCCACAGCTCTTCGCCCTAAGCAACAAAAAATAATTACAACAGGTTGGTAGCGGAGGGAGGAGAGAAGCTACACTCCTATCAAAGGGAAGGGAATATAGTTGCAGGATAACAAATAGAAGGAAGAGGGAATCTTGTGGAGAGCCAATGCTGTATAGCTGCTGCTTCTTTATTGAAACTCATAGGAAAGGAGAGAAAGTTAGAGAGAGCGAAAGAGAGAGAGAGAGAGAGAGAGAGAGAGAGAGAGAGCAGTACTTGGCAGTTGGCAACCTAACCTTAATAGCAAGGAATCAAAACGTGCGATCGCGAATATATACATACCCATACGAGTAGCTGGCTGCTGTCACGCAGATTCAAGTGGGTAGATTCGCATTGGTTTGTAAAGTATTTTCCTGGGCCTGCCTTTCAGCATTCTCAACCCTCCCTTGCTGCTGGGCTATTAAAGCAGCATGCTGTGCAGCTAAATTTTGCTTTGATTGACGAACTTGATCTTGAAGTGTAGTTTGCTGTGACTGAAGACTATCTACAATTCACTTTGAAGCCACCTTGACGATTTAACCATAGAATTTGGTGTCGTATGTCCAGGACCAGAGTTATGTGCTCCAGGTCCAGAATTTGGTGGCATGGGACTCCTGTTAATAAATTAAACTGTTTTAAAGTCACATAAAACAATTTAAGACGTTTCATAATCAAATTTCATTGTCAATAAACATTAAGTAGTACACTGAGAGAAGAATATTTTTATATAGTAACTATTACAATATCAATGTTTACCAATTGTTCACGATCCATCGCCTCGAACGCTCGAGATGCTGACGTCATCGAGCCTTATAAGGCCATATTCGGCCTGCGCAAGTGCGCAGCCAGTCAGCGCTCGTCACGCGGCCCTCTCTGCGCCCCTCCAACTCCCAAAACGCCGGCCGACGGCGCCTGGCCGCGCAGTCAGCTCAGTTCAGCGCGATGGCCAAGAGAGACAGCAGCAGCTCACGACTGCACAACGGACACCAACAATAAACCACTTTATTCTCCACACGAAACGCCTTCAATTATTGAACCTTCAGTCCACGATCCCACCCTTCCATCACTCACTCTCAAAAACATTTGGTCCTTCGAGCCGGATCGTGGGAGATCCAACTTCGCCATGGACACAGAGGAGAAACCTTCTTCTATCTTCTACGCCTACTTTCGAGTGACGTAGAGATAGCTTCTTTCTCCATTCAGGTACGCATCAAAGTGTTCGTGGTCGTGGGTGCCGTAACTGTCGCGTGCTCTAGCATGCAGACTTCGCGCGTACGTTGTTGTCTCTCTCTCGTTATCACGCCGTCGCGCGCGAGGAAGCCTATCACTAAGGCTTCCTAGGGGAAATAGCAGACTCAATTGCTATTTTCCCTATTTCTGAAAGCGCCTTGGAGTGCGTACCTAACGACTCCAAGACGTTGCCAAGAGCGTGCGCTGCAAAGCCAGCTCTAGAGTCATCGCGTTCGTACGGTGACCGACAGCCATCTTGTCTTGTAGCCAAAAGCGTGCGCTGTAAAGCCAGCTTTCGAGTCACCGCATTCGTACGGTGACCGGCAGATATCAAGACACGGACAACCAGCGTGCATTGTACACGCACGGGGTCCACAGCATTTCCTCACGGACAACTCATGTGCAGCGTACACGTACGGGGTCCACATCATTCAAGGCACGGACAACCCGCGTGCGGCGTACACGCTACGGGGCCCACACCAGCCAAGGCAAGGAGTACCCGCGTGGAATCTACACGCTACGGGGCTCACACGAGTCAAGCCACGGAGTACCCGCGTAGACATCGCTCGCTACAGCAACGAGGAGCGAGGCGTTCACCGGGCATACAGGGTGCTTTCCACGAAGGAGGAAGAGACATCTTCAAGAGGACGACCATAAGGACGCGTTACGTTCAAGACGTGGGTACGTCGTCACCAAGCATAATTGGAGGGGACGAGTCCATTGTCATAAGCCAGGGGGCGCATCAACGGAACGAAGCTGTACTCGAACGAGTCCATCTTCTTCGCACCCAACGCCGATCCGATTGCGCTCGGATGCCTCGTCCTAATACTTGGACACACGTATCGTTCCAATTTGTTTAATTTAAACTTTGCAACTATCGTCTAGTTATTCTAGTATATTTATTACGTTTAATGAGAATTTAATGATCTCTATTTAGTCAAAGTACTTTAATTAAAATTGAGTAGCGTTATTTGAGATTAGTACAAGTTAATTGTGTTTGAGTTTACTATAAATTTAATTGTAATATTTAGCTAGTCTTGAGAAAATTAATTGTAATTTTCGCCTTAGCAAACACTTATGTTACTTGACCTTGCAGTTTATTGCGGCTTGATGACAATTCATCGTGATTTCAACATCAACTGCTGACCTTCATCTGGACACGTTCCTGATTCAGCTGCTGACTACGCTGCAAGGATAGATGAATACAACGCCTGCAGTAACTTCTCTTCGAACAGTCAACGCTGTGGATCATCAGCTGATTCACCGTGGGAACATTAGCAGACACAGTCAACGTCGCAGCTTCAAGCGCATCTCAACTTCTATTATAGCATAAGTATTATAACCTAGGTTAAGACTTAGATGTAATTACTCTCACTATTACTTCTCTACTCTCGAGTGGTTAAGGATAGTTAACTCAATACCAAAAAGTTTAAATAGTCAAATTTGGTACTAGTCTAATTTAACTTGATCTCAAAATGGAGGCGTTTCATGCTAAGCAGATGGCACTCCAAGCTAAAATTACAAACTCCTTTAAAAATTTCAAATCTAAGGGTAAAGATAATATGACGAAAGGTTATGCAAAATCATGTCTAACCGGACTCGAAACTAATTTTACGTCGTTTCGGGTAAATCTCGAGAAACTTATGCTCGTTGAGGATATTGATCTAGATCATGCCTATTTTACAACTAATCTCTTTGATCTGGTTGAGGATAGCTTTTACCTCCGCAGAGGAGACTTTCTTGATCACTTAGAAACTTTTGAAACTAGAGATGCCGCTCAAGGATCTTCAAATTCGACTGCTGAGTCAGTGCCTACCAGCACTGCTCGACCTACGAACGTTTCGTTTTAATCGTTGCCAAAAATTGATTTGCCAAAATTTTCAGGTAAATTCTCTGACTGGGAGAATTTTCGGGATGTCTTTTGCTCAGTCATACATCGTCGCGAAGACTTAACGCCTGTTTTGAAATTGCATTATCTTCGCAGTCACCTTACAGGTGAAGCACTTAAGAAAATTAAATCTCTTCCCATTTCTGGTGACAACTATGACCGAGCGTGGACAGCTTTAATCGAATATTACGAGAATCAACGTCGCATTGTTAGTTCTCACATTTTAGAAATTTTCTCAGTTAAATCAATGAAGGCAGATTCTTCGTCGGAAATCAAACGGATTTATAGGGAAATTTTCAATCCCATCGCTAGTCTGACCTCTCTAAATAGAGCTGCTTCTTTAGGTAGTGATTTAATCGTTCATTTTACGCTGAATCGGCTTGATTTAAATACTCGAAAAGAATGGGAGAAGCATCTAGGTGATAGTGTTGATCCTCCGACAATGGAAAAACTTCAAGCATTTCTTCGAAGTCAAACGCTCACTCTAGAGGCCATCGAAGCAGGTACTAGAACCTCTTCGAACAATAACCCTAAAACTTTATCACCAAATTCAAAACCTCGTAAATCAGAGCATGACAATGCTCAGTCGGTTTATTCGCATCAAACCTCACCTTCTACTTCTTCAAAGAAGAGATGTTCGATTTGCAATCAATCTCATTTTACGAACAGATGTGAATGAATTCTCAATAAAACGATTCCTGAGCGAAAGGAGTTGATCAAATCCTCTAATCTTTGTTACAATTGTTTAGGGAAGCACAATGTTAGAAATTGTACTTCCACGTACCGATGCATTCTTTGTAAATCTAAGCATGACACTTTGGTGCACACTGACAGCAGTCAAGTAATCAGTTCGCCGCAGACTGATCAGATTGACTCCGTGCCCGGCACCACTAACCCAAACTGTAGCAACGTTGTCGTTTCCAATGACTTTCAACTTGCCTCACAGTCAGTCTCCCTTAATAGTGGAGTAAGTACTAAGAGTACTGGAGTACTTTTAGCTACCGCTAGAGTTAACGCCCTTGGTCCTAACGGAACCAAAATTCTAGTTTGTGCGCTCATCGACCCCGGATCTCAAATCTCACTTGTTACACAAGCCTTGTGTAACTTGCTCTCATTAGATTGTAGAACCAGTCATACGCACATTCAAGGTATAGGCGAAAAGACAGCTGCTGTATCTTCTAAGGGAGCTTGTCTTTCTATACAACCTCATTTTGATTCAACCTTCTCTCTAAAGGTTGACTCGATAGTCTTGCCAAAACTCTCGTCGTATAAGCCTCCCGTCGTAGGGGGTAATACAAATTTCGAATACTTAAGAGGGCTGCAACTAGCAGACCCCAAGTATCTCGAACCTTCACGTATCGATATTCTACTCGGTGCTAGCGTTTATGCGCAAATCATTGAAAATCAAATAGTTAAGGGCCAAAGTCTTCAGCCGATAGCACTTAGTTCCAAACTTGGATGGGTCTTGACAGGTAATCTCTCTTCGTCAACTTCAGAAATAGGGTTAGAATCAATATCTCTTCATTGTTCGGACAGCTGCGAGCATGAAGCCAAACTTTTGGAGCTCGTTCAAGATTTTTGGAGGGCGGAGGAGATAGTCAATGACAAAAAATCTTACTCGCCTGACGAACAAGCATGCGAGGATTTTTATCGAAAAACAACTCGTCAAGATGAAACAGGGCAATATATAGTAAGTCTACCCTGGAAAAGTCGAGACCAGTTGAGTTCTGCTCATCTCGAGAGCTCTCACACTGCCGCATTACGCGCACTCAATCGTCTCGAAGCAAAGTTCGCTAAAGACGAAAAACTGAAATTAACTTATACTGAATTCATAAAGGAATACATTGATTTAGGTTACATGTCTCTCTCTTCGAATTTTGATTCATTTACGAGAAAATCTGAAGCCTTCTTACCACATCATGGTGTGTGGAAGGAAACAAGTACAACTACCAAATTACGTACTGTGTTTAATGGCTCGAGTAAATCAAAAACAGGGGTCTCGGTCAACGATCTTCTACACGTTGGACCCAATCTTCTCCAGAATCCCGTCGCTTTAATCTGTGCCTGGCGTAGGTATAAGATCGCACTTTCAGCTGACGTGGAGAAAATGTTCAGGCAGATTGGTGTCGAACAATGTGATCAACCCTTTCAGTCGATTTTATGGCGTTTTGACAAGAGTGAACCCATTCAAATTTATCGATTAACCACAGTGACGTATGGTTTGGCCTGTTCGCCTTTTCTAGCTATACGAACTCTTTTGAAATTAGCCGAAGACTATGGCCAAACTTTCCCAATCGCAGCTGAAGCTGTTCGAACAGAGATGTATTCGGATAATGTGCTTACTGGTGCACATTCACTTGATGAAGCATTGAAAAAACAAGATGAATTAATCCTTCTCTTTAAACAAGGTCATCTCAGCCTTCGTAAGTGGACTTCAAACAACACTGAAGTACTCTCTTCCCTACCCTCGAATATGTTAGCTGCAGATTCCATTGCTTTATTTGCTTCTGAAACCTCTGTACCAATTTTAGGTATAGATTGGCAACCTAACATAGATTACTTTAGTTTTCATATCGAAGATGCTCCCGTTGATTCGGCATATACCAAACGTTCGGTTCTCTCTAGAATTGCTCGCATCTTCGACCCCATGGGGTGGTTGGCTCCTATCGTAATAACCGCTAAGATTATTATGCAATCTTTATGGATTCTGAAGGTTAGTTGGGACGAAGAACTGCCTCTTGATATCTCAAATCGGTGGCAGACTTGGTTGCAAGATCTTCATTCACTTAGTCTGATTAAAATCCCTCGCTGGAGCGGATACACTCCCCAATGAGAATTACTTGAGATTCACGGATTCGCAGACGCCTCTAAATTTGCGTATGGTGCAGTAGTCTACCTGCGCTTGATCCAAACTCAAGAAGCGCTTGTCACGCTTCAAGTGGCTAAAACGCGAGTAGCTCCACTTAAGACGCTAAACATACCTCGCTTAGAACTTTGCGCTGCGTTGCTACTTGCTCGACTGGTTCACGCATTCCTCGAATCTTTCCCAATAAAGGTTGAGAGTGTTCATCTTTGGTCTGATTCTGCTGGTGTGCTCTTCTGGTTAAAAGACCACCCCTCTAGATGGGGCGTTTTTGTCGCTAACCGGTGCTCCGAGATTCATACCCTGCTACCTGATGCGTTCTGGCATCACGTACGATCAGGTGATAACCCCGCGGATGTTATTTCACGAGGTATTGAGCCCTCAAAACTAGTTTCGTATAGCTTATGGTGGAAAGGTCCCACCTGGCTCTCCGATAATCATGAGTCATGGTCAAAGGCTCATGATCAGCTCAATTTTACAGTAAATAGTCTGAATCTTCGACCTAGCCACTCTCTAGTCGCTAGCAAGGGCACTCCAAATTCTGTCGAGAATACTCCAAAAGTTTGGAGTCTTATTAACAAATATTCGTCATTAAATAAGTTATATCGAATGGCATCGTACTGCTTTAGATTCATCTTCAGAATCTGCTCGAAAACTGAACGCGAAGCGACTTCAAGTTCGGTTGTTAGTTTTCGTACTGTTCTTCAATCCCTACTATGCCATCACACTCCGGATTCTAAGGGAATAGTGCTAGTGAGATTGAGAACACCAGACTTTGTCTGATATATCTAGTTCAGACGGCTTATTTTAAACTTGAACTCCAACAGTTACAAAGAAAAGGTAAACTTTCGACCAAAAGCTCTCTTTTACCTTTAAACCCCATGATACAAAATCAGTTGCTCAGGGTGGGCGGTCGACTTTCTCACTCTCTTCTCGAAGAAGATGCTAAGCATCCATTTATTTTACCTGCTGATTGTCACTTTACCACTCTATTAATTGAGGATGCTCATCAACGTACTCTCTATGGTGGTGTTCAATTAACACTTGCCACACTAAGACGACAGTATTGGATAATTAAAGGACGATTTGAAGTCAAGAAAGTCATCAGAATTTGCCTCGCATGCTCCCAACATGCCGCTCGAGTGCCAACTCAATTAATGGGTGAGTTGCCCAAGGCTCGAGTATGCCCTTCTCCGCCATTCGAGTGCTCAGGCGTCGATTACGCCGGCCCCGTTCAGCTTCGTCTTACTAAGACTAGGGGTAAAGGCACCATGAAAGATTATATAGCGATTTTTATTTGCATGGCTACCCGAGCCGTATACATCGAGGTAGTTGAGGACTACTCTAGTGAAGCGTTCATCGCTGCTTTCCATCGTTTTACCGCTTGTAGAGGTCATTGCAAAAAATTGTTCTCTGACCAAGGTACGAACTTCGTTGGGGCCGATGCTCAGCTAAAACAGATGCTCGTAGCCTCTTCTTCGTTCTCTTCGCTAATTGTAAAATCTCTAGCTCAAGAAGGAACATCTTGGATCTTCAATCCTCCCGGTGCGCCTCATTTTGGTGGTATTTGGGAGGCCGCAGTTAAGTCGGCAAAATACCACATCCGCCGAGTCGTTGGAGAACAAGTTCTCACATTTTCGGAGCTTGCGACTCATGTGCAGAATTGAAGCTTGCCTTAATTCAAGGCCGTTAACTGCTCTCACGGACGATCCTTCTGACCTAGCATTTTTATCCCCATCACATTTTCTAATTCAACGTTCGTCATTTTTAGTGCCTGAAGAAAACCTCGCAGATGCCAATGTGACTCCAGGAAAGCGCTGGCTTTTGCTTTGACTTCGCTGCAGGCACGACGTAAGTGGAGGCAACTACAGCATCCAATAGCCGTGGGTGATCTCGTGCTCGTTCGCAACGAGCTCACGCCTCTAGCCCAGTGGCCCCTCGCACGCATCACAGCTATTCATCCAGGGAGTGATAGAATCACGCGCGTGGTCGATTTGTGCACGGCCATCACAACTCTTCGTCGACCCATCGCCAAGGTCGTACGTCTTCACCCTGCTGAGTAACGTTCGTTCGCCAGTCTGGCGAAGGTGGGCGGAATGTTCACGATCCATCGCCTCGAGCCTTATAAGGCCATATTCGGCCTGCGCAAGTGCGCAGCCAGTCAGCGCTCGCCACGCGGCCCTCTCTGCGCCCCTCCAACTCCCAAGACGCCGGCCAACGGCGCCTGGCCGCGCAGTCAGCTCAGTTCAGCGCGACGGCCAAGAGAGACAGCAGCTCACGACTGCACAACGGACACGAACAATAAATCACTTTATTCTCCACACGAAACGCCTTCAATTATTGAACCTTCAGTCCACGATCCCACCCTTCCATCACTCACTCTCAAAAACACCAATAGTTAACTTACATATTGTAAGTTAATTACAATGGGTATATATAAACATATCTAAACATACGCATGTTAATAGTTACAATGCCATATTAACAGTAACCAAATCCTTTTCTCAGTGTAGGATTGAAGTTAAACATCGTTAATCAAAAATCAGAGTTTGCAACGAAAGAATCTAGCAACTACGTTCATATTTTTTTATTCAAACTAAACGATAAAAGCAACAAAAGCCATCAACTTTATTTGAAAAAATAAAAAATCAATTTTAAGTCACTTACTTTAGTGCAGTTCGGAATGCAACACCCTAACCTCAAAAGCCAGGACGGCCTCGCTGCTCCGAAAACTTCTACACTCCGGAACCAGCGCAGCCAAAAGTGACACTCTACAAGCGCGAAATTTGAAGTTGTGATTTTCTGCATTAAAAAAATTGCACCAAATAATTATTTTTAATGTTGCATAAATTAAAATAAGTCACAAGAAGAAAAGTTATCGTAAAAAAATAACTTATTTATCATTGTTTATTAATTTTCCTTTATTGAAAGTTATCGCGTAGTGACTATTACATTTGACAAAAACGCGCGAAAAAACTAATGAAAGGCATGAAATCAATTGCATTTAATATTCTTGCATAACTAGAGATTATAATAGTATTAAATAACAATTATTTACAACAAAAAATGAATAAACAAATAAACGAAAGAATTCGTTGCGAGCAGCGTTGGCCCCGCACTATTCTGACTGCAAGGAATGTATATCTATATATACAGTATATATAGATATACAGTCAGGCATATCACACCACAAACTCACACGTAAAAGAGAGCCGCCCTGAGGTGCTGTCTTACCTGCCGGCGCCTGGTCCATCTTCGTGCGGCTGCGGCCTACGGCTGACGACTCGCGGTCAGCGCCGCGCGCGCACTCTTCCTTCGTCACTAGCATACGGCTGTCGGCTGCTCCGGCTTCCTACGATTCTTCCCATAATTCCATTACTTTTCTTTCTTAAAAATTTCCTGAAAAAGAACAAAAATTGCAATATCTCCAGACTTGCTAATTATGTAGATCTGAAACTTGATAAACTATCCCTCAGCATGTATTGCACGGTGTGTGTAAAGTTTAAGATATGTTGAGAGAATGGAGAGGGATCTTTGGACTGAAAAGTCGAAAAAGCGCAAGTGCATTTCCAACTAAGACCTCCTGACCATTGCTCAAAGCTTACTAGAATGTTAACACACAATCCAGTACATGTTGAGGCATTGTATATTAAATTTTAGATCTTTTCAATCAGCCAATGTAGGCGAAATAACTTTTTTCTTGAACATTTCTTAAAAAGTGCATACAAATTGCAATATCTTCACACTTGAGTGTAAAGTTTAAAATATTTGTAGAGAATGGAAAGGGATCTTTGAAATGAAAAGTTGAAAAAGCGCGTGTGCATTTCCAATGTAGACCTCACCCTCGCTTAAAGTTTATGAGAATATTTACACACAATCCAGTACATGCTGACATGCTGAGGCATTGTATATTACGTTTCAGATCTACTCAATCAGTCAGTTTGGAGAAAACTACTTTTCTTTCTTAAAAATTTCCTGAAAAAGCACAAAAATTGCAATATCTCCAGACTTGCTAATTATGTAGATCTGAAACTTGATAAACTGTCCCTCAGCATGTATTCCATTATGTATGGAAAGTTTAAGATACTTATAGGGAATGGAAAGGAATCTTTGGAACGAAATGTCGAAAAGCCGCATGTGCGTTTGCGACAAAAACCTCCTCACCTTTTCTCATAGTTTACCAGAATGTTCTCACACAATGCAATGCATGCTGAGGCATTGTATATTAAATTTAGATCTTTTCAATCAGCCAGTGTAGGTTTCTTGAACATTTCTTAAAAAGAGCATACAAATTGCAATATCTCCACACTTGCTAATTATTTAGATCTGAAACTTGATGAACAGTCCCTCAGCATGTATTACATATGTGTAAAGTTTGAAATATTTGTAGAGAATGGAAAGGGATCTTTGAAATGAAAAGTCGAAAAAGCGCGTGTGCATTTCCAATGTAGACCTCCTCACCCTCGCTTAAAGTTTATGAGAATGTTTACACACAATCCAGTACATGCTGAGGCATTATATATTAGGTTTCAGATCTACTCAATCAGCCAGTTTGGAGGAAATGACTTTTCTTGAAAATATTTTGAAAAAAACACAGAAAATGCAGTATCTCCACACTTGCTGATTATTTAGATCTGTAACTTGGTGTTTAATACGGTCTACGAGGTGGGCGGCTGATGCGGCGCTCCAGGCTGCGCCGTCTGCGAGCGGTCCAGGCGGCAGGCACACCGACGACACGTCGACGCAGCTCGGCGGCCAAGGCGGCGACGACGAGGATGACGGATCTTTACACACTCCCGTTAAACATCAATCATTCGCTGGATGTTAACCTCGTGACGAGCGGAAGCAAGCAACTTGCGTCGCGCACATGTATACATTACGATTAGGTTAGGTGCGTTACCGCACGGGACTCTCTTGACACTCTTGACCCGACCCGCACCCACTGCGCCATTAGCGCCACCACTAGGCACTTATACTGGAGCGCTGCATGGTACTTACTGTACACTCGATTGAACGCTCTGAAGTTGGCTGCGCGCTACGATTATATGCTTAGCACGCTCCTGTCCTCCTCCAGTTGTGTCACCTCGCTGAGTAATTCAAGGTTTTTGGAAAATTTACGATTTTTTGTTGACCAAATACAATTGAAAAGATTCTTTAGTGTAATAGTAAGCGGGGATAACTATTCTTTTACACAAGAATTATCAGTGTTTTGTATCCCAAGCGAAATTAGGAGTTATGGGTAGGCGTCGTCTGCTCCACGATTTCAATCAAGCAGCATAATCACCTCGGCAGTAGTTCAAGGTTTTTGTAATTTCTAGTCCACTAAAAGGTATGCTACAAATTTATAAACATTCTTTGTTGTGTAAGTGAGCGGGGACAAGTACGCGTTTATTTCAAAATATTCAGAATGACCTATAAAAATATTGCAAAAGGGGAGGCATAGTGAACAAGCTACTATGCTGGCACGCGGCCGGTAAGCCATAAATTACAAAAAAAGTATTTTTTGCTTATTTCAATATAATAATAGTTGTGCCCCCTTCATTTTTTAATTTGAATTCACTTCCTAAAGTTTTACGTCGATTGGTATTTTGGTTTGGGAGAAAAGTTTGAATTACTGAAATAGCCGATAAAACAGGGATCTTTGTTTCCATCTATGACGTCCGCTTAAGTATAAGTGGGGTACAGTCTTCAGATTAGCGCCTGGGGCATGTGGTTGCGCTACATCAAAATAAGTACAAAGGAATTGACTCCCTAGAGCTTTCCTCTTATTTGTTTAGTCCATTCTAAAAGTTATCACAAATTATTTATTCAAGTTTAAACTTAACCGCCTTTCCTCCGGTTAGATTTTAATTACATTTAGTTTACGTGCAACAGGTTTTGTTGTAATATAGTTTGCACATGATGCCAGGTCTAATACATCCGGGCTTACGTGTCCAATTTGGTGCAGGTGGGATGCTACCTGCACCACCTCCATCTCCTAAGAGGCGATAACGAGCACCAAACCTACCTCCACCTCCCGTGGATCCACAAGTTCGGGATGATCAACCAGGTGCTGTACCAGAGGCCTACACCGATAGCCCTGCTTCCAGCTAACCCCCTGCCTAGGAGTAGGGATGAAGCAGCGAATGATCAAGAAGTAGAAGAAATTTTACGAGATGAACCATTACTACCTCCTTCAATCAAAGTCCCAAAATCAGTGAATCCCACCGGTTGCTGGTAGTTCCAGAGGAGGTATGTCTTCGAGGAAGACGTGTTCACTGCATCCAAGGGCAGATTCCCCGTATTTACACACCCGATCTAGATCCAATACCTTCGTTTCAAGTGTTAAAAGTTCAAAATACGGTGATCATACAATAGTTGATGAGAAGGTATTACGAGAAGGTTAGAAGAAAAAAATAAGTAAGCGATACCAAACTATGACTTTCCACAGCGAATCTTGTAAAAAAGTTAGCTCAGGAATAAATAACGTTTTTTGGCTGACAGTCTAGAGAATTACACATATACTAATGTCCCTCTCAACACCTTAGCAGGCACAAAGAGGTTAAGATCTCCTGAGGCACAATCTCCGAGGTCCTACGTTCAGACTAGTGAATACCCCACTGATGAAGAGGAAGTTGATCCAGTAGACCTGTCCAGCCCAGGCACCTCCGTTAGGCCAACTCCCTTCAAACGACAAAAGACGGCAAAATCCAAAAAAGCCAGAACTTCTCCAAACACTCGATCCCGAGCGGCCTCTAAGAAGCAACTGCCTCCTAAGGGGAAGCCTGCTTCTCCACCACCCCCTCCTTCCGAGTCCGCAGACACATCCACTGGGTCACAGACTCCCATAGTGATTCCATCCCCCCTCCCCTCTGATGAGTCTATTGCCACCCTTGGGAGCAATCAATACATAATTCCTCCAGATACCATGAGATTTATGATTGGGAAAACCAAGATCCCGCCATTAGATTTGCAGGTACAGTTCCAGAAATGGTATGCAGACAAGTGGGCTGGATTGTGTTATCCTTCTGAGGATTTAGAGTGGTGGATGTTCTACAGATGCATTCCAGCAGATGTACTTAATGATGTAGCTGAGAAGAGTGCAGCACGAGCCTCTGCAAACTTACGGTCTGCTCGTTTTCGTATTCCAGGGTTAACCAAGGACAACTTCTCTAGCAGAGCCATGAGACGGGAAGCGGCTCCATTCCCAAGTGCATCTGTCAATTCAGATGTACAAGCCAATACTTTGGTATTATCTAGAGTTGTGTCTGAGGTAGGAGCCACTGCTTTAAAACTAAACGAAGTTTATATCTGGCTTGAACGAGTCATGAACAGGCACACTTCTGCCTCCAGTAGCTCAACCAAGGATCAGGTGCAGACTTTTAGAGTTATAACCAATGATACCGTCTCAGCGCTCAACAACCTCCTAAAAACAGCAGAGGACAAGGCTCGACCAGTCAGCATAGCCCCTCAAACAGCTAACATCGTGACCAGAACTGATAGTGGATCCAGCTCCTCCACAATACCCAGACCTGTCAACCCCCATCTAGAGGTACCAGGAAGGAGAAGAAACCTCCCATAGCCTACACTAAGACTCAATAACACATCTTCAATAAAAGATATAAATAAGAAAAAAAAAAGTCCCTGAGGAGGAGCCGGAGCGGGCTCGAAACGTTGGGCAATTTGGTGGTGGGGGGCAGTCAGATCGTCCTTTGCTAACAAAGTTTTTTCCAGTTTTTAATTAAGTTTTTATTTCAGATTCTGAGGGGGTGATTATAAACAAGGGCAATCTGACTGCCATAAATATTAATTATTTTAATTTAATTTGTAAGACTGTAAGATCGATGGAAAAATTCTTATCAGTTGATAATAGATAACGTTGTTAACACAAAATTACGTAATCTGGAAATTCGCGACGTCAATTTGCATACTAGCTATTTAAATAAACGGCTTAATCACGTTAAATTAAACATAGACAATAGCAATCTTAACACAGAAGAAAAAAATATTTTCTTTCAATTTTCCAGTGTAAAATTCAAAAAGTTATCGAAATTTTATAATAGTAGGCACAACAAGAAATTTCAAAATCTTTACAAAAAAACTTTTAGTACATGGTGCAATAAAAATAATAATAATCTGAACATCAATAATTATAATAATAATTGGCTAAAAAATTATACGGATGTGCAAATACCAACGGATGTCGCAGACATCGCTAAGCTAGGCCCGGATTTTAGTGCTCCTTCACAGGTATCGAGTATTGATGTAATTGATACGATTAAAAATGATAAAGTCTTGCTAGGGAAATTGAATCTTGAAGCAAACGTTAAAAACGAAATTCGCGACGGGGTGGCAATCAATCTTAGACATGCTATGAAAGCTGAAAAACAGGCAGGAAAAACGGGCTGAATAACGGCAGGAGATCGAAAATTCACACAAAAATTGAAAACTACAAAGACTTTCCTTAAAACAACACAAACATATTTTTCACAAGGGCAGACAAGGGCAACGTCACAGTTTGTTTAAGAAAATCAGAATATAACAATAAAATGTTAGAACTTTTTTAGACACTTTCACATATACAAAATTAAAAAAGAATCCTTTAAAAAAGTTACATAACAGCACTTCAAAAATTTTTAAAAATCTTAATGATAACGATTTTTTAAAATACAAATACCACAATAATCAATTAAACCTAACAAGCACCTCACTAGCCAAAGGCTATGGACTGCTCAAAATACACAAAGAAAATTTACCGTTCAGACCAATTATCTCTTTAATTAATAGCCCAACGTATTTTTTAGCGAAACATTTATACGAAAGTTAAAATCAGACATCAATATTCCCAAAATCACATATAGACAATAGTTTCCAATTAAAAGAAAAACTTAAAAATGTCCAGTATGATCAAGATTCTACTCTCACTAGACGTTAGCTCGTTGTTTACAAACATTCCATGTAATTTAGTATTAGAGAGCCTAGACAGAAGAGCCTAGACAAATCCATAATAACTGTAAAATACCATTCGATGTTGTAAGAGATGTTACAAAATTCCTATTTGATAACACGTTCTTTTCATTTAACAATAATTTTTTTCAATAAATTAAAGGCTCACCGATGGGCTCTCCGATTTCGCCGTTATTTGCGGCAATTGTAATGGATGATTTGGAAACCGATTGTTTATTCAAATTAAAAGAGAAAAACAGTATACCACTACTTTACTACAGATACGTTGACGACACTATTATATGCATAAAAAAGGAACATTTGAACTTAGTAATAAATACGTTTAATAGTTATGTGATGAAAATTTAAAATTTGCTCATGAAATAGAAAAAAACAACCAAATTAATTTCTTAGATATCACGCTAATCAAAAAGAAAAATAACATCACGACAAACTGGTTCCAAAAACCCACATCAAGCAATAGAATGATGAATTTTCATTCCAATCATCCATTGTAACAAAAAAAGAATATTGTATATAATTTAGTTGACAGAGCGATAAAATTATCCAACTCTCGTTTCCAAGAGGACAACTTGAAAATTGTTCAACGATTGCTACAAGATAATGGATATCCGAACCAATTTATCACTAAGAATATAAAAATTTGTGTGAATAAAATAAAATATAATAGTACCTTTCAAAATAACGACAAAACCAATAAACAAACATTAGGCGCTATTTCACTACCATTTATATACAATTATTACAATCTAGCATCTACATTTAGAAAATACTCCATATCAACAGTTCCTAAAATTAAAAAGACTTTAAATTCTGTGATAAGATTGGGAAAAGATAGTACCAACAAACTTGAAAAAACGAACGTAGGGTATCGATTCCAGTGCAAAAACTGTCCGTCCGTCTACACCGGTGAAATAAAGAGAGCATTAAAAATGCGTATAAATGAACATAGGACAAAGAAAAATGTAGAGAACGTTGTGAATTACCATCAAGAATCGTTGTAACATGAGTTTGATTGGAAAAAAGTTAAAATTCTAGACACAGAGACGAATTATAAAAAAAGACCAATTTCAGAAATGATTAACATTAAATTAAACAAAAAAAGTATTAACAAAAAAGAGGAGATTTACTCATTAAATACAGCCTATTTTCCAGTATTTTCCAGTATTAAGAGCGTTTAAATTCAAAAACTAGAAAGACGTATATCTGTATATGTATGTTGTCATATGTGTTTTTGTTTACGTTTGACAGCTACAGCTGTGTCTATAAATACTCTTCCTTCCGAATTTTATATTTTTCAAAACTACACTCCACCGTTGACCCAGCACGATGGTGCAATGCTAGTTTACAAACTTTCTACGGGTTAACAATGTTGTTAACTAAGTATTATACCTAAATAAGGTAATCAACGTTGTAAATAATTTTTAAGAATAGTTGTGAACCTCTGTGTAAATTTTGGTGTAACATTAATAAAATTTTTAGTCTGATGAAGTCAGCGCTCCATAATGCTGACGAAACATCGCTTTGATAAAAAGAAACAAAATTAGAGTTTTTTTTTCAACACCTAGCTCACCTGGCCCTACAAGAGCGGAAAAAAATCTACAAATAACAGTAAAACATGGAGGGCGATAAGAACGATCTAAGAAAAAGTCGATTTCAGACCTTCGTTTACTGGCCTATTAGAAGTGAAAAAATGCAGGCCGATCTCGCAATTATCTCGTAATTATCTATAATCGTAAATTAGAATTATGATTTTAAAAATTAAACTAAAATTAAAACAAAGATTGGAATTAGCAAAAATAGTGCCTGGAACTCTGTCATTCCATTGCATTAAATTCCTAGCAGACAGTAAAAAAGGCTAGAATTAAAACGATTTTCAGCATCAGAAACTTTCGCAGAATTGCCCATCCCTACTTCATGCTATATTTTAACAGTCATCACAAGTAAGATCAGCTCACTCTACTTTCATGTTTAAATTATTTGTGTGACCGATCTTAAGAAAAAGATCGGCCTTTAAAACTAAGCCCTATATAAACCTTACATGCCGTTGAGCTGAAAAGAAATAAAGGGCTTATAACGCCTTCGCTTCAGACATAGTTGAAATGTTTTCAGACGAAGATTGCTGGTCAAATTCAAGTGTGCACGTTCACTTATAGCCGGTAGCCCGCCTACTTAATAATAGAAAGCGCGACAGAGGCGACCCACCACCTAGCGGTGCATGCAGAACTACACTCTCAGGGGAGTGGTCATTTCGGCGCGAAATTTGAATTGATGTTGTGCGTATCTATATACGACTACTTGTAGAGTGTCACTGTATTGAATTATTATTATTATTATTATTATTATTATTATTATTATTTATTAATGTCTATAATAACGTAATAATAGAGACTTTCATCTGATTGACATTTATAGAAAGCGTGCGAGATTGCAATTGAGTAGTTTTCGTTTATATATTTTGTGCATAGATAAGTATAGTTATTTAAGTTGAATGGCTAATAAAAGGAAATGTAATGAAATATCGTAATTTTTGGCAAAGAAATATTAAACAGATAATGAAATTGTTATTTAAGATCAATATGATCCCCTGGCGTGATCTCAGTGATTATTGTTTGTTGAATAAATGATAATGAAAATGAGAAATTGAAATTTAAAGTTTGATTTCAATGAATTATTAAGAGAGAATTATAGAGAGTCAAATTAACAATGAAATGAATAAAAAAGTATTTTTATTGTAGAATATTAAATAATTGAACTTATTTGGTGTTCCGATAAAAGTAAAAGGTAATTTGAATTACCGTAACCGAGATAAATTAATTAAAAATTTTAAATCGAATAAAACTGTCTGTAGAAATGTTTCATTTATAAAAGTTATTAAATTACCAACTATTTGACAACAAACTTAAACAAAGTGAGCAAAATATGGCTTGCAATACTGATACTTGAAACTATAAAAGAAATTTTTAAAGAAAAATAGAATAATCTTCCGGAATTTATGATAAAAATTATGATAAATTATGAGCCTAAAATGAAATGTTCAATAAAAGAACGGTGGATTTGGCTTCAGTTTGATAATTTATAAGTATTTCACTTCCTAATTTCAATAACTACCAATACTGCATCCTGAACATTTTCCTTACAAACGCTGATACTGCCACCACAAAATTGTCCCTCCACATCGACCTCCACACTGATACTCCGCTTAAATTACCAGAATACAATTACACTCTGAAAATTCCTTTTTCTCGTCGTCCTCACCTTAAGACGCGAGTCCGAGAAACTCCGCGGCGCTCGCGTCAAAGTAAACGTTTGCACAATACACATACACGTACACACACCCACACATTCATACACACACATACATACACACACATACACACACACACAGGTGAAGAGACTCGCTCTTGAGAGGGCGCGTTATACTGTACCTTTGGAAAAGACAAAGACGGAGTGGATTGTAAATTCCCGCTGCCGCTCTCGGGGGCTAGTTAATATTGAAGATACAGCGCGCGGCACTATTACCCCCGGCGCGAGTGCAGTAGTATTCTCTCTCTCTCTCTTCCTCTCGCTCCCTCTCTGTCTCTCTCTATTTCATACGCAAGAATGGGCTGACCTCGCGTGATTCCGCGTATGCGTGCCACGACGACGACGACTGTCTGTATATAGGAGACGCCAGGAAATACGATTTCCCTTTGTGTCTATATGCCCGGGTGAAAATTTAAAACGGCTAAGAGGGCCGAGAAATGATCTTGTTTTATAATGGAGCTGGCGCTCGGTAAATGCACTTTTGCGAGAGAGAGAGAGAGAGAGAGAGAGAGAGAGAGAGAGAGAGAGAGAGAGAGAGAGAGAGAAGGGTCTTTTTGCCTTTGTGAATTTCGTCGTTGAATGGTTGTAGCGGCATCGAGGAGAAGCTTCACTGTCCTGAGGGGAAGAGCGAAACTTTGTCGCGATACTGCGAAATTAGGTGTTTTGCAATGGCGTGTAGTTCGAGGGGGATTATTGTAGGTATACGACTGAGCGAAGCATGTTTGTAAGGTATAATGTATATGGAACGAAACTGTCATATTTATGCGGTAAAATAATTGAAAGCCAAATGTACTATAATTTACTAAAATATCTAAACTGTGAATTTTTAAAAAGTTTTTTTAATGTTCTAACAATTTTATATAATTCATATACTTTAAAATATCCATGTATCCAAGTAATTAATTAAAAAATAGCTTCAATTACATTTATATCACGAAAGTTACTATGAAGATAGATAGCCTGTATAAATTTTAGAATTTCTACTACTTAAAGTGAAATACCATCTATAGATGCTTTATGCTGGAGCAACTCTGACAAGAAACAAATTTTATTTCAGATCTTTTCGTCACTGTCTTTTCAAACCCTTTGTTCCTTGTATCCTTAACAAATTATATTAATTACAGGCGACATTGAAACGAATATTACTTAACAAAGTTAGCATTTTGTTCTCAAATGTCATTGAAAAGCAGTACGTATAAGACATTTCAAAAAAAGGATGAAACACCAAAGATAATTTTTCAACCCAATAATGAAATAACTAAAAAAAATAGTATAAAAAGTATCTTGCGAAATTTATACGAAATAACACCAAATAAGATTTAGATTGATAGAATGTACATTACGTTGATTTTTAATGTTGGAACACAAATGAAGCTTGTTGTCAAGGGGGCGACTTAGATACCTTGATTAAATTAGTTACTTTCCTTTCGAATTTGGCAAAAAACGCGTAACGGGAAATTTATATTTTCTTAGAAAGTTATATGTAAAATAAAAGATATAATTGTGAATTGTTTGTTGTTTTAGATTTTCGAAATATCTCCGTGTGTAATTACGGTTGTTTCGGAAATTATAGGAATTAAGTGAATGAAACGCTCTAAAGGATTTCTTTTTTTTGGCTGGTTAAGGGCTTTATTTTACTTAAAATGTTAGCATATTTAAGTCACGATAGTTTATCTTGCTTCACAAAAACACAAAAAGTATGTTTTATTTTCTAATAACTTTTCTCTCATTTTCGTTCTACACTTTTCGTAATAGAAAAATCAAGTTAACTCGATGGTAGCTGAAATTAGTGTGCAGTATAATAAAACCTTTTGTCATTATTCAAATCATCGATATAGCTAAAACAAAGTCACTCAAATTATTTACAACCGTTCACCCTCGTAATACTCTCCATCTCAATTATTTACCCCGAAAATACACACAAACACGAGTACGCGCAACCTCTTTGTGCACGGCTCTCGGAAAGGAGGCGGCTCACTTATTCATCGTTCCTTCAGTTGGCAAAACAAAGCCAGCAGCTCTCTCTCTCTCTCAAAACGCCGGTGACGTTATTTTCAATTCATTGAACCGCGACAATCGCTCGCGCGCGCGCCTTTCGCCGATCGAGAAGTGCCATTATTACGAATCAAAGGCGTACATGCGAGCACGGCAAATGCGCGCAGTTCCCAATACTGAAAACCCTTTGGCAGCGTGCGCAGATCGCCGATTAGGAAACGGAGGAAAAAGGGAAGAAGAATCTCAAAATCCTATCTTCGGGCGAACGCTAGAGGATCGATAGATACGTACAGTCGCGGGGCGCCCGTTTCTCCCGTTGTCCGCGCCGCGGGCGAGATTAGCTAATCTTTTTAGCGGTATTTGTGTGTGTGTGTGTGTGTGTGTGTGTGTGTATTGTAGCGGCGCTCGGGAAATGTCAAACCGATGGCAAATACAGTGGCGGTGACGATTTTCGGTCGTGGCCTTGGAGATTGAGAATAATGCGAGGATGTTGATAAAAGAGACGATGCTTTTGCGGAATGAGCACGCTTTTATTGCGGACGAGCGCAAGAGATTTGTGTGATCAAATGGTGCACTTGTTTATGGATCTAATTTATCTATGACTTAAAAACAAAACTTATTCCGGATACATATTAATTATAAATACTTATGATTTTAGAAAGTAGAGTTTATATAAATTTATAATTATTAATTGTATACTTCGAATACGATTAATTCGATAAACAAATAAAAACCGTTGCTAGGAAGAAAATAAGTTTTTTAATTTATATTAGTTAAGAGTTTTTGCGTAACCTTTGATAAAAACAAATCAGATTGTTTAATCGTGCTTTCCAACGTATAAAAATGATCTGTCAGGTATACAATTTGTGTACAGAAAAGATCATACACAAACTGTATACAATTTTGCATACAACTTAGATACATTACGAAAATAAAAATTGGTGCAAAACTTTTTGTAAAGCTTAAAAACTTCGTTAAAATTGAACTTCACGGTATATTTTCATCTCGAAGCTTTCGTGGTTACGAATATTTTTTGATGAAAAATCATGAGAATCAATTTGAAAAAAAAATCCTTAGATTAGTCAAAATTTATTACTAAACGATCATACTGTTCAAGTATGAATAAAATTCTTTGTGCATTATTATGTTCTTAGATGCAAGATTTAACCAAAATGACCAATGACTTAGAGATAAAGAAAAACTCCTTAACTGTACGGCGACGATAACAGAGTCAGCGGCGACAGAAAATTTTCGCTTGGGGATCCTTAACACTGTAGGTCATATCTACCATAATAATTTGAAATATTAAAGGAGGAAGAAGTAGAAAGTTTATTAAAAATGGAAAACAAGGATTTGTGCAAAACATATCTGAAAATAACATACCCATCAGTCACCACCGCAGAAGAAGGATGCAAAGAAGCGGGAAAAGTAGATAACAAAATAATATTTATTATTTATCAATAGATACATTTTACAGCTCATGATCACATTTAACGTTGTTTACGTTCAAGGCGCCAATCAGTTAAGTGGACTCATTGCTTAATAAAGAATGTGAATGTTAATAATTGTATTTAATGTAAAAAAAAAACAAAGATTAGAATTACGTTGTTGAATTTTTCTTAAAGAAATGTATTGAAATCGAAAAGTACTTTGTGGTTATTTTGATATTAAATCGTAACGAGAAGTCGAAAAACTCCAAGGAACTTATAACGTTAGAGATTACACGTCAGTTACTTAAATTTATTTCATACTTTAGAAAAAGGATAATTTTAGAAGAGAATCTAGATACTACTGATAGTCTAGGAGCAACGGGGATTTTCGTAGCCGATTGAGTGCGGTGGCTCCACCAAAGTTTTCTTTGTGTATTTTGGCCCCGTGAATTTGAATTTCGAAGGTAGAATATCGTAGGATGGTCAGATAAGTAGTTATAATAGTACATTACTAGCGAAAATACCTCGCTCGCTCGGCTTGATTATGTTTATTTACTGTCGATGTTATAACTTTTCTAATTAACTGCATTTTCTGTATTTCAATTTTTTCATGAAAATGGTTATTGTTATAACAAAATATAAGAATTGAAATTGAACAAATAACAAAAATATTCAAAGACGTGGAATAGGAGAAAAAAATTGTGGAAACCAGTTTTAAGTGTAGACTGTATTTTGTCAGCCCTAAGGATTGAGATCGTTTTTATGTAACCCCAACAACTCTTTCAACGAAGCCAAAACGTAAATTGACCAGAACTACTGCTATAGTTGCTGGATGGGGTTTATCTCAAACGAGAGAAAGCCAAGTCTTACCCGATAAGTACATATGCGTAACTGCCGATCATCCGGGAGTCATTCAGAACGTAAGTACAAATCAAGCACTGTATTATTATTTTCGTTGTTAAACATGTTATATTTATTGATAAATAACCTCAAAATGATACGTTGATTTTATAGGATGATAGTGGCGGTTCGATATTCAATCAAAATAACGTCATTATCGGAGTAAACGACGCCACGGTGCCAAAAGAGCTAAACTAGTTATAAATGTTCATATCACTAATAGTCACAAAATGAAAGTAAAGCCCATTCAAAATATAATATAAATCTTTTTGATTTATTGAAATTTCACAGATTTACTGTTTTTGAGTAATAACAGTATCGATAAATTTTCGATAATGTACAATGCACGCACTGTATTATTATCGAAAATTTATCGATGCTGTTATTATTGCTCAAAATCAGTAAATCTGAGTAATTTCATTAAATGAAAAAGATTTATAAGGTATTATATTTTAAATGGGCTTTACTTTTTATGAAAATCCACCATTTTTGAGAAAATTATTTTCGCACTTGTACGCACGTGTGTATGTGTGTAAAACATCTTTGTAGTTCCTTAGACTCTATCAATATATCGTTTCCAAGTATAGGTACGTAATATTATGAGCAATTCTCCAAAACTTCTAACTTTTAGAGTACTGCATCATGACTATATGGTTCTAAGGTATTGAACTAATCTAATCTAATTTAAATAAATATTCTATAGAATCCATTTCCAGTAACATGTACACCGAGTGGACAGTGATTCGCGTGGAACGTGCCTCCTCAGTTTTAAAATGCTGAAATCCCATTGGATAATTTCAATGTAAGGTTAATGGTTACACCTGAATTGGATAATGGGATTGTAGGATTTTGAAACTGAGGGGCCACGTTCCATGCGAATCAATGTCCACTGGGTGTACAGCTGCGTAATACTCACTTATGAATAATGATAAGCCAATGGAACATCGGAAAAGCCCTAAATTCAGAGATGTTCATCTTTTGAAAGTTCTTTAAGGTGATGCGATACCCACGCTATTACTCAAAATTGGGTTCCCGTTTTTCTCATTCAATTTTTAATTTTAAGTTCAATAAAGAACTACAACGTACCAAAGAGTTTTTTTCAAAAAGTTTAAAATTGAAGGAGAAAAACGGGAACCCAGAATTGAGTAATAGTGTGGGTATCACATCACCTTAAAAAGCCACTGCCAATTCATAAGCATGTAGCTTCCTCCAAATTAATTTATCGCTCCTGTATGTATAGTATATTGTTCAAAATATAAAAGTTTGTAAGTTAGTATAAGTATACTTATATTGTACCAGCCCTAGTACAGGTAGTTATATCTACCTCTTTAGGATTACACTGTTAAAAATATCATTAAATTTAATGCACCTTTAATGTACACTCGTGCATTAATTTTCATGAATTTGTAACTTAAATATCATTTTATGCACATCTACCATAAAATTAATGTAAATCCATACAATATTAATGAAAGTACATTAAAATTATTGTACCTGTACATAGAAATTATTGTACGAGTACATGAAATATCTGTATTGCATGAAAATTACGAGTGTAAATTAAAATTAATGTCTTATGCACAAAGTTTAATGAACATGATGATAAAAATTACAGTTCACGTGCATTAAAATTAATGTTGAAGATAACGAAATTTAATTACATTTCATAATATTTCATTACATTATACGAATAATTAAATCAACTAATGTTCATTAAATTTAAAGTACCATGCTTTAAACTTCATGTACATAAACACAAATCATGCGGTTCACGTGCATTAAAATTAATGTGAATATGAAACAAATTTAATAAACTTCACATGAAATTTCATGACATAAAATGAAAAAGGCTTTTCCAGTACTGAGCATTAAATTTGAGTAACGATCCATTGAATTTCATTCACATTCGCATAAATAATATAGTTCACGTGCATTAAAATTAATGTGATGATATTAAAAATTTAATAAACTTTACATGAAATTTTATGACAAAATGAAAAAGGATATTCCAGTTCTGAGCACTACATTTGACTAGCGATCCATGGAATTTCTTTACCACCCTGATAGAAATGCTAACCAACCGTTCACCATCCGTTCACCAAATCGCAAAGGTTTGGCCAACCATTTAACCAATGGTCGGTAATAATTACCGCTTATTTCATCACGGAATAAGCCTTGCGGTTGGCCAATAAATGTTATAATAAGAAAATTGATTTCTTGATACAAATAAATGGCTCATTAGCTTCGCAAAATGGTGGCCGATGATAGAGTCTAGGTGGTGCGCGCCGTAGGTTTGTGGCTGTAGGTGTTAGAACTCATCGAATACGTCGTCTAGGTGGTCAGGGTAACCGATTACGAAGTCTACGTGGTGCGCTCCGTAGTTTTCTGCATCTAGGTGTCGGAATGCATCCCATACGTGGTCTAGGTGATCGGGGTAGCCGATTACGCAGTCTAGGTGGTGTGCACCGTAGGTTTTTGACTGTAGATGTTGGATCTCATCGAATGCGTCGTCTAGGTGTTCAGGGTGACCGATTACGAAGTCTAGATGGTGCGCTCCGTAGTTTTTGCATCTAGGTGTCGAAATTCATTCCATGTGTCGTCTAGGTGTTCGGGGTAGCCGATGACGATGTCTAGGTGGTGCGCTCCGTAGTTTTTGCATCTAGATGTTGGAACACATCGAATGCGTGGTCTAGGTCTTTGGGGTAGTCGATTACGGAGTCTAGGTAGTGCGCACCGTAGGTTCTTGGCTGTAGGTGTTGGATCTCATCGAATACGTGGCCCTGGTGTTCGGGGTAGCCGATGACGATGTCTAGGTGGTGTACTCCGTAGTTTTTTGCGTCTACGTGTCGGAATGCATTCCATGCGTGGTCTAGGTGGTCGGGGTAGCCGATGACGGTGTCTAGGTAATGCTCTCCGTAGTTTTCCTCGTCCACCACGTTTGCGATGTGTTCCAACACCTGGAGCCAAAAAACTATAGAGCGTACCACCTAAACGCATGATCAGCTCTTCCAAAGACCTAGACCACGCATTCGATGTGTTCCAACACCTAGATGCAAAAAACTACGGAGCGCACCACCTAGACATCGTTTTCGGCTACCCGAGCACCTGGGCCACGTATTCGATAAGATCCAACACCTGTAGCCAAGAACCTACGGTGCGCACCACCTAGACTCCGTAATCGGCTATCCCAAAGACCTAGACCGCGCATTCGATGTGTTCCAGCACCTAGATGCAAAAAACTACGGAGCGCACCACCTAGACATCGTTTTCGGCTACCCCGAACACCTGGGCCACGTATTCGATAAGATCCAACACCTACAGCCAAGAACCTACGGTGCGCACCACCTAGACTCCGTAATTGGCTACCCCAAAGACCTAGACCACGCATTCGATGTGTTCCAACACCTAAATGCAAAAAAACTACGAAGCGCACTATCTAGACATCGTCATCGGCTACCCCGAACACCTAAAAGACGCATTCGATGAGATCCAACACCTACAGCCAAAAACCTACGGTGCGCACTACCAAGACTCCGTAATCAGTCACCCAGAACACCTAGACGACGCATTCGATAAGTTCTAACACCTAGAGCTACAAACCTACGGTGCGCACCACCTAGACTCAGTCATCGGCTACACAGACTACTTAGACCACACATAGAATGCATTCCGACACCTAGATGCAAAAAACTACGGAGTGCACCACCTATACATCGTCATCGGCTACCCCGAACACCTGGGCCACGTATTAGATTCACCCTGAGATCTTAACGCATAAAACTACGGAGCGCACCACCTATAAGAGTCCATCATCGGCCACCCCAAAGACCTAGTCCACGCATTCGATGCTTTTAATTATCGATAGTTCACCATCCACTGGCCAACCGTTCGTTAATATTTTTGTTATTCGTTGGTCAAAAAGATTAGCCAACAGTTGCAGTTAAGCCATTTTGGTTGGGTTATTTTCTACCAGGGCATCCGCATAAATAATACAGTTCACGTGCATTAAAATTAATGTGATGATATTAAAAATTTAACTAATTTTACATGAAATTTCATGACATATAACAAGAAAGTCTATTCCAGTACTGAGAATTACATTTAAGTTATTGTTCTTTTAATTTTATAAACATTTTCATAAATACTACTATGCAAGGGCATAAAGAGATTACTGTTAAAGCAAGACAAATTTAATGCATCTACATAAAATTTATATACTTTTTACAGGAAATGTGTTAACTTTAATGAATATTTACATTGAATTACAATTAAGTATGCCTTAAATTTTAGTATCAAAAAGAAATTTTTTATCGCATCTAGTTTAAATTTATTTTAAGAAAATCTCATGACAGTACTAATAGAATCGCTTCAGAAAAATTCTGAGTATAGTATTTACATATACGAAAGGCGTGAAAATTGTGTTTTTCCAAATAAATGTTTTGGAATTTTTTAATTAAATAAAAATTGTAATGTCAATAAGTAGGAATCTGCATTTTTGTCATTTTGATCCAATTTTTTCAAAGAGTATATCTCATGACAGTACTAATAGAATCGCTCGAAAAAATTTTTTGAGTATAGTATTTGTATGTTCGGAGGGCGTGAAAATTGTGTTTTGCCAAATCAATGTTTGAAAAGTTAATTTATTAAATAATGAAATTAATATTCAGACATTTATCTAGAAAAACAATTTTGTCAAGCGCTCCGTATATGTAAATACTATGCTCAGAAATTTTTTTGAGTGATTTTATTAGCATTTCCATCAGATATGCTCGTTTAAAAACTAGATCAAAATTATACAAATGCAGATTCCTACTTACCGGCATTGCGGTTTTTATTTAATTAAATAATTTCTAAGTATTTTTTTTTTTTTTTTTGAAAAACAGGATTGTCAGGCGCTCCATATATGTAAATACTATACTCTTAAATTTTTTGAGTAATTCTATTAGTATTTGCATAAGATGTACACGTTCAAAAATTATGTCGGTATTTCACATCAATTTAATTAAGTTTACATAAAATCGAACTCGTTTACTTAAAATATTGTTTAAATAAATAATTCTTAAAAGCCATTAATATTTTAGTTAGTCAAAATGTAATATCAATTGTATTGATATGGATAATGCACCTTATGTAGATGAAAATGTCAAACTTCTTCAAGCGAGCGATAGCGTAACGGATAGCGTGCGTGCGTAGTAACCCAAGGTTTGCGGGTTCGATTCCCGGTTAGGTCGAAAATTTTATGTAAGTTTTTTTCTGCGATAATAAAAATGCGATTAATTAAAAGTTACAAGTTCTTTAATGAAAATGCGAAAATTTATAATATTAAAAAGTTATATGCATAAATTAACATTGTTGCTGGAATTAAAAAAAGTGAGGTAAGCAAAATATATAATAAAATTTGAATCAAAATAAATAATTTGCACTACAAACTGTGTAGCACTATTACATTTTCTAAAAATTTTTTATTTTCGCAAAATAAAAAAATAATTTGTTGAATAAAAAGAAAAAAAATATTTTTCAACAAAGTAAATAATGTTTTCAAGTAAAATTTTATTAGTATAACGTCTTTTGCTAGAAATTTCAAATATGCATTCAATTGAAATTCCAGTTTACGGGATTTTGTTTAATGTGCAGCGATGAAATTTTCCAGTACATTTACAGTACATTACAGATTTGCATAAATTGTAATGCAGATTTGCATTAAATGTAATGCAGATTTGCATTAATTATAATGTAAATTTGCATAAATTTTAATGCAAACTTGCATTAATTGTAATGCGGATTTTCATTAATTACAATGCAGATTTCCATCAATTTTTCATACATTGTAATGCAGGTTTGCATTAATTGTAATGCTGATTTGCATTAATTGTAATGCAGATGTGGATTAATTGTAATGCAGATCTGCATTAATTTTAATGCAAACTTGCATTAATTGTAATGCAGATTTGCCTTAATTGTAATGCAGATTTGTATTAATTTTCAGTTATTTGTACATTTATTTTCAGGTAATTTCATTAATTTGGTTTTAATTTACATACTTGAAATTTGCTTCATTTACATGTTCATTAAATTTAATGCAAATCCTTTTAACAGTGTACGCTTTATGTAATTTGTCTCATAAATAAATAAATAAATAAATAAATAAATAAATAAATAAATAAATAAATAAATAAATAAATTAATTAATTAATTAATTAATTAATTAATTAATTAATTACTAAATAAATTAATAAATTAGTGAATTAATTAATTAATAAATAAATAAATAAATAAATAAATACATAAATAAATAAATACATAAATAAATAAATAAATAAATATGTTTATTCATTCTACATGTTTTTTCAATGATTTTGAAAACTTCATTAATATTTAAAAAACTTACAGATTTTTTCTTATTCTTGGAATTCTTTATTTGGCGCCACTGATATTATTCAAACACAAAAATACTATTTTAAGATATTAATAATTAACCTTAAATCACGATAATTCGAAAAATCAGTTCAAGCTTAAGTCTAATTTAAATTTAGTTTTGCCTTGTGGTCAGTTTTACCACCTACTGAGAGAAAAGAAAAATCTTCATAACCATAAACTGTAAATAAAACTAATTGACTACAGTAGAGAGACAAGCGGAATTAGCTTTGATCTCTGGTACTGACAACATAGCAGAGTCCGGTAGTACAAACCGGAGTCGCGCCCAGTCGAGATAACAAAAGACAACAAGTTTAGCTCTCCATTCCTGATTTTTCCAACTTTATACTGATATAGCTCGTTTCAATGCAGCCAAGTTATCCAATAAATTCTGGATAAATTTTGTGAGGAATTATTGACGAAATAGAATTATTTTCCGAACTTTGATTTCATGATTGTACATGAGATAAAACAAAATAATCAATCAATTAATTAAAACATAAATTCTTATTAGTTGATTTGTTATTTTTTTTGCCTAGCGGGCCGAAAGTGCCACTTTTGCTCCCGGCGCCCGATCGTGAAGGTTGTATTTTCTGCCTCGCCAGGCAAAAAAATCGTATACGCACCACGGGAGCAAATAAAGAATGCCTCAGATCGCATGTTTGTCACTCTCGCCTTCAGCTCGGGTGACAATTTACATGCGATCTTGGACATTCTTTACTTTTGCTCCATAGGGGCGTAATATATTATTTTTTGCTTCCTCAAAGAGGAAGCTTTATAACGTCGAAAAAAAATTTTGAGACAAACAATGTTTAAAAACATGTGGTCGAGTAACATCCGACTCGCCGTAGGTTTGTACGGACTTCCTCGAGAAGTGTTTTCGGATCGCGAGGGATGAGGGAGAGTGAGGGGTAGAGACAAAAGAAAACTCCTGCTTAAAGATAACAGTCTTTACTCTATTACTCTAATTAGGCATGTATAACGGTTGGTGTAGAAAACGGAGCGGCGCGAGTGACTTGTCGCGAGTCCGTAGGACTCGCCGGCATGAGATTGCTTACGTACGGTTAGTTCGGCAGGTCTGGTGCGCTCGGCGTTCGCGGAGAGAGAGCGCAAGCGCCTTTTTTTTCTCGTGGGCTAGCGCTGGCTTCGCGCTCGCAGACGTGCGCTGTAGTCGCATGAATAGTGCGCATGCGCTTCTTGCTTAGCTCGGTTGTAATGTTATATACAACAGCATCACAGCAAATGTTGATGCGGTTCGAGGCTAAATCTCGAACAACATGTTTTAAGACTTTTTGATATTAAAATTCGTCGTTTTTGAGCAAAAAATTGTCGTGTCTGTGTATGTGTGTGTATGTGCGAACGATAACTTTTGAACCATTCGATCGTTACTCCTAGACTACGAACCGTAAAAATATAATATTTTATCAATTGCTTATATCGTAATTTTGAATAATTCAAAACGTAAGATTTTGGAAAAATGACTGAATTTTGATAATTCCAAAGATTAAGATGGAACTTAGGAAAAGCCCTAAATTCAGTTCATCTCTTGAAAGTTCTTTAAAAAAACCACTGCCAATTCATAAGCATGTAGCTTGAACATCTCTGAATTTAGGGCTTTTCCAATGTTCCATCTTAATCTTTGGAATTATCAAATAATAGCTCTTAAAAATAAATATTAAAAAATTAAAGTTTTTCAATTAATAAGGCATTTTTCATTTCAAATAAAATATTATTTCATCATACACTGGATTGTAAACAGGCCGAAAGTTCAATGTTTATAACAATTGTCACGCCCTCTTATTCTCACGACTGCATGAACTTTGTAACTGATTCGCGATTAACAAAAGAGCGCCACATAAAGGTGGCATAGAAATTACGCTTTCGATGGGATATTGTTATAGAATATGCAATAATATAGAAATTCTAGCATAAACTAGCGAATTTTACTCTATATGCTCTAAACTTAAATCGCATAAATTTGTAAACAAACTAATTACTAAATCAGAGCGCGAATAAAAGCGTCACATTCTATTTGAGATTTATCGCATTCGTTCTTTTACAAAATCGTTAAGACATTTCAAAATTATTTTATCAATAAATTCTGACTTTCAAAATTATTTCAGATTCAGAATTCAGAAACCAATTTATTTTTTACCCTAATGAAATACCATTTTTCGTGAGGTTTTTCAGTTTGCTCTAAAACCCAGACGATTCGCATTAATTCATCAAACAGAAGCACATCGTTGCGAAAACACTGAGCCATTCAAACGACGGATTGTGACGACACGATTTCGGCGCCTACGAATTCCGCGAAACGCGGCCCGATCCACGCAATTTGCATACAAATAAAACTCGCTCTGTTCCTGATACTTTATACGATCATCGCGCGCGCATCCGTCGCCACCGTGATATACGCGCGCCCCATAACTCTGCGGAAACTAGTTCAGTCGTCGCTCGCTCGCACGCGCGATAAATGCGATGCATTACTTGGACGTAACTTCCTCTCTCTTCCTCTCTCTTGCTCGAGAAAAGCTTTTTGGCAACGCACTGATAGGGACGCGACTTGGCAGCCACGCGCGTAGCTCCGTCCAACTTGTGAGAGGCGAAAAAGGGGTTTATAATGTGGAGCGATGGTTTTTGTCGGCGGCGTTTGCATAATATATGTGTGTGTGTGTGTGCGTGCGTACGTGCGTGCGTGTGTGTGCGTGCGTGTGTGTGTGTGTGTGTGTGTGTGCGCGTGTGTGTGTGTGTGTGTGTGTGTGAAAAGTTGGATAGTGTCTTCGGGTAATGGGTGAATGCAAGATTTGTAGCCTTGCGAAATGGATATGTCGAAAATGATAAAATGGTTATTGATATGGGTGATTCTCAACAAAAGTGCACATTCTGTCGTGCAACCTCCGTGGATATATTTTGTAATATAAAGTCTTTAATTTTTTCAAAAAATACATTTTTTTACAAGAATGAAAAACGTTAATTACTTTAGAATATCAGTGAAATTAAAAATTGCGAGGTGTCCATTATTATTCAATAAAAGACGATTACTTACTACCGCGGAGATTACATATAAAAATGTGCACTTTTGCTGAGAATCACCCATCATATAAGTTGTTCGTGTTTATTTCTCAAGTTTTGATATTTTATATATCAAGTATTTTTTATGTAAATATATATTGGTGTAAATAGAAATAGGATCACTTCGTTATGTATTTTTATATAAATTGGTGATTTCGACGATCAAAGGTAAACATGAAAATGTAAGAGCAAAAAATAGAAAGGGCATGGGTGTAAAATGACTAAATTATGTAGATACAAAGTGGACTAAAGCTATAGAACTGTTATTTTATTAATTAATGTTATATCATAGTAACACAGTTATTTAAAATAGTTGGAAACGATATCATGGATGTATCTCGAGTTGAAAGCTTAAAAGTATTGTCGCGCTGTGAGTGAAAAATATAATGTTTATTTCATGGTGTTTATTTCTTTTTAAATTCAAATGAGTTTTTTATTCAGAGAAGTATACTGGGCTCAAGTTCTATAAACGCATCACAATAAACATTAAATATTGGTATACTAAGAAACATGAAATTTTCCAACTAGGCTCAATAATCAATGCTATACGTATACCAAAACCATCTGCAATCGCGTTTTCACGTTCACGTTTTCAAAAGAACCCGCTGCTTATTAAAAAATGTCCAAAAAATCATTCTCAATCTGTACCCATGCACACAAACATTTCTGCACTCTACCCTCTAATAATACTACAAGTCAACACAAAGATATTCCTTACAGGCCATCTCGAGCGCTTATAACTCTGATCTCCGCACGCCGAGTAGCTCAAACGGATCATTAAAAGACGCGTCGGGGCTGCATCCTTGTCCATACATCGTTGGCCCGCGGCCAGCGCCCGATTACACGGACGATAAATGCGGATAATGGCCGAGCGAGCTAGCGCGCAGTGTTCATATATAAATTTTTATAGAGAGCGATATGTGCGGAGAAAACGGGAGCTACGCCGGGCTATATAAGGCGCGGAGCGGATATTACTTTACGGCGCCTGCTTTGGGGCGGAGTTTTCGCGCAGTTTGAGAGGGTTGTGGATGTTTCGGTGGGAGAAAGTTTAGTGTGTGTATGTAGTCGTAGATGGAGTTAGTTTGGAAGGAATAGGCAAAGTTTTGTCAAAGTCAAGTTGAAAATGTCTGGCAGGCGTCGTTTGACTATTTTTGACAAAATTTTAGTTTGATACTTAAAGGTTTGTTAATAGATTATCTCTTTTAAGTATTGTTTTTATACTACAATGGAAGTCCATAGAATTAAAGATGTATAATCTATAGACTATCGTCTCAGAATTTGAGATTTTCGGAATAATTTTGGAAAATTATGAGACATTTTTACACATTTTAAAACCATTCAGTAAGATTCTACGACAGCAAGAGGGTACTAAAATCGGGAAATTCGACATTTATATAACTGAGAGAAAAAAGTAAATAAATATAGTAAGTAAGTATAATAAATATAATAAGCAAGTATAGTAAATTTTACTATACTTATAGTAAATTTTCCTATATTTCTAGCAAAATTTCTTATAAAGTAATTTTTTAGGGTTTCACAGTCTGTGACAGCGTTATCAGACAGTATAGTAATTTTTACAAACCTTTTTATCTCGGTATACATTTTGGCACTTTTATTAATTTTCACGATAATTTAAAACGCTCCTAAACAATCTTTATAGAAACGTTCACACATTATAAATAAACAACCAACCGCCCCATTCACAGCAACATTATCGTCCCATCGCACCGTCGTTTACCCGAGCCCCAGCCCAGCCATCACACATATATTGTACCTCTACCCGCATTTGAAAACTTTGCGGGCTTCTATATTGGCAGAAAAGATTCGCGGCTAATTGCCTCGGTGATCCCGCCGCATCATCAAACGGGATATTCGAGCTGGCGCCGCAGACGACGACTGCACGTGTGTGTGTGTGTGTGTGGGGCTGACGAAAGCGTATAGCAAAAACGTGTGTGCGTGCGGCGTTCCGTGTAGGGTTTGATGACGGTGCGATTTTATGTTCGCGGGTATTTGTGTACCCTGGCCGGTGAAGTATCGAGCGCCGTGTTTGTTTTGACGTTATACTTATTTATTATATCCGTCAAAATGTTATATGAGAATTATACAAAACTTACTGGTATTTGTAACTACGGGTTTTAATTAATTTAGCTGTAGTCTTGATAATTTATAATCACCGTGTGTTCTTTTTTATTAGTAAGTATAATGGTTTGTATGTGTTTTTGTTTTGTAAAATGTATAAATTCACGTAATAAATTATACTTATTTCAATAATTATTAAAAAAATAATAAGCGTAGTACATTATAAACAGCTCGATTCATTATGTGCGGAATCAAAATATACTCAAGGGCCTCATTCGAGCCGAGTTATGAACGTACTTTTCATGATTTATTAATTTCAAGTTACACGAGAAAATTATTCGTAATAAAATAAATGTATACTCTGTTTCAACAGAGATAACGTAAGTAAAAATTATCGGTAAACTGTAGATTAATAACAGTATAATTTTTTAACATTTTCTCAGTAAAATAATGCGTGCCTCAAGTATCTTTTATGAGTGTCTATAGAATTCTAGATCGATACTTTTAGTTTATTTCTTTGCATACTTTGTTGAAATTTTAAAAACAAAACGTCCAACCATATACAATATATCATTCTTTAATCATCTTAAATACACTTCAAACTTTATTCACACAGTGAAAACGCTTTCATTATTTTAATTATAATCCTTCACGTTTTTGCTCAGATACACGCCCACATTCCACCACAGCCCGTAAAAATCCACTAATTAGAAAATCCACTGAATACTCTTCAAATTTCCAGCATTACTTGAGAAAGTGCAACATCGGCGCGCACACGTCACGAGAACGTAACAAACACGCGCCGGGATTTGAAACTTTCGCGTATACATACGTCTGTAGACAACGGAGCAGTCGAAACATCCACATTCACGACTCGTAAACCTCCCCGTACATACGCTGTTTGATCAGGCCGGCCAACCCCTCCGCGTACATACATACACATTGAGAGATAATGCCATTGTCGGCGCTGTGTATGCGCAAGTGCTTAACGCAATAATGCAATATAAAGATTCCACTGGGAGAGAGAAGCGCGGCGAGTTTTATGGCCGCGCGCGTTATTATTTCGTCGCCCCCGGGCCTGTTCCTTCCGCTTGTATACGTACGTACACGGTTTTCGTAATTTTTCTTCGAGGCGAGAGGGAAAGGCGACTGCAACGCGGTCCCGATCGATCATCGCCAGGGATGATCCCGCCTATGTTTGGCTTTGTATTTAAAACGGGAAATATGATTATTCAGTAATGCGCGGGCAATATATCTGCGCCGTGGGCCTGGCAAGCTTTGTGCGTTATTATATAATATAACGCGGTTATAATTGGCCGGATTGCAGCCGCGCGCGCGTGTGAGATCAGTTCTGCGTCGTATTTTGGAATAGTGGAACAGAGTGGTAGTTACGGTTTGTTGTTGTCATTTGGGGGGTAGAATGTTATTGGAGTTCGGTTTGTGCAGTGTGGAAACGAATGTGCTGGATCGACGAAAAATATGTGGCAAGTATAAAGATTAATTGGTCTGTCTTTTGCATAGTGTAAGATTATATTATTTTACTGTTTTGTGTATAAGTGTAGGGAATTTTTAAAAATTTTGTGTACCTCTTGGATGATTATGCTAGAAAAATGTGATTCGAAAGAAACAAAATTACAGGTTTTCACTGTACAAGTATGTTAAAATGTATATTCTTTTTTCTTATTTTGTTTTCGTGCAAAAAATATTAAATTAAATGAATTTTTATTCTACTACAGAAAAAAGTATATAGCACTAAATTGATACTTGACTTTTTATTCAATATTAAATCAACGTTTCAATATTTTATTACAGTTTTATATCATTATTCATTCAGAAAACAGATTACTTTTCGCCTTCAGATCCAATTGAATATGATTGTTATTATTATGTACAAATAAAAAAAATGTATAAGCTAATCAGATTTTTGAATAATTAACATATAATAATAACAAACTAAATACTCGTTAATTAACACGATTTCAAGTACATTATTCACTCAAATGAACCGCCACTTTATAATCGTTATTATGTTTACCAATCAACAAATTTCTAAATCATTAATAGCAATTTCATTCGCTTCAAACCAGAATTTCAGTACTCCATAATAAATATAATTTCTTCTACACTTTCACAATCTACTAACGAAATTTAAAAATATATATTGTTTTCATTCCTCATCGTGAAAATTTACGTTACACCCACTAAAAAAACCGCTGCCAATTCATTGGCACGTAGCTTCCTCAAACTTGATTTACTGATTCCTTTAATTAATTTTTACTTCCAATATTTAAAATTTCATACTTTATTTTGTACGATGTAAACGGCTTAAAATCGTTTTTATAAGTCTAACAACTCGTCAGGAGTTGATTTTACACGAGAATATTAAATAGTAAAATTTTTTGTTTTAATATTATCCACAACTTTTGTATTTAACATTTTCGTGTAAAATCAAATCCAATCAAGTTATAGCCAAAAATCGCCCATTTTATTTATAACTCCTCAAATATTTTAAATATAAAAGTTGTCGATAATATTGACATAAAACTTTTTCCCATTTAACATATTTCTGTTAAGTTAAATCCTATCAAGTTATATAAAAAAAATAAGAAGGTTCTACTTTATTTTTACTCTTTCATACATAGAGCCATCCTCAATACATTTTAAAAAAAAGGATGCCAATTGCTTGATGCCAGATCTCTATACTCATTTTTTTTGTATATGTAGGTTTGAATGTTATCCATTTTTAAGCATGAAAATGGGTATTTAGAGGGTACATTGTTTTCCAAGGGTTACCACATTTTAAACAGCTTTCCGCACCACCACTGGGGTACTGTTATAGGCGCGTTGAATTTTTGATTTTATTGAGCTTAGGTTTTATATATAAGAAATAATAATAAAATTATATATGATTTTGGGACATGCCGAAATTATATAAAATTACACAATAATTTTTTATATAATGACCCTAAACATTCTCTTTCAAATGCTACCCATCACATTCAGATACATAGAGCCATCCTCAATACATTTAAAAAAAATTGGGAAAATTTTATGGAAAATATTAACTTGAAATTTTTTTAAATATCTTTGAAATTTAAGGACCAATCATTTTGCCCGAATAACTCGACCGAAAACTATCCAAAATCCACCTCTACGAGGAATTTTGAAGCGCTTAAGTCAATTTTTACTCCCGCAATAGTTGGACATACCAAATTCATTTTTTTCATTTTTCAATGTTTACGTTTTTATTAATAACAAAAGAACCGTAATAGCTAGACAAATAATTTTTTTTAGAAAATATAGGTCTTGAAATTCTCTTTCGAATGCCGTCCACCCGATTCAAATACATAAAGCCGTTCTTGAGAAATTACGATTTAAAAAAAAGTGAAAAAAATTTTAACCTCAAATATCTCCGAAATTTATGGATCAATCCTTTTGCCCAAAGAACTCAATCGATTGTGATACAAAATGTACCACTAAAAAAAATTTCAAACTGATTAAGCCAATTTTACTCTAGTTATTGAACGACAAAAAAACCACTTTTTTTTATAAATTATTTTTTTTCTCCAAAAATAATGAATAAAAAAACCTAAAAATTTAGTAAGTTATAGTACTCAGTATTCTTTATAACCAAAAAAATATTCATGTTAATATCTTTTTTTAATTTTGAAATATAACCTATTTACTAAAAATGACGTTTTCATGAATAACTTATGACGAAATATAGCTAACGGCTTTTTTTTTTTTTAAATTGTAGAAAATTTTATTCTGCATACAGAGAGTTTATCGAATATAAATAATATTTGTTCTAAATATAAAAAAAATTGAAAATAAAAATTTTGAAAATTTAAAAATGGCGATAAAAAACAAAAAAATCGATTTTGACAAAAATAAAATATTGACCCCAATTGTTGAAGCAAAATCTGAAAAAATGATCACTCTCTCGTTAAAATCGGTTGAGTAGATCATGAGATATCAGAGTATACGGACATACATACACACACACACACACACACACACACACACACACACACACACACACACATCCATACGGACATTTTCTAAAAATGGTGTATTTCGATTCCAAATTTTCTATACAACATTCCTAAGACATTATCTCACAAACTTTTTTTTTTACTATCACAAAGCTTCCTCTAGGAGGAAGCAATAAAAACCTCATCATAAACACACGACGTTACATAATATGTATCGAATTCTCGTCTACGTGCACTCCATTCCTCTCCTTCGCAACCCCGCACATCCCTTTCTCATCCCAAGAAAACACAATCTAAAAATATTCGAGCCCCCGGCTGAACACAACTTCAGGCCCTCCCCCGATACCCATCATCGCCTTCATTCCGTACCCGAAACCCACGCGTCACTCGACCGAACAGCGCCAAACACGCGCGTAAATATTTAACGCGACAATGGAGGAGAGGAGAGGGGGCAAGCCGCTTTACATTTTTCAATTTTCTCCGCGGCTCATCCGATAAAGTCCTCGTGCGCCCTTCGACGTATCGGGAAATTCCGAAGGAGGTGCCTTGGGCTTGGCAGCTCATTTTTCGAGAGGCGCCTACGCGGAGGAAAGTGAGGAATGTAAGTGGGATTTTTGTGCGAATTTTAATAAAACAAGTGCTTTTCGGAAAGAGCTTTTTAATGTAAATGTAGGCCAACGAACGAAAGATATGGTTCAAGAAAGTAACATTAATTTAAAATAAATTAGGTTCACGATAAAAGGCGAAAAATAATACAAAGAAGTTCTTTCACATTCTACGTAATTTGTAGCAAGAAACTTCTTTTTTCATTATTTTAGCTTACATGCAAATTTTCATTTTAAATAGAACATTTCTTTTGTAGATGGTACAAGTATATTTGATTAAATATAATATGTAAATTAAGTTTAGTATAAAATTCCTTTAAATAAAGATTTCGTAAAATCATAGAATGTAGACTTTATAGTAAAACCGAAAGTAGGTCATTAAATTTAAAATCAAACTATTTCCGATAGATCAATGGTACGGTTTTCTTTGGTTTTGTAAATGAAACTTCTATCTTCATAAAAATGTATTTTAGTTTAATACTAGTTGGCGTACATTTGCCAAATATAATTTACAACATGCTACTGCGAATAAGCCATAACCAGCAACATTGTTTTAATAAAAGTTGGTCCCCATTACACCGCTTCCTTCGCTACCACCAAATGCAAAGCCTTAAAGGCTGCCCGAGAAGATAATAATTCTTAGCCCCAAAGTAGAATTGCTTCTTAAGTGCATTATGCCCCGACTACTCGCGTAATTAAAAAACATTCCCCGGTACACAACTTCGACGTAATAAGCCGTAAAACGCAGATTAAACGCGCGCAGAGGGAGAGGAGGAGGACGGAGTAACGGCCACGAAAGCGCCATTAAGGGAAACAAAGCGTTAATCAGGTAACGCGAACAAACGAAACGCGCGGTGGGCAATTAGTCGCTGTAATTACGGTTTTAAGAGCAAGCCGTGCGCGCAGCTACTTTAAGAGTCTTTAAAAAAGTTGGCGCTGAAAATTTATCGACTCCCGTCCTCTTATCTCGCGTTAAAGATGCGGAGTGCTTTAACAGGCAGTTCGAAGATTGAAAGTCGAGGGAGGAATGTCGAGGTGTTACGATGGAGAGTTCGCGTTGTCCTAATTATATGGGCGATAAAATTCATTTTTACTCGAAGTTCGACCATTTTGGTCTGAGAATGGGATATGTTTGACGGGAATGCGTCAAATTGTTCAAAGTATGTGGAAAATGTTACACGAAAATCCGTGACTGTTCTATACTTAGACTTTTGCTGTAAAATTATCATATACAAAAAGATGATAGAAAAAATGATACTATTTTAATCCGATATTTTAAAATTAAATAGAAATCGATGAAATTTTATTCATTTCTTACAAGCAAATCTCCAGTTGTAATAAGCATTTATTTGTATAATTATTTGGGCTTATCGATTGGCAATATCGTATAACGTGATTTTTTAATAAACATTAAAAATCTTTTTAAATTCTCATTAATCCATCATACAATCTTCAAATGAATGCAATATTGTAGCATAACTAATGAAATTCTGGTACACATTCAACATAAAATTAATTTAGGTAACAAAAGTACCATTTCAACTTACACAAAAAAACCCTTATTCATCTTCCAACCGACATTAAAAAAGAAAAAAGAAAACCACAACCGCTCCCAAACATCGACGCGCGGCCCTTCCCCCGACTTTTCGCGTAGCGTCACTAAAGCCACCCTTGATATCATCATAATCGCGGTAATTGAACTTTTAAGCTCTAATTGCGATCATCTCAAAGCCCTCCCTAATCCTATTATCCGCCGTCATATTTCTCGACTTACTTGTCCACACATAGATCTCAGATTTTCCAAGAGGCAATCTCGGAAGGCTCGCGTTTTTCGATTTTTCGTCGGAGACTAATGTCTGTGGGTGAGTAGTCGTGTTATTGGATGTGTGGTATACGAAGGGAGCGATTGGAATTCCGCGCTCCTCGCGGTTTAACGAACGACGGGCTCGTGACGCGCTTTTGAGAGGAAATTTCTCCTTCGGGATTTTGCTTTTTTGGAAAGAGGATGAAATTCAGCTGAGAATTTTAAATTGAGGGAAATAAGGTGGCGTCTGTTTTTATTCGGTTCAATATACATAACGCGAGGGTTATACAGTTGTAAAGTTTGATAATGCATATCTAACGTATTTTAATATATCATAGTAATATTGTGAAATCTAATATTAAAATAAAAAATAAAAGTAATTTTTTAGAATTCTGTTCTCACAAAGTTTATCCAGATTTATCGGAAAATATTTCCACTTATTTAGAGTTGTTTATATTCGTTCCTATTGTCAAATTATAAATTGGTACTTCAATTACTACTAAAAAAGGAGTTAAATTTCTCCTACGTGATTTACAAATCACTCCTTTTTTTCGACATTCTCTCACAAAATTCAACCGCCCTCGCTCTAAAAAAAGAATCCGCAAAAACTGCCCTAACGACCCAATCAAAATCCCCTCACTCGTTCCCGCATGCAAAACCTGCGCCTCTTTCCTTGATTGTTCACCGTTCAATCGATCCACGCGGCCCAGGTGTTCCCTCACACACTCACACACACGTCAACCAGTTTTCGGCGCTAATTTCGCGGTTTTTCTAGCCGGAGAGAAAGAGAGAGACGTGTAATGTGAAAAATCGCGGCTATTCGTATGCGCGCGCAAAGGGGAAAGAAGTGTATTTAAATTTCCCGGGTGAGAAATGTGCATTGTGTGCTGCAGGCTGCAGTATTGTAGTGTTTCTTTGCGCGCGTTTCATTATTCCTGAAAAATTTGCGGTTTTAAGGAGACGCTTAAATGGTTTTGAGGGTTTTTTGTTGTCATGGGTTATTTGAATATTGTAAAATACAGGTACATGTAAAATTTGTGTTTTCATGTAACATTTGATTTTATTTAGCCATATTGTATAATGAAAAAAATGGTTGTTAAAATAAAGTAAACATTAATGCGTTGGTTCTAAATTTATTATAACTTGGCAGATCCTCTGAATTATTCTTCTCTTATATAAATTTTGAATACGTCATCTGCTTTTTTAGTGCAGATGATTTTGCAATGGTAGTATATATAGATATATAATTGTAGTATAATTTATTAAACTGTATTTTATACTATAATTATTATAATTCTTCACCATCGTTACGTAAACAAAATAATTGGTTAAATAAGAGGAGACAGGAGTCAGAAGGTCGCGATCCATCAAACATCTATTAAAAAGTAATGGAGAATAAGGAAGTAATGGTATGACGACAGATATGTGAGTCGAATTATGAATGAATGAAAGGGTACAATTAGGTATTAAGAAATTCTTCCCATTTAAACATTTAATATAGAGATATAATTTGAAAGTGCATATAAAATTATAAATAACAGTCTATTATTGAACTAAAATTTTTAAGAAACGTAGAAATGTATAAAGGTTAGTTGCTTTTTAAAGTTAACAAAAAAAAATGAAAGAAATTGTCATAAACGTACATTTATACAGTTACATAGAACCTGAAGTCAAAGCCCGCATACGACGGAACTCACAGTCGCGCTCCCCATCTCGAAAGCCCTCCTCAAATTTGAATGGCCGCATTAGAGACAGAAGAAAAAGGAAGGCAACCTTCTCAAGCGAGCATCTCGCACTCCTCCACTCAATCCACAATAGCCGAACTCTATTAGCCTCCTCTCTCACTCTCACTCTCACTCTCCCCAACTCTCGAGAGCAGCTCTCCAAAGTCACACACAAGCCAGATAGAAAAACGCTCGCGCGCGTCGTATACAGAGAAAGAAGCTGCTCTCGGGGCCACTCGGCTGGACGCGGTCTCCGCATTGTGACAAATTGCGGACAAAGAGGAGGGAGAGAGGGGGGAAGATCCTATACATATAAACTTACGCGTGACGCACGCGTCGAAAACAAATTTGGTGAATGGGTCGCACAGGGCGCGCTGCTGCGCCGTACCACCAGCCGATCGACTGGTACCGCCCGCCGCTACCGATACACAGAGAGAGAGGGCCCTGCGCGCACGCAGGACAAATGAGATTTTGAGCTATAGCGCGCAGGTAGCGCGCGAATTTGTCAGAAATTACTCAGCGCGGAGACGAGGGTGTCGGGGTCCCATTGTGCGCGCTCTCGGACTACTTTTTGTCCTCTCGAGACGCAGAGCTCCGCGGCGGCCTGCCCATGATTTGCGTAAAATTTTTATTGCCCAGAGGGGGCGTGTATTAGCGACGGCTGGTGGCAAGAGCTGGTGGCAATAGCCGACCAAGTTTGGATGCAGGCGCGACGCACGCTTTTATGGAGAGTCGTAAAAAGGTTTCGGTGGAAGAGCGGGTTGACGACTTTTGGGAAAATGGAGGTGTTTTATTTGAGAGGAAAAATTACCAGTGTGTATGGAGAGAGAAGTGATTTGGGAATTATATAAGGTTCTTTATAGTTATCGGTAACCATTCGGAATTGAGGAAAAGTTTATGAGCAAAATACTGTTTGTTTCGATGTTATTTTAAGAGAATTCAGGATAACTGGTAAACGCTGATAAATGGAAAAATATTGTCAGAAACTGCTAATGACTTTTACATTCTTTTTAGAAACAATTACGGTTTTATGTGGTTGATTTTGTTATTTTAAAAATTGAACAAAATAGCTGTATGTTATTATTAGGAATTATTCTAGATAAGTTCAACACAATTAAAGCCATGAAAACGAAGCCCAGTGGAAATATAATGATTCTAATCGAACTACACAATTTAATGTTAATGATAATAATTTGCTAATTTAATATTACATATTTGCAAAATAAGTACGTATTGAGTAATAATGGTGCACTATATTGAATGCTATAATTTATTATAAAATATTGCTACTATTCCACCGAATAAAGTGGTGAGTAAGAAAATTTTTTTTGACAGAAATGACAACTTGATTGTAATGTAGCCACTTTACAGCGGAAAATGTGTAAGTAATTTACTTCAACTTCGAGCAACTAAATTAGAAAATTAAAATTTCTTGTTCGAAACGAGAGTTAACTTTACTGCGTTTCAATAAAACTTAACTTTTAATGAGATTATTCTGCAAAATTGTTCCGTGTAAATTAAAGTACTTTCACTGACCTCTAATTTTTAGAACTATTAGTGATACTATATTTAGCAGTACGAAATAAAAATACGTTCACTCAGATGTTTAAGGTTAAGTATTTAATTAAATACTAAGAACTATGTAATTTCCTTTAGAATATTAAAATTGCTTAGTCAATTAATGACTAATTTAATGACGATGTAAAGAAATTACATCATGGTCAATGTGCATTTTAACGTTCACTATATCATTAAATAATGACATTTTTTAACTATAAGACATTTGCCAGTAATCGATACTTCTATAACATGAAAAAATCAATTTAATTTATCAAAATAATACAACATTTTTTAAAATAACTTAATATGTAAGAAAATAAAACAAAAATAAATTAATAATATTAAGATTAAAAGTAAATACGCGCTTTCCTGAACAAAGTGTATATGTTAGACACATGCACAAATGACAAAATTAAAAAAAAAATTATGATTTCGGTGTCCCAATAAGTCGAAAATGTATTTTAAGCCACATCTTTCGTGATTGATTGTTTCCCTTTTGATGTCTTACAGTGGACTAGAAAAATTTCAAACGATTGATAATGAATCTTACTTTTAAAAAAGGTTTAAAAATAACCTTATGTCGAACGTAAATCATTCCGTGAAGAAGTATCGCACACTCGTCCATAAAGCTTTCAAAGTGTAAATAAAACTGGAATAACGACCATTTTTTACTTTTTAGAACTAAAAAATATTTATTCGATCAAAAGGTACACTAGCTCAAAGTCGAGCGTAAAATGCTTAAAATATCGTACACATTGCAAGGTACGGATTTTTTTTTTATTTTCCAGTGTATGTTCTGTATTTTATTAGCAATTTTTAAACTTCATTTGCAACACTTTCTCGATTTACGTTTGACGTACGGTCACTATTGTCCATTTTAAAAAATGAGAATTCATACTCAAAAATGTTTCAGCCTTTTATTTGACATGTTTTAAGTTACAAAGAACGCGAAAAATTATAGTTGCGAAAGGTGCGCCTAACAAAAATATTTTTCCGACTACTTTGAAATTTTGTTATGTACTTTTTCCGGTAAAAAATCATCAATTTCCCTTTCTAACATAAAAACTACAAAGTAAATGCAACTCGCGCCAACATTTCCACATCCCGTAATTCGACTTCATCAACCCTCCGCACAATGCCACCATCCCACCGAGTCTTATTCCGCGAGAAAAGAAGCCGAGGCCTTTTATTCTTCTCTTCCTTTCGCGTTCGCGAAATCAATATGTAGATGCAGCGCGCGCACTGCACACGTGCCGTTTTACGCACTTGTCGGAGTAAGTAATGCACTTACCCTCGCGCGCGAGCGCGGCTGTCTTTCTTAGATCTGCGTCTTTGCATTTTAAGGCTCTTTTTTCCCTGAATTGGGTCGCGTTTGGTTGGCGCTGAATTTTACGCGAACGCTGTTATTATTATTATTTTTTGGAGAGAGAAAGGAGGAGGATTTTCGGAGAAAAATGCGAGTGCTTTCGCCTGGATTTTTTCGCGAACTTCGTCGGGCTTATCGGCTTTTGTTCGCTGGAACATCAGTGAAATATTGATGATTAAGTCTATGTAAATGGGATAGTGAAAAATTACTGACTGGTGGGAAGCGCAGTAAAGATCTACTTAGCGTTTTGATGAATATTTAATTCTTGAGCTGATGTAATAGAAATTCATCCATTTTCAGTAATTTGAATATTGAGCGACTTCATGGTTTTATATTTAGAAATATTTCGTATACACTGATGTTTACAACGTTTGCTTTTTAAAATAATTTTCTGTGTATAAATTTTCATTTTTAATAACTTTCATGACGAGTGAATTTTATTTTGAATAAATACCGCAAATGCTGAAACGACAAAGTAAATAATTTAATGAGAGGAAATTCTTGGAGGTCTAGAAAAGTAAAAATCATAACATAGTTAAAAGCTACCGCGGCAACTTTTCAGACTCGTTTCGAAACTTCTCTTGGCTTTCGTTACTTTGGCTAACTTTATATTAATTTAAACTGACGTAAAGAATCGAATTTTTAATAATTACGTTCAATTTCTAACGCTGAGTGAAGTTTTCATCTACCTATATGTCATTTATTAATCTATTTTTGTCAAAAAAATTTAGATTTATTATGACTGTTCAATTTATGTCTATATTTAGTGAAAAATACCTACTCTGAAAGGATACTTTCACTTTCGCTAAAATGTTATTACAACTGTAACAAAGAATCTTTATGGAGTATATCTTTTTCTCTCTAAAAACCACTACCTTTCAAATATCAAATTACGCGACATTAAACACATACACTCCACTTACCGTTCGTAGCTATACGTACTCCGATTTTTCATCTCATTTCTCGTTACCCATTTCTCCGGCGAGCACACAACATTTCAATCTCCGTTTACAAACGCGAAACTAATTGATAAGATTTCTCGAAGCAGTGCGCTGTGTATATACATGCTTTTGCCCCCTTAATTTTATTAAAAACTGGCGGAACGAATGTCTGCGGCGACTGAAAGGACGCGCGCGCATGCGGAGGAAGGGGGACGTGGTAAAGCAAAACAGTCGGCCGGCGCAATTCAATTAAACCCTTTTTCAATTTTCCCAGGAGCCCCGACGAAAGTTCGTCTTCTTTTCAGATTAATTTCAACGGGGTACACTCGCGCGGTTTTCTTATGACTTTTACGGGAGATAAGATGAGTTGGTATATCGTTGGCGGTTGGAGTGGAGCAGGTATTGTTGGGAATGCATCTTGATATCTGTATGAAAAGAAATGTAACTTAAATGAATGAAAAAATTAGTCGGCGAAGTGGGTATGATTGGGGACATTTTGGGATTTATAAATATTTAAGAAAAAAGAATTAAATATTCTTTAAAATAAAAAATATTCTTAAATTTACAAAATTTAAGAATGTGGATAAGATTTAGTTTTGTACGAAAGATTGTTTAGAAAAAAATAATTAAAATTTGATTCATAGAAAAATTTAATTAGTTGTAAATAGTAAGCTAAACTTTGAGAATAAGTCTAACGTATCTCGTTAAAAAATGTAGTTTCCAGTATCCATTGTAGATATCCACTACCAACTGCAAGGATGAAAAGTTGAGTTAGAATATGGCTTATTTTCTTTTAATTAGAAGCTTTTATTCAAGCCTCACTTTTTTAACAAAATATAGAGTAAGACTCGTTTTTGTTGGCGATAATTTTTCTTTGATTAAAATAACTGTGAAAATCGTGCTTTGACTAATGTACAGTAGCAGCCCCTTTTTCAATTTAATTCATAAGAGTATTTGTTCTAATTATAGAAAAAATTCATTTCTTTGCATACAAAGTCTTGCATAGAATTTTGAATTTTAATTTCAGTTTGCAAAGTGAAAAATGTAAAAGTGTTCTCTTTGCAGTCATAAAATGGAATGCTGTAAAAGGACAACATTTCCTTTCATTACTTAATGCAGTTGATTACTTATTATCTTACTTTAGCAAAAAATGTCTTATTAATAAAGAAAATCCTATGCAAATAAGTTTTCGCAAAAGAAGTACACGAACTTTTCAACTTCTATATTAAATTTTCCTTATCTCCAAGTTTAAACTAATGAATTTTTCATCTTTTCACACTAAAAAAATTCGCAAAGTCCGCAAGGACTGACTGAAAAAACAACCGTGCTAAAGTTTACTTACCAACCAAATCCAATTATCCCAAAAAACTGTTACAAAACTGTTATCACACCCTCAGCGTTACATACCCTCTTCCCCCCTCTCTCTTTCTCTTCCTCAATGAAACTCAAGCACGCATCAAATTCACGCTTCCACAGGCTTTACGTCGCTTGCACTGGCGCGCGCAACTTCGGTTTTACGGCTTTTCTTTGACTGGGGAAAATTCGTGTGCGTGTGTCTTTTGTCGCGGGAGGGCCAGAACTCAGCTGCTATGCCGCCGGCGTAGAGAAGAACGAGAGAGAATCAAGGAGGCGGAACATTGCACGCGGACTACTGATTTTAATGATTTTTCGAGAGAGCCGCGGCAAATGGGAGAAGGGGATATGGTTTTTAGCGTATAAGGGGATTTCGGGGCGCGTGGAGTGTAACGGCGGTCTGATTGATGGTCCGTGGTAATGGTACAAGTAGGCTATTTCACATGAGGATTTTAAGTGAGGGTATATAACAGCGGAATGCGAACTCCGTGTAATGCCGAGGAAAGCCTCTATGTACACAGATTTTAAAATCACGCTATTGAAGCAGTAAATGGGTAGACCAATTATTATTACTTATTTAGATGCGATAAAGTTTGAATATTTGTAATTTGCATATGATGTATTTAGACCTTCATATAATTATTATGTCTGTTTTTTTTTTCTTTTGTGTGTGTTTTTGTAAAAAAAAAAAAAAAAAAACAGATGGAATTCTCATTGCAGAGTTTCAAACAATATACAATCAACAACATACATCTCAACTCCAAATTTTTTGCATTAGATTTTTGACAATGGGGAATTGTTCAGTTAAAAAAAAGTTGTAAAAATGAAATTTTGAAACAATAAAATACAACTAGGTTAGTCACTTTACCTAAATAAGATTCGTTGCCACTTTTCTCAACTCTAACAATCCGAAAATCGTAACACCACGTGCCTTTCAAACCACGTTGCTCACCATCCAGCGTATCACCGCAGTTTACCCAAAAATCAAAGTCCTTCACCCAAACGTCATCCCGAGGCGACACTTTGCCTCTCGCAAACAAACGGCCACCTCTTGAACCAAACCATTAATATTATTCCCCGAACGCTTTTTGCACGCAGCCGAGAGCTTACAAGTGCGCGCGATTCTTTCCACACAAACAGCGCGGTTACTCTCTCTCTCTCTCTCTCTCGCTCATTCACCCTCCTAAATACACCCTCTCGAAGCCGATATATTCCCAGGACCTAAACGCGCGCGACAATAATGACACGCCGAGAGTCGAGGTCCACTCGAGGGTGACATTCACCTGAATAAATTGAAAGCGCGCGCGCGCTCTCGAGGCCGATAAAGAAAGCCACTCACCGTTGCGCGCACATAATTAATACAATCGCGGTTCTGTACTCGGAAAAGTGTCGCCAAAAGGGAAGAAGAAGAAGAAGAAGCAGCGAGGTTGACATTGTGTCGCAGGTCGTTCACGGATGTCCACCCGCTGGGCCGGCCCGGATGGACGGCGACCTTCGAGTGGCGGCTGCGCGCGGACTAGGTTACAGGTACTCCAGTCCGACAATGCGGAGCGAAAGCCACACGGTCAGTTTTTCCGCAGGAAAGCTTTTATTCATTGTCGCGATTGTCACCTGTGTAGCTCTTTCTTGACTTCTTCTCGGGCTCTTTTCTTCGAGCTAAGCTGTGGCTCCTTGAGAGGCCGAGGAGGAGGAAGTCAATTGTCGCGCGGAAACGCTTAAGAAGATTTTTTTTTCTCCTTGCCGACGGCTTTTCTTCTTCTTTTTTTCTTCCGAGGAGAGCCGTGTTTCCGGTTCGCAAATTCCATTCAGTACGCCGCTTTTTATAGACGCTAAATGGGGATCGAATGGGGGGTCGTTCCGGGGAAAGCCGGCGGATGTCGCGGGTGTTCCGCTCGAGTAGCGTTTGTTCGTCTTCTATTTTTGCTCTCGAGTGTATTAGTTTGTAAGTGGCTAGTTACGGGCTGGTTTACGAAATGTTTGGTGGAGAGGGCGAGAGATGTGTCCTGGGAAGTGGCTTGGGTATTTATTTGTTCATTTGTAGTTGGTAGAGTTTAATTGCGAACAAATACGGATGGTTAAGATTACTCGTAGATAAAATAAATGGCTTATGCAAATTGGTGTGTGGCTGAAGGGGGAGAAGAGATTTATCGTACTTTAAAATTTAAGATTTGAAATAGTCGACTAGAATGTTTATATATATATATATATTTTTTTTGTAAAAGTTAGTGAAAATACAGTAAAACTGACATTGTCGTGTAAAAAATACTGAAAGTGTAACAATTTATGTATTTGAAACAGCAAAGTTTTACAAAATAATGAGTGTCTCATGTTTATAAAAAAAGACAGTAATTCACACGTTGTCAGAGACAAATTCATTTTCGATACAAGACGTGTACATTCAATCTTTAATGTTGTTACTATATTAAATAGTGTTTTCTTATAATACGCGTCGGTGAAAAAGCATCGATAGCGAAAATAAAAGTGTCGTTCTCTGTGTTTGATTGTACAGTATTATACCACCGAGAAAAAAAAATTACCATTAGTTTGCATTGATACAAATCAAGTTTATAGAATTATTTACTATATTATATACTTTTATGTATCACAATTCTCTGGATTCAACCACATATAAAGTGTTCTTCAAAATAGGTTTTATACATTATTTCTTATCTTCGAACAGTCTTCTATCACTCGTTGTCTTGAATAAACACAAGGAAAAACGCTATAAGTCCATTTTTTTCAACATGTTTCCGGAATAACCATATATCTCAATTTATTTTTACAATAATTCCTGGAAAAACTATATATAATAACTCCACTTTTGCTCATCCAATATCCTAGAAAACCATATAACTCCACTTGACCACGTTTTCAATTGGATATTTTTGGAATAAACTATATACAATAACTATATTTATATACGTTTTAAAGCAATTTCTATAACCAGTACCGACCTATATCGACAATATATACCATAGCCACCTTTACACAGTCAATATGTAGTGATGTTCATTGGCGTGGCTAGTATGATAGTATATTGGTTCTTGAATTCTTCGTGAATAATGAATAATAAAAAAAGTTACTGGGAAAACAATATAATTGCCATTAAGCCCGGAAAAACCATATAACCACTCAAATTTTTTTATTCCCGAGAAAACCATATAAGTGAAAGTCGTTTTCTAAGACATGAACGCTATTGGGTCTATTTACTATGGTATAATCAATATGTTATTTAGATAAGTATTTACAGATGCAGTGTCGTGTATTTAATCTCATTAATTTCTTTTAATTTAAAACATTGATACGAAACGAAAAACTCGATTCACTCGAAATCATGAAAAGTGGAGATATGTGGTTATCCCTATAAGTCACATAATTATAGTTGCAAATATTAGAATAAGTGCAGTTTACTGAAAACCATAAAAAGGATAACTATATAATCATTACAATTAAATCGTACAATAATAGCAACACCTTTATACCCATTTTTCTCCATGCACAGACAAATCAAGTTTTTCGATTCGACCATTGCAGTATAACCTACTCCCCTTATAAAACAAGTTCAACTATCTCATTTATAAACAACAGGTACAACGTCATAACTCGATACCCCGGCCAATCATCATCAACCGATCGATAAACTTACGACCACCCCTCTATTACCTGGGGAACAATACCGCGAGGCCGAAACCAGGCCAGCACGCATTTCGACTGCACAATCCCGCTTCATAAACCTCGGCCACCGGTGTACATATACCTTTAACGAATTCACCGATACGCTCGCATCTGCATATACCGCCCAAATTTACGAGCATTATACGTGGCATCTCCGCGCGCTCGCGCGATGCTCCATTCGGTCCGCGCGGCGCGATCAAGACGTTAACGCCGCCCCTGATTTGCATGCGCGTTTTGGGCTGGGCCCTGATCGATTCGCGAGCGCGTGGATTAGCGACGGAAGAGGATGGAGGACGATTTATTATTGGTGGGGATGTGGATGTGTTGAGTGCATGTTTAAAATATGCTAGTGTTGGTTTATGATGCGGTTTCGGCTGTATGGGTGGTAGTTTTGGAAGAATGGTGATATTTGTAGAGGTAATTTGCATATAGAGAGTAGTGTGATGTTTATCGTACGCGTGCACTAATGTTCTTGTGTTGACAGTTGCAATGGGTCGCTGAAAATTCTACAATAAATGCAGAAACTCCTACAAAAATAATAATTTACACATATATATTTTTCTTCGTGTGTGAAAATTGTACGAAATTTGTACACCGAGAAAAATGATTTATTAAAAATTACTATAATATATAGGAACGTGGGGAAAAATCTCAAATACAAAAATTTTTACTATATTTTGTAGTAAAAATTGATACATAGATAATAAAAGTTGCTATGTACATAGTAATTTTTACTATAAAATATAGTAAAAATTTTGGTATTTGAGATTTGTCCCCACGTTCCTATATATTATAGTAATTTTTAATACATAATTGTTCTCAGTGTAGAAAAACATTTTTAGGTTTTAATGAATTTCAAGATAATGTTTCTATTGACAGATTGTGCTTGAGGTTTGCAGTTAATAATGTTTTGGATTTACGTAACAGGCGACATATTTATATAATGCTATCATGTCATGATAGAGAAAAACGAAAATAACTTCACAAGTCATTTCAACTTCAATTTTGAACTTTTATTAAATTCAAAAAAATTTTATTTAAAGGAAAAGATAAATTTAAGGAGAGAGAGTATACTAAAATTGATGAAAAAATGTTTACTCATATTAATATGGGAATGTGTTGTTTGAGTAATAAATTGCATACAGATTTTTGTCTTCAGATTTTGAGATATTTAATTTTTTCTAATTTTAATTACAGAAGTTTATGTATAGAACCAGATTGTTATTAATTATTGTTTAAACTATTTAAAAGCAGGACTCAATTTCATATGTTAAAATGATTATTATTCATATACTTAAGCTTATAACATGCATGTTTTTCTTCTTAATCTTTCGTTAATACTCGCATAATCTGTTCACGAAACATTTACATTTAAAATTCTGATTTGCTTCTGTTTGACTGTTATTTAGGAATATATGTTTGAATAGTTTCAATCTTTTAGATTAAACTTTGTTGCGTCAGGCACATTTTTTAAACACAAAATTAATGAATATTTATAGTTGTAAATATAAACTAATATGATAGTATTATAAAAATAGAATAAATTAATTATAATAAACTTAACTTATACCCCAACAAAAAAATACTTTATCATATAAATAAAAAATGTTGTTGTTGCTTTCAGTATCCTATACCCTGAAGTAAAAATAATAAATTATATTTCGTTATAATTTATTGGATATGGTATAAGTTTACACGTAATAATTTTCATTACGTTTCATTAATAAGTCATTCAGAAAACCAAAATATTTTCGTCTTATAAATTGTCAGTAAAAATTTTTCTTGCTTAAAAAGAATTTACATTTTTTCACCACACTAAAAACTTATTTCAAACTTTCAGAACACATATTAATTTTCCTCAGCGCTTTATAAAATAATTCAAGGCAACCTAACGTTGCCTAGCTATAAATCGATGCAATACCATTAACACTTCTGCACATCACAAAAAATGTCTCTATCAGAAACCCAATCAAGCCGCACCATGAAATTCCTGCCACCTCCACACCCAAAAAATAACACGTTTCACACCAAACGACTATCCACACGTCACACAATTAATTGACTCAGCCTCAGCGCCGCCTCCGCCCCGTCCGCCATCGAACTCGCGCCATCGCACGCTCGGGAGAGCGTTAATTAGCTTGTCGGGAAGCGACGCCTCGAAATTACTATGCAATTTCGCGCGTTTTATCGATTCAGCGCGCATATCACGCCGAGTTCGCACTTTATTTGCTTCGCGGGCCATTGCGTGTGTTCGCGAATAATTCGTCGGTGTGTGCGTATTTTGCAATGGAACACAGGCGGAATTATACTGTTTGTACGTAGGATGGGCAAGTTTTGGTCAGAAGCGAAAATTAATTGAGTTTTGGTAATAAAGTTGACAAAAAAAAAAAAAAAAGAACTGAGTGGAATAAGGTGAAGAAAAGGACTATAGGTTTTTGGTATTCTGCAAAGAGTAAGAAACAAATAAAAATGACTGTGCCTTTATCTTAGTTACAGCTGTGCTACTGAACAAGTGTAACATATTACTCGTTATAGCTATATTTTTCAAATATATGTTTTATTAAAGAATTAATATTATTTAATATTTTCGAGTTTGAGCAATGAACAAATAATTTTCAGAGTTTTTAGAATCAATTCATCTTCTAACACAGTTCACCGCCTATAAGTTACTGCATTTATGCGATTATCTGGAGTCACTTCACGTAATTCGGAATAAAATATTTTGGTAGTTTATCAAAGATAGGAAAAAAAGCGTTTTAGTAGCGCTATAATACATTTGCTCAATATTACTAAATAAACCATTGAAAAAATGTTTCTATATACGCCGATTTTGTAGACATCCGTACTTTTTATTACAATAAGAACCGCGTTATTCTCCCAAAATTTCGTCTTGTCACACTGCGACTCTAAAACTCAAAACACCCCATCTTTATAAAAAGACACTGAAACACACCACTTCCACCCGAATCGAACATGAACAAAACAAACTCACGGACAATTCGTCATCGTGCCGCGCGCGGGCTCTCCATTCACCCGCGTTTCTTTCATTTTATATTTGTATTCACGAGGCCGCGTGCATGCATGCGTTGTAATATACCAGCGAGAGAGAGAGAGAGAGAGAGAGAGAGAGAGAGAGAGAGAGAGATCGATCGATTGACAATTTCCCTTTCAATCGCGGCGTCTTCTAAGCATGACGGCTCGTGATGCAGCATTCGAGAACGAGTTCGATAATGATCTGTTTTACCTCGACAGAGATGTATTCATTACGCGTCTGTGTGTAGAGAGCGTTTTGTGTATCGCTTACGCGAGTGGCTGCGTTTTGTGATTTTTCGCGCGCGCGCGCGCGCGAGACGACATTAATCATCATTAATCACGAAGAGGCAGGGTCATTAAGAGGGTGTAAAGTGCGGCGTGAATCGTGTTTTAGTAATATTGCCTGTTCTTTTGTGGAAACGGAGCGATTTGATGTTTGAATGTATCATACATACAGGATTATATTTTTTTTATCGGGTGATGGGATAATGGATTTTATTCGTTGAGTACGGATATGGTTGACTGAGTAAACAATTTTTTCGCGATCATTATGTGTGTACAGATAAAATTAATTTGTACCCTTGTAGAAAATTAACTATTTTTGTTAGCTAACGTGTTAATTAAATGGAAGCATTTTCGACCAAAATCAATATTTAAACCTTATTAAAAGTATCGATAATTATAATCACATGTTCAAATATTGACAATAGAATATGTTCTTATGAACGAAAATTGTATTTTTATCTTTAACAACGAAATAATTTTAGTGTGACATTTTTAGCTCCAAAATTAACCAACAATTAGCCAACGTGTCGTTAACGTTTCTACCAGGGTATTTAATTGATTTGACGTTTATTTAAAATCAGATGATCGAACTCATTTATGGAACGTTTTGGTACAGTTTGTATAGTTATGTTTACTAAGGATATGATGAGACAGATTCAGAGAAAACACAAGATGGTTTACTGGGAATGAAAATTCAAGAGCTACTTTTTCTAGTATTAACTGAATTAGTAAATTTCATTTATTAAATCAACTTTTGTTTGAATGAAATCAAGCTACTGGTATTAATAGTGGAAATATAAATAAAGTGAGCCACGAAAAAAGTATTTAGACGTTAGACAGTTATTCGTTAGACTTAGGTCCCAACAAACCCGTGTACGTTTGGCATAGAATCAGTAAAATAAAGAGTAAAGGTAAACTGTTTGTTAATTTAATCTGGTACGTACGAAAAAATATCTCTACCGACTCTACACTCACTATAACAACAGATAATATGCATTTTAAAACGATCTCGTTATCTGCCATTGGACTATAAGAACCAGATAAAATCGATCGAAAATATTATTTCACATCATTAAGTAACCGTAACAATCGAATCACGCGTCTCTCAAAAAGCAACTACTTTCACTCATCCGAAATCCTAGTTCGCATCAACAAAGCGTCTCGCACTGCACTTTACCAACTCCCCCAAAGACTTCTCGCTCCGCTCTCGCATATAACGCGCAGCCAACGAAGAGCAAGCGCGCACGTGACGTTCGAGTTTCCCTTTCGTATCATCTCGAATTGATTGACTTAAACAGTTGTCAAAGCCACTTTCATTAGCGTCGTCCTCTCTTCTCCGCTCTCCCTATCCCTGGCATTCGTCTCCCCCACAATTCGCCACGGAAGCCCCGCGCGTACTCGAGGGTCGATCGCGTATTTGTTCAGTGCAGGTGTGCGCGCATGGGGACAAATTGCGCGTGAAACGAATCGGTTGGCGCACGCGCAATGAAAAGGGAGAGAGAAGAAAAAAATTGAATTCCAAGTAGAGCGCGTGTATAGGAGCCGAAGATTTTTTAATTAAAGCCGTGATTAAGCGCTTTTTGCGGGGCGGAGGGATGGTTTGTAAGAGCGCGCGTGTGTGCGTGTGTGTTTTAGGGGTACGGGTCGAGCGTTAATTTGGTCTTGAGGGAATAGAAAAATGACAATTGGTCGTTGGTGGAGGAGGAGGAGGTGCTTTGGGAGTTTAGAAGGCTGTGTTGCAAAGATGATGGAATTATATAGGAATAGCTAAACGCAAAAGTGCATTTAATGTAAACGGCGAATAAAACGTTAAATCGTTTATATTTTGTTTTCCACTTTGTTTTTTCATATATACAAAGAGTTCAGATATACTGATTAATGTTTTATTTTGTTATAAAAAATACTATGGCGATAAATGTCGAAATAAATGTTATAAAATCACTGTTAGATTTTTATTCGAATAATTTTTTTATTTTTAAAAAGGAGGTGGAAATTTCAAGTAATAAGTGCCAAGCGCGTGTGTTTTACGCGTTAAAATCGCTAGTATGAGAAAAAAATGAGTTGAACAAAGCCAATATTTCTTTTTGTTTTAATGGTATTTCTTATCTTTTGAGAAAATAATAGAGTAAGTATTATGACAAGATAAATTCTTTACATTATAAACCTTTAGACAAGTTAGTCCGGGCGCTGGTGTCCTCTGAGTATTTTTTTCGAGGTCCCCTCAGTACCTCGGGGTTTTTTTATGTGTTTTGGGTCGCTAGAATTTCGAGGGTACCAGTCCGAAAAGTGGACAGCTTATTTATTATTAACATTTTTTATAAACAATATAAAAAATGTTATATTTTCGATTTAAAAAAAATACTAAGTTATTCTCTGTCATTTTCTGAGCAAAAATGCTCCTTATCAACTTTTCCCTCTAACCCATAGTTTCTCAGAAAAAAATTCCCAAAGTTTTAAAAAATTTGATTGAACTAAAAAAAAAATTATTTTTTCAATTTTCAAAAATCCGAGCAATTCTCTGTCATCTTCTATGCAAAACTGGTCCTGATCAACTTTTCTCTCCGACTGGTAGTTTTCGAGAAAAAAATTCCCAAAGATTCAAAAAATCACATTTTTTCAAACTTTGGGAATTTTTTTCTGAGAAACTATGGGTCAGAGGGAAAAGTTAATAAGGAGCATTTTTGCTCAGAAAATGACCGAGAATAACTTGGTATTTTTTTTAAATCGAAAATAAAACATTTTTTATATTGTTTATAAAAAATGTTAATAATAAATAACCTGACCACTTTTCGGCCTGGTACCCTCGAAATTCTGATTCAGCGACCCAAAAAACATAAAAAAACCCCGAGGTACCGAGGGGACCTCGAAAAAAATACTCAGAAGCCACCAGCGCCCGGACTAAGTCTCTTAAAGCGTGATATAAACTTTTTATGGTATAATACTTTAATTAAAAATGGGATATGCTCCTTCAACATTCTTCCTTTTGTTTTTATTTTACGACCTACACATAAATGCGCTCTTGCATACTATACACCCCCACATATAGTCGCATAAAATGATTCTTAATATAAAAATTGTTAAAGGAATTATATGATTAAGATACAAAACGCAGAGCTCCAAAGAGACTGAATTAGTAGAGATTTTGTTGATTGAACAGATTGTTAACTGTAACTATTTAATTAGCATAAATTATGGATGTAAAAGTCACATTTATTATTGCAGGGCGTAAAACTTGATTCCATCATGCAACTTATTATCATTGAATCTATTCCCTACAAACCCTATACCGCTCTTCCCGCGTGCGCGAAAGAAACGCAACCTCCAGTACTCCAAATTAGATTACACGCACGCGCGTCGTCAACGAGCATTTAAATTCCCTGCTCAGACAATTCTGCGCGCTCGCAGTTTCGCCCCCTTGCATAACGACGAGTCGCGTACACGTGCACCCGCGCGCCGACGACACACATATATCGGTTCGTCATGGACCGCGTCCCCGAAATACCAGAGACTCTCGCTGACAAGCGTTAATAGGCGTTATATATCAATATTGTTCGTTGCGCCGGACACGTCGCCAGCGAATTTTATTCATTGTGCACGGGCGCGTGTAATGGTCGTAGTAGAAGATGCTTTGGCGATGAGTCGGGGTTAGAGGGTGCGGCATGGTGGTAGAGGGGGAGTTGCAAGGAAATTTATTGGAGGTTGTTTCGTTGGTATTGTTGTGATTGTCATTAGTGTAGGTATAGTTTATAAGGGTGGCACTGTAATGATTACGTGCCACTGTGAAAAAAGCTGCGATTTAAAAACCTGTAAATAATTGTTTACGAAATATTTTCGAGAAAATGTGCCAGAAATGTTTTTAGTTGCCTTGCGGATCAAAATACACAATTGTTTGTGTGGATATGTGCGTACATTCATATCTCATCTCTTCTTTTCGTTTCCTTATAAATGGGGAAGAAGAATATCTTTCTCGTTAAATTTGTTTTTCTTTTGTTTCACAGCGATCTCATTTTGAGTGAAATAAAATTTTTATTATCTAATGAACCGTAATGACAACGATACGATAATTCATAACAGAAATAAACTCCTCCTAATCAAGTAATACCCGGTTTTTTTCCATTCATCATTCGTACAAATTATCATGAGCACAATAGCTTTTCGATAGTCATTACGTCGATCTCTCACCTCGATTTTACGAAAAAAGAAACTTATTAACGGCAGAAGTATAAAAAAAGAAAGGCTCTCGCTCAAAAAAGGGAAGCGACGTGTCATTGCGGCCAGGACGAGACACGCGCACGTCCGTCGATCCAATTCGATTCCATCGAATCGAACGACAAATTCGTATTAATGACTCGCGGCGCGCTTCTCTTTTCTGCAAACTCACGTGCCCCGGCAGTTGGCTGCTGCTCTATTCTGTCGGGGAAAAAAATTCATCGGCGACGTATGTAGAGTGGAACGAGAGCGGCATTTAGATGTCTGGCAGCAATGCAGATGTGTCAATTCGACGAAACAGATGCTTCGTCGTGCCGCAGTCGATGTGGATGAATGAAGAAAGTGATACCATGGATGCATGTTTTTTATTGAGGCAATGCATGAGTTTATTTTGATATTTTAGGTTGACTTGAAAAATTTAATTAACAAATAAGTCAGTACAAGTGAAAATCCTCATCAGATTGTATTTAACAGCTATACTGATTAAACAATACATCAGAGTGTTACAAATAAATATTAGCTAGACCCTGGTAGAAATTTGTCTATTACGAAATTGTCAGAAAGTCAGTAAATAGCTAGAATAAATGGCTAGTTAATGGCCGTGTTGAAACGCTTTTTCCCCTATTATTCGCCTATTTAATAGATTGGAAATAGAATGGTATAACCTCAAAATATTCAATTTAAATTTACTCATAGACTTGACGTTACATTTAAGGGAATTCAATTGCAATAGATAGATTACGAAAATGTAAACAATGAACACAGACTAAAAAATCATTTACAGCATTCCTTTCACCCATATTTTTCTATTAGATTCTGTCTCTCTCACTCCTCGTCATAAGAACAAGCCTTCTACTAGCCATTTTCTAACTAAAAAAACTGACCAACAGTTTCTTTTTCTCTCTAATTTTAATACCTTTGAAATAGTTAAGAACAAGCTTGTGTAAATCTTTAAAAAAGTCTTTCGATTTTCAATCTATTAAATGGTCGAATAATGTTGGAAAAGTGGCTACTTTTTGGCTATACCTCACTAAAACTAGTTATTTATTAGGCAAATAATGAAGTCAGTTTCCACCAGGGAATATTCATGTTTAAAATAGTTTTTAGCTTAATCAACGTGCGGAAATGGCATAGAATTTTTTATTTCAATAAGATTTTGTTATTTACTGCCCAGTTTTGATTTCGCCTCTGTCGAGTAATAAGAAAAGTTACTAAGACTTTCATTGTTCCCTTTTATTAATGATAATGATAAGGTAGGTATAATTTTTTTTTTTTTTTTTATCTGTGGAGGTGGAGAATGCATTGACGCACCATAGAGGAGGTATGCGGGCCTCAGTACCCCATGTGTAGGGCTCAGTCCCTCCAGTCTTTTCGTCCATTATGAGGACGACGAGCCTGGGGGGGGGGGAGAATACCTACTAAACTCCCACCTCATTACACCGGGCTTATAATCACGCTGGTAGCCTATTCGGATTTCTTCAGCGTGGCGTCCCTGCAATTCTTACGGAAGAATTCTTTCTGCGTTTAACGTTTCTACTCTGCACCCGGCGTTGGCGCCCTGCCTACTTTTTGCTACCTATTATTTACGGCGCACTCGTGTTCGGTCTTCTTGTGTAGATCACGAGGTGCTTTTCGGCTTTTATTTCGCGCAGTACGCTCTCTACAAATCTCACGCCTACGTCCCATTGTTTTTTCTCGCCTAGCATCGCACCTACTATCGTGTCCGGTGATACCCTTCCCGTAATACGTTCAAGTCCTTCCCTTTTTGCTGAACGTATGCTCCACTGCATCCTCCTGTGTTTCATAATACATGAAAGCAGAGCTCTGTACCTTATCTATTTTGAAGAGATAGGAGAGGAAATTAAAAGCCGTGCCCCGGCGGTAACCCCAAGGGATAATCCACCTGCTTCCAGCGCTCCCGCTAGCATAAGTGAGTGCCCTTCGGAACATCCAGGCTCCTCGTCTCAAGGTAGCTCATCATTCTTATCACACTATACTGACCCTATCTCCTCTCACTCCCCTCTCTTTCCAGATCAATGCCCTCAGGATCAACCCCTCTTCAAGAAACCCACCACAAACTGGTCTTCAACACTTGCAAGATGCACTGAGCAGCGATTCTGATGACGATCCAGGGACCTCCAGCTGTGTGCCTCCGGAACCTCCAGAAAAATATTCTGCTCACTCTTCCACCATGAGGTATCTCAAGCAAAAAGAAGGGAAGATCCCGGCTGGTTTTACCAAGGAGATGGAGAGATGGCTTGATGACAGATGGAATCACTTGATAAACCCCTCGAAGGAACTCCTCCTGGGATCGATGAATCGCCTGTGTCTCGTCCTCATATTCCAACCAAGAGATTGCTGCCATCATAAAAACAGCAGCCAACAATCTAGCTCTAGCCAAAGCTAGGCAGAGTTACAAGACAGATAGGAGGGACCGATAGAGGAGCTTAAAAAGATATCTTCTATATTGAGTGATGCCATAAAAGTGCTCCAAAGGGATATAAACAGGCAGGCAACCAACACTAGAGAGATGATCACTGATCACTTGCAGTCCTTCAGAGCTACTGCTGTTAGTTCTATTAACGAGTTGTCAACACTTATGGACAAAGTAAAGGTCTCTACAACACCCACTCAAATTCGAGTGCTCCAGTCTGTACAGTAACCTCCAGCATTGGGGTTCCAATAAGTCTCAGAAGAACTCAATTTCCTGCAGGTCCTGTTAACCAAGACACAAGGCCCAGAGGAAAGCCGGTTTTAAAGAGGCAAGCCTGGGTTAAAATGATGAAAAAATCGAAATTTTTTTTAATACATAATGAGTTTAAACATTTCTTGAAAAATATGCTCCCACAAACCCGTTTTTCGAAATTCGATTCCGTATTTTATTGCGAATAAAAAATGTAAAACAGAAAAAATCGAATTTTCGTGAAACGAATCCCAAAATTTGTCGAACTCTTTTAAATGTTGAAAATAATCATTCATATTCTGAAAAATATTTAATTTAAGGGTAGAGTACCATTGAAAAAACGATGTCCATACATAAATTTGATAATATAATATTTTCTTTCATATTTTTCGAAAATTGTATTATTAATTTTTTTCTTGATTTTACACCGTATTTTTTGCATAATCTTTCAATTCAAAGTCAAAGACGCTTTACCGCCAACTTTTTGAAACCGTTTTATATTTTTACGAGTAATACTCTATAAAATGTACTACTTGCTACTACCAACCCAATCAATTCACATTTTACCAGTACGGCGCAATATCAATTTGATTTAGCAAAAGTAGTCAAATTTTAATGATATAAATTTTAATTTCAAGTTACATGGTTTTCATGTAAAATACTGTAGAACAGCCCAAAAATTTCTTACAATGTGTTACATATTTGTTTACGTGTAGAAAACTTATGTTTCTGACAGTCAGTTTTATACATAACCATACCTGATAGACAGTAAACAATCAAGCAGACGAAAGTCCATATATCTGTTTATTGTGTTTTGAACTATTTTTACTGTTTCGAAGAGTCAAAAATGCATCCTCTTAATAGACGTTGGCTTCCAGAAAAAGGGAAATCAGGGAAAAGACCAAAAGAAAATTGGAGCACCCTAACCTGCCAAGTAAAGAACATCTACCTGTTGATTACAGCGCAGAAAAATTTCTTCTTGTACACAAACTTTTTCAAAATATTAAGTGCAATGAGTGTGGAGGGCAAGAGCTTAGTGCACAATTTTCTGATCCGATTAGGCACTCTTCAAAAAATAACGAGGGTCATTCGTTTTTCGGATGGTCCATAATTCGGAAAAGCATATTTCTGATGATCCATAATTCCGAAAAACCAATTTTCTCATTGAAGTAAATATCTTGTAATTGGGTGGCTGGAGAGAGTCATTTAAGCCCTCGTACAGAAGCCCAGCTCCACTCTCCTTATTTAGTATATCAAAGAATTGTGAATAATGTTAATATTCTCTTCGTTTAGGTTTTGCTGCCCTAGAGTATACAAAGAGTTCAGATACTCTGATTAATGTTTTGTTTTGTTATAAAAAATACCATGGCAATAAATGTCGAAATCGATCACTGTTAGATTTTTATTTGCACTCTGTTCGAATAATTTTTTTATTTTTAAAAAGGAGGATGGAAATTTCAAGTAATAAGTGCCAGGCGCGTGTGTTTTACGCGTTAAAATCGCTAGTATAAAAAAAAAATGAGTTGAACAAAGCCAATCGTTCTTTTTGTTTTAATGGTATTTCTTATCTTTTAAGAAAATAATAGAGTAAGTATTATGACAAGATAAATTCTTTACATTATAAACCTTTAGACAAGTCTCTTAAAGCGTGACATAAACTTTTTATGGTATAAAACTTTAATTAAAAATGGAATATGCTTCTTCAACATTCTTCCTTCTGTTTCTATTTTACGATCTACACATAAATGCGCTTTTGCATACTATACACCCCCACATATACTCGCATAAAATGATTCTTAATATAAAAATTATTAGAGAAATTATATGATTAAGATACAAAACGCAGAGTTCCAAAGAGACTGAATTAGTAGAGATTTTGTTTGATTGAACAGATTTTTAACTGTAATTGTTTAATTAGCGTAAACGATGTATGTAAAGTCACATTTATTATTGCAGGGCGTAAAACTTAATTCCATCATGCAACTTATTATCATTCAACCTACACCCTACAAACCTAAACCCTACCGGTCTCCCCATGTGCGCGAAAGAAACGCAACCTCCAGTAATGGCTTTATGTTATCATGGACATGAACTGCTTGTCCAAGAATACATTTCAATTGCATGAATGAGTCCATGAAATCTGAATTTCACTTAAATTTAAGATTTTTTAGCAATTTTTGGCCGTAAAAAATTATTTAATCAAATAAATTGGATAGATACAACTCTTCAGTCAATAGTCATATAAAATACCAAAATTTTAGGACCTCTCCCATTCAAATATATGCAGTTCCTGAATCTGGAGTCGATCAGTCGACGGCAGAGCAAAAACTTTGAAATGGCTATATATTTGGTTAAAATCGATCAAAAAATTTTTTTGTTGGATCTCATTTTATCACAAATTGAATATATTTTTAGAATATTACTTCTACATATTTCTAATTATGAAAATTTATTTTTCCAGGTCATTTTAAGAAGAAAATTTTAAAAGTGTCTAACCATCTTAACGCTGGTTTATATTCCCAACGGTTCTTCAAAGTCTTCGCGTGCCACCGCTGATCCCGCCATCTAGCGGTAATGCCTGAACTTCGTTTTTGTGCTGGGAAATATAAAGAATGGGTTGAAGTACATAATTTGTTCGGACGTTATCTGGCTATCGTATCTTAACGAAAACCCAACTTTTTGATTTTACTATATTATTGTTCTATAATTTATTATATTTTTCCTCATTGTTTAATGAAAATCTTTGTTAGTATATGTGGAGGATCCATCTGTGCAGATATCCCATTAATAAACAGATTTTTCTTCTATTTTCTATCCGCTTCTTAAAAATCAAAACAAAATCGTAAAACAGGGGTCCAACATCTACTTGATTTTATTAATTATCATTATACTAAAACTGAATTCATTAAGCATTTATACTCGAAACTACTTACAACTTTACCCATTATAACGAATACAAATACAATTCCCTTCCGCAGAAACCTCATTCACATGACAAGATGTATGCAAAGAAACCCCGATTGTCCATCGAGCGCACACAATAAGCGCTAAGCAAACACGGCAAACGATATCCAAACAAGGCAGCGCACGCGCACTCTTTCAGCTCACGCCCGAGCAAACCGCCTAGTCGTTTTGACTCTCTCTCTCTCTCTCCCACGCGAGGGCTTCGTTAATTAGACGCGAGCGATCGGATCATCGCGGCCGCTTCTTCGCCCTCGAATGCACAATCGAGTGTCGCATGCGCGCGTATTATACGCGGAGCATATTGTCGGCGCGTGCGGCGGGGATTCTCGAGTGGCGAGGGCCGGAGGCGATACAGGGGCTTAATTTGTGGAGTGAAAATTCGCGGGTGGTTTAAGCAGTGTAATAATCGTCGAGAGCGCGAGGTAGCTGGGAAAATTGATGTGTGGTTTTTTTATTGGAAGCGAGCGAAGTGTTACGAAGTTTTTACAAAGTTAAACAAAGTTATTGTTTATCATAGTAACTGTGGGGCTGCGTGTTCGAATTATTTGCAATTCATAGTAAAAATTCTAGCTATGAGAAAATGAAATTTCGTTCTAAAGACGGCTTGATTTTTTATTATTTGTCTCATTGTACAGTAGGTAATACACTGTAATACCTACGATGTTTTTTCTGTATTTTCTTTTCATTCAGTAAAAGAAATCAAAGTTCTCTGATTTTATTTGACCCTCGAAGTTAAAACTCAAAGTGTGCAACGTTTTCTTTGTACAAAACACATCGCAGGCATGAAAAAAGTGTAGAGCAGCCTTATTATTTCATTTTATTACTAGTTTATCATGAAAAATTCTACATAAGTTTCCACCCTCTTTATCGCGTCAAAAATAAGGAAAAACATTTATTACCCTAGACCAAACATTGTAAGATCCTTCCTCCATATCCCTCATAATCGTTTCTTCCACAGCTTCCTCGCAAGCCATACACACCTATAAATGAAAGCAACCGTCTCACACGATCTAATGACGCCTAATGCGCGGCATTCTCAAGATCCCTCGGATATACAATAAAAAGAGCGAGCGACTGACTCGACGCGTGCCGCGCGTCAATGGCCCGGGCCAATTTTCCGGGACGTTGGGCCGCTTCTTTCTCTCTCTTCGCAAGGAGGAGGAGGAGGAGTGGGAGGGGCCGTTCCGGGAACGCCGACGGTGCAGCAGGCGGCGCTCGTACATTATGCATTATTAGCGAGGAGGGGGACGCACTACGCGCCGTGCGGAATGTCTTTGTAATGGCGGGGTCTCGAGTGGAAAACTGCTGCTGCTGTTATTGCGTGAGGGGTCGAGGATGCATATACACGTGTATGTGAGATTTTAGGTTTTAGGAGTTTTCAACTTTTTTGGGAGGAACGTGAAAATGTTGAATACGAGTGGTTGAGTTGTGAGAACTGTGACGTATGTAGGATAAGATCCTCGAATGTGGAGCAGTGCCTTCATGTAAACGTTAATTCCGAATGGTGATTTTTTTTCGGAAGTTTCATTGACTTTAGATTTTAGTGTTTGAAATTTAAATTAAAAAAATATGAATTCTGTTGCGAAAATATATTTTACTGGTTTGTATTTTAAAGGTCTTGACTTATTTATCGATCGTCGCATTATATTTAAGTTTTACAAATTTTAAATAGTTTTGTCGCTCTTAAAAGTATTTTATTGAACAAATCGCAAACGATAAGTTTGCTATAAAAATAAAACATTTAAATTATATTGTTTTGCTTTTTATAAGGACGTATTTAATTGCATGTAAAAGTAATACGTCACGTTATCACCGTTTGAGATAAAATTTCGTGTATATTGTACTTATTTCTCTATTTTTTGAAACTTTCAAACTTACATTACTCATACATTATTGTATTGTTAGAAGTAAAGTATGATCACATATTTTTATTATCTGTAAGAAATAAAGAAGTAATCAACAAAATTTCTGTTAATTCTCATATTTATAAGCTATTTACATTTTAGAGAATTTCCTCCAAATTATGAATGAAACGAACGACTTAGTAACAACTAGTCAACTACAATCTCTACAATTGAGTTATTTCCCAACTATATTTTCGCTTATCAACATCCTACGTCGAAATTCAAAGCAACAAAATATTATTAAACTATTCCAAGTCCAATTCTCTCATGAATTTCGAGCAGCCGTACAAACCACCATTCACGTAAAGCTTAACGCTTTGCGACATTAAATTGCTAAATATTCTCGAAACTAGCCGCCGTGCGGATACTAAAATTAATACCTTTGATGACGAAGGCCTCGCCGGGATTTTGAGTTTGATCATTGTAAACTCCGCAACAGCGTGTCGGAAGTTAAGGTATAACTCCAATTTCAATGCATTAAACGCACTTCGTAAGCCGATTTCAGCAATTTCATTGCGACCTTTTGCCTCCCTGTTGCGTGCACTAATGCTATTAAATCGAACGAACTTTTTGCGTTGCGCTACCTTATAATCGCGGTAATAATACATTATTAAACGAGCTTTGTAAAATATTGACATTGCGTGTGAATCAACGAAAGTTTTATTAATTTTGCCTTGTTTTGGTTAAAAGCCTCTTTTTTATTCGGATTGAATAATACTTGAATGAAGATAATTCTGTTATAAAAGATATTACAATTAATGTATGATTAAAGTTTTCGGTTTCAATAATATTTTTGCTCAATTTATTTTCAATGTGTATTTACATATTTTGTTACAACAATTGTTATACTTACCTACATATAAAAAAAATAAATAAATTATTGTGAAAGAAATGAAATATAAATTAAAAGCAAGTCGGAAGTAAAAATTCGCAGTTACTTTTAATAAAATGCAGTTGAAAGTATTAAATTTTATTTAATTTTAGAATATAATAACTTCTTGTTAAAAGCGCGATGTGCACTGAACGAAGCCTTTGACTGCTTGGTTGCCACATTTGCGAATATGTACATATTACGCTTTTCGCATTTTGTATCAACGTGATCATTTTCTAAGTAACTTTAGCTATAGTCGGGAATGAAAAGATCCTTTACAAAACAGACACACACACACATATATATATAGAATTCCAAGTTAATATTTGAAAAACGTTATTATCCTCACCATTTTCAAATTTCAAAATTCTTTCCATTTTCAGACAAAAACACATCACTACAGTAACCTACAGCATCGCATCAACCAAAAAATAATACCAAGAGACGCGCATAACGCTGTCCTCTCCCACTTCATACACACATCGCCAACCGTACATCCTCTCCTCATTGATATTAAACTTTCATATATATTACGAAGTTTCAAAACATCTCGGCCCATCGAATCAGCACTTAATAATGGCCCCTTAATCCGAGCTCCGTTACTCGTCATTTTTCATCGCCCATAAATTACACGCCTGGCCACTCGGTCCCCGGAATCCAGGAACACACACGCGCACACTCCTCCTCCCGCATTGTCCGGGACATGTGCTCGCGTGCGTGCGCCAGTGGCGCGTGTGCGTGTAATTATTGACGGCGACGACACCTCCCAAGGAGTCGACGCGTTTTATTACTGGAGAGAAGTATTGTCGATCGATGGTGATCGATGCTACTGCTGCGCGAAGAAAGGCTCCAGCGTGTGTGGACGCCGGAGGCGGAATTTTCGGGGACGGTTATTTAGAAGATTTTTTTTTGTGGAAGGGAGGGAATCGAGACGGATTTTTTTTTTTTCGGAGAATCGATGGTTTGCTGTTGGTCGGGGACAAGGTGGCGGGTGAAAGGGAAATGGCGAATTCAACTGATTTGTGGGGTTTTGAATGGGGAGAGACTTATTTAATGGGACTTACGTGTGGATGCGTTATACGGACTTGAAAAAATAGGGGAATAAGCTGTTTCTTAGCTATTTGAGACGTTTTAGCAAAAAGAAAAAGCATTTGACAAAAAGATCGGGTCTATAAATGTACGTTACAAGTATCTTTAAGGAAGTCAACTTCTTTTTGAAAAATATTGGAGAAAAAATCTTGTTTGAATAATTACATACTCGTTTTGTATTGCTTGAATGCCCGCGAAAGTTTTGAAATCGAAGCGAATATTTGGCAAAAATATTATTGAATTGTGTATTTACATAAAACTCATCTACTCATTTTTTCTTAGTTCATCAATTTTATTTTAACTACGAAGAAAAGGCCAATAGTCGTTTTTACTTACCAAATAAAATTTTGTAATATATGATGTCATATCAGATAATTATTTCGATAATTATGACATTTTTCGAACGACGTATGATTAACTGTAAATTATCAAATATAGCAAAATATCATTATAGAAATCGTTACGTAAATTTTTATCTTTTAGTTTATCCTTTCTATTCGAAAACGTTTCAGTGAATAATAACTACATATTATAATAGCTTTTGATCTGAGAAACCGCACAAAGTATATATAGACTTATACAATGTATGAAAGTAAATTCGAATTCAATACTGTCAGTCGCTTAGGAAAGTATTTTACATCTATAATTAAAAATTCTTTCTTCTCAATTCTTTACACAGAATTATTCAAAGCATTTACTTCATCGGTATCCCTTTTCCTCTAAGAAATATAACCCAATAATGCAAGAAATTTTCCAAGAAAATGCGCTGGAAATAATCAATACTATTTCCGAATAAAATAATTATTTTCTTGAGAAAAGTTACTACTATAACATATATACACACCCCTTGTACAGTATGAAATTTGCTCCCAAAATACATTAAACAAGAACAAAGTTAAATTCATGTTAGAATACTTTTAAAATGAGAAATAAAAGAATAATGCAGAAATACGTAGCTAACCGCTTTCATTTGAAATGGAGAGCCTGTGCATAGGCATCATTCAGTCACGCTAAGCAGATACGATCAGCCTGCGGGGCAGCAACACGTTATACACGCCGAACGATTGGGCTATATAGATGTAGGCTTCAAGTGAATACTTGCGGAGGCGCTTGAAATAATTTCTTACACATAATTATAATATTATACTGATAAATTAACACACAGAATAATGATTGTTTATTAATAATAAGAAAATGTAATTTTAATGTACAAAATTTATTGAATTCCAAAAAACTATATATATATATATATATATATATATATATATATATATATATATATATATATATATATATATATATATATATATATATATATATATATATATATATATATATATATATATCTGAATCAGAAGAAAAGAGGTTGTTTAGGATAAATAAAAGATTTATTTATTTGAATAATATACAATATTTTTAGTGGTAAGTACATGGTTACAAAAGACTAAAACAATTTATTTTGCATTCAAGACCTGCTTTTTGTACCTACTACAAAAAACTTTTCAGTAATTAAGAATGAAAAAAAAATCTTGATTTCATATAATAAAAAGTTTCTCAAATACATTTTCAATTCACATTCAAGCAACATAGACATAAAACACCCGCCGCACAAATCAAAAGCTTCCAGTCCTCTACTTACAATTCCCTTTAAATTCTCATCATTCGTCAGCGCAGCTATCCACTTTTACTTTTCGCCCTTAAATTACGCCCGCCGAAAAGTACTTCGTCCCAGAGCACAAAGCTCCGCTGCAAACGGCGACAAGCTGTCCGTCACACGACTATACCCGACAACCCATCATTATCCAATAACCCATTAACCGTCGTACGCGCGCGCGCTCAATTGTGTTACGCTGTACGCGGCGCCAATCTTGTTCGGCTTTGCGACTGTCCGGTAATTCGATACAGCGAACAGCATTATGCGACCAGTATATCTGCATGGGGAATCTCTCGTCCGCGCCCCGTCTCTTGACTTGCGCGTGCTACGGTGATTGCCGGGCTCTCGCGCGGCAAATTGAACTTTAAAAGGGCACGATTAAAGGGCGGAGGTCGTATGGGCGCAGCGACGCTTTTTGTATAACAGTGGGGCGATTTTTTTGCAAAAATAATGTATGATGGATCTTGATATGGTTTATTCGTGGATGTGGAGAAAAAAGTTTTGTGAGAAGTTATTTTTTAGTGATGGGGACACTCACTTGCAATATATCAATATAGTAAGTTTCAATACGTATATAGTTGAATAAAGCATGAAGTTTGTTAGTTTTTACTTAGGATAATATAGATTAAATTTTGTAATAAATATATGTAGTTTTTTTCGTATAGAACATTTCTATCTCCCGATTTGAGAAGACTACACTAATTTTTCACGAGACGCCATTTCCCGACTAATAGCAAGTGACTAATATTTTATACGTTTTTAATTGATTTTTACTTATCGACGTATCCATCAAGAATCGAAATTAAATATACATAAAAGACACTAAAAGCTGCGACGAAATTTTTTATTCATTACATTTTTAAATTAATAATGTAAAGAAATTAATTATAAACGCATCATAAGTTTGAACAAAAATTCTTTGTATATAGAATACATTAATAATTTTACAAAAATTAATCATTAGTTTTTGCTATTTTATAAAATCATTTCAACTTATATTAAGAAATAATTCAATTTTATAAATTGCTCAATCTGAACTTTATTAAAGTCATGACAAATTATTTGTTATTATATCAAAATCAGTTGAATTAGTATATGCAAAAGTTAATGGATAGATTATCATATTCAGCTTATTACTGTTATCTTGATTAATCCTCACTATGTATACATATATTACTCAATCGAAAAATAAGATTTAAAAAAATTTGTACCCACGTGATACATATGTACTTCATATCCATGAGTTGTATGGCTATGTTAGAATCAATAAAAAGAAAAACTCTATTTTAAAAAAAATCACTTCGAAATAAAAAAAAAATTTTATAAGTATTCGTTTTTAAAATTCAACAAAAGTATAAGTGGTTTTTCAAGGACGTATGATTAACTTTCCATCAATGTATTGCATGTTGAACTGAAGCAATTTTAAAGGAAAAACCCTTATTTCAATCTATCAACCCACGTTTATTATGTTTAAAAAAATCGAAGAAATTGATTGTTAGCTTATCATGTTAGAAATACATATAGGAAGTATGAGCATGCCTTCGAAATATACATAACGTTTGATTCATTCTAACAATAAGTCATATAGTCATATATACCTTATACCCCTTCTTAAAAAAGTGGTGACCGGAAGAAGTGAAGTCTCTACAGATTTGATATGTGATTGGCTCTTCGATAAAAGGCGCGAGAATTTAAAATTAAATATGCATTATTATTTGATAATTAGGTATTATTTATTGGAATATTTATTCGAATGAAAATGATTAAAGTGAAAAGTATTAAATAAATAATAATCAAATTAATGTTGGTTGCAGCTTAAAATAAATAACTTGTTTTAATTATTTGTTAAAGTGATGGCCGGAAGTAGAAAAGTATTTCAAAACACAATACGATTAGTTATTGAATTGCACGGTAACATTCAAAACAATAAGCAATGTTTTAATCTTAGAAGAATTAATTATGTTAATATTAGAATAAATTGTGTCAATATTATGTTCAGATTGTATTCTTTATTTAATACTTCACGAAAAAAAAATATTCGAACAAGCTTATAGTTTCTAGCCTCAAAATTTTGTATTCGTTAAGAGTAAATTACTACAGTATTATAACAATTATTAAAGATACATCAAAATTAAAAGAAAAAGATTTCCGGCTTATAAGGAATAAATTATTCTTTGCATGTTTAATAAAGGGACATTATAGAACGCGCGCAGCGCGCATGGATTTGGCTAGTTAAATAAAAACAATAATAAAAATCGGTAAAATTTATATATTCTTTATCCCTTTAAGAAAGCAGTTTGGATTTGAATGTAATTAGGAGTATTCTTCTCCAATTTCTTGTAGTATAAATAACTAAAATTTTTTATTTGAGCTTTTACGAACCATAATAAAATAATATTAAACAATACACCTAATTTACAAACTATTATATACTTTGATCACGCAAGAAAAACACCTTCAGAACTTTATTTTTAAATACCAGAGAACACATTACAACTTTAAAATCATTACAATGGCCAATCTAAAATTTCAACACGCCTTTGCATTAATTCACAAATGAAGCAAACCATCGAAATACAAAATCCAATGATCAAAACCACAATCAGAATTTTCAAAGTTATCTCTATCTCTTCGACGTCACTAAAGACCAAACGCGTCTTGTATTTTTTCTGATTCTCTAAATATTCAGGAATCCCCGATTCCGCGATGTTGTTTATTAAACTTTGTATTCTTTCAAGAAATGGAAAGCCAGGTTCCGTCTTATATGCCCAATGGAAGCAAGGTAAGTCTGGCTTCACAACCTTCATAACCCGTAGGTCCAGAACTTTTTCTCTAGTACGTACCTTTGCTTCATTTTCCAATGTTGCGCAAATCCTGTCTCTCTTCGCCTGCAAGTCTTTCAAACAGTAGTAAAATGTCCTAGGAAAATCGACGAACCTACTTTTCAAATTATTGTAATGAACGTCGTCGCTCTCCATCGCTCCGACGTATCGTTTGATGAGTGTTGTGCTGTAAATAGGCAACTCGGAATCGTAAATCTCTTCAAGAGTGTCAAATGGGCGAGTGTCCCTGATGAATTTGATGTCGACGATGTCAGCATAAAAATCAACGGAGTACTTCATGGAAATCAGTGCAAAGCACATGAAGAATATCTTCTGAGTTGATGTGCGCGGTTTCCTTTGAGCTGTCGTTCCAATCAACAGCTCCACGCTGTTTATAGTATCCCAGTAGGGACTCTTATTAGTAAACAACTTTTTCGTACAATATAAAACGCCGATGACGACGAGTAACGTACTAATGTGAGTGAAAATATTGTAGATATTGGTGAGCATCAGATTCGGTATGATTGGGACGACTATAACAAACTTTTCGCATTCCTCGTATCCACGAAGCGTTGGGTAGTGTGGACGTATCACGGGTGTCATATATCGTTCCAGATGTACATTTATGAAGCCCAACATCATATCCGCAATACTGAACTTTTTCGTGTCTACTGCGAGTGAAAAGTTGAGTTTCTTCAGTGCTATTGATAGTATGGGTATGAAATTTCCATTGATATCCCATTTATCTATATTCACTAGATTTCCAAAACCATCCATTTTGATGTAAAATGGAACGAACAGCTTGAGTTTAAACCCGTGAACAGTAATTACTTTGGACGGTAGTATGTCCGTTGTCTCGTTTAAGTGATATTGGTAATAATTGTTCTCGAATGGATTGAAGTAACTAATCAGCGGCGGAGAACAGGGTTCACTAAGGTTTACTTTGACTATTGTGAAATCCAAAAACTTTCGTTTCCATGCGCGTTTTTCAATCCTTTCAGAGTCATCGAGACTTGTACTATTGTAAAAATAAATAAGTAAAAATCTCGGCCGTGGTGCATGCCACTGAGTAGTGGGATTTGACAATAACTTGGATATGAAGTTAAATAGCGCCTCTATGTCATCATGGGCATGGAACAGAACGATGAAAACTGATTCGCTTCTATGATAAAATTTGTCTCGAATGATTCTTACCATTGTAGCCTTCGTCACAACAACTGGACAACTTGGTGATATATATCAGATGACTTTACTATACTCAGGTAAGAGACTTGGATAATGAGATGTGAATATAAATATACACTGATTCATGGTAACATCGTGCAAAACTCTTTTGATCAGCAGATTTGGCCAATCACACATTTGATTTTCTTTCGTAGCGTTACAACGATATAAAAGTAAAAAGACTGCATACAAAATTTTCATGTTAATTAAATACTCATACAGAGTGAAAAAAAAATTTTTTCCAATTAAAAAATTGTTGATATTGAAATATGCGAATTCTGTTTAAAAATGTGATTTGTATGATTTTCCCTTGTTGGTTTCTGGCAAGATTCGTAGAATAAAGAACTATTGATTATTTTAATAATGTTTTTACTTTGTTAGATACAATCTATGCTGATTGAATTATTTATTGAATTAATAGGTTTCAACGACAAAACTTTTTTACTTCACATGTGTTAGCATCAAAAATGAAATATTTCAATATTTTATCGGTTTCTGGATGTTTCTAAAGGTAAAGGCATTCTCGAACTTAAATATTTTTGCAGGGTTATAAGTATCATACTTTTTTATTATTAAACTAATGTAAAACAAAATCCCTAAGATAAAAAAGGGGAGAAAAATTGTTGAAGTATTTTGATTTTTAAAAATCACTAGTCATCTCTAAGCTTACTTCGCGCGCCGTAATTTTAGCAAAACTTCGCGCCATTTTTGTTTTTGTAACCTAGCAACCCATTATTCCCACCTACCGAATCATAAATAAATTAATATCATAACAAATCCATCATTTTTTTAAGATAGGAGAATATGTCTCAATACATTTTTAATTTCATTCAAAAAGGTGCCGCATCTTCAAATTTTATTCCATTCTTGATTTTTTGGTCTTATATTGTTCAGAGAAGAATTTTTCACGGGGCCACTAACTCAAAAATAAAAAATATGTCTGACATTTTCATTAAACGTTAGTTTTATAAAAAAGGAACTCATTTTTTAAGTTCACTGTACACTTAAAAATGTTTATTATTTTAAATACAAAGATAATTTTTAATTTTTGGGTTACTGGGTCTGTAAAGAACTCTTTGATGGACAACATAAGATCAAAAAACCAAAAATAGAATAAAATTTGAAGATGCGGCACCTTCTTGAATGAAATTAAAAATGTATTAAGACATATGATTTTTAAAAGTCGAAATACTTAAAGAATTTTTAACCAATTTCTTACTTTTGGAGTACTATTGGTCTTATTCTCTCATACATAGTTTTCAAAGAAAATGAAAAAAACAATCCCATATAACAAATTATTGATATTTTAAGTAAAAAATAACGTTTGAAAACGATTGTATAGCCAATACAACCTTAAAGTCTCCACAATTGAAACATGTACTCCAAAACAGCTTTAGTAAAAAGTTGATGTAAGTCAAGGCAGCGTCAGCGAAGTCAATACAGACGCGTGCAAAAGAGACAGTAAATGACGCGAGGCGAGAGCAGCCTGTTTTCGAATGTTTTCTTCTGGTCTGTATAGGCGATAAGAAAAAAAAAATAGGTTGGCACAAGGAAATTAAAATTGTTGTATCTGATTCAACCTGAGATACTGCCTTGAATTCGAAAAGTGCAAGATAAGAGGCATAACGATTTGGCAAAATGATGTAGCCTACAATGTACTCAGCTAGCTCCGTGGTGATTAGTTCAGTGGTTAGAATACAGAACTAGTTGTTGGGTCCGTATAAGTTTACGCTTCGTTCATCGTATAAGTTTCACTCACGATCAAATTTGTAAGCGTAGATCTTGCTTAAAAATTTAAAATGATCAGAAGTGATAGTGATTCTAGAGGATCAAATTTTTGTAATTTAAAAAATCTAAATACTATAGAACTCTGAATGAGATAGCTTCCACATAAATGACATTTATACAAATTCTATTAAATACCATTTATCGGTAATAGAACATATATAATAATTATTACGTTTTTTCATTATTCTTACGACGGAAAATTGAAAAATGATAAAATTATGTTATTTACGGTATTTAATTACTGTACATAATAATTAGTTAAATATTAACAATTTCAGTGTGGCTAATGTATAAGAAGATTTTGATGAATTTTAAAACGGTTAAGTAAAAATGTTAATAATGTACTAAACTATGATGCTGTTTCGCTCATGAAAATAACAAAAATTTTCAATAATTTCTGACCCATATATATGGGTCACACTACACTGAAAGTGTTAATTTATATGCACATACAATGAGAGAAAGAGATTATTTCACTTTAAAGATCATATCTCATTTTGAGTTATCATTTAATCTTCAATTTTTAGAAAATGTAGAAGTTATTAAAAAAAATATTTTTTTATGTGTAGAAAAAATACGAGAAAACAATAGTATATTACGATACGTGTGACTAAAGTGACTCTTTTTTGCATGGTGTGAGGTTAGTGCCCGAGCGCAGCGAGGCAATAAAGAGCCACTAAGTCACGAGTATCGTACAAAGTTTTATAGCACTGCCTGCCCTAAGCCCGCTGTCACGCCTATCCGTGCCCAAAGTAGTCCTTTTTTGGACCGTGAGGTTAACACGGTGCAAAAAAGGACTAACTTTTGTCACGAATAGGCGTGACTAAAGTACGGGCTTAGGTCACACCGTGCTATAAAAATAACTTTTAGCACTGTGATTGTTATTCCAATACTAAATGCTAATGTACCTTTGCAAATTCTTTAGCCTAAAGATATTGTAATGAACTTCAACGAGAACGAATCAGATAGCAGGATGACGTAGTAAAGAAAATACGAACAACCAGATAAGAGAAAGTAAAATTTTATGCACCGAATTGAACCTTGAAAATTACTTTAAATCAAGCACGAGAAAGGAGTCTTGCAAACAAAATTGCAGCATATTCTAAAAAGTTACCAGTCAGTAAGGCGGCGTCCAATATCGGCATCATCATTTCACGTTTCGATATAGCAGTAGAGACAAAATATTTCAGTAAGTCATTTTTTTCTATAAAATGAGATTTTGATACAAATTCAGTTCTACATATCTTCGATTATGTTATGGACAAAAACATTCCTGTCTGAAATCTTATTAATTCGCAATCTATGGTAAAAAAATACGACAGAAAAATGATGATCCTGAATCAGTAAGTTTTCGGACAGCAATTTTGTTGTAACAGCACGTTGCGTATAGGGTCTCCGTAATAGTTGTTGAGTTCCATTTCTATATAAAAGATCCAACGCGATTAAATCACGAATTGAAAAGTAACGCTTTTATTCGTGTTCTGATTGGTCAATTATCTAAAAACTGTAGCCTACTTCACGTTATTTGTTTATAAAATCATGCGAAGCCTCTATAGATTTGATTTGTGATTGGCTTTTCAATAAAAGGCGCGAGAATTTAAAATTAAATATACATTTTTATTTGATGATTATGATTTATTGGAATGAAAATGATTAAAGTGAAAGTATTAAATAAATAATAATTAAATAATTGTTGGTTGTAGCTTACAAAAAATAAATAACACATTATAATTGTTTGTTAAAGTGATGGCCAGAAATAAAATACAATACGATTAGTTATTGAATTGGACGGTAAAATTCAAAACAATATGCAAAATATTGATTTTAGCAGTATAAACAAGATTTTGAGAATTAGAATGAAAAGTAAAAGAGATCCTTTAAAATAAATTATGTCAATATTAGTATTGATTAAGAGTAAATATACTGCAGTATTATATCAATTATTAAAGATCCATTAAAATTCAAACAAAAAGATTTTCGGCTTGTAACGAATAAATTATTCTTAGCATATTTAATAAAAAAAAAGTACATGGAGCGCGCGCGGTGCACATGAATTTAGCTAGTATTCATAAAAATATAATTTTTTGAAAATACATTCTATCTCAAAAACATACCGCGATAAAAATGTTTTTGTTATAATCTATATAGAAATATTGAGTCTAACCTACAAACAATTTATAAAAAAAATGTTTTTTTCATGTTCAACGATAACTGAAGTAAAATGTCTTGAAATTTTGTGGGGAGGTGGTATTTCTATATTTATCAGATGACGCCGATGGGTAGAATATTAATATTAATTTATTTTTAAGTTGCAGGGAGGTCATCAATTTCATTTTCAGAGAACATGCATATAAGTTAAACATATTGTTTCATGCACCAACGGTGAAAGTTGATCAATCAAGCGACAAATTTCTATCGTCTTATTAACCAATTTACTTTATATTTTATTACTTCAAGAACAATGATAACTTATCTCTTACTAATTTTGTTAAGCTTGCTTGTTTTGCATGTCATTATGCGGTATAATAAATCGGCAAGAGCGATTAATAAAATACCTGGACCTACATCGCTTCCATTTATTGGAAACATGCTGCAGCTCAATCGTTCAGCAGGTAATTCAGAAAAATTTAAATATTATTTTTGAGATCCATTAGGTCAAGGAATGAATATTATTCTGATGAGTAAATTTCGGTGACAGTATTTAATATTAAAATAAATTATAATATTAATTTAGTATAAGAACATACAAGCAATTCTACGGGAAATCTCAAACAATTGAGAACCAAAAACAAATACAAATTTTTTGATGGTCAGACTTACCAGAGCAGTTTTTTTTTCTCTGGATCATTCTGAATATAAAAAAAGTCGTAAATATAGTCGATCGGGTAGCAAACTTTTTTGCCAACAATATCTTAATTTTTTAAAAATGCTTAAAACTGTCTCTATTTCAAAAATATATAATTCTGTTAAGAAGAAGATTCTTTCAAAAGTTATATAAATTGAAAGATGGGCATAAAATACAGTAAATACTGTGTAAATGTAAAGGAGCGGGTTTTCGCAATTTTTCAATGTATTTTCAAAAATTAGTATATTTTATGCCCATTTTTCAATTTATATAACTTTTGAAGAAATCAATATTTTTTGTTCATTTTGTAAAAAGCAACAGGAAGCTCGCATTTTTTAATTTCATTTTCTTCTTTGGAATGTATGTGCGATTCTCCTTGACGAAATGATTTTTGTTTGAAGGAGGGACATTGTTAAGAATTTTTAAAATAAAGTTATCACCGGCAAAAAAGCTTGCCATCCAATCGACCACGTTGATATTTTTTTTATATTCAGAATGGTCTAGAGAACCAAAAAACCTGCTCTGATAAAAGTGCGCCCCAAAATAATTTTATTTATACCACTCTAACCTCAAAATCACAACTTTGGTATGATTTTTCGGCGCTCGTGGTATAAAATACCGTTCGAAACTAGTGCGTAAGTCGATTATTTAGCTGGTGTGACTTTTTCGCACTCGCTTCGCTCGTGCAAAAAGTCACACCAGCTAAATAATCGACTTCCCCACCCGTGTCGAAATGTACTATTATATTTAATACCTAGTTGTTTGAGATTTCCCGCAGAATTACTCATAATATATACTATGACTCATATTTAATATTGTACTAATCTCTTAGTAAGTTTATTTCTTAAACAACTATTATAACATATTATTTTATTTTTTTAGAAGAGTTATGGCTAATGTTTCGCCAGTCTTCCAACGAATATTACTCAATAAGTAAAATATGGTTAACAATGAGTGCATTAATTTTCATTCGACATCCTGATGATATAAAGGTAATATTTCCTTCTAATTAAATAAAACGAATTATTTTATAAACTTATTATCTTAGTTAATATTCTTATGTAGATTCTTCTCTCATGTAAAAAAAATATTAATAAAAGTTCGTTATATGAGAACTTTGCGAAATTTGGAGGAGATGGTCTTATTTTAAGTAAAAGTAAGTAAAATATAATAAATCTATTGTAAGTTAAATTTTTGAATTAAAAGCTAGTAATTTCTCTGCACTACAGATGAAAAGTGGCGACAAAGACGAAAAATTATGAATCCAGGATTTTCACCAACTCTATTACAAAATAATTTAAAAATATCAAACCAGTATACGACAAATTTAATGAAGCACATGAGATCCGAAGGAGAAGAGACTATTCAAGAACTCTTGTCATTATTTGCAAAACTTACATTAGAAATTATATGCGGTAAAACTCAGAATATTTAGTTTATAATACCTTAGTTTTCATTTGTGTTATAAAAGAATAATATGTAGATAAAATACGTTAAAACAGAATCAACAATGGGTATTGATGTGAGTAAAACGGAGTCGGAAGGTGGAGAAAAGTACAGACACGCGTTGGAGATTGTATGTAACGTCACATTATACAGGTATTGATACATAAGATAGCATTAAAATATTCGTAATTATATGATCAAAGGATTAATATAAATACAGAGCATATTAATATAAATACAGAGTAGTTCGTCCATACATCAAAGATTGGATGATGAATTGGTTATTATTGGGACAGAAGCAAGATCACGCTATTGGAGAAAGTCGTATTTTTAGAGATAAGGTCGGTATTTATACTAATGAATACTATTCTTTGGTATATTTCATAATTAACCATAATACACTAATAAATAGTAATTTAAACGATTAAAATTGCACGCTATTTTGTGTGGTCCGATTTTAAAAAAGTAAAAATGAAAATTGCTTTTCTGTTGGTTCATTTTCTGTCGTTTAAACTATAACTGCAAGCAATTCTAACTAAATGATTGAGGATTTACATAGCTTTTTTAATGATTTTCAAATAATATATATATATATATATATATATATATATATATATATATATATATATATATATATATATATATATATATATATATATATATATATATTGTAAATAAAATATTTTACAAAGTTTTTTAAAGGATTTTTTGATTATATGGTATACATAAATAAAAAAATCAATTCAGAAAAACGTATCAGAAAAATTTTTTAGAGATTTTTGTACGAAAAATTCGTTCAACATTTGCGAATTTTCTCATATATATGTTGTAGGTAATATCAGAACGCCGAAAATATCACGAACAAACAGAACACGCTACAGATAAAAATACCATCAATAGCGATGAATTAGATGATGCATATAATGGTAATATATTACACATTCCGTAAATATTCTCGTTACAAGAAATTCACAACTTCTGTCTAAGTGAATAATTTTTGTAGGTGGAAAACGCAAAAAATCTCTGCTTGATATTCTCTTATCAGCGGAAAAAAAAGGTGTGATAGATAGTCAAGGAGTTGGAGAAGAAATTGATAACTTAGTATCAGCAGTTAGTATAATACATAATATTACGTAAATAAACTAATTAAATTGAAGAAAAATTATTAACATTGTAGGGCTTTGATACGACTTCTTTAGCTCTTTGCTACACCATAATGTTACTCGCAGAGAACAAAGAAGCGCAAGTAAGTTTTACAAATATATCTAACATTATGAGTGAATGACTTTTCAAATATTATTTCCGACAGTAATTTATCTATGTTTTGTCATTATTCCAGGATTTAGCAAGAAATGAAGTATTTAAAGTATATGATCAAAGTAATGGTAAAATAACAGATAGCGAAATTAAAAAATTTGAGTATTTAGACCGCTGTGTTAAAGAATCATTGCGTTTGTTTTCGGTTGCACCTCAAATTGGGCGTTATATATCTGAAGGCATACAATTAAGTAAGTGAAAATGTCAAAATATTTATTACTTTTTAAATAATTGTTCTAAAAGTACATTAATCTATAACAAGAATTTTATTAAACTAAAATTATTTTGCTTTCAGGAGATTATTTTATTCCAGCGGGGACAGAAGTAATTATAAATATTTTCGATTTACATAGGGACCCCAACTTCTGGCCCGAACCAGAAAAATTTGATCCAGATAGATTCTTACCTGATCAAGTTCAAAATCGACATCCTTTTGCCTATATACCCTTTAGTGGAGGCCTGCGAAATTGTATAGGTAAATAAAGACGCGGAAAATTATATTAACGATATCCTGCAAATTGATCAAATATTTTAAATATACAAAATGTTGTAGGTCAAAAATATGCAATGATGACTATGAAGGGTGTACTAGCTTCTATATTGTACAATTTTTATCTGGAGCCTATAGATAGAACATCTAGTTTTCGTCAATTCTCGATAAGTGTGGCGTTATATCCGGGACGCCCTATACGTACAAAGTTCATTAAAATAAAAAGAAGTTAATATAGACTGCCATCGGATCTAAGATATAAGAACAGCCATTGAAGAACATGTCATTCTGGTTTGTTGAAATAGCTATTGCTTATAATACAACCAAGATTGCCCTGGTAGGAATTGGCTCTATCGAAAATAGCCAGGAAGTTAATAAATAGCTAGTAAAAATAGCTAATTTCTGTATAGTGGCGATTTTTCCGGTCATATTCTTTATTTAATAGAGATAACGTAACCTTCAAATGTTTTTACTAAATTTTATCTCTAATCTGATCATGCATTTCAAACCAAATATTAAAAAAAAAGATACCTAACCAAAACGTAAACATGCATTATTGGTATTTAAACACAAATGAAAACAATGATTTTTCCGTTTGATTCTGCCTCTCTCACTCCTCGCCATAATACCAAGCCTCTTAATAGTCATTTTCTACATAAAAAAATTGGCCAACTTTAATATCTTTTAAATAATCATAAATAAGCTAATATAAATTTGTGAAAAAGCTTATTCTATTATTCTACACGGAGAGAAATTTTAGAGTAAAAATTACCAAGGTGCCTTGGTAGCGCATGGATAGACTATCAAAAGCCGTGATAGTCCCAGGTTTCTAATACAATTTATAAGTTTCCCAGGAAAAACTACCATAACCACTTAAAAAAAATACCAAATTATCGGAATAAAAATTACCAGACACACTGGTAAAAATTGAGATCTAGTCATTTTTACAAGGTAACCTAAGAATTTTTACTAAGAAAACTGATAAATTTTACCAAATAACCTGGTATTTGTGTACTCGCGCATGCGCACTGCGCATTATTGTGTTTCAGAAGATTGATACTAGAGGCGTGCGCGACGTTAAAATGAAAACAATACACATATTTTCAGTAAGTAATAACGGCGATTCAAATGACTATTGGTAACAGCTTCTGTGGCGCAGTCGGTAGAACGTCGGACTCTCAACCCAAAGATCGTCGGATCGAATCCCGCTTCCGTAAAAATTTTTTTTCAGTTTAATGTTTTTTCATCCTTGTTTCTGTTTCTATTTCTATATTAAAATACTATATATCCATCAATATGGATAAAAAAAGTTAATTTTTTTAATTTAAATTAACTAAAAAAAAAATTTACCAAGGCACTTTGGTAAAAAGTTTGAAATTGTCAGTCTGTCCATCCATTACCATAGAAACTGGTAATTTTGTCTCGAATATTTGTAATTTTCACTACAAAATTTCTCTCCGTGTATCTATTAAATGGCGAATATGATCGGAAAAATCGTTTCATCGATGAATAGAAATGTTCAAGAAAAATGTCTAGTTTTTGACGATTATTGAGGAAACTAACTATTTATTAGGTAAATAATGGAATCGATTTCCACCAGGGTGATTCTATTTTAGAGTATCTCCATCAGGACATAAAGCTGCCTTTGAGCGACATTATAGCGTTGAAACGTATCGAGTCAGTAATTGAATATGGCGTTCCCAGCATTGCCTCGAAGACCCTTCTAGATGCTACTCATGTATCTGTAATATGAAAAAGCATTGATATTGTGAAGAAAACGATTAGTTCATGTATGCAACTAGATGGTCCGCCAATCAATTTTTTATAAGTCATTATTTACATGTAGAAATTTTGTGGATAATTCATACAACTAATATATTAAATTATCGATCAAAGAAATTTTAACTGTGTATATAGTTATTGTACCTTCAATAATCCTAGCAAGGAGAGTGTACAACGTACGGAAAATGGACTTTGTTCAGTCTTTGAGGAGAGTCTGTTGATACCTGAAAATAAAGCAATTTATGCAATTCTGTTTAGATTGCTCTTTTCATCGAGATATAAGTTATTTTGTTTGAAAACGTATTTAGAAGTTTGCATCATTTACATGATTTTTTAACACTTTTTTTACACTATTTTTGACTGCACATAACTTCCAAAAAGATACTATAAAACACGAAAAAAAAGGGCACGATTTTTAACAAATTAAACAAAAAATTAACAAACATTATATCACAGAAAAAATCTGCATTGGACAGAGTAAGGGTATTAAATATTATTTTTCGTGTGGAGGCCGCAGAGGAGTCTGATTGCAAAATGAAAAGGAGCAGAAGTGTATCGAATACTGTAAGATTTTACGTTTGATGTAAATCCTCTCTTAAGAAAGATTTAAAGAAGTGATATGATTGGCTAGTCAGTAAATATGAGGTTTGAATAACGCCAACATTTAAAATGTTCACTGATATAAAATGAATATTTCGATTTGAATTAAAAATTTAAATATCTATCGTCCTTCATTTGTTATGAAGGTAAATGTGAATGGTAAATCTTCTATAATTTTTATCTCAAAAACTATTCCATATTTTTACACGAAATTTTTACCAGTTATTAAGTATAAAACCTCTAAAAATTTCAAGAGGTTTATCGATTTGTTAATGAGAAAAAAATTATTGAAGAAAAAAATTGCATTTTCGTTGTCGTACGATAACTGGGGTAAAAATTAATAAATCTTTATGAAATTTCGCACAGGGTTAGCTCTTTTAAACTTCTGAACCCTTTTCGTTAACCAAAAAAAGCTGTTCATAAGATTGAATAAACACCCTAGTGGAAATGGAAAATGTATATAAATGTAAATAAGTGTATATTTCTGTAAAAAAACGTATATAAATGTAAATAAGTGTGCATAAATGTTGTAATTGGAACACGCATTTACATTTATTTACATTTATTTACATTTATATACGTTTTTTTACAGAAATTTACACGAATTTGTACGAATTCTACATTTATATATAAACAATTAGAACATCAATTTTCAACTTCTAATATTTATTACGTCACAAACATTAAAAATAAAAGCGTTTTCATTAATGAAAAAAAATACTGTTTTTTAGTTCCTTCTGTGCAAATTCATAATAATTGATAAGTTTATAAAAAATTATAAACATACAAATTTCAACGAATTTTGAATTTCGAATTTTTTAAAAAATAAATTAATAAGTTAAAATTTTAAAATTTAATAATTGTTTACAATATAATTTTTAAATTTAATAGTTTATATAATAGAATAAAAAAATTAAGTTTGAGGAAGTGCCAATGAATTGGAAAATTAATTTAATTTAATTTAATTATTTATTCATTATTTTAAATTTATATGCACATTTTTTCAAGATTCGCAAATTTTTTTATTAGATTTTTAATATATTTTAAACGATTTGAGAAAGAATGATTTTGGTATAAACGTATTAAAGTTATTTTATTCTTCAGTTAAAGTACATCTTTCTCGAAAAATCGCACTAATACCTTCACTTATCCTATGTTCATTTGAATAAGTTGATAAAATAATCATAAAATTATTGACTTTATTAACATACCTTTTGAAACTCAATATGATCGTTTTATATTTAAAATCAAAATAAAAAAGTAAGATTTAAGATTTAAGATTCGCGCGAAAAGTCAAAGATGGAAAATAAAAGTATCATTCGTTTAAAATTTTATTCTTTTCCTTAGGTAATTTTCTTAGCTATTTTTACTGAAAATTACTTCAAATCAACTAGAAGAAAGGATTTTTTGAGTAGAATTTTTATAACATCGTCCACAAAATTGAAGCACACTTTAAAAAGTTGGTACTGAGAAGGAAAACATCTTGTAACGGCTAAATAATGGATTTAAGGTTATATGACCCGTAACATCACATTCAAAAGTTAGTTTTTGACGTTAAAACAGCGATAAATAATTATGTAAAGCAAATAATTAATTTTGAGTTTTCGCGATCTATGTATAAATGCAATAAGAATATTATAACCCTGGTAGAAATTGTCTCTATCAGAAATGGCCAGGAAAATAATAAATAGCTAGTAAAAATAGCTAATTTCTGGGTAGTGATGAAACGATTTTTCCGGTCATATTCTCTATTTAATGGTGATAACACAACCTTAAAATATTTGTACTAAATTTTCTCTGTAATCTGATCATGTATTTAAAGCCAAATATTAAAAAAGGATAACTAACCAAAACGTAAACACGAATTATTGGCATTTAGTTCGTTTATAGTACTGTTTTAGGGGATACAAACGAAAACAATGATTTTTCCGTTCGATTCTGTCTCTCTCACTCCTCGCCATAATAGCAAACCTCTTATTAGCCATTTCCTAACTAAAAAAACTGGCCAACTTAAATATCTTTTAAATAAATAAGTTAACGTAAATTTGTGAAAAAACGGATTCTATTATGCTATTTATTAAATGGCGAATATGATCGGAAAATCGTTTCATCAATGGATAGAAATGGTCAAGAAAAGTTTTTGATGATTATTGGGGAAACTAGCTATTTATTAGGTAAATAATGGAATCGATTTTCACCAGGGATGCTTTAAAAATTGGAATTCGAAGCAGATTTGTAGAATTGGCATATCTCGTTTTAAAAACGTCATTATTTCTAAATTAGCGTATTTTGACGGATTTAAAACAAGACTCTGCTCCGATTTCCAATTTTTAAAGCTTATAATATTCGCATATTATCGCTTATAATATCGCAGTTTTAACGTCAAACTAACTTTTGAATGGGATGTTACGGGTCATACAACCTTAAGTAACAGTATTAGACGATGCATATACAAGTGTTATATTACTATGAACATGCTAATTTGTGGATGTCATCGTATTGATATGTGTATGTATGTGTATGTCTGTTATGCGTTCGATCTCCACTAACTTCAACGGTCAAGCCGCTCGTCTTTGTGAGAGCGCGTCAGAACGAAGCAAGGAGGCCGACAAGCAGGTGGCTCCTGGACTTTGAGACCATTGTATCTCTAGTTCCGATAATATTTTAATTCATATTATTATTCTCACAAAGTGGTGATACGTGCGGAGCCAATCCTGAAAGGGGCAAGTTCTTTTTCTGTAAATATTAAAGAGAGAAACTCAGAATGGAGTTTGATAGACGCACGTTAATCTGTAGTCGCTGTGACGAGCCGAAACATAAAACCAGTGCAAAACGTTGAGGACGCTCAAAGATCGCGCTGAAGTTCGGAATATATCGGCTATTCTTCCGAAGCCAACAAGAGATTGACACGAAAGAAAAAAAGAAGAAGTAAAAGAAGAAAGATAAGTACGCCTGGCCAAATCATAAATCGACGAGCGAATCAACATTATATTTTATATGTATATGGGATGTATGACAAAATTTTAAAATAGCTCAAAATTTTGTTACTTTTAGTTTTTTTATGAAAAAAACATGTTCCTAAAATTTTAGATCGATATTTGCATATAATATTAGTAAAGAGATGGATTTTGATCCAACATTCAGAAAATAAAAATGAACGTAATTTATAACTGATAATTACATAATGCTTATTGTACAAGCCTAATATTATTGAAAATAGATGTTTCATGTTCTATTCGATGCTCTAATAAAATTCAGTGATTTCATCCATTACATAAGATGTATAAATAATATTAAGTTTCTAAATCAACCATATTATCAAAGATGCTAATTATTGTTTTTTCTTAATATTTCAAAAAATCATAACTTTTTTCACTTAGTTTGGCCAACTTTGGTTAAAAAAGCATTTTGAAGAGTTTTAAAAGTAGAATTAAAAAAAATTTGTCGAACAAAAAATTTTAAGGCGTAGTCTCAATATTCTTAGATGAAGGTATAATAAAAACCAACTAATCAGATACATGCAAATTTCATTTATTAAAAAATACTACTACTTTCTAGAATAAAATTTCAAACTTTTTACGCATTAATGTTTTATACAAAAAGTTTCAAGATTTGGAGTAAAAAAAAATGACAAAAGTTGAATTTTAAAAAAAATTGCAAAAAATTTGAATTTTCAATGTTGCATTGCTTTTTTATGTATGCAAATATCGATCTAAAGTTTTAGGAACGTGTGTTTTTCATAAAAAACTAAAAATAAAAAATTTTTGAGCGATTTTAAAATTTTGACCTGCTCACTTCATGTGAAACATCCCATATATTTATAACTTTATTAGAGAATTAGATTGTAAGGAAATTACTTGTGACGTGCGTGTATACGTGTATACCGAATCACTGTGGTGAATTTAATGTTTGTAAAATCCTGTTATTGTAAAAAAAGAAATACTAAATAATCTTCTTTGGTCGAACCATTATACAATAAAAAACCGCTGCCAAATCATGAAAAACAGAGATTTCATGTTTACCAGCTCGGGAACCCATAGCGTTTCAACTTCATCGAAATATCCTATTAGCGGAAAAACTATGCCTTTTTTATCGAAAGCTTCCTTTTGTTTTCTCCATAGTGTACCTTGCGTGAAGTTGTTGACAAGGGAAGTACCCGAACTTAGAAATTCAAAAAATTTCCAAACCTATATTAAGTAGTAGTACTCAATGTGACATTCACGAAAACATTTTTTTATCGGCTGAGAGGCTTGTTATAAGGGTTAAGAACACCCTTAAAATTGGCCTTCAAAAGCATTTTTTTAATATATCTCGGCTTCTATTCAACTTTTTTCAATCAAACCAACTGGAATGAGTTTCTTGTAGAAAAAACAAGATATTCGTAGTAATCTAAACATTAAGAGTTGCATCCCTTATTTTTTAGAGGGAGAAATAGTGTTTTTTAAGTATATTTTTATTATAAAAATTCACAAAATAATTAAAAATGAACTAAAATATTATTTTTACAAACTACACGAAAAAATGAAGTTGACATATCTCAGGATTTACCTTGAAAAAGCTCCTTAAAAGGGTAAACTACCCCTAACACAAATAAATTATGTATATTTTTTCAGTCATTAGTTTTTCCTAAAGATTGGTATCTATGGGTTTTTGGGGTCGCTGATTTTTTTTTTTTTTTTTTTTTTTTTTTTTGTTTTTCCGAGGTACTAGGTGAATCTTCCGAGGCCCCCGTCCTTGCTTACAGCATGGAGGGGGGCCCACTAAGACCATCACGAAGCGCCGGGCTCCGCGGTGTGAGGGATTTCTACCCCCTAAACACCCAAAACCTTTCCCGCGGCGTTCACCGGAATCCGGTCCGGAACTGTTATACACATTACTTCGGACCGGTCGGCGTTTCTATGCCCTACGGCAATCTTATATATCTTGTCTCGTCTGTCTATTTTTCGTCTTCTGTATCAGTTTTCAAGGCAACCGTCAGTCTTTTTGCCTTGTAGTACGTGAGTCACGTAGCGTGCTATGTCGTCCCAGTTTTGTTTGCTTGACAGCATCAGTGTCACGACGTTCTCCGGTGTGATGTCACCTGTCTTCGTCTGTAGTCTGTGTCTCGCGACTATCCAGCGGGGGCACACGAAAAATGTGTGCTCCGCGTCGTCTCTATTATGTCCGCAGTACCTGCAGGACGGGGTCGTTACCTTCCCCATCCGATGCAGATACTGGCGGAAGTATCCGTGTCCGGATAGGAACTGGGTCAGGTAAAAATTCACCTCCCCAGCTCCTCTCTTATGCCAGAGTCGCACGTCCGTTATGAGGCGTCTCGTCCACTTGGCTTTGTCGCTGTCTGTCCATCGCGTTTGCCAGGATGTCAGCGTCGTCGTCCGTGCGTCTATGGAGGCCCTCGCTCTTCCCCTTTCTTCGCTGTACTCGTAGATCCTCTTCCGCTCGAGAGCAGAAGGTCTACTGGGACAACCCCTGCGATCACTAGTACCGCCACCTCTGCGACGGTGCGGTACGCGCACGCGATTCGCAGCGCTCCCAGTCTTTGTACCGCCGCGATCTTTTGCGGTACTTCTCTATTCGCGTCGCGTCCGCCCATATCTCGGCCCCATAAAGGAGCATCGAGTTGGTCACTGTCATAAGCAGTCGTCGTACGCTCGGTCTCGGTCCCTTCGTATTTGCCATGAGGCGGGCGAGGGCGGCGGTCTTTAATGCCGCTCTCTCAGCGACGCCACGTATGTGCGGCCAGAAGGTCATCCTCGTATCCAGGGTCACCCCCAGGTATTTGGCGGACCGTCCAGGATGCACAACGGACGTCCCCACCGTCATGGGTATGGGGTCGCTGATTACGAATCTGCAGTAAGATTTAAAAAAAAAAAAAAAAAAAAAAAAAAAAAAAAAAAAATTCGAAATGGTGAATTCAATATGGCGTACAAATTTTTTCAGGAATATTTCTAATATTTCTAATAGAATGGTGAAATAGATATATTATTGTAAAATTTATACACAGCATTTAAAAAATTAAAAAAAAAAACTCGTCAAAATGTACAATAAGTTAAATATGTCAAAATGTACAATAATGTACAAATGGCCAAAGTTAAGAATGTCAAATTCAGTCTATCATAGAATCTTTATTAAACTAAATGTTTAAAAAAAAAAACTGCAACTTTATTTTTTAAATAAAAAATGTATTGAATAATTAAAAAGTTATTTATTTTATTACATTGATGCTATTTTCCTTTTTTATTATAGTAAAAAAATTATATTTTATTTGAGTTTTTAGCATTACAGTTATATAATTGTGATTCTAAATTATAAAATATGGCTTGCATAAAGGCTATTATATCAGTTACATTACAGTGTGCGAGTCTGCGTCTCTCTGCTGTGTGCGTCTAACCCTTTTACAGCTTTACTGGGCAGTTGGATTCAAGTATTAGTGTTCTCTCACTTAAGTACCTATGTATTAGTCAAAGTCAAATATAGCTTTTAAGTAATATCTATTAATCCTTAACTAACCATTCCTTAACTGTTAAGGAATAGAGTAGGTAAAGTTGAACTTTTTCGCCAACTGCTTGATTTCTTAACTATTTATCATTTGACGTTATTCAAGTGCACGTTCATTAACAATAAAACTAGAGACTTTGTATAATTTTGCACACATATTGCCTATATAACATACAAAATTGTCTATAAATTTCAAGATGATACATCAAGCCGTTTTAATAAAATTTTAACCCCTACAAAGAATTTTAAAGTGATTAAGCCAATTTTACTCTAGTTTAATTAATTTATTGATTCTTTTAATTTAATTTTTAAAGCCAAATTTGAAAATTAATGCACCTATTTATGACATAATTCGAATTAAATTTATGTATGAATAATTGTATTCATAAACAATAACATACAAAAATATGAATCTGGAGTATATGAAACATTTTTTTCAGATCATAAACCCATTTATATAGGAATTAGTCATGATGAATCTAATGAAATTGAACAAAGTAATAGCATTCATAATAACAATTCAAAAAAAGAAATCAAATTAAAAGATGCGATTTTTTGTAATATACAAAATAATAAAAGTATTAACTTTGCATTGAATAAAAACAAAAATCAAAAAGATGATAATTTTTGTAAACTTATAGATATACCTAATACATATAAAAATCCAAAAGATATAACTTTTTATAATATACAAAATGAAAGTATCGACTTTACGTTTAATAATAAAGAAAATCAGGTAGATAATAACTTTTGCTTCCTCCTAGAGGAAGCTTTGTGTTTTTTAAATTAAAGGATTACCGAATACAGATAAAGTTTCATATTACGCTAATGCAACAATTCAATCACTTTTACATTGTTCAACTTTAAGAAATAATATTAATAATGATGTAACAGGAGATTGCTTAAAAACTATAATGGAAGAATACACAAATAAAAATAAAATACATATATTTAATTTTAGAAAATTTATAGACGAAAAGTATGCTGAAAAACGTCAACAAGATGTACCAGAATTTATAATGGATATATTTTTATGTATTGGTCATCGAACATGAGAAGAACGAAAGCATTGCTAAGCGATTAGTTTGTTGTTCTCGACTCGATTTTTCAGTCAAGTTAATTCGAGAGCTTGTTGATGACACAATTAATCTTTTGTGTTATTTATCTTGAATAAATTACATTCTTGTTTTTATAAATAGTTGTTACTATTAAGTGTGTGTGTGCGTGCGTGCGTGCGTGCGTGTGTGTGTGCGTGTGCGCATGTGTGTGTGTGTGTGTGTGTGTGTGTGTGTGTGTGTGTGTGTGTGTGTGTGTGTGTGTGTGTGTGTGTGTGTGTGTGTGTGTGTGTGTGTGTGTGTGTGTGTGTCTGTGATTGTAACAATATGTTTAAAATCTCCGAAATGGCGAAAAAGTTATTTACAATTCATATAACTATTATGTATTTAGAAAAAGTTGTTACTTTTTCAAATCACATTTTTAAGACCAAAATAACTCGTGAGTAGTTATAAATACATAATTTATAATGAAATTAACTGTACTTTAAGAATATCGGTATCCATTTTCTATACCTGAAGAACCAATTAAAAAGAAAATTATTTCTGAAACAAAAAATTTTGGCAAAATTGTTATTTTATCAAAATAAGATCTTATTGTCATTCATTTGACTCCAAAATTTAATCAGTTCTGAGTTAAGACATACGTAAGATGCATGCAAAAGTTCAGCTCATTACGTCTATCCGTTCAAGAGTTATGCCGGGGACAAAATTTCGTTTCATAAATTCATACATACATACATTTTTTTAAACCTATTATTCTGACTCAGAAAGCTCAAAAACATCGAAATTCATCAAAATCTCTGTTTTGAAAATTTTCACTATTACAACGCTTTCTCTTTGAGAAATAAATATAGTGTCAATAGGGAGAAATAAAATTCGTATACTGAATATATTTTAACACTCCGTGCGCAAAGCTCGACTTCGCACACGCTCAAATAAAAAGCATATGCTAAATCAAGCTTTGTACACGTCGTATACAAAAATACGGTTCGATACGCGAGCGAGAAGGTGATTTTAACCTTGTGTGACCTTTTCACCCTAGCTTCGCTCAGGTGCAAACGTCCACACTAGGATAAAATCACTTTGACGCACTAGCATCGAAATTTATCTGTATTATTTTGACTCTCCGTGCGCAAAGCGCGATTTCGCGCACGCTTGTTTTTTGAATGAAAAAGCATACGCTAAATCAAGCTTTGTACACATCGTGTCAAAAGATACTGTTCGATACACAAGCGAAAAGGTGCACGCGTTAGTATCAAATTGTACTATTTCTAAACAAAGAAAATATTAACTTTAATTATTAATTTTAAACATTCATTTGGAAAAACACGTCTTCCTTTTATGCAAATACAATACTCAGAATTCATTTGGCAATTCTTATGAGAGTACTATTATGAGAGATAATTGTTGAAAAATTGGATCAAAATGACAAAAATGCAGATTCCTACTTATCAACATTAAAATTATTTTTAATTAAAAAGTTTTTAAACAGTTTTTTGGAAAACCACAATTTTAACGCCCTTCTTATATTTAAATACTATACATAGAATTATTTTATAGCCATTCTATTATAATTTTGATAAAGTATACTCGTTGGAAGATGATGTCGGTATCCAACATCTCCTTAAAGCATTCATTTTTGGAATATTTTATTAAGGGTTCCCGAAATCTTTCTAAAGCTTTCACGAAATGTTGCTCAGTTGCATAGGTGGAATTTTTTGTTATTCCATTAAACTTACGGCAAGCTTTCGCGGAACCTTACCAGAATATGTTACGGTTCCAGTAATCTTTGACTTATTGTCACTGCAATCTTTTATGAAAGGTTCTATTTATGTTTAGTAGAATCTTGCTTGGGGTATTCATAAATCTTTTTTAAAAGTTTTTCGGAAGATTTGCAATGAATGTTATAGTTCGATCTTTCACTAAGCTTACTGTAACCCTTCTGGTTACCTTTCATGATAGATTCCAGTATTCATGAATCTTTCTCAAAAATTTTTCAGAAGATTTGCAATTTATGTTCCAGTTTATCTTTCAGTAAGCTTACTGTTACCTTTCTAGTTATCTTCCATGAAAAATTCAAGTATCTGTTATTAGAATGTTTCATGGAAGATTCTGGAAACCTTTCAAAAGCTTTCATGGCATGTTACTGAATCGCACATTTGGAATTTTTTTGTCTGGTTCCACAAAACTTACGGGAAGCTTTCATGAACATTGCAAGGCAACGCGACTGGGGAGTTTCGCCGGAACCTTCCATTAGGCTTTTCCATTATTTTTCGGTAATCATGCTAACTGCAATCTTTCATGCAAGATTTTATTGATGTTTAGTAGAATCTTCCCTGAAAGTATTCAGTAATCTCTTTCAAAAGGCTTTTGGAAGATTTTTAATCAATTTTCCAGTTGAATCTTTCAGTAAGCTTACTGTAACCTTTCTATTTATCTTTCATGAAAGATTCCAGTATCACTTCTGAGAATGTTTCATGTAAGGTTCCGGAACCCTTTCAAAAGCTTTCATTGTATATGGTCGAGTCTTATAGTTCGAATCTTTTTTGTTGATTCCGTTAAACTTACGCGAAGCTTCCGTGTAACATTGCAAGGTAACGCTACTGGAAAGTTCCGTGGGAACCTTCCATTAAGCTTTACGCATTATTTTTCGATAATCTTTTATTCATGCTCACTGCAATCTTTCATGGCAGATTTCATTTAGGTATAATGGAATCTTCCCTGAAAGTATTTATAAATCTTTTTCAAAAGGTTTTTGGAAAATTTGAAATCAATGTTCCAGTTTAATCTTTCAGAAAGCTTACTGTAACCTTTATAGTTCTCTTTCATGAAAGATTCCAGTATCAATTATTAGAATGTTTCATGAAAGATTCTGTCAGCTTTTCAAAAGCTTTCGTGTAATGTTACTCTGGTGAATAGTTAGAATCATTTGGTTGTTTTTGCGAATCTTACGGGAAGCTTTCGTGGAACATTGCAACGTAACGCTACTGGCTTTATGCATTATTTTTCGGTAATCTTTTGTTCATGCTTACTGCAATCTTTCATGAGAAGTTCCATTTTTGTTTAGTCGAATGTTCCCGGAACGCATTCATCAATCTTTCTCAAAAGTTTTTCGGAAGATTTGCAAAAAATGTTCCTGTTCAATCTTTCAGTAAGCTTACTGTAATCTTTCTAGTTATCTTTCATGGAAGACTCCAGTATCGATTCTTAGAATGTTTCATGGTGGATGTCGGTAACCTTTCAAAAACTTTCATGGCATGTTACGGAATCGCATAGCTGGAATTTTTTTGGTTGGTTTCCGAAAACTTACGGGAAGCTTTCGTGGAGCATTGGAAGGTAACGCTACTGGTAAGTTTTGCCGGAACCTTCCTTTAAGCTCTTTGCATTATTTTTCGGTAATCTTTCATTCATGCTTACTGACACCTTTCATGAAAGGTTCTATTTATGTTCAGTGGAATCTTTACTGCAAGGATTTGGGAATCTCCTTTGCAATCTTAGCGTAAGCTTTCAACAAAGATAACGGTGTAATCTTCCCAAAAGCTTGCCGTAATATTGTTTCCTTTCGTGAAGGATTCCTGGATTGATCCCTGCAAGGTCTTGGGAATCTCTTTTGCAATATTAGCGTAAGCTTTCAGCAAAGATAACAGTGTAATCTTTCTAAAAACTTACTGTAATATTGCTGTTTCTTTTCGTGAAAGATTCCTGAATTGATTCCTGAAATATTTCACGTAAGATTCCCGTAGGCTTTCCAGAAGCTTACGTGTAATATTCGTCGAAAGTACATTTGGCAATCTTGATTGTAATATTGCTTTAACATTCCGGGAAGCTTACAAGAAAGCTTACAATGAAATCTATCTGAAAGTTTCAGTTATCTTTTAGAAAGGTTGAGGAAAGCTTCCATTGGAATATTTCTTGAATCTTTCACTGGGAAACTTTCATGCTATGTGCAGAAAGATTTCAGTATCGATTCTGAGAATTTTTCATCGTGGGTGTCAGCAAGCTTTCAAAAACATTAATGGAATGTTACGGGATCTCATAGTTGGAATTTTTTGGTTGGTTTCCGAAGATGTACCAGAAGCTTTCGTAGAACATTGCTAGGTAATGCTACTGGAATGTTTCGTGGGAACCTTCCATTAAGTTTTTCGCATTATTTTTCGGTAATGTTGCATTCATGCTTATTGCAATCTTTCATGAAAGGTTCCATTTATGTTTAGTGCAATCTTTCCTGAAAGTATTCATCAATCTTTTTCAAAAGTTTTTCGGAAGATTTGCAAGAAATGTACCAGTTCAATCTTTCAGTAAGCTTACTTTAACCTTTCTAGTTATCTTTCATGAAAAATTCCAGTATCGATTCTTAGAATGGTTCATGGTCGATGTTGGCAACCTTTCAAAAACTTTCATGGAATGTTACGGAACCGCATAGTTGGAATTTTTTCGGTTGGTTCGCTCAAAATTACGGGAAGCTTTTGTGGAGCATTGGAAGTTAACGCTACTGGAATGTTTCACGGGAACCTTCCATTAAGTTTTTCGCATTATTTTTCGATAATATTGCATTCATGCTTATTGCAATCTTTCATGAAAGGTTCTATTTATGTTTAGTGGAATTTTTCCTGCAAGTATTTGGGAATCTCTTTGGTAATCTTAGCTTAAACTTTCAAGAAAGATAACAGTGTAATCTTCCCGAAAGTTTACCGTAATATTGTTGTTTCCTTTTGTGAACGATTCCTGTATTGATACCTGCAAGGATTTGCGAATCTCTTTTGCAATCTTACAGTAAGCTTTCAACAAAGGTAACAGTCTAATCTTCCCAAAAGCTTACTGTAATATTGTAGTTTCATTTCGTGAAAGATTCCTGTATCAATCCCTGCAAGGATTTGGTAATCTTTTCTGCAATCTTAGCGTAAGCTTTCAACAAAGATAACAGTATAATCTTCCCAAAAGCTTACTGTAATATTGCTGTTTCCTTTTTTGAAAGATTCCTGTATTGATCCCTGCAAGGATTTGGGAAGCTCTTTTTTAATCTTAGCGTAAGCTTTCAACAAAGCTGACAGAGTAATATTCCCAAAAGCATACTGTAATATTTCCTTTTCCTTTCGTGAAAGATTCCTGTATTGATCTCTGCAAGGATTTGGGAATCTCTTTGGTAATCTTAGCGTAAGCTTTCAAAAAAGATAACAGTGTAATATTTCTAAAAGCTTATCGTAATATTGCTGTTTCCTATTGTGAACGATTCCTGTATTGATCCCTGCAAGCATTTGGGAATCTCTTTTGCAATCTTACAGTAAGCTTTCAACAAAGGTAACAGTCTAATCTTCCGAAAAGCTTGTTGTAATATTGTAGTTTCCTTTCGTGAAAGATGCCTGTATTAATCCCTGCAAGGATTTGGTAATCTTTTCTGCAATCTTAGCGTAAGCTTTCAACAAAGATAACATATAATCTTCCCAAAAGCTTACTGTAATATTGCTGTTTCCTTTTTTGAAAGATTCCTGTATTGATCCCTGCAAGGATTTGGGAAGCTCTTTTTCAATCTTAGCGTTAGCTTTCAACAAAGATAACAGTGTAATCTTTCTAAAAACTTACCGTAATATCGCTGTTTCCTTTTGTGAACGATTCCTGTATTGATCCCTGCAAGCATTTGGGAATCTCTTTTGCAAACTTACAGTAAGCTTTCAACAAAGGTAACAGTCTAATCTTCCCGAAAGCTTACTGTAATATTGTAGTTTCCTTTCGTGAAAAATTCCTGTATTGATCTCTGCAAGGATTTGGTAATATTTTCTGCAATCTTAGCGTAAGCTTTCAACTAAGATAACAGTATAATCTTCCCAAAAGCTTACTGTAATATTGCTGTTTCCTTTTGTGAACGATTCCTGTATTGATCCCTGCAAGCATTTGGGAATCTCTTTTGCAAACTTACAGTAAGCTTTCAACAAAGGTAACAGTCTAATCTTCCCGAAAGCTTACTGTAATATTGTAGTTTCCTTTCGTGAAAGATTCCTGTATTGATCTCTGCAAGGATTTGGTAATATTTTCTGCAATCTTAGCGTAAGCTTTCAACTAAGATAACAGTCTAATCTTCCCGAAAGCTTACTGTAATATTGTAGTTTCCTTTCGTGAAAGATTCCTGTATTGATCTCTGCAAGGATTTGGTAATATTTTCTGCAATCTTAGCGTAAGCTTTCAAAAAAGATAACAGTGTAATCTTTCTAAAAGCTTACTGTAATATTGCTGTTTCCTGTCGTGAATGATTCCTGTATTGATTCTTGGAATATTTCATGTAAGATTCCCGTAAGCTTTCTAGAAGCTTTCATGTAATATTCGTCGAAAGGACCTTTAGCAATCTTGATTGTAATATTGCTTTAACCTTCCGGGAAGCTTACAAGAAACCTTACAATGGAATCTATCTGAAAGTTTCAATTATCTTTTAAAAAGGTTGATGAAAGCTTCCATTGGAATATTTCTTGAATCTTTCACTGGGAAGCTTTCATGCTATGTGGGTTGTTAATCATATATCATAATGATATTCATCGGAATATTTATATACATTTACAATGTTATTATCTGTTTCTTTTTCGTTTTCATTTTCTTTTCCTTTTTCATTTTCGTTTTTGTTGGCGATACACGGCTTCATGCCACCCGTCCCCGTTCATTTTGTAGGGACTGCGATCTTCCCTCTCACTCTAACTGCGAGAGTAGGGAAAGCAGCCATGTCGCGCTCTCCATGAAGCGGCTTGCGCGCCGCAGTCGTTGCTCGAGTCCACGAGCGTGCGGACGTGTATCCGCTGTATCCTCCTTTGACTAATAAATCTCCTCGTTACTGTTGACTCCTTGACTCTTCATTTCTCTCTCTCACCTTCCTTTCCTGGAACGTGTAGAGACGTGGGTGTCATACCCCCACATTGGTGACCCCGACTACAGGCAGAGGAAGCAGGTTAGTGTCTGCCGCGGAGATTCTTCGCCGCCATCCTCTCTCTGCGGCATTTGTGACTCAGTGCCGCACCACAAGCCTCGGCGAGTCTTGCGGCACTTCGCCGCCTAGGAGGACTTCTTCAGGATTTCCGTGTGCGTGCTGGTACGCCGGCGCACACGAGAAATCTCAGGCGTTGTGAGTTACACCGTGTGCGTGCTGGCACGCCGGCGCACACGTGTCCAGGCAATTTTTGCCGTTCGAACTTACGCTGTGTACGTGCTGGCACGCCGGCGTACACGCGTAGAAAAATCAACTGCCGGAGCATTAAGCGCAACTGCGCAATCATCGTCCCTCGTCGAGTCTTCTCAGAGGCATCGCAACTTTCTTCGGCAGATCTCCAGGTGCGTACTTGCGTGAAGCCACCGTCACCGGCGCCTTCAAACGCACCTGTCGAGGAACGTGAGGACCTCCCCTGCACTCAACACGCTTCGAAGCTGATCTCTGGGTGCGGCCTTGCGTGAAGCCACCGTCACCGGCGCCTTTTTACCGCACCCGTCGAGCAACGTGTGAGGGATTAACTGCTGTTTTGCTGCACCTCGTCGAGTTTTCTCCGAGGCCGCACCAGCAGTCATCTCCAACGTCGTCTTCGAGGACACTTCATTGCGTCGAGGTATGCGTGCGGAAAAGTTAACGTCCAGGCGGTAAATTTGCGCATTTTGTAACGCAACATAAGTATTGCGTTCTAATTATCTGTCGAGTTCCGGGAATTGTTTTCGCCCGGCCGGAATATACCGCGAAGTGTTTTCATGCTGCGCGACTGTATTCTGGGAATCCCGAGCGCCGCGGTAAACATAAACGGTCGCAGCCAGTACTGCTACGCCCCTTCTCCTCTCAGAAGTGCTGTTCTTCGTCGCGTGCTTACTCGCCTACGTGGTATTTTTCGAGTTCTCGCATACTGCTCACGCGTTGTTAGAACCTGACGAGTATTTTTCAAGTTCCAGCATCTAATAAACTAAAATTTCTTTTTGTAAGCGGGAAAGTGGTCTCTCGCTGCGTTGCACGCGATTTTATAGTTTTAAGTGTTAGCATAGGCTTAGCTTTGATATTATTGTTTGTACCTGTGAGTACTAACTAGATAGCTTGTGATACGCAGCGGCGTAAGGCAATTTAGGTGCGTTATCACACCTCACCGAAGGGGTCGGATCTCTTCCCTCACTTTCTACGTAACCTTCGGGGAGCGTAGGAGTAACTACTCACGTGCTAAGTTTTAGACGGGCATACATTCTTGTTCATCAAGATGCCGGATAACACAGAGATCACCGTCGAGTCTCTTCAGCAGGAGCTGCGAGAGCTTAGGCAACAGTTCTCGAGCCTTAATACTCATCCGGCGACCGCGTCTGCCAACCGCATCGAAGCCGCGCGTATGCCGAAAATCCCGCCGTTCATTCAAACTGACCCCGAGCTATGGTTTATGCAGGCAGAGGCCGCGTTCCGCCATTCGCAAATCACGGCAGATAGTACCAAAGTTGATTATCTCTGCTTATCATTAGGCTCTGAGGGCATGTCGGCTATTAGGGACTTACTGAAAACAGATCCCACACCTCCGGACTACTATAAATTAGTAAAAGAGCGTCTTATTGCGACCTTTGCCAGCTCGGCAGAACATAACCTGCGAAAATTATTAAATGGGGAAGTGCTGACCGACGGTAAGCCCACGAGAATTCTTCAAAGGCTTCGCGCTCTCAACCAAGGTTCGTGCGACGATAAGATTATTCAAACCGTCTTTCTCGACCAACTTCCACCACGTCACCATTCAATCCTTGTTGCCACTGGTGCCTCTGATCTCAACAAGTTAGCTGAAGCAGCTGACAGAATGGCTACTCTTGAAGCCCTGCTCAAGCGCTTTGATCGCCTCGAGCGGAAGGTTGACGCGCTGTCCAAAAAATCAGCTGGTGGCCAGGACTCTTCTAATAACTCCGCAAATTCTCAATCCAGAGGCAGATCTAGGCGCGCTCGTTCTTCCAGTCGCGATTCATCCGGTCTATGCCTCGCCCATAGGAAATATCCGAATAATCCCTTGTCGTGTCGTGAGTGGTGCTCCAAGTATGGTGAGTGGCAGAAACAAAATCCACCAAAAAACTAACTCAACCTTCTGTTGAGGAGACGTCTTCAGAAGGCTCTCGCGTTTCCAAACGTCTTCATGTGCGTGATCGTATCTCGGGCAAGTCGTTCCTTATCGACACTGGTGCGGACATTTCGCTCGTCCCAGCAAATCCTAAGGCATGCGGCAAGCTCAGCTCCTTCAAGTTTTTCGCAGCGAACAATTTGTTAATTAGCACCTATGGCGAATCGATGCTCACGCTCAATCTGAGCATTCGACGCCCCATTCGCTGGAGCTTTTGCATCGCGGATGTTCCTCATCCCATTATAGGTGCCGATCTCTTATCCCATTATAGCCTTCTTGTTGACCTTAAAAGAAGTCGTGATGTTGACTCTTCTACCAATATCTACTCCCTTGCAGTAGTAAAAGATGTTTCGGTTGACTCTGTTTTTGCAGTTGTTCCAGGCTCAGAGTGTGCAAAGATCCTCGCTGATTTTCCGGAGATCACGGGCGTTTCTAAGCCCACAGTCCCCAGAAATAGCGATGTTTTTCATCACATTTTAACCTCTGGTCCTCCAGTCTCGGAGCGTCCTCGTAGACTTGCTCCAGACAAGTAGAAAGCGGCGAAAGCCGAATTCGATGCTTGGATTGAGGCAGGAATTTGCCGCCCCTCCAGCAGCCCTTGGGCAAGTCCTCTCCATATGTAGTTGAAAAAGGATAACAGTTGGAGACCTTGTGGCGATTATAGGCGCTTAAACGCCGCCACGGTTCCTGATAAGTACCCGACTGCCCATATTCATGATTGCACGAATAATCTGCACGGTAAGAAAATCTTTTCGGCGCTTGATCTCCATAAAGCGTTCAATCAGATTCCGGTTACTCCCGAAGATATACCGAAAACGGACATTATAACCCCTTTCGGCCTTTTCGAGTTCATGTACATGACCTTCGGGCTTCGCAACGCAAGTCAAACCTTCCAGCGTTACATTAATAGCGCGTTAGGTGATCTCGATTTTGTATACCTGTATATAGACGATATTCTTATTGCTTCATCTTCTATTGAAGAACACTACTCTCATCTTCGCACGGTCTTTGAACGACTTAAGAAGTTTCATCTTCGCTTGAATGTCGAAAAATGTACCTTCGTTGCTGAAGAGTTAGAATTTTTAGACTATCTGCTGAATGGTGAAGGCATTCGCCCCATTCCCAGTAGGGTTGAAGCTATTCTAAACTTCCTCAAACCTCAAACAATAGCGGAACTTCATAGGTTTGTCGGCACCGTAAATTTTTATCGCCGTAACATGCCTCGCGCTGCGACTTCTCAAGCCCCTCTCAATGCTCTTTTTAGCGATTCTCGCAAAAATGACAAGCGTCCCGTTCCGTGGACGCCTGAAGCTGAAGAGGCTTTTGTACGAGTAAAGGAGGAGTTGTCAGCAGCAGCTCTACTTGTTCACCTCCGCATTGGTGCGGAAATACGGATCGTCTCTGATGCTTCCGATTCTGGAATGGGTGCTGCCCTTGAACAGCTTTCCTTCACCGGAATTTAGGAACCCTTAGCTTTCTTCTCTAAGAAGTTCTCCCCTTCACAACGGAAGTACAGTGCATATGACCGTGAGCTCACGGCCATATATGAAACTGTAAAATACTTCTCGTTTTTGGTTGAAGGTAGAGACTTCAAGATCTTAACCGATCATAAACTCCTCATTTATGCTTTCATGCAAAAATCTGATAAGGCCTCACCGCGTCAAACGCGTCAGTTGTCCCTTATCGCTCAATACACTACTCAAATCGAATACATAAAAGGTGCAGAAAATACTGTAGCTGACTCGCTCTCACGTGTAGAATCCATCAAGCTTCCCGTTGAGATTAACCTCAACGATCTTGCTGAGAAGCAGGAAGCCGATGAGCAGCTCAAGGCCCTCCACGAGTCTTCTGACTACCCGCTCTGTTTGAAGCGTATTCAATGGGGCCCTGCACATACTACTATATATTGCAAGATCACTGGTGAAGCCATTCGTCCGTATATCTCCGAGTCCCTCCGCGAAACGGTGTTTAACATGTTTCACAAACCTGCTCACCCAGGCCCCAAAGTCACCGACCGACTCATCCGGCAGCGTTATGTATGGCCCAACATGCACCGTGATATACCTCGTTTCTGTAAAAACTGCTTAGACTGTCAGCAGTCAAAAATTTCTCGTCATGTAAAACTAGTACCTGACAAATTCGTCGCACCCGATGGTTGCTTCGACCATGTGCACATTGATCTAGTCGGTCCTCTCCCTAATCGAAATGGTTTTGAGTATGTGCTCACCATGATTGATCGCTTTTCGCGTTGGATTGAGGCGGTTCCGTTACGTGAAATATCGGCGCAAACGGTAGCCAGGGCATTCTATTACACCTGGGTCTCTCATTATGGTGCGCCAAAGGTCATCACTTCCAATCAGGGTTCCCAATTCGAATCGCGCTTATTTACGGCTCTTTTGTCCCTAATAAGTTGCGAGCATATTCGCACTACTGCGTATCACCCTGCGGCGAATGGCCTTATCGAGCGTTGGCACCGTGCCTTTAAAGCGGCGATTGTGTGTCATGTGGACAAGGACTGGACTCGTACCTTAAGTACAGTATTATTAGGATTACGTAATCATCTTCGTCAGGACACGAATGCGTCTCCTGCGGAGTTTGTGTTCGGCACCACTTTGCGTCTTCCAGGTGAGTTTTTCCTCCCTGAAGACTTTACGCCTGATCCAAATTTTTTTATAGAAGAATTCCGCGAATATATGCGTCAAGTCTGTCCAGTCCCTGCCGCACACAATTATAAAAAACGTGCATTCTGTTTTAAGGACTTATACACCTGTACACATGTATTTATGCGCAATATGGCTAAAAAGTCATTAGAAAGGCCCTATACTGGCCCATACAAAGTATTAAAACGTCCCTCCGATCGCGTTTTCGACATAGAAATCAACGGCGCGTCACGCAGTGTGTCCGTTGAACTTCTTAAACCTGCGTACATGATCTCTGATAGTCTTGCCGATGTGCCTTCCGGTGGTGATTTAAGAGGCAATCAGCCTACCACTGTAGATCAACCAGTATTAAAGATTTACGCCAGGAAGAATAAAGTATCCTTTGCTCCTGCGACTAAGGCGTAATGTGACTGTGATTACCTAGTTGTAAGTGCTATCGAGCACGGTATAATTATTTATATTTATCTTCATATTTATGTACTTCGTTGGCACTCAGAGGGGAGTATGTAGGGACTGCGATCTTCCCTCTCACTCTAACCGTACTGCGCACCGTAGTCGTTGCTCGAGTCCACGAGCGTGCGGACGTCTGTCCGCTGTATCCTTCTTTGACTAATAAATCTCCTCGTTACTGTTGACTCCTCGACTCTTCATTTCTCTCTCTCCCTTTCCTTTCCTGAAACGTGTAGAGACGTGGGTGTCATATCCCCACAATTTCAAGAGAGAGGTGCCACCTCTTAGGCGCGGAACCAACTTCCTTCACGAGAGCGCCGTGGAGCCGCTGCTCGCTGCACGCCCCGTTATTCTCGCGAGAGACTGATAAATACGGACCGCCCCTCTTTTCGACATTCGTGATTCTATATTCATGTTAACAAGCTGAGTTGCTTATTGTATTATAAATCCAGAGAGTGTTGTCAGAGTCTATTTCAATAAAGATCAGTTTTCTTATATTTCGGAGTGTTTATTTCGTGCCACCATCCAACTTTCCCAGAGCGATCCACCAAATCTCCAACAGGTTATCGGCCCACGCCACCCTTCCACTGCGCTGTGTGCACGTGTTTTTCCGGTGGTGCTTGGAGGTTAGAGGAGCACAGTGAGAGGTTCACGAGAGTCAGAGTAAGTAAAAGTTTTTTTATGCTTCAGAGAAAATGCTGCGCCGGGTGTGAATAAAATTCGCGAGTGGAGTCACGAACCGTTCACGGGAGTGTTTGCGATGAGAGATTTGTAAAGTCAGAGACGGCTCGCGAATGTAAAATTTTTAGAGACCGCGGAGTGCGTGCATTTTGTTCTATAACGAACAAGGCACAAAAATCACGAAAGCGCGTGGAAAATTCAAAGTCGTAGACCGCAGAGAAAAAGCCGGCAACAGAGAATTCCAAGAAACGGCAGGTTCGAACATGAATTTCTCCCGCGGTAGCGCGAGCAACAGAGGCATAGAGAAGGTGGCGCGTCGAGCTTACAGTGCGTCGTAACATGCACCGATAGCACTGGGGCTGGAGCGGCGGCCATGTTTCAGAGAGAGAGAGAGACAGAGAGAGAGAGAGAGGAGGGGGGAGAGGGAGAGAGAGAGAGAGGAGAGAGAGAGAGAGAGAGAGAGAGAGAGAGAGAGAGAGAGAGAGAGAGAGAGAGAGAGAGAGAGAGAGAGAGAGAGAGAGAGAGAGAGCAAAAATACAAATCGCGCGCGCACGTTCATAGAAATAGAGAGCAAACGCGCGCGTTCAAAGAAATAGAGGACAAATACGCGCGTGCTACAAATATGCCACGGTGATCATTGTGCGTGTTTCGGCGTAAATAAACAAATCTCTTCTAGACGAACGGGACGCCGTGAGTTTGGAAGCCACAAAGCGCTGTGCGTGATGTGGTATGTGACATTGTTATACGCCGGGCATTGCGCGATGTTAGTCGCGAGTAATATTGACACGATTTTCCCTCAAATATCAGAGTGTATGTATATACGAATATATAGGTATATAGATGCAGATTAAAATATTAATTCAGAGAATACCTTTTCTTAAATTTGCAAAAACAAATTTTATACGATCAGCTCGTGCAGACTGAGCTCGTGCATACGATCGCCCCCACTCATAAAGTAACGATGAAACCACGGTGCGGCTAGTCGGTTTGGGAGGGAGTACATGAGAGCAGGATGCATTAGGGCAAAAAGATCGGAATATTAATTTGCTGTGCGATTAATATTCATGTGTGTATAAATAAAATAAAGAGAAAATGTTTGGCAGGTCCAGAGATAAACCAGAGAAATGGAAGAAGACAAAATAACTGAACCCAAAATAACAGAGAAAACGGGGGAAATAACTCCTACGAAAAGGAAAGACTCAGAGTCAAGTCAGAATTCACGTAGTTCATCAGGTAAACTAAAACTAACAAATCAAAATATTTTTTTATTCAATACACACATACAAAAATAAAATTATCGATAAAATAAACAACAGAGAAAAGAGCAGAGAATATTTTACATAAAACTCAGAGATCAGAATATGGATCCATGATACGTATATGTTTACAATAGAACGAAATATATGCGTCATTTTTTTAAGACTAAACATTTTCCTTTTTTTTGCTTTTTTTTAATAATAAAATAAAAATTCCAGAGTCAGAGAACGACAAAAATGCCGAATTGGGATTGGCACTGCAGTGCCTCACCAGTGCCATCAACGATAATACTGATGCACTAAATAAGATGCGAGAGCAGCAGCAAAAGACTACAGAGCTGCTGTCAAGCCTGGCTGAATCTATTAAAAAGAGGAAAGAAGAGCAGATTTGAATCAGCAAGACCTGCTTGGCTGAAATAAAAACTCTTTCAGAGCAAATGAAAGAGTCAAACATCCAGAGAATGGTAAAGCCTCTATCTAACTCTACCATAATTGAGACAAATCAGAGTAATAGTACAGAGAACTCAAATCAAATAAATATAACAATGGAAAAATTAAACAAAACGTTAGAATCAAACACCGGTAAAATTCGCATTAAAAGGAATTTTACTTTAAATAACAACACTGGTATAAACGTATGGTTAGATAAGTTGCACTCAGAGTTATCAGAGTATGATTTAACAGAGTACATAACTAACTGGATAATTAATATGAACATTCAGAGTAATCCAGAGTCACAGGAAGACAGTGATATGTACATAGCCACAGCAAACCTGGTTACTTTGGAAGATTTCCTGTCACAAGCTCAAGAAACATCAGAGGAGCTGTGTAACACAGACAAAGGACTTGAGCTTGGAAGGGAGAAAGTACAGGAAATTGAACAACAGAAATCAGTTACTAATAATAAAGATACTCAATTTGGCACAAGTGAATACTATCTGGACAGAAAAATACTAGATTTAAATCAAACAGTATCACAAACAGAAAGAGAGAAGTGCGTGGAGCTCGCGTCCTCTGGCTACATGGGTTTAAAAATTATTGAAATAATCGTTTTGCTTATTGTTGTATGTGTACGTGACACCCTTATAAACGCGGACCACGCGTCCCCCGGTTACTTGGGTTTAAAACTTGTTTAAATAATTGTCTATTAACTATAAGTTACACATCTACGTGATGCCTTAATATGCGTGGACCTCATATCCTGCGGCTACATGGGTTTAAAAATAACTTAAATAATTGTTGTGCTCATTGTTGCATGTGTACGTGACTCCTTTATGTGCGGGGACCTTGCATCCCCCTGCTACTTAGGTTTAAAACTTGTTTAAATAATTATCTTGTATTGTTGCACATCTACGTAACAGTCGACATCTTCATCACATCGGTGCAGACCGAGCAGACAAGTCAAACGGAGCATACTCGTCAAGCAGACACGACATACTACACACGAGCGAAGCTCACACAGGAACGGGAACAAAAGACCTCGTTACCCGAAACGTCATTGAACGCGTCGGTAAGTTTTGCCGCTGGTCGCTTGCGGTTATTTTATACTAATTGGATATCGATAACCTCAAATCCAAAGATTTTATCCTGGATTCAGAGATACAAAATCCCATTTAAATCGACTCCGTATCAACTAATTTGTGTTAAGGAAAAGGTTTTTTCTTCAGCCGAGAAAATTTATATTAGGCCTTTGATTTCACAGCAAGAGGCTTCATTGCCGAAAATCCAATCTGTGAAAAGTGAATTTATATCAAAGATTTTTCTGATTCCCAAGCCTGATAACTCGTATAGATTAATTTTACATTTAAAAACTTTGAATAATTTTGTAGAAACTGAACATTTTAAACTGGAGGATTACAAGACAGCGATCCGATTAATAGAAAAAGATTGTTTCATGGCGACCTTGGACCTGAAGGACGCTTACTACGTAATTTCTGTACATGAATCCCACCGAAAATATCTTAGATTTTAGTTTGATGGTAAACTGTAGTTTACGTGCCTACCTTTTGGGCTCAGTTCAGCACCTTATGTATACCGCATTATTAAAATCTATTATTTATCTATTACGTCACTCAGGTTTACGATCAGTACACTATCTTGATGATTTCTTACTACTTGGGAATTTGCGAGTAGTCTTCGTGATTGTTCTGAAAATATTAGTAAAACAGGTAAATTTTTGCAAAGCTTGGATTCATTTTGAATGAATAAAAATGCACAAATCCAGCTAAACAGTGTCAATTTGCTTTGTTTTTAACTCGCAGGCAATGACAATAGAACTGCCAAATGAAAAAAGATTATACCTTAAAAGTATAATTAAAAATTTCAGTGTACTAACTAAATGCAGAATTTGGGATTTCGCTAAATTCATTGGTTCGCTCATAGCGGCTTATCCAGCTATTAAATTTAGTTAGTTATAGACTAAAGATTTTGAGAGGACAAAGTTTTTAGCCCTTAGTGCTAATAATGAGAAGTATGATGCGGTTATAACATTGAACTTAAAGAGTACGCTTTCTAATTCGTGGGAAACACATGTAATATCAAGTTGTAAATCTATTGAAACCTTGAATTATTGTACAGAAATTTTTTCGGATGCATCGCGTACAGGTTGAGGAGCAGTTTGCAACTCACAAAAAGCTCATGATTTTTGGTCAGAGTCAGAGAAAAACTTTCATATTAATTATTTAGAGTTAAAAGCGGCATTCTTCGGGTTACAATGTTTTGCAAGGCAGTTATGTAATGTAAATATTTTCTTAAGAATAGACAATACGACTGCCATAGCGTATGTAAATCAAATGGGAGGTATTCACTTTGAAAATTTCAACAATATTACTGGAGAAATTTGGCGTTGGTGCGAAGTTCGAAATATTTGGATTTTTGCTTCCTATATTACATCTAAAGATAATTTTGAGGCGGATTTTGAATCACGGAAATTAGAGCCTGAAACAGAATATGCATTATCAGATTTTGCTTTCAGGGAGACTTTCGGTATACCTGACATTGATTTATTTGCGAGTCGAACAAATTATAAAAATGTTGTAAACATGTATCGTGGAAAAAAGATCCTGGATCTGAGGCCATTCATGCATTCACGTTGGTTTGGAAAGATACTTTCTTTTATGCCTTCCCACCTTTTAGCTTAATTCTAAAAGAGCTTAGGAAAATTAAAAGGAACAGAGCATAAGGTATAGTTGTGGTTCCGGATGGGCCAGCTCAGCCCTGGTACCCCTTTTCCAATCAGTGTTAAATTATTTGGCATTATTTAAGCCAAATAATAATTTGTTGATTTTTTGCAATAGAGAACGGCACCCGCTATGGAGAACTCTTTCCTTGGTGGTCGGGAGATTATACGGCAAGCACTGAGCATGCGTCGAGTTTCAGCGGCCTGTTTAGAGATATCTTTGACTTCAATTACCGATTCTTCTCTAAAGAATTACAAGGTTGAATTAAAAAGGTGCTGGAACTTTTGTAATGTGACAGGGACTGATTTGTTCAAGCCGGACATCGAGGATGTAATAAGTTTCTCGACACAAAAATTTGAGAAAGGCTTGTCTCACAGCTCTATCAACAGTACAAGATCTGCAATATCCTTGGTTGTAGAAGCAGACATTGCTCAAGATTGTCGACTAAAGCGTTTTTTCAAAGGTATCTCAAATCTTCGCCCTTCAAGGCCCAAGTATGATTATACTTGGGATTGTATTAGATTATTTTTCTCACCAGCCTTTAAATGATAACTTAGACATAAAAAGTTTGTCAAAGAAGCTTATAGTTCTTCTTGCATTGACAACGGGGCATCGCATGCAGACTTTTTCGTTAATTGAAGTCAACAACATAAAATCCTTCACGATAAAGTCGAGATTAGAATTCCTGCACGAATCAAAACCAGCTCAAAACGAAATGCGATGCAGCCCCTCTTGATCTTGCCATTTTATTCAGATAAGCACTTATGTGTTGCGTTTGCATTATTAAGTTATTTAGATGTAAACTGTAAATACTCGTGATTCTTTAAAACGTTTGTTTATTTCTGTAAGGAAGGCGTTCAAAGAAGTATCGACTTAGTATTTTAGTCGCTGGGTTAAAGAAGTTCTAAGTGAATGTAATATAGATACTACAGTTATCTCAATACATAGCGCACGACATGCGTATACATCAGTGGCTAAGAGACTAGGAGTCGATATAGAGATAATCAGAAAGACGGCAGGTTGGACGAAAAATTCTGTAACATTTGCCAAATTCTACGACAGAATAATTGATAGGCAACAGTTTGCAAGAAGCTCAGATTCACATAATCATTCATTCTTAGTTCATAGCCTTCATGTTCAAAATGAATACATGTATGTATATATATATGGGCGCCGCGCACGCGTGGTCCATAAACGGTTTTTTGTCTTCAAAAACGTGGCAAAATTGGCGTGGAGTAAGGGTACTAAGATTTCATCCAGAGGAGGAGGCGCTCATACAATTTTAATCGAACTTCACTTGATAAGTTCGTTCAATTGTACAATTTTACCGTCCGATTCGTGTTATTTATTTTTTTCAAGCTGCAACTAACAATTATTTAATTATTATTTATTTAATACTTTCATTTTAATCATTTTTATACTAATAAATAATAATCATCAAATAAAAATGCATATTTAATTTTAAATTCTCGCAAAACAAATGACGTGAAGTAGGCTACAGTTTTTAGATAATTGAGCCATTAGAATACGAATAAAAACGTTACCTTTTAATTCGACATTTAATCACGTTGGATCTTTTATATAGATGAAACTGAATAACTATTACGGAGACTCTACGCAACGTGCTGTTATAATAAAATTGTTGTCCGAAAACTTACTGATTCAGGATCTATATCATCAATTTTTAGTGGTACTTTTTTTACCATAGCTTACGAATTAATAAGATTTCGGACAGAAATGTTTTTGTCCGCGTCACACGGCACACGGCGCGCTACGTAGAGTCTCCTTCAGATCTATAGACATATCTTCCTTTGAATTGTAGAAAATTTTACTTTACTTTTAATGCAGAGTAAACAAAATAAAGAAAACAAAAACAAAGAAAATAACACAAACCGATTAGTATAGGTCCTGATAAAGATATGAAATTTGTGAAAAAAATTTAAAAAATAAAATAATAAATAGAAGAGCTATTGCAAACTCAGTTCTGCAATCAACGTAATGCATTACAAAAATAATATAATTTGACTTCTCGTTGTTCCACTTAAATTTTTTCTTTTTTATAAACATTTTTTTAACATAATTGAAGATATGTAGAACTGAATTTGTATCAAAATCTCATTTTATAGAAAAAAAAAAGAACTTACTGGAATATTTTGTCTCTACTGCTATATCGAAACGTGAAATGGCGATGCCGATATTGGACGCTTCCTTTCCGACTGACGATTTTTTAGAGTATGCTACAATTTTGTTGGCGCCGTTGTAAGAATTGTATACAACTTGAAGACTTTGGCCTCCATCTTCGATCAGCCATTTTGAATTCTGAAAATCTGAGTTCAGATTCCTAATCAGCGAATCTCGAAACCCCCTATATACAATTTTCAGCAACATATCTATAAGAGATTAGTTGTAGTGGGGTAGATGGAGGGGTAGGTGGAGGGGTAGGTGGAGGAGGTGTGGAGGGGGCGTGGAGGGGGGTGGAGGGGCAGACGCCCTTCAAAATAACGTAAAATTTTAAAGAATTTAACGGTAAAAAGTGGAGGGGCGGTGGAGGGGGGTGGAGAGGGTAGGTACCCATTTTTGCCCTTACAACTATATAATATAGGAAGATATTTCGAAATTCACAAAAAATTGCCTCTAACCTGTCCGAAAAACAACGAAAATAAGAAAGTTGAAGCACACCTCTGTCAACTGGTTTTTCCTATTCTATAGCTAATGTAATGCACAAAAAAAAGTGTTGAACAAAGGAAATAGGCATAGTGTTTCTCAGTAAACTGCAATTCATGTTTTAAGCTCTGAATGTAAAATGAGCGGTTTTTCATTATTTTCAACAACATGCTACGGATATTAAATATGTTAATAATGACAGAATTTACTTATAACTTTTTTTTATTATGAAAAACTACAATTTTAGTCATAAATAGGCAATCAAAATGCATATCTATTTCTGAAAGTTTTTGATATAATTATTATTTTATAGCTTTGTATGGAAAATCTACAAAACGGGAAATGAGAATACTGCAGGTTGCATGCCTAGCAAAATAATAATAAAAATAATAATAATAATAGTAACAATAAAAATGCTAATATATAATACAAGTTAGTTTAGTAGATTATAAATACGGTGCGGAAAATAAAGATATGGAGAGGTTTAACAAAACTCGCCATAAATGACCGTCGCGTGAACACTTTGCGATAGATATGTTACATTTGGAAATGCTATTTTATGTGTTGAAGATATTGTAAATTTATTAAACAAGTCCAACTGTAGTATAACTAGTTTCTTAGTAGCGAAAGACAATATCAAAATCATAAGGACTCTACCCCTGAAAAATTAGAGAGCATAAAGGGGACGGTAAAAGTACATCGAATCGTTTGGTGTAGTTCTCACCCATTCATAGTTTATCTTTAGGACATTTGTCTTGTGTGTTATGTTATGCAAAAGTAAGTTGTGTTCATTTCACGCTAATAATAGCAATAATAACCGCAACAGTTTCTGTGATAAGTCAGCAAATACACCATACAAATTAGTAAGCAGTTTCGAAATCGGAGATTGAGTTATTATCACTTATGACAAATGGTATCCCGGTGTACTAACCAAAATTTAAAATAATTATTTAATAATTAAGTTTCTTGAAAGAAATGAAAATATTAATGGAGATTTCTAGTAATTGCATCATGTACGAAGTTTGAATATTTATCCGAATAAAGTCATTTTTATAGTAAAACGATGTCATTTGAACTTTTATTCTTATAGTATTTAAGCTATGTTTCACCACCTGAAAAAAAGAGCTAAGTTCAAGATCAGATTGCGCTTTCAATGCTATAAAATAATAATCATACCAAAAATTTTCTTAGATAAACATGAATTTTTATTGTATATTTATGTCTAAAATTATAGTTTTAAATCATAAAAAAAGTTATAAACAAATTCTGTTATTATTAGAAAATTTAGTACCCATAGCATGTTGGTGAAAATAATGAAAAATCGCTTATTTTGCATTCAGTTATTATTATTCCAATAAAGATTGGATATTTCGAGTGTGTTTACATTATTACAGAATTTTGTATTACACTATTTGATTAAAATATGTTATCGCAACTTAATATTTAACAACATACATTTAACCCATTAACACCTGAACTAACAAATTTTCGTACGCAAGTTCAAGCGTACAATTCAAATAGAATAACATGGTCATTTTATCTCAAAATCATATATAGGGGACTTTCGAAGGTCCTCTTTCAGAATCTGGCATTGGTATTACATAAATGCTTCAAAAACTTTATTATTTTTTGGATTTTTTCAAAAAATCGTGATTTTTTGCATCATTTTTTTTTAAACTCAATTATTTTATGCTAGCCGATTTTAAATTACCATATAATCAATAGGAATCGTGTTATTAGTGCCTAAACTTAACATAACCGTGGTTATAAAAGTATTTTCATGATTTGGTTTTTGAAAAATGGCTATTTTTGTACAATAGTGTTATAAAAATTTCGTGAACTTTTTTCTCGAAAAGGATCAACTTTACAAAAAATTTTATAGAATAAAATATGCTTAAAATTAGCCACAGACTACGTGTGAATTTTTTCAAAATTGTTCTGGATATTTTTAAAAAAATGGCCACTTTTTGAAAAAATAAAAAATGTCCCGAACAGCTCTGAAAAAAATCACGCGTATTCTTTGGCTAATTCTAAGCATTTTTTATTCTATAAAATTTTTTTGTAAAGTTGATCCTTTTCGAGAAAAAAATTCACGAAGTTTTTTATAACACTATTATACAAAAATGGCCATTTTGCAAAAACCAAAACATGAAAATACTTTTATAACCATGGTTATGTTAAGTTTAATCACTAATAACACGATTCCTATTAATTATATGGTAATTTAAAATCGGCTAGCATAAAATAATTGAGTTAAAAAAAAATTGACGCAAAAAACGTTTTCATTTTAAAAAACCAAAAAAATAATAAGGCTTTGAAGTTTTTATGTAATACCAATGCCAGATTCTGAAAGAGCACCCTCGAAAACCGCCTATAGGGTGACTACACCAGTATTGGAACAGTCACCAGTTAACGAACATTTTCTTTATATATACGAAAATATCAAGCTTTCTATGTATTGTTTATATAACATGACGATAATTTTCGAATCCTTGAAAATTTTTATTTCATTTTATATAAAGATTCTGCATAAAAGAAATTATCTTGTTAAGAATAAAATCATAAAATCGCCGCTATTAAGTGTTCCTTCACTGGCGATGTATTCCTTCACTGGTGACACGTATTTAGATATTAAGAATGCGTGTTCCTTTGCTGGTGTTTAGGAGATATTTACAGATTTTCATTAAATAAAATTTTTACTTTGATTCTTTATTCAAAATTTGCTCACCAACGTAAAGTTTGAATATTTTAAAATATAAATTTCAAAAGGGTTTTACTTTTAATCCATTTTTAAACCACTTAATTAAATAACAAAAGTTACAATTTCCTTATTCGTTCCTTCACTGGTGAAGTCACCCAATATGATTATGAGATAAAATGACCCCGTTTTTCTATTTGAATTGTACGCTTGAACTCGTGCACGAAAATTTGTTATTTCAGGCGTTAATTGGTTAAGAAGAATAAGACGCATATTCTTGAATTATTCGCGATTTGATGACGGTAATTAAAAGATAAAAATTTAACATATAAATTAATAAACTGTAGATAACAAACAGCGCGCTTGATAATCTTAAATGTGCGAGCAACTTCGACAGCGATGCGTAACATGTTGAGTTGGTCCTCAAATGCGAATTATGATCGTCTGCGTGATGGCGATGATCACAATTAATAAGTTTACGCCAATCTTCAACGCCGATATTGCTCAAGTGAAAAGTCCTTCTTATTATACTTCCGTAGTTATTTAATTGAGGTATTCTCGGCGCGAGATGGTGATTCCTCGATGAGCCCCGAGAGTCAGAGAGCGAGCCAACGTTGCGTGAGAGCGAGTCCCCTCGCTCACCTTCGACCACTCCCAAGTATATACATTCATAGCCGCACTATATACGCACGCGTGATGTTCACTTGCATTAATCATGCGCGTGGTTTAAGGACGCTCTTGCGAGTAAAAGCAAATTTGTATCTGCAAGGCTTAAAAATCGAAAAATGATTAATGCATATTGTTGGAACAAATATTACATTTTTTGTTCATTCTCTATTTGCAATTAAAGTAAACAGACATTAACTTGATTCTTTAGGTACGTAGATATATACTGTAGTAGTATAGTGACATGACACCGAGGCCGGTTTTTGCTAGGAAGAGATTGATTCTTGCAGTTCTTCAAGGCCTGATAACATTTTAGTATTTTCGACGGTTACGAGTAATTTACGAAGAATGATCTGAAAGAGGAAGTTTTCTTCTCTTAACTCACATATTTTTTATTGAAATTTCGTCACAAACCCATTCAGCCTCACCTTCCCCTACCGATTTAATATTTCAATCGAATCTAAACATAACTTTGTTTTTTGGACTATAAGGATAGTCTTGTTAAAAAACTTATGACTTTACGTATATACAGAGAAAAACTACTCATACGTATTCATTAGCACGTAGCTTGAACTTGAATAAATTAAAAATAATCTTTATTAATGAGATCTCATCTCAAAAAGTAATGAATATTGATATTTCTGCAATAAAACTGCATAATCGGATTCTTAAAAAACTACAACATTCCTCATGCAGTCTCATGCAGTAAGATTCCCAGAAAATGTGATATATCAAGCAAGATACATTGCTACAGAGGGTGGGGGAGAAAGACACAGATTTGCAACTACATAAGTTGATTTCAAGTAAGCTACTGTGTAACCAACTGCGAGAGGATCAAGTCAGTCGCGAGCTCATTCAGACGGCGGCATGGTTAAAAAATAAGTCGTCCACGAGCTATCTATCTCACACCTATATTTGATGGATTAAGTTGTAGTTAAACGTAACAGTAGTGTAACGATATCAAATAAATACTATCCACTACTCGGAACAAAAGCTTTTTCAAGGAGTACATAAAAATAGTAAGTAATTTCTTAAATTATACACGATTTTCTATTAATTAATGTGGCATATTAGTAGAACCGTGCACCGCCAATATATTTTTTGTAACACAGGCACGATTTTTGCATTTTTTAAAACTTAAAAAAAGCCTAAAACAACCGTTTTCAGATCAGCCGGTACAAAAGGCGCGGAGTGGGCGTAAAATTTTCATAGCGGGGGAAAATTTCAAGAGGTCTTTGGTTACTGTATCGAGAATTCGTCAATGTAAACCTGTGTCACAAAAAATATCGTGTGCACCATGGGCTAAGTGGGCTTTTTGACCTCGTGTGGTTGCAGTACTCGGTCTAAGAAGGCCCACTTTACGCCCTTGGTACACAATATAATCTCTACAGGGAGTAACTTATGTATTACGTATATGAGCAATTCTACGGGAAATCGCAAAATTTTGGGTAATAAAATAAATAAAAATTTGCTTCCTCCTAGAGGAAGCTTTGTAATAGTAAAATTATAAATTTCGTTTAATCTCTCTAGAAACACGATTAGAGATGTTAGAAGTTTGAATTACATGATTTTAGAAAATGTCTGTATGGATGTGTGTGTGTGTGTGTGTGTGTGTGTGTGTGTGTGTGTGTGTGTGTGTGTGTGTGCGTGTGTGCGTGTGTGTACGTATACCGCTTTATCTCCGGATCTGCGCGGTCGATTTTAACCGGGTGGATCTTATTTTTTTGGGTTTTTATTCCAAATTTGGGGAGAAAGTAATTTTTTATGATTCAATGATGCGTTTTTGTGTCATGTCGAATTTTTAATTTTTGAAAAATTTATTTTTGAATTTTTTTAATGATCGAATTTCAATTTTTAAATCAAATGGTTTTTTTTTTTTTTTTAAAGCTCATAACTTCCAAACTAGACGGTCAATTTTTTCGAGAAAAATCATGAAAATGCAGAATATAAATAGCTATAATCTGTAAAAATTTAAATTCATTCTGTTAGTTAGTTTTTCAGAAAAAAATTGAAAAATGAAAAAAATGAGTTCTGTATGTACAACGATTACGGGAGTAAAATTGATACACACAATATTACTTAATTCTGGATTCCCGTTTTTCTCCTTCAATTTTAAACTTTTTGAAAAAAACTCTGACACATTTTAAGTTTAATAAAGAACTATAACGTACCAAAGAGTTTTTCCTTAAAATTAAAAAGTGAATGAGAAAAACGGGAACCCAATTTTGAGTAATAGCGTGGGTATCGCATCACCTTAATCGCTTCAAAATTCCTTGTAGAGGTAGATTTTGGATAGTTCTTGGTCGAGTTCGTTGGGCAAAATGATTGGTCCACAAATTTCAGAGATATTTGAGGTTAAAAATTTTTTAAGCTTTTCTTCAAATCGTAATTTCTCGAGAACGGCTCTATGTATCTGAGTCGGATGGGAAGCATTCGAAAGATAATTAAAATACCTATATTTTCCAAAAAAAAAATAATTTTTCTAGCTATCACGGTTCTTTTGTTATTAACAAAAATGTAAACATTGAAAAATGAAAAAAATGAGTTTTGTATGTCCAACGATTACTGGAGTAAAATTCACTTAATTGTTTCAAAATTCCTTGTAGAGGTAGATTTTAGATAGTTTTCGGCTGAGTTCTTTTGGCAAAATGATTGATCCATAAATTTCAGAGATATTTGAGGTTAAGATTTAAAAAAAATTTTTTCGAAATCGTAATTTCTCGAGAACGGCTTGATGAATCAGCTACAGATTTATAGACAATTTTATGTGTGATATAGATATTATGTATGTGAATTTTTATCAAGATCGTACGATTACTTTTTGAGATATTTGATATTCAAAATTTTCGTATTTTACAAAGTTATTTTCGTTGTTGCATGGTAACTAGAGAAAAATGGTTATAATTTCTTTGAAATTTGGTGGAGATGCAGAGTTTGTATGTTATTTATTATGTGTTCTCTTAAGGTAAAAAATTCGTTTATGAATTTCAGAGGTATTTGAGGTTAAAACTGTTTTAGCCCTCTTTCAAATCGTAATTTTTCGGGAACGGCTTTATGTATACTAGAAAATTGAACTGATGCGTGCTACGCGTGCGAGTTGCTTACTTGCTTTTGTTTTTTATTGAAGTTAATTTACAGCGCGCTTCATCGATACATGCATGAAATTAGATAGATACGCTGCCGAATTAGAGGCCGAGAAATACGTTTAACAATACTTTTGGTTGCATTTCGATATTAATCGCGTTCTCTTTTTTATAAATGGAAAGATGAAATTTATAGACAATTTTGTGTGTGGTATAGGCAATATATTTGTCAAATTTCATCAAGAAACATTATCTATTGGATACTTGAATTAATTTCCGCCTTTTTTGCGTAGAAAAGGAATATTTATTTTTTGTTAAATAATTAATTACATGTCATTCAAAGTACTGCCCATCGTTAGCTATCACTATTTCCCATCTGTTGGGCAAAGCATGAATGCCATCACGAAAGAAGCCCTCATCTTTGGACTGAATCCATTTGTTAAGCCATTTTTCGATATTTTCGTAAGATTGGAAGTACTCGTCAGCAAGGCTATGTGCGATCGATCTAAATAAGTGATAATCTGAAGGCGCAATATCTGGTGAATACGGCGGTTGTGGTAAGACATCCCAGTAAAGTGCTTCCAATGTTTCCTTAACGGATTTAGCAACATGCGGCCCAGCATTGTCATGCAGGAAAATCACTTTATCATGTCTTTTAGCCCATTCTGGTCGTTTTTCTTTCAAAGCTCGGCTCAAACTCATCAATTGTTCTCGATATCGTTCGCCAGTGACTATTTCACCCGGTTTTAGAAGTTCATAGTAGACGACACCTTTTTGATCCCACCAAATGCAGAGCATAACCTTTGAACTATGGATGTCACGCTTTGGCGTTGATATTGACGTTGACGGTAATGGTTCGCCAGGTTTAGCCCACACTTTTTTGTATTTAGGATTGTTAAAATAAATCCATTTTTCGTCGCTAGTGACCATTCGATGCAAAAATCCTTTTCTTTTGTGTCTTTGAAGAAGCATTTCGCAGGTCATTAAACGTCTTTCCACGTCTTTTTCTTTCAATAAGTGTGGCACCCAATTTCCTTACTTATGAATATATCCTATTGACTTTAACCGTTTACTAACGGTTGATTCGTCAACACTTAATGATTGTGCCAAGTTTTTCAGCGTTAAAGATGGATCTTGATCCAGTAATGCTTCCAACTCTTCGTCTTCGAACTTTTTGGGCTGGCCAGGGCGTTCTTTGTCTCTCGCATCAAAATCACCACTTTTAAATCGTCTAAACGATTCTTTACAAGTGGTTTCAGACAGAGCATGTTCACCGTAAGACTCTACAAGTAAATGATAACTTTCAGCAGCAGATTTCTTCAAATTAAAGCAAAAAAGTAGCGCTTCCCGCTTCGATTAATGATACCTACTAAATTTTCAAGGTTATAGAGAGTACTTTCATGTGCATAACCGACTGTATATATGATGTTGAAATAATACTACTTACGACGTTTATACGAAGAGGACGGAAATTAATTCAAATATCTAATATTATACAGAATATTGAAGTACAATAATTTGGAGGTAATAGAAATGTAGAAAAGGGGTTCTTATAGATGGTGCAGTGCATGTGTGTTAGTTGCGCGGTGCCTTTTTTCGCGTAAAAGGCGCTCTGTTTAACTCGTTCATAATCGTATGCTGCGTCTTTGAAAAAAAAACCAAGGACCTATATCGATAGATTTTTTCCTGCTCTTTCCAATGGTGCCATTGTTTTTATGGCGAAACGTTTTCTTCCGGGCGAAAACTCGAGTTGAATATTGAAAGCCATTTATCTCAAAGTATATCATGTTTTTTTTCAAAATAAACTACACCATTGGAAAGTACAACTCTTAAGCTTCAAAACCCTATCTTGGAGAAGTTGGAGAAATAAAGGGTTTAAAAGTAACAAAATGAAAAAGACAGCGCCGAGGCTCCGCGCGAGCCCCTCGCGCTCGTGCGTACGGCACGTTTAAGTGCACGCTCTATTCAATTCGCTAATAATCGTGTACCAAGTCTCTGAAAAAAGAACTAAGGACATATATCGATAGATTTTTTCCTGCTCTTTCCAATGGTGCTATTATTTTTATTCCGAAATGCTTCCTTCTAGTTGAAAATTCCATTTGAATGTTTAAACTCTATTTTTTCAATAAAATATCAGTTTTTTCTTCAAAATGAATTATATTCTTCAAAAGTACAAGTCTTAAACTATAAAATATTATTAACTGTTACAACTAGATCCACAAAATTATGTCCACGTATTGGGATTGTAAGTTACAAAACATTTTATATTTACAAAAAAGAAAGGGCGAAATAGCACATCGCGTGTATTAATCCGCCCTTGAGCATAGCGTAAAAAGTTCGGGCAGCCGCTGTCTTTTTGACCTTACTATTTTTGAACTTTTCATTTTTGACCTTACTATTTTTGAACTTTTCAACTTAAAAATATAATATTTTATAGTTTAAGACTTGTACTTTTGAAGAATATAATTCATTTTGAAGAAAAGACTGATATTTTATTGAAAAAATAGAGTTTAAGCATTCAAATGGAATTTTCAACTAGAAGGAAGCATTTCGGAATAAAAATAATAACACTATTGGAAAGAGCAGGAAAAAATCTATCGATATATGTCCTTAGTTCTTTTTTCAGAGACTTGGTACACGATTATTAGCGAATTGAATAGAGCGTGCACTTAAACGTGCCGTACGCACGGGCGCGAGGGGCTCGCGCGGACCCTCGGCGCTGTCTTTTTCATGTTGTTACTTTTAAACCCTTTATTTCTCCAACTTCTCCAAGATAGGGTTTTGAAGCTTAAAAGTTGTACTTTCCAAAGGTGTAGTTTATTGTGAAAAAAAACATGATATACTTTGAGAAAAATGGCTTTCAATATTCAACTCGAGTTTTCGTCCGGAAGAATGCGTTTCGCAATAAAAACAATGGCGCAATTGGAAAGAGCAGAAAAAAATCTATCGATATAGGTCCTTGGTTTTTTTTCAAAGACGCAGCATACGATTATGAGCGAGTTAAACAGAGCGCCTTTTACGCGAAAAAAGGCACCGCGCGCGCTCGGTGGCCCGTTTCTGCTGGACGCTCCCATATATTGGCAGCGATTTTTTCTTGGGCATACCTAGTGGACCCGCTGTTTTTAGTTCTCTAGATTATCTCAAACTTCGAAAAAATCGTAGACACGGACGATGGAAAACTTATTTGGCGGACATATCAGGATTAATGTAGTGTTTTTAAAGAAAACAGTCATTTTCAAGTATTTGGAATTTTTGTCGATGCGATGTCTATATAGGTACATAGTAAATTTTTCAGATTTTTTCTCTGGTTATTTAAAATATAATAGTACATTACAGTCTAAGAGCGCGAAGTGGGCGATCCATGCCCGAGTTGAGTTTGTCGCCTAGCGCCTGTGTTGTGTATACTACTTTTTGATCCGCGGGGCGCGAAATTCGATGTTAAGGTAGTTGTGTCAAAAAACGAGTTTCTTAGGAACCTTTTGAAACTTTGCAAAAGGGCATCAAAAGTTGAATTTCGCGCCTGGAAGGTAAAAAAGTGTCATTTGTGATCATTTACTTGAAACTAGTGGGTGTTCAAGTTTGACCGCTCGTGGATTCTGTTCAGCATATCAAAAAACATAAGAACAATATACTTACACCCTTCATATCTATGACTCAACGTAAGTGTAGCCACTCTTAGTTATTTATGGCTGCTTATGATCGTATACGATCGTAAAGTTAAAACTGGCTGGAGTTCTACTGGAACTATGATTACCGGTCTTTTGAAACTGATTCCGTTGTGTTTCTTTTTTTATTTGTCTGTGTTATTAGTAAGAAAATGTGGTTTTTTAACAAATAATTGAAATTTTAACGTAAAAATAGAATTGCTCATATAAGTAATTATTTCTATTTCTCTCTGTATCACAAGTGAAAATTATTATATAAATTCACGATACCTATATCGCCTTTTCAGTCAGCCTGGAAATTCTATCGAAATATACGCCTAAAGCTTATTGCAAATAACGTTATCAGACAATTTACTCTGGAGCTAATTAATATCAGAAGAATGACAAGTTACCTGTTACTAATTTTATTAAGCTTGCTTGTTCTTCATCTTATTCTGCGATATAATAAATGGGCAAGAGCAATTAATAAGATACCAGGACCATCGCCTCTTCCATTTTTTGGAAATATGCTGGAACTCAATGTTCCGCTAGGTAATACAGAGAATGTGCATAATATTTTTTGCGCACTATCCTTTGAAGGATAAAAATTATTTGATTTGACATGTAAAATTCCGATTATGGCTTATTTTAAAATTGATTATGTTAATTTATTTTCTAAAGCATAATACAATTAAATATGATGCAATAGTTTATATTATAAGTATTATATTTTAATATTATTAAAAAACCGCTTCCAATTCATTGGCCTGTAGCTTCCTCAACCGTAATTTGTTGATTCCTTTAATTAATTTTTAATAACAATATTTATAATTTTTTTAAAAATTTAATGCATAATTATAATTAAATTCATTTATGAATATTAAAAATTGTTAATTTTTAAATTTATTTATTTATTTATTATTTATTTATATCAAATTTATATAAATTTTGAGCTGATAAATAAAGTTATCATTTGAAATAGAAGTAAAATATCTATATTTAATAATAAAACAAATAGCTATCACGGTTGTTTTGTTATTAACAAAAACCTTTTTTTTTATATTTCATAGTTCATATTTTTTAAGAAAAAAAAATTTATAGCTATCATTGTTTTTTTGTTATTAACAAAAACGTGTTTTTTTAAAAAAGTTCATAACTCACAAATAAATTATAATAATGCAGAATATAATGCATTCATAATGCATAATTCATAATTATAATAGATTATAATAGATATAATTTTTAAACATTATAATTCATTTTGTTGGTTAGTTTTTTAAAAATTAAAAAACAATCATCGAATGACTACTCAATGACGTTTCCTCATTCCACACCACCTAGCGGTAGATATCACTGCGCGTTTTTTAAAAATAAAATATATATCTTTTTTAATTTAGAGATTAAATTAATTTTTGTAACACATGAATGATTTTCGGCGTTTTCCTACATAAAAATATGTTCTAAAAAGTGACTTTTTTTACCTTTCGTGTAAAGAAATTCATTTTCTCCCTCTGCTCTAAAATTATGTAAAATCACGAAAATGAATTTAGCCTTGCTTTTTAGGTTCAAAAACGCATAAAATCAATACAAATAAAATAAATAAAACCTTGAATTTAATGTTATCCCCGTTTATATAATATAATATTTAATTTTCCTTTTTTTTTGTTTTTCCGAGGTACTAGGTGAATCTTCTTCAAGAATTCAATCTTAAAAATTCAAACATATTACATTTTGACGCCAATACTATATACTTTTATAATATACTGATGATAACATCATTGGAGTTGAGTTTAAAAAAAAAAACACGTTTTTGTTTTTGATGATAACTAAAGAACCGTGATAGATAGAAAATGATTTTTTTTTAGAAAATATATGTATTTTAATTCTCTTTCGAATGCCACCCACCCCATTCAGATACATAGAGCCGTTCTCGAGAAATTACGATTTTAAAAAAATGTCAAAAAATTTTTCACCTCAAATATCTCTGAAATTTATGGACGAATCATTTTGCCCAAAGAACTCGACCGAGAACTATAAAAAATCTACCTTTAAAAGGAATTTTGAAGCCATTAAGTCAATTTTACTCGTGTAATCGTTGGACATACAAAACTGATTTGTTTAATTTTTCAATTTTTTACTCAAAATCTAGCCTACAGAATGTATTCAAATTTTAACAGATTATAGCTATTTATATTCTGTATTATCATGATTTTTCTCAAAAAAATTGACCATTAAGTTTAGGAGTTATAAGCTTCTAAAAAAAACACATTTTTGTTAATAACAAAAGAACCGCGATAGCTAGAAACTTTTTGCTTCCTCCTAGAGGAAGCTTTGTGATAGTAAAAAAAAAAGTTTATGAGATAATGTGTTAGAAATGTTATTTAGCAAATTTAGAATCGAAATACACTATTTTAGAAAATATCCGTATGGATGTGTGTGTGTGTGTGTGTGTGTGTGTGTGTGTGTGTATGTATGCCCGTATACGCTGATATCACATGATCTACTCGACCGATTTTAACGGGAGAGTGATCATTTTTTTAGATTTTGCTTCCACAATTGGGGTCAATATTCTATTTTTGTAAAATTTAATTTTTTTTTTTTATAGCCATTCTTTAATTTTCAAAATTTTTTTTTTCGATTTTTTTAATATTTAGAATAAATATTGTTTATATATCATGAATTCTCTGTATGTAGGATAAAATTATCTACAATTTAAAAAAAAAAAAAAGTCGGTAGCTATATTTCGTCATAAGTTATTGATGAAAACGTAATTTTTTGTAAATAGGTTATATTTCGAAATTAAAAAAAGATATTAACATGAATATTTTTTTGGTTATAAAGGATATTAAGTACTATAACTTACTAAATGTTTAGGTTTTGTTATTCATTATTTTTTGAAAAAAAAAATAATTTATAAAAAAAAGTGATTTTTTTTTGTCGTTCAATAACTATAGTAAAATTGGCTAAATCACTTTGAAATTCTTTGTAGAGGTAGATTTTGTATACCAATCGAGTGAGTTCTTTGGGCAAAAGGATTGATCAATAAATTTCGGAGATATTTGAGGTTAAAATTTTTTTCAATTTTTTTTTAAATTGTAATTTCTCGAGAACGGCTCTATGTATCTAAATGGGGTGGATGGCATTCGAAAGAGAATTAAATTACCTATATTTTCTAAAAAAATTAATTCTCTAGCTATCACGGTTCTTTTGTTATTAACAAAAACGTAAAAATTGAAAAATGAAAAAAATGAGTTTTATATGTTCAACTATTACAAGAGTAAAATTGTCTTATTCGCTTCAAAATTCATTGTAGAGGTATATTATTGATAGTTCTCGGATGAGTTCTTTTGGCAAAATGATTGGTTCATAAATTTCAGAGATATTTGAGGTTAAAATTTTTCTAGACATTTTTAAAATGTATTTCTTGAGGATGGCTCTGTGTATCTGAATGGGATGGGTAGCATTTGAAAGAGAATTAAAATATTTATATTTTCTAAAAAGAAAAATTTTTTAGTTATCACGTTTTTTTATTATTAACAAAAATGTAAAACTTGAAAAATTGAAAAATGAAAAAAAAATCTGTCTTTATCAAATTTTTTAAAATACATTCCCTCACATTATAACAGCAAAAATTACAAGTTAATATTTTCCATAAAATTTTTCCAATTTTTTTCGTGAAAAATTTATTTTTCGAATTTTAATTTAAAAAAAGGAATCAAAAAATTATTTTGAGGAAGCTACGTGCCAATGAGTTGGCAGCGGTTTTTTTTTTAGAAAATATAGGTACTTTAATTCCCTTTCGAACGCTACCCATCAGATTCGAACAACTCGATCCTATCATTAAAAAAAAATCAAAAAACAGTTTTGAGAAAATCGAAAATTTGAAAAAACAAAAACAAAAACGCATCGCCCCAATCAAAAAACGGATTCTTGACCCGGCATCACGCAAAAAAAAACAAAAAAAATGAGACCTGTCCGGTCAAAATCGAGCGAGTAGAAGCTGAGATCCAGGCGTACACACACACACACACACACACACACACACACACACACACACATCCATACAGACATTTTTCAAAAACCATGTATTTTGATTCCTAACACCTCGGAACACAATTATAACATGTTTTTACAACAACTCAAAAATTTACTATCACAAAGCTTCCTCTAGGAGGAAGCAAAAATTAATTTTGGTTATGGTGTACTATGCAACAAGGGGCGAAAGTAGTAGATTTTTCCCGCGGTGCGTTTACTGCCCGCTCCGCTCGTGCAGTAAATGCACCCTCGGGAAAAATTTACTTTCGTCCCGTGTTACATATAGTATTTTATTCCACTCTCGGCCGTGGCCACTTTTTGACGCTGAGAAGAGAACGACCCGGCCGACGTGAAAATATATGAATCAAATCGAAAATATATAAAGATTTTGTTTATTTTGTAATTACAATTTTTTTATTTTTTGTAAAAAAAACCTTAAATGTATATTAATAAAATGAATAGTATTGTATTAAAAAAAATTATAAAACAAAACAAAGTGTAACATTTTCTCAAAACCTGAGATTAACGGAAAATATATGCTACTTTCGCCCCGATTTTCAAGGGAAAAAAGTGGTCCTATTGGTCGAGCGTGGAATCAAATATTTTGTGTGCCTTGCAATATAACATACCACTGTTTCCTCAAATATGAGTTACAAATCTTAACATAAATTTAGAGTGAACTTACGTCGACATAATGAATAATTTAATTATAATAAATAATAATTTTCCAAATAAATTAACAATTTATTTATATAAATTAATGATACTCTTATTGTATATTCTACAGATATACTTATAAATAAGCTATTGCATAGAGTTATATATCTTTCGTCAAGATATTAGTCATGTTGAAGAGGATGCATATTATTTTCTTTCGATGGAGTCAAAAGTAATGATGTACAACTCTACTTTCTATTTTATGTCGATTTTTTATTTGTCAAAAATGGGATAAAATAAAAAGTAATTTATTTTATACGGTGCTCTCGATCGATCCCTAGAATTCGGTGCTGCGGGAGTCAATCTAATCTGACCATTCCGGGAATGCTGCAACTTGTAAAACCTTTAACAAATATCAAGTTCGCCGTTCAACTTTTCCGTACACGAACACGCGCAATACTTTTCCGTACACGAACACGCGCAATACTTGCACTAACTAGTGGCGTGTCGCGGTTCAGAATGATCGTCATCTCGGAATGACCATTTTGCGGAGACGGCGCACAGTGGCAAATCTAAGCCTAAAAGTGATAAAAATTCATGTTTTTAAAGAATTTTTGAGATAGAAAGTTTTTCTTTACGCGGTTCGATAGGGGTGGTCATTATCTACGATAATCCGTTTTCGTTGAAACAACATAAGTCCTTTTTCTCGTAGGCTTGAGGTCACTATGCGGCAGTTTTTCGTTTCGTTAACTCTTTTTGCCTTTTTATCAATGATGTGCACTAATGTTACTGAATATGTGTGTGTGTGTGTTTTACGCGTGCGCTCGTGTGTGTATGTGTATGTGTTTGTGTATGCGCGCGCATATATATGGTTATTCTCTGATAAATTTAAGATAACAAATTTTTTCCGCTCAAAATTTTTTTACATGTTTTTCTCAATATTTTTAATCCCTCCAAATTTTTTCCGATGTTTTAAAGTAAAGTTTCAGAACTGGAAATTATCAAAATAGCAGTTCTTATGAATTTTTGAAGATTAGTGCACATCATCGATAAAAAGTCAAAAGGAGTTAACAAAATGAAAAACTGCCGCATAATGACCTCAAGCCTGCGAGAAAAAGGACTTATGTCGTTTCAACGGAAACGGATTATCGTACACGGAAAAAAGTCCTGTTGCTACTGCTGAACTCTGTACCGCGAATTTGGAAGCAACATTAGAAAACGTACATTAGCTGTAAATTACTGCAGTTTTGGCTAGGGTTTCCTGCCATTAGAGCCTAGCGACGAAGAGTAAACATTTAATTTCTAACCTATAAAAACATACTTTTGTGTACCTGAGAGTTTAAAAGGTCAAATTATACCATAATAAATACATTGAAAACATATAGTTTTATTGTATTAACTTTTTATTCGTTTTGAACAGTTGCCACAGTTTTAGTAGTAGATTTCTACTAAGCCGCTGGCATAGTTTATTGCTGCGCACCATACTGCTAAAACTGCTGTAGTCTAAAGCGAAAATTTCAGGATCTGCCGTGCATTAAAAGTTCTGCTAAAATAGCAGCATATGCCGCAAAAATAGCAGGACTTCTTTCTCCGTGTAGGTAATGACCAACTCTATCGAACAGCGCGCAAAGAAAAACTTTCTATCTCAAAAATTCTCTTAAAACATCAATTTTGATCGTTTTTCGGCTCAGATTTGCCACTGTGCGGCGGTATCCGGTAGAAGGTTAGAAAAGGCCGTGCAATAAAGAACAGCTTAAATTATACTACACAATGGAAAAGTCTATTACATTAAAATCAGCGTATACAAGTAACCGCGTCGTTACGCGGACAAAAAAAGCTGTGTTTATCGCCTCAAAGCGAGCAAACTTTTATACCACCGTATTCACCAGATTTGTTCCCATGTGACTTTTTTCTGTTCCCGAAACTAAAATTACGTCTCCGTGGAAAACGTTTTGAAGCGATCGAAGCCATAAAACAAAATTCGTTGAGGGAACTGAAGGCCATCCGAGAAAATGCTTATAAAAAATGTTTTGATGATTGGAACAATCGTTGGCACATGTGTGTTGCATCAAATGGGTCCTACTTTGAAGGCGACAAAATAAATATTGATAAATAATTGAATATTGTGTGTTTTATTTAAAAATTCCGGGTAGTTTTTTGACACATAGTACATGTTTTTCGTTGGACCGTTCAAAAAACGAAATTCGCAAATTTTGCTGCAAGTGAATTTTTATTAAAAAAAAAAAAAAAAAATACTGCTGCCAATTCATTGGCGCGTGACTTTCTCAAACTCAATTTACTGATTCCTTCAAATAATTTTTAAAGGAAAAAGGTACCGATTTTTGTCCAAAAAATCGATTTTTTTTATCGTTTTAAACTATTTTTTAGCCATTTTTCTACCCGAAAACCTACTCCTAATGTCATAATTTTCATATAATTATTTAATTTGATTTATTATAACATTTATCGTTAAAAACGCAATTTAGCTGTTTTGCATCTTTTATAATACTTTTCCATTTTTGACAAATCCAGTTCATGTACAATTATACTTCTCTACGTCGCTAATTTTCCTATGAAACTACACATGTTTTTTGTTGAATGTGGATGGATCGTGGACTGTAGAGGTTCAAAAAAAGAGTAGGCGTTTCGTGTGGAGAAAAGATTGGTTTATTGCCCTACACGGAGAAACTTTTGGTACAACTGCTGCACTCCGTAGTGCGACCGTTGCGCCAAGCGCGCCCTCTCGTTTGTACTTTCAGTTTGGAACAACTGCTACACCAAAAACGCGCAACGGCTCGACCAAGGAGCAGACGACGCAGCCGCTTGGAACAGCAGTTACGCCTATTTGGAATAGCTGCTGCCCCAAACTCACAGCGCTGCCGTCGCACTACGGCTAAAGCATGATTTGCACCAAAGGTCTTTCCGTGTAGTCCGTTGTGCCGTTGCAGGCGTACAAAATGTTGATGCTCTCTCTCTGCCGTCGCGCGTGGAACTGATCCGCTGGCCGGCGCTCCGCAGTGTCGGCGGCGTGCCATGGTAGTTGGAGGGGGGTGGTAGGCGCGTGTCTGTATCTCACGTTCCCGAAAGGGAACCTGAACTCTCACGTTCCTTTTTGCAGGGAACCTCACGTTTCCGAAAGGGAACCTGAACTCTCACGTTCCTTTCGTACGGAACCTCGACCCTCGCTTGGCGTTCGTACGTTGAATTACGAACAACACAATTACTATTCAATTTTGATATTTAAACTTAGTTTGCTCATATAATTTTATAAATAAATCGTCCAACTGTTATAATAAACTCCATTTGAATCGAGCCATCTATATCGACCGTCTTATCGACTACGGCCCGTTCGTTACACGCAATAAGGAACAGGGAACAGGTATAGTACATGGGTACTATATCTATATACATAAGATACAAGTGCTGTTCCTCATATACATATATAGATGTGGTAACCTATGTTACTTGCTGTATCTGTTCCGTTCCTTTTTGTACAATACATAGCGGGCCTAACTTCACGTTTATTGTGTTTTTGAGTTGATAAAAAAATCGTATATATTATCCTCAAAAATTTGTTTAGTTTTGCTGCAGTAAAATTATAATTAAAATCCATTGAAAAAGTTTAATAACACTTATCACACAATATTAATATTTAATTAATAATTAAATAATAATAAAAAATCATTATTAAAAAGTGTTTGCTTCTTGTAAATATTCAATTTTGTTTTGAAAATGCACATTTTATCCAGTAAGTGGCATGTGCCAAGAAGCAAATATGTTTCTAAAGAAAAGAAAAAACAAATGCAAATGATGATGGATAAACGAAAAAATTGATTGATTAAGTGAAAGTGATGAATTCATTCTGGTTCACACAAGTTTCTTTTATAATTTTTAAAAAGAAACAATTTGTAGTGCTTGTTCTAGAAAATGTGATAGTGCTCCAATAACTGAGAGAAAGGGATTGTGTAAATCTAGTGTTATACTGTAAAAATTGTGAAACTGTTATCAGAGAAAATTCTACAAGTGCACGAATGGAATCTACAAATAATAGACAAGCAGCATTTGTGGTGAACCGAAAAGCTGTAGAATCTACCAATGATATCCAGAATATAACTTTTGGTTTGAAGCTCACAAGAGTAGTCAAGAAGGTAATGCCAATTATGAGGATGCTTCTGGTAGTACAGAAGTCCAGGCTGCTGTGAACATTTGGAGTCGCTTCGTTCGAAAGAATGATATGAGGTATTTAACACGTCTGTCTGATGAAGATGCAAAAACTTGGACTCGGCTTAATGAAGTGGAACCTTATGGAAAATCTATTTTAATATAATAAAGAAGAATACATCAACCACGTACAAAAGCGAATGGGTAATTAAAGGCCTCAGAGAATTTGCTACTAAAGAAAAGCTTGGTGGAAAGTCAGATGGAGCGCTTACAGTTACTAAAATTAATGAGTTGCAGAAATATTACAGAAGAGCAATTGTCAAGAATACGTATGATTTGAAGAGTATGCAAGATGCCATCCAAGCTAGTTTATACCATTGTTCGTCGACAGACCAAAGACCTGCAGCAGATATCCAAAGAGTTCTTCATCGTGATGCTTTTTTAATAAGGAGAATGAAACAGATCAAAGGAGTATTGGCATATTCCAAAATATCAGAGAAGCTTTATTGTGCAGAGAAAGCGAAACAAGCCAAGCGCACAGACTACAGAGCTGGTGAACATTAACCGGTAAATAATTGTTTGATACATAATTTATATAATTTTTCATTAAAATATGTTTGCTTATGTTTAAAGTCATTTTTAAGCATGATCAATTTTTGTAATTGTTTGTGTTCTTTAGCGCAACCAGTTTTGATGTACGGGTTTGGGTTTTTTGGGTTCATTTTCTAGAATATATTTACTGCAAAATTATATTGAGATTTTTAGATTACACCTTAATTTTCAATTCCCCTTCCACCATAAAATCATTAAAAATACAAGTTTTTTAATAAATAAAAAGTAACTTATGACTTATTTGCAATAGAAAAAATAAAATCAGCTTTTAACTAATATTGCAATGTAAATTTCTTTATTTGGATGCCAAAAATATATATCTTCGAACTGGCACACATTGATCGAAAGCCATTGCGCAGAACGCTAACTGAATATATGAGCAATTCCTGGGAAATTTCCCTCTTACGTCGCCAAAACAAATGAAAAATTTTTTTTAATGCACACTTACCACACGAGGTTTTTCTCGTTTCTTGAACCTTACAGAACGTGAAAAAACGTGTGTTCCAAGCCGATTGAGTGGCATCATTTTTTTACAGCACTTTTAATTTTTCTTATGGAAATTTAACATGGGAAAAATGAGTGAAAAGTTGTCATTGATGATGAACCAATAACAAGCTATTGAAGAGGCCAAACCAAATTCCACAAAAAAGCGATTAAAGTTGAAGAATAGAGCTTTAATTTGAGAGGGCAATCGTTAAAAACGGTCGATTCGGTGCAAAGCTACGTGAATGTGAAAATGAATGAAAAGGGCGAAAAATGACGACAATTTTAAGAATTACGATGATTTGGCAAAAATCGCTCATTTTTGGTCATTTTTCGCCATTTTCAAATTCACCTAGCTTTGCATCGAATCGACCGATTTTAACGATTGCCCTCTCAAATTAAAGCTCTATTCTTCAACTTTAATCGCTTTTTTTGTGAAATTTGGTTTGGCCTCTTCAATAGCTTGTTATTGGTTCATCATTAATGACAACTTTTCACCCATTTTTAGGCACGACCGCTGCTCGGGAGAGCCTTATAATTTCACCAGAGCGAAAATTGTCTGACTTCAAAAACTAATAATTTGATACAAGAAAAGTCTTTTCCAGTCAAAATGAGTGCGTTTTAAGCGTTTTCTGTGATGTATGTATGTCTGTACGCCCGTATGTAGGCAAGTTCCTCGATTATCTCAATGAATTTTCAACCGATTCCATCGGGATCGCGGAAAAATACTCCTCTAATTATACCTAAGTCCTGGTTCTCAATTGAGATAGATCGATGAAAAATTAAAAAAATGCGAGCACAAAGAAATATTTCAAAATATCGATTTTTAAGCTTAATGACTAGAAAAATTAATTTTAAGCTTATATCTACAGGTCTAACTGCTAAAACTAATTAAAATACATCTTTTATCTGTTGGACACTTTTTTCTACGAGCAATATTTGCCAAGATAACTGCGAAAAACTGCAAAAAAGGTCAAAAATGGGCGATTTTCGGCTATCACTTGACAGAATTTGATTTTACACAAAAATGTTAAATACAAAAGTTGGAGATAATATTTAAACAAAACTTTTTCCTATTTATCACTTTTGTGTAAAATGAACTCCTGATAAATTACACTTATAAAAACGATTTTAAACGCCAAAATATACATAAAATAGACGATTTTCGGCTATAACTTGACAGGATTTGATTTTACACAAAAGTGTTAAATACAAAAGTTTTAGATAATATTAAAATAAAACTTTTTCCTATTTAACATTTTTGTGTAAAATCAACTCCTAATGAGCTAATCCGATAAAAACGATTTTAAACGCTACAATATACATAAACTGGACAATTTTCAGCTATAACTTGACAGTATTTGATTTTACACAAAAATATTAAATACAAAAGTTGTAGATAATATTTAAACAAAACTTTTTTCCATCTAATATTTTCATGTAAAATCAATTTCTGACGAGTTAGACTTATAAAAACGATTTTAAGCGCTTAAATATACATAACTAGTGATTGGCGTACTAATAGTAACAATAATAATAAAACCAAATTCGCTCTATCTTTTGTAATTAAATGGATATTCCTAAAAACTCCAATTGAAACAACCTCTCTTATAATAACGTTATATAGTTCTAATGATTTACGACGTAAGGAAAAAAATCTAACTAGGGGGCTGCGCCCCCTACGGTGCCTTCGGCACGTCATCCCCCCCGCCCTCACACACACCTGCTCCTCGCTTCGCTCGTCGCCCCCCCCCCCCCTCCCTATGTAAAAACTTCGTTTTTAGGCACGACCGCTTCTCGGGAGAGCCTTATATTTTCGTCAGGGCGAAATTGTAACACTTCAAATTCTGAAAATTTACAACACAAAAACTATTTTCCACCCAAAAGAAGTACATTTTAAGCGTTTTCAGAGATGTATGTATGTCTGTACGTATGTATGTGATCAAGTAACCCGATTATCTCAGCGAAATTTCGACGGATCCAAACGGGCTTTGGGGAATATACTCGTCCAATTATAAGTAACTGACAGTTCTCTACCGAGCCAAATCGATCGACAAATAAAAAAACGCCAGAGCAAATAAAAATTTGAAAAAATCGATTTTTGAGCATACGGTGAACAAAATTAAATTTAAGTCAAAAACAACAAATGCATCTGCTAAAAGTAATTAAAAGACGTCTTTTTTACATTGAACATTTTTTTCTATGAACAATATTTAACAATGTAATAGCGAAAAAATCGCTAAAATCATCAAAAATAGTCGTTTTTTTTTCTATTATTTTACAGGATTTGAATTTACACAAAAATGTTAAATACAAAAGTTATAGATAATATTGAAACAAAACTTTTTCCTATTCGACATTTTTTTGTACGATCAATTCCTGATGAGTTAAATCCAAAAAAACGGTTTTTAACGCCTAAATGTACATAAAATGGCTGATTTTCGTTTATAACTGAGCAGAATTTGACTTTACACAAACATTTTAAATGTAAAAGTTATAGATAATATTAAAACAAAACTTTTTTATATTGAACATTTTTTGCTACGACCAATTCCTGACGAGTTGAACTCATAAAAACGATTTTTAACGCCTAAATATACATAAAATGGACGATTTTCGGCTATAACTTGACAGGATTTGATTTTACACAAAAATGTTGAACGTAAAAGTTATAGATAATATTAAAATAAAACTTTTTCCTATTAAATATTTTTTTGTACAATCAATTCCCGACGAGTTAAATCCAAACAAACAATTTTTAACGCCAAAACATACATAAAATGGACGATTTTCGGTTATTTCAACGATTTGACTTTACACAAAAATATTGAATGCAAAAGATGTACTTATGGATAACATCTAAACAAAACTTTTCCCCAATTAATATTTTAATGTACAATCAATCCTGATTATCTAAACCTATAAATACGACACTTTACATATTCAATTTTCGCTTATTTAACATGATTCGATTTGACAAAGAATTATTCAATGCAATAGCTTTAAATAATATCGGAAAAATCAATATAACATTCGAAAGATCATATAATTATAAAAATATAATCATAAGATATAAAATTACATTTAATTACAATGTTAAAATAGTACATTACGATACTGCCACTGAAGTCACATGTATCGTACGATATTTTATAGCACGTTTACCTAAGTCCGCTGTCACGCCTATCCGTACCTTAATCAGTCCACTCGCTACGCTCGCGCGCTAACCTCACGGTGCAATAATCGACTACTTAAGTCACGGGTAGGCGTGACTTAAGTGCGAACTTAGGTCACACTGTGCTATAAAATGAGATAAACACATTGAAAACATAATTTAAAAAAAAGAAATATCTATTGTTTACAAAATGCCAAATATTATGTAAACTAAAACACTAATAAAAATATATAATAAGAAATATAAATTGATGTTGAAGTAACAAAAATTAAAAGATTAAATCCCTAAATGTTTTTTTACTTAAAATTATTCTAAGTTGGTCCAAGAAACAAATTATTTTTGTCTAAAACTTGATCGTAGACAGGCAGCTAATATTGTATATAATCTAATCTTCTATTAACAATGTGATTAATAGAAGTTCTTCAAGTTTAAACCTTAAAAATAAAATTAAAAAACAAAGATTAAATTTTTGGTTAAATATAAAATTGAGCCAAAGAATAAGCAAATATAATATTCCATCCTCACGGCTCGTAACCATATTCCTGATATCACACATTAAATGATATTCGATGACGAATGAATCTACGAAATCATTTTGTGACCATGAATGAAAATCCTTGAGGATATAGTTATTGTGTTGAAATGTCCCATCTAGATAAAACAAAATAAAAGAAACAATAAAGTTTGTTGTTGGTAGGTAATGAGGTATGGCGGGTTTGATGTGGGGCGCAGGGCGGGGTCCAGGGGCGGAGCCCCTGGTGGGGGTGTAGGGGACGAAGCCCCCACGCAGGAGGGTGTGGGGGGCAAAGCCCCCCCACCTGAAATAAAATTACTGATATATTAAAAAAAATATATATATATATATATCAACAGCGATATATATAAACTTCTTTCTGAAATACGACCTTACTAAAGAAGTTAATTATTTTATTTTAATTTATTTACACTTTATTTAATCCAACTAAAAAAAAAGAAATTTTACTTTAATAAAGTTGTAGCTATAAAATAGATGGAAAAAAAACCGCTGCCAATTCATTGGCCCGTAGCTTCCTCAACCGTAATTTGTTGATTCCTTTAATTAATTTTTAATAACAAAATTTATAATTTTTTAAAAAATTTATTGCATAATTATAATTAAATTCATTTATGAATATTAAAAATTGTTAATTTTTAAATTTATTTATTTATTTATTATTTATTTATATCAAATTTATATAAATTTTGAGCTGATAAATAAAGTTATCATTTGAAATAGAAGTAAAATATCTATATTTTATAATAAAACAAATAGCTATCACGGTTGTTTTGTTATTAACAAAAACGTGTTTTTTAAAAAAGTTCATAACTCACAAATAAATTATAATAATGCAGAATATAATGCATTCATAATGCATAATTCATAATTATAATAGATTATAATAGATATAATTTTTAAACATTTTAATTCATTTTGTTACACATCATTTGAGTTATGAGTTTTTTAAAAAAAACACGTTTTTGTTTTTGATGATAACTAAAGAACCGTGATAGATAGAAAATTAACTTTTTTTAGAAAATATAGGTATTTTAATTCTCTTTCGAATGCCACCCACCCCATTCAGATACATAGAGCCGTTCTCGAGAAATTACAATTTTAAAAAATGTAAAAAGATTTGTAACCTCAAATATCTCTGAAATTTATGGACCAATCATTTTGCCCAAAGAACTCGACCGAGAACTACAAAAAATCTACCTCTAAAAGGAATTTTGAAGCCATTAAGTCAATTTTACTCTTGTAATCGTTGGACATACAAAACTGATTTTTTTCATTTTTCAATTTTTTACTCAAAATCTAGCCTACAGAATGTATTCAAATTTTAACAGATTATAGCTATTTATATTCTGTATTATCATGATTTTTCTCAAAAAAATTGACCATTAAGTTTAGGAGTTATAAGCTTCTAAAAAAAACACATTTTTGTTAATAACAAAAGAACCGCGATAGCTAGAAACTTTTTGCTTCCTCCTAGAGGAAGCTTTGTGATAGTAAAAAAAAAAGTTTATGAGATAATGTGTTAGAAATGTTATTTAGCAAATTTAGAATCGAAATACACTATTTTATTTCCTCTAGGAGGAAGCAAAATGTTTGAGTTGTTGTAAAAACATGTTATAATTGTGTTCCGAGATGTTAGGAATCAAAATACATGGTTTTTGAAAAATATGTGTGTGTGTGTGTGTGTGTGTGTGTGTGTGTGTGTGTGTGTGTACGCCTAGATCTCAATTTCTACTCGGTCAATTTTGACCGGGCAGGTCTCATTTTCTGGTCAAAATCCGTTTTTTTTTTATTGGGGTGATGTGTTTTTGTTTTTTTTCTTCAAATTTTCGATTTTTCTCAAAACTGCTTTTTGATTTTTTTTTTAATGATAGGATCGAGTTATTCGAATCGGATGGGTAGCATTCGAAAGAGAATTAAAATACCTATATTTTCTAAAAAAATTATTAACAATAACGTGTTTTTTTTTAGATGCTTATAACTCCCAAACTAAACGGTCAATTTTTTTTGAGAAAAATCATGATAATGGATAATATAAATAAATATAATCTGTAATGTTTTAATTCATTTTGTTGATTAGTTTTTTAGAAAAAAATTGAAAAATGAAAATTGATTTTTGTATATCCAACGATTACAGGAGTAACAATGACTTAATCGCTTCAAAATTCTTTGTAGTCGTAGATTTATAAATTTTGTTATTAAATATTAATTAAAGGAATCAACATATTAAGGTTGAGGAAACTACGGGCCAATCAATTGAAAGAGGTTTTTTTAATTAATGAATAAATATCGATAAAAAATTTATCGTACTAATACATTACGATACAAGTGCGATAAGTGGCCCATTATTTCATGGCGTAAAGTTAAGGCCCGAGCGTAGCGAGGATCCTTTCACGGCGTGTAATGTGTTACTTAACGCATTAGTATCGTACAATTTTTTATAACACTGTCTGCCTTAAGTCCACTGTCACGCCTATCCGTGCGCTAAGCAGTTCATTATCGCACCGTGAGGTTAGCGCACGAGCGTAGCAAGTGCGATAAACACGGTGAAATAATGGACTGCATATCGCACGGATATTTTTTTTTATTAAATTATACCTACTTCTAGAAAGATGAAATTTGCTTAAAAAAATATACGATGCCTGAAATACATTATAGAAGCAGAGTTCTATTATTTTTATACTTAAGCACATTTACGCCAACTAAACATCGACAACACTGAATGATGAGTACACCTACTAAATCTGACTGGTGGCTTTTATAACATTACAGGAGCAGGATTAATTTATCTTTTCATGTTGTAAATTTCAGACTAATTAATTAAATAGGTTTTCTCTTATGAAATCTGAAGGGCCATGTAGTGTGGTCTATCCGAAAGATTTATAGAGTATGCTTAAATAAATATTCTGGAAACCTGTCAGAATTATGAAAAGTTCACTATAACCTCTAAAAGTCAATTAATACTGGTAGTTAATGGATAAGCTCATTGTTCATTAACTACTACAATTCGACTGAATTTAACAGATTAAAATAACTTTTTTCACAATTTTTACACGTACTCAGATTTATTGTTATGGCGGGACAAGCTATAGATGTATAGAAGTTTCAGACACACTCACACTACACCACACTAAAGTATACGAACCAAAATTAAAAACTTAATAAGAAAATTCATCCGGCTCCTACAATATAAAAGCCACTTGTCAGATTTAGCAGGTGTATTGAGCATTCAATGTTATCGATATTTACTTTGAGGTGATGTGTCCGTACTTAATCCAAAAGACTAAGAATGATAGAAACCGGCTTCAGTAATGCATCTCAGACATTCCATGTATTTTTGAGTTGACTCTATCTTTCTGAAAGTACATGTAATTTAATAAAAAAAAATAAAAATACAGTTCTATAAAAAATACACAAGCAGTGCCTGAATTAAATCTGAGAAATTGCATGACTTATTTCTTTCTTTTTATTAAATTATACCTACAAAAAAAAAATAATAAAATCAGCATAAAAATACATAAGATGCCTGAAATGCATTATAAAAGCAGATTTCTATCATTCTTATGTTCTTCTAAATGAAGTTTGAAAAGACATCCTCAAAGTAAATATCAACCACATCAATGAATGAGGAATAGATCTGTTAAATTTGACCGGTCGCCTTTTGTAGTTGCTGCTTTTTCTGAAAGGATAATAAAAACCCTGAAACAAAAAATGAAGCTATAGTAATGGTTGAAAGCAGTAGATTACTGAAATAATAATTATTCAAAGAAGAGACCACAAAGTGGTCACAGTGAATTAAAATAAATACAGACTAGATTAACTTCCATTGATAATCTATAGAAAGATGAAGCTGCCAAGATGTGTGCATCAGGAAGCCCTTCACTCAAGGTTACCCACTGTAATGCCATTGCTGAGTTTCTCAAAGTTGCCATTCCCAATTTAGTCCTATTTTTTTGAAAGTCTCCTGCTTTATGATGGTCATATAATGACGCCCTCGAGGAAAGAACAATTATATGAAGACGTGTTGTCTTCTGCAGGAACTCTTCGCCCTAGGCCAAAAACATAATTACAACAAGAATAACTTGGGAACGGAGGGAGTACAAAGAAGCCACACTCCTGTCAAAGGGGTAGGAAATTATTGCAGGATAGATACTAGCTTAAAAGTATAAACCAATAAACTTTCTTACAGTAAGCTACTCACCAGATAATTTTTTCAACGAGTTCAGAGGTTGTCAATGTCCACATGAAATATGTCAATCAATCCAACATATAGTCCCAATAAAAAACGCTATCTGCAGAGGACGCCGTGATGTCGTCTGCAGGAGCTCTTCGCCCTAGACCAAAAACATAATTACAACAAGAATAACTTGGCAACGGAAGGAGTACGGAGAAGCCACACTCCTGTCAAAGGGGTAGAAAATTATTGCAGGATAGATGCTAGCTGTAAAGTAAACGAGAAAACATTCTAACAGCAAACTACTCACAATATAGTGTTAGCGTGTCGATAAGATCATTCATAGCACTATATATTTACCAAGATATGTTGAGAGAATTGAAAGGGATCTTTGCACTCAAAAGTCGAGAAAGCGCATGTGTATTCTCAACTAAGACCTCTTCACCCTCACTTAAAGTTTACGAGAATGTTCACACACAATACAATACATACAGAGGGATTGTGTATGCAATTTCAGATCGACTCAATCAGCCGGTACGGAAAAAATTACATTTTTCTCAAAAATTTCTTGAAAAAGACACAGAAATTGCAATATCTCCAGACTTGCTGCTTATGCATATCTAAATCTTGATATACTATCCCTCAGCATGTATTCCATCATGTATAGAAAGTTGAAGATACTTATAGGGAATGGAAAGGGATCTTTGCACTCAAAAGTCGAGAAAGCGCATGTGTATTATCAACTAAAACCTCCTCACCCTTTCTCAAGATTTACAAGAATGTTCATACACAATGCAAGGCATGCTGAGGCATTGTACATTAAGTTTCAGATATACTCAATCAGCCAAATTGGAGAAATTACTTTTCTTTCTTAATAATTTCCTCAAAAAGTACACAGAAAATGCTGTAACTCCACACTTGCTGATTATTTAGATCTGAAATATGGTATATAATCCCTCAGAATGCATGATATGGTGACGTGTGTAAAGCTGAAGATATTTTCAGAGAAAGGAAAGGTATTTGTATACTTGAAAGTCGAAAAAGCTCATGTGCACTTCCAACTAAACTACCTTGACCCTCAAAGTTTAACAAAATGTCCTTGTGAAAAAAAGATGAAAACCCTGCAAGATTAGAAAGGAGCTAGTATTATTGAAATAATACTTACTCAAGGACAAGACCACAACTGAATTAGCAGAGAACTCGACCAACATCAATATCGATCCATACAGCAATTTAGGAAACACAGTGACTGCAGATATAAACATTGATGACTGCCGTCTGCCGGACTGCCGTGCGCACATGGTTGACATGGTGTGGGTGAGAGACAGATAGGAAGCGAAGCACTGTAGCGATAATACGCACGTAGTAGGCAGCTTTCTTGTGTTCACTCCGCACTGAATCTTTTTCACTAGAAGTTCGGCCCAGCCTTTTTCTCGCATCATCCGCGGCGCCGTGTCGCTTGCGCAAAGAAGCTACGAGCTATCAGCTGATGAGCCAGACGTGACGAGCAGGTGAGCTGCAGCGCATGCGCATGCGCGCACACTCACATGGGTAAAGCCAACAAGCCAGCAGTGTCACCGCCATCACTACGTGATTGGCGATGCTATACACGTTACCCATGTGAATAGATGATGTTGTAATTTTTATATCGTTTATTGCGATTATTGCGAATTGCGTAAAATCAAGCTCGCATTGTCATCACTTTGCATAAACAGCTATATATTATACGTAATACGTTATACACGAACAATATGACATGCCTTGATAACCATTGCGCGGTAACATGTCTCTAAGAGACGGTCACTAATGTTTTTTAGACGGTAAATTTTTCGCTTATTAGCTTTACTGTTTGCCATATGGTAACAAAAACTATTTTTTTTTTTTTTAATAGTATGCAAAATCATGATTGCATTGCCCTTCGTAATGACATTATTAATCAATTTTCGCTTTTATAAAAATACAAGGTTCTCCTGAGTATTGCGGTGGTCGTGCCTATTATGTAAAAACGAAGTTTTTACATAGGGAGTGGGCGGGCGACGAGCGAAGCGAGGAGCAGGTGTGTGTGGGGGCGGGGGAGGATGGCGTGCCGAAGGCACGCTGGGGGGCGCAGCCCCCCTAGTTCCCATGTTAAATTTCCATAAGAAAAATTAAAACTGCTGTAAAAAAATGATACCACTCAATCGACTTGGAACACACGTTTTTTCACATTCTGTAAGGTTCAAGAAACGAGAAAAACCTTGTGTGGTAAGTGGGCATTCAAAAAAATTTTTCATTTGTTTTGGCGACGTAAGAGGGAAATTTCCCAGGAATTGCTCATATACCTTTTTTACAGGTGCTTTGGCCAGTGCAGCTTATAAAATCTCTATAATTGGACCATCAGGGGTGGTTTTGGGCTATTTTTTGTATCTATATGGGATATTTCAGGTGAAGTCAGCAGCTCAAAATTTAAAAATCGCTCAAAACTCGTTTTCTTTTAGTTTTTTATGAAAAAAAAATGTTCCTCAAATGTTCGTCGATATTTGCAAAAATAAAAAAGCTATGCAAGATTGAAAATTCAATTTTTTTGCAATTTTTGGTTAAAATCCAAGTTTATTCATTTTTTAACTCAAAACCTTGAAACTTTTTGTATAGAACATTGATTGGCAAAAAGTTTGCATTTTTTCTGTAGAATATACCAGCATTTATTTTATGACCCTTTTTGAAAGTCTCTGATTGGCTGCTTCTTAGTATACCTTCATCGAAGGATATTGAGGCTGCGGCCAAATTTTTGTTATTCGGACAAAATTTTTTTGTATTCTTCTTCGAAAACCCTTCAAAATGCTTTTTTGATCAATACTGACCGAGCAAAGGGAAAAAATTTTGTTAGAGCATCAAATAGAACATTATATATATATATATATATATATATATATATATATATATATATATATCTATTTTCAATAATATTAGGCTTACACAATAAGTGATACCTAATTATGAACGAAATTATGAGTCTGTAGCCTGATTTCATTTTGACAGCTTTATAGTAATTAACCTCTATAGCTTAATTTATTATTAATTCATAATTAGGTATCGCTTATTGTGTAAGCCTAATATTATTGAAAAAAAAAAAAATATATATATATATAAATATATTATAACGAGGTTCCAAGATAAAATACGGAGAAGATAAGCATCTCGGTCCTCCGTATTCTATCGAACCCGTTAGGCTCTCGTTCCCGCGAATTCGTATATCTCGAGCGAGTATTGACATCGCTCGGACGATGTATTCGCGTTAGCTACGCGCGGGGCAGGCGCGACTTTGACCGTTGCTAAGTCGCGCCCGATTCTTTTTGAATCAGATTCTCTCGGGCTGTCAAACCGCGCGTACGCGAGTTAATTTGATCGTCCGCGAAGAAAACGGTATAGTGCGTCCTCACCGGTGCAGAGCAGCGCCCGTACACGTACCGATCACGAAGAGCAGCGCACGTGAGCAATCCTGACGCAGGAGCGGATTCGTGAGCGAGCGACGAGGGAGTGCACTCCCCTCCCGGTAAGACTCTTCGCCTATTTTCCGCGCAGCGATTGATTTGTATTTTCGGCTCGCAGCGGCGAGCGGCCGGTGTCTTGATCGCCGGCCCAGCGAAAAACAATCACCTCGATCCGCCCGCGCCGAGCGGCGGATCTCCCGCCTTCTTGTCAACGCGCAACGCGACGCGTATTTTGTATAGTATAACTGAGAATAGATCTTGTTATAGTTTTGAATGTAACCAAGACCACTCGTTATTTATTAACCTTCACCTAACCTTCTCCCGGATACCGCCGCCTCCGCGGGATCGTCGAACCGAGACGACGATCATTCTGAGTGGCCGCGCCTCGAGTCTAGCTAGCGCGAGTATTAACCCTTTCCGGCACACGGAAAAGTCGAGTTCAATCGTGAACTCGACATTTGTAAACAGGGATCCAGAGAACATCAACCCCGAGTGCTCGTCGTAGAAGTAGCACTCGACGGCACCGTGTTCTAGGGTTCGGTTCGCGGAATTACAAAAGATTTCCCCAGGCCTCCCGTTACAAATGGCGCCCTAACGTGTTGGGTTTAAGGAGAAGGTTAGCGGCCGGTACGTTCGAGACCGGCCTATTCAAATCGCGTTCCGTTTAAATTCGCCCGGGCGCGAATCACTGCACCCGACTATTCAGCTGACGGCCAATGGCCATATGCCGTTACAGCTGATAGGCGCAGTGATTTAAACTAGCCAAGTCGAGGTGCCGGGCGTAAACAAACAGACAAGAAGGCTCGCGACGCGCATTCAAACATAAACGCAAAACAGCCGATTGCTTGTTTTTGTGTGTGTTTATGTTTATGCTCGGGTAGTATTGTGTATACTGAGCCCGAGACTTTTAAACTGCTGTAAAGCCAGGGCGAGAGCATTTAAACGACGATTATCGTTGTTTTCGTCGTGATATGTGGCGAGAATTAAATTCCTTTTTTTGACGCGAGATTTAAAGCGATTTTCACGCGATTTTTTTTTGGTTTGACCGTGCCTGTGCGTGCAGCCGGTCGGAAGTGAGAATACTTTCATCCTTTTTTTTTTTGGTTGCGGGAATTATTTAAATCGTTATCGTCGCGAATTTTTTTTTTGGAATAGCCACGCTCTCTCCCTAGCTAGCTGCATCGAGATACGTCATTCTCGAGCAGCTTGGGACAATTGTGTGTGGTAGTTAGAATTCTAACATTGTAATTTGCGTAACAGACGGCCAATTAGAGAGAGAATCTCAGCAGTTAGTTGCGCATACACACACAATTCGTCACCAAATTTTTTATATAATCGGTCTAGCTTCGCAAGATGGAATCATCGACCCCAGAAGAACTAGCTGATAAGATGGAGCATTGGCGCAAAAATCTAGAGCTGAGCTTTGAAGCTGTAATAGAAGCAAATATAGCTCTAGATTTAAGAAGCACCGGACATCTCGAGGGGGATTCTAAGCGAATCGCTCAATGGCTAATGGGAAGTTACAACCCAGCCCACTTCACACAAGAAATAAGTGGAAGTGATTACGAGCAGTTCACAAGGAGGCTCGATTGCAGGAATAAGTTCGTCAACACGACGACCCTCAATACAAGCGGCGCTCGAGAAGTGAATCGAATTGCCGATCCCTCAACCCACAGCCTGTTTCAGCAATTAGCGTCGAACAAAGCAGTCGACAACAACTTGCTGAGTTCCATAAGGACACATGTCTTGCAGAGGAACCAAAGAGCAGGCAGTCCTCCCGACGTAAGACACGAGGCTCTTACGTCACCACGGAGCACTTTATCTCCAGCGGGAGGACCGGGTGAAGTCCAGGTGCACCTAAGGTACAGCACAGCTTGGGGGAGGGGAGATTCCCCGATCTCCTTCCAGCCCGAAGAATCCGAGAACGCGAGTCACTCGGGGAATGCAGACCGCACATGGATTTCGGACAGCTGTGCAGCAACCGCACCATCGCCATCATCTTCAGCTTCCATCCACGAAATCGACGTCGGAGTAAGCACAGCCTGGGGGAGGGGAGATTCTCCAAGCTTCCCCCTGTTCGAGACGTCTGATACTTCACGTCGCTTGGCGTATACAGACTGCCTGAGGGCACCGAACGGCTGTGCTGAATACTCCCAAGCCCAAGACGACGAAGTAAATGCAGCCTGGGGGAAGGGAGATTTTCCAAGCTTCCCCCTGTCCGAAGCGTCTGATATGGCCCGTTTATGGAATATATCGGCATCGGACGGCTGTATTACTCATTCAAAGACTCCTGAAGACGAAGAGCAGACAAGCCTTCCAAGGAGCAACGAGGAAGAGATCGATAGTCTCGTGACGGCACAACCGGTGGACCGAACGCTGATTACTTCGCAATTTCGCGACGTATCGACGCAAGCAGAAGGCGAGCGTCATTGCGAATGCGAATGTAATCAGATGCGTAAATTGGAGGAGGAGAAAGTTAGGCGCCTAAGCGAAGAAGTGAGGCGACTGCACGACGAGCTGCGCCAGCTACGCGCGCAAATGTCGTCACTTCATAATTCCGCTGCGCCTAACAAGAAACGAGCCGCAGGTGCAGCCAAACACTCTGCAAAGCAACCTCGATCGGATCTAGGGACTAAAGACAACAAGAAGTCGTCCCGAAGTCTTCAAAAGTCCAGCTCGACAGGGAAAAAAGAGGCGTATGCAGCGGCCATGCAACGACCTCCAAAGTTATCCAAAAGAGATAAAGGCAGAAAACCCTCGAGTGGACTGGGTTCGAATCAAGGAACAGGTTCGAATCCTTGGACGACGGTAGCCTCTCGACGTCCCAAACAGCGGTATATCCAGCAGGGGTTGGATAGTCGAGTATACCGCTCGTCAAGATCGAGGAACGCGCTCGGAGCATATAACTCCCCACCACCGAGTCCAACCAGAAAATTGTGTTGGACGTGTAGGTCACCAACGCACCTTCACTGGGCCTGCCCGGAGCGGAAAGAGGGCCCGAAGACGAAGACAGGAAGAAGACGAGATGATCTGCCAAGTCAACCTTGGAGGAATGACGGCAGTTGTCGACCGGAGCCCCAGCGCCAGAAGTGCCAACAGTCTCCGGTCCATCAATCGTCTTGGGATTGGTCTCGACCGCCGTTGGAATTCAGCGGAATTACGGTGATGAGCGACCCACCCTGTGCGTGCGGACGATCCCTCGACGTGGATCGTCTGATCAGCCGTTTAGTACACGAGCTGATCCGCGCGTATCCGGAACTGTCGTCTCTGCCGCCGACGACGACGTAAAGTCGAATCGAACGAGAGCCTCAGTATCGAGTTGCTTCTCTCCCGCTACGCAACGTCTGGGAGAGGGGTATAACGAGGTTCCAAGATAAAATACGGAGAAGATAAGCATCTCGGTCCTCCGTATTCTATCGAACCCGTTAGGCTCTCGTTCCCGCGAATTCGTATATCTCGAGCGAGTATTGACATCGCTCGGACGATGTATTCGCGTTAGCTACGCGCGGGGCAGGCGCGACTTTGACCGTTGCTAAGTCGCGCCCGATTCTTTTTGAATCAGATTCTCTCGGGCTGTCAAACCGCGCGTACGCGAGTTAATTTGATCGTCCGCGAAGAAAACGGTATAGTGCGTCCTCACCGGTGCAGAGCAGCGCCCGTACACGTACCGATCACGAAGAGCAGCGCACGTGAGCAATCCTGACGCAGGAGCGGATTCGTGAGCGAGCGACGAGGGGAGTGCACTCCCCTCCCGGTAAGACTCTTCGCCTATTTTCCGCGCAGCGATTGATTTGTATTTTCGGCTCGCAGCGGCGAGCGGCCGGTGTCTTGATCGCCGGCCCAGCGAAAAACAATCACCTCGATCCGCCCGCGCCGAGCGGCGGATCTCCCGCCTTCTTGTCAACGCGCAACGCGACGCGTATTTTGTATAGTATAACTGAGAATAGATCTTGTTATAGTTTTGAATGTAACCAAGACCACTCGTTATTTATTAACCTTCACCTAACCTTCTCCCGGATACCGCCGCCTCCGCGGGATCGTCGAACCGAGACGACGATCATTCTGAGTGGCCGCGCCTCGAGTCTAGCTAGCGCGAGTATTAACCCTTTCCGGCACACGGAAAAGTCGAGTTCAATCGTGAACTCGACATTTGTAAACAGGGATCCAGAGAACATCAACCCCGAGTGCTCGTCGTAGAAGTAGCACTCGACGGCACCGTGTTCTAGGGTTCGGTTCGCGGAATTACAAAAGATTTCCCCAGGCCTCCCGTTACAATATATATATATATAATGTTCTATTTGATGCTCTAACAAAATTCAGTGGTACGGTCCATCCCATAAGATGTATGAATAATATTCAGTTTCATTAATCATGTTATCAAAAATTGAAATTATGGATTTTTCTTGATATTTCAAAAAATTGTAACTTTTTTCTCTTTTCTCGGCAAGTATTGATCAAAAAAGCATTTTGAAGGGTTTTCGAAGAAGAATACAAAAAAATTTTATCGAATAAAAAATATTTGGCCGCAGCCTTAATATCCTTCGATGAAGGTATACTAAGAAGCAGCCAATCAGAGACTTTCAAAAAGGGTCATAAAATAAATGCTGGCATATTCTACAGAAAAAATGCAAACTTTTCGCCAATCAATGTTCTATACAAAAAGTTTAAAGATTTTGAGTTAAAAAATGAATAAACTTGGATTTTAACCAAAAATTGCAAAAAAATTGAATTTTCAATCTTGCATAGCTTTTTTATTTTTGCAAATATCGACCTAAAATTTGAGGAACATTTTTTTTTCATAAAAAACTAAAAGAAAACGAGTTTTGAGCGATTTTAAAATTTTGAGCTGCTGACTTCACCTGAAATATCCCATATATGGGAGCATCCAGCAGAAACGAGCCACCAAGCGCGCGCGGTGCCTTTTTTCGCGTAAAAGGCGCTCTGTTTAACTCGTTCATAATCGTATGCTGCGTCTTTGAAAAAAAAAACCAAGGGCCTATATTGATAGATTTTTTCCTGCTCTTTCCAATGGTGCCATTGTTTTTATTGCGAAACGCTTTCTTCCGGACGAAAACTCGAGTTGAATATTGAAAGCCATTTTTCTCAAAGTATATCATGTTTTTTTTCAAAATAAACTACACCATTGGAAAGTACAACTCTTAAGCTTCAAAACCCTATCTTGGAGAAGTTGGAGAAATAAAGGGTTTAAAAGTAACAACATGAAAAAGACAGCGCCGAGGGTCCGCGCGAGCCCCTCGCGCCCGTGCGTACGGCACGTTTAAGTGCACGCTCTATTCAATTCGCTAATAATCGTGTACCAAGTCTCTGAAAAAAGAACTAAGGACATATATCGATAGATTTTTTCCTGCTCTTCCAATGGTGCTATTATTTTTATTCCGAAATGCTTCTGTTCGGGATTAGTACCCGAAGTGCCCGCTAGATGGCAAGCACCAAGCGTGCTACCTTCAATGAAAAACATCACCCCGCGGGCTTAAATAGAGGCCTGCGTCGCCCACTAGCCAGGTGCTTTATGCACATGCCTTATTACTTTGCCCCTTTGTCTTATTGCCTTAATAAGAAAAAGCTTAATAAAATGTCTAACATTTTAAATCGTTGCTGTAATCCATTTGATGAAATAAAGCATTCATCGAAACTTAGGTTTGTTTCCGATAAACTTAGAGCTTGTTATCCGCATTTAACTGATAGAGACAAAATATGCGATTCTTGTCGAATAAAATCTAATGCTCAGATTGAAGAAGAGAGTGAGATTTCAATAGAAGATTCTAAAGAGATTATTTTTGTTATGCCAGATTAAACAATCTATAAGATTATTTTAAATTTCTGTTTCACTGCTTTCAGTGCGTTCATGGATATTTTTATGTTTAATATATTATATTATATAAATGAACAAAGTTCATTGTAATATTATACTAACTGTTACAACTAGATCCACAAAATTATGTCCACGCATTGGCATTGTAAGTTACAAAACATTTTATATTTACAAAAAAGAAAGGGCGAAATAGCACATCGCGTGTATTAATCCGCCCTTGAGCATAGCGTAAAAAGTTCGGGCAGCCGCTGTTTTTTTGATCTTACTATTTTTGAACTTTTCATGTTTCAACTTAAAAATATAATATTTTATAGTTTAAGACTTGTACTTTTGAAGAATATAATTCATTTTGAAGAAAAGACTGATATTTTATTGAAAAAATAGAGTTTAAACATTCAAATGGAATTTTCAACTAGAAGGAAGCATTTCGGAATAAAAATAATAGTACCATTGAAAAGAGCAGGAAAAAATCTATCGATATATGTCCTTAGTTCTTTTTTCAGAGACTTGGTACACGATTATTAGCGAATTGAATAGAGCGTGCACTTAAACGTGCCGTACGCACGGGCGCGAGAGGCTCGCGCGGACCCTCGGCGCTGTCTTTTTCATGTTGTTACTTTTAAACCCTTTATTTCTCCAACTTCTCCAAGATAGGGTTTTGAAGCTTAAGAGTTGTACTTTCCAATGGTGTAGTTTATTTTGAAAAAAAACATGATATACTTTGAGAAAAATGGTTTTTAATATTCAACTCGAGTTTTCGTCCGGAAGAACGCGTTTCGCAATAAAAACAATGGCGCAATTGGAAAGAGCAGAAAAAAATCTATCGATATAGGTTCTTGGTTTTTTTTTCAAAGACGCAGCATACGATTATGAGCGAGTTAAACAGAGCGCCTTTTACGCGAAAAAAGGCAGCGCGCGCGCTCGGTGGCCCGTTTCTGCTGGACGCTCCCATATATATATTGTCACGGCCTGCCGTACCGACGTCGATAATTAGTAAGTTCGTGGTAGCGAACGCTAGAGGGCGCGTCGATGCAGAATTGGAACTGTATCGACGAAACAACGAGCGAGCCGGCGCGAGAGAGCCCGGCATCCATCTTGTTGTTGACCCTCGCGATAGAGACACGGGTAGGAGTTCGCAGCGTTTGGTACCGCGAGTTTCAAGATTAACAATGAATCTTGTCATCCGCCCAACCTCAGTAAAGAATTAGCGAACTTTACTGAAGCCATTTACTCTATCGGAAAAGTGTGACTTCAAGTACTTACAAGGAAGGTACGCGAAGTGTTCCAAGACTGTGCGACAGGTTGATTCTACCTGTCGTACTGTCAATACAAAGTGACTTCCTCGTGCCAAACACCCGCTGGTCTGGTATTTTCACAGTCAGAGGGACCATTAGGGATCAAGCTATGTAGCCGGACGAGCTGCGAGAGAATTTAACCTATTTCGACGCGACACTTTAACTGTCTAACTAACCATTATTTATTTAACCTATTTATCTTACTTTAACTTTTCACTCAATAAACAATAACCTTTATTATTAACATTAACTGTTCGAGTTATCATTTCGCGACCTTAGTCATTCCCCGTTCCCCGCCGCCTCCGCGGTCGTTACGTTAGTGAGAACGTATCGTTTACATCTGAGCAGCTAGCACACGAACCAGAAACCCGGTGAGGAGTTCGAGTCCCTGGCAGAAATAAAGCGCGACTCTCCGACATGCGTATTGCACGGTAAGTAACCAAATTAGGTTTGGCATTGCATGACGTTGTAGCGTTTGCTACCTAATCTGGCTATTGGGTCTCCGAGAGTTGAACCAGAGGACCCGGAGTTGAACCGCTAAGACGTGCAGATGAAACGCGTCTTAGTCCTAATAACCACCCCGTGATACACACACACACACACACACACACACACACACACACACACACACACACACACACACAGACACACACACACGCACGCACGCACGCACTCACGCACGCACACACACACACACACACACACACACACACACATACACATATATTCATATAAATATGAAAATCTGGTGTTTTGAATGCGCAACTTCCTATAGATTCTATATGTTCCCATGTTAAAAATGCAATCAACTGACGTTTTGAATGCCGCATTCAAAACGTCAGTTGATTGCATTTTTAACATGGGAACATATAGAATCTATAGGAAGTTGCGCATTCAAAACACCAGATTTTCATACTTATATATATATATATAAATTTCCCTGAATAATAAACAAAATTGGACTCTCCTGTACCTTCTTCCCTCAATGCCGAAATATTTAATTATTACACCGATTCATGATGTAATTCTAATTTTATTCATTTATTAAGATTAAAAAGTATTAATTTTTAAATTATGTATGAAATATAAATAAAATAACAGATATGATATAATTTTAAAATTATTTGTAAAAAACGCGTCTTAGTCCTAATAACCACCCCGTGATACACACACACACACACACACACACACACACACACACATATATATATATATATATATATATATATATATATATATATATATATTCGTATAAATATATGAAACGCTAGTAATGCAGACACTTTCCGGTATTGAAATAGACTTATGCAGAGAGAGACCGACTTATGCAAACGTCAGCATAAATAGAGAAATTATTTCTTTAGTCACGCAAGACTTGTGCAGACACTTGTATAAACGGTATTACACTTATGCAGACGAGTCACGTGGTCTTATACATTGCTGTCAGTATAAGTCGATGTTCATATGATTATATATATATTCATATATATACTAGGGGGGCCCATGTTTAGAGATAATTTTTAATAACAATATATTACCATTGAAGAATAAAATTGAAAGTAAATACTGTTGTTATATTAATTAGGAATATAAATACAGAAGGAATGTATAATGCTATACCTCTGAAAATAACTGGATTATTCAGGCTGTCCATAAAGTCTGGAAACACCTGAATATTTTCCCAGATAAATGATCGGATTTGCCACTTTCAATTTGGAAGTATTATAGTAAGATCGTGAACAGAGTCTTCAAAACCTCTGTATTCCAATTTTGAGAAAAACCTAAGATTTGTATCTAATTTTGAACGCTCATATTGGTATTTAAAATTTTGAAAGTCTGATAGCAAAACCGTGACCAGTAAAGTCGAAAACCTTTGTATACTAATTTTTCGCCAAACCCTTATTTTCAGTAAGAATTATTAATTTTAACAAAAGTTAATTTGAAACTGAATCTTTTTTTTAAACCTAAAATTTTTTGTTAAAAATAAAACCTTTGTTAAATTTGATAGATATATTTGAATAATAAATTACATAGAACAAAAGAGTACTTTAGTTCTCTATTGTATATTGTTAATTGTATATTGTTTATATGGTTTAGTTTTTGGTCAGAAAGTAAATTTATATTATTATTTTTGTTTTATAAATTTTTATTAAGTATCATGAATAAAACTTTAGATCAAATAAATGTCTAAAGTAAGTATTCATTATATTTTAAAATGAATTTAAATTAATCTTATATTTTTAGTTGCAGATTATATTTTATACGAAGAAAAATATGTAACATACATACAAAATTTAGAAGTAGATAATATTAGTAAATTTAAAAAATTAAATTCTCGTTCATTACATTAAAAAATTAAGAAAAAGAAAATTAATATTGTAAAATTGCTTGATGCATTTAAGGATTTAAGTAAGTATTATTATTTATAATATGTAATATTTTGTAAACTTTATTTTTATTTATAGGAATGTAATATTTTTGAACCATTCGCATGAAGCATTCACATGAATATTTGATAACTATTTTGAAACAATTTTAATTTAGAATAACTTTACATATTTTTTACACTAATTAATAATACAATATATATTTTAATGTGAAATAACATTACATGGACACAAGAGTTATTATTAATGTTATAAAAGCTTGGGCTTGTCAACGTATTGCTTGTCAACGTATCTACTAAACAGCATTATTTTACTATTATTCTCTGTACTATTATATAACACCTAATCACAATAAAATCAAAAATTTAACGCACCCATAACAACACCTCAGTGGTGGTTAAATGCAGAAAGAAATAGGTGGAGGGGCGGTGGAGGGGTAGGTGGAGGGGTAGGTGGTGGAGTGGGGGGGGGGGGGGCTGACGCCCTTCAAAATAACGTAAAATTTGAACGAATTTCACGGTAAAAAGTGGAGGGGCGGTGGAGGGGTGGTGGAGGGTGGTGGAGGGTGGTGGAGGGGGTAAGTACCCATAATTTCCCTGAATAATAAACAAAATTGGCCTCTCCTGTACCTTCTTCCCTTAATGCCAAAATATTTAATTATCACACCAATTCATGATGTAATTCTAATTTTATTCATTGATTAAGATTAAAAAGTATTAATTTTTAAATTATGCATGAAATATAAATAAAATAATAGATATGATATAATTTTAAAATTATTTGTAAAAAATGAATAATTGATTATATTATTAACTTCAAAACCTTTTGAAATCACAAAATAACTTTTACTTCAAATCATAGTTCCTTGATGAAATTTTACACATAATATATTGCCTATATATACTATATACGAAATTGTTTATAAATTTTATGTTTATACATAAAGCCGTTCTTGAGAAACTACGATTTGAAAAAAGGGCTAAAAACATTTTAACTCCAAAAATCTCTGAAATTCATAAACAACTTGTTTTATCCAAAGAACTTATTCAATAAATATATATTAAATATATAATATATTTCCACAAAATTTCAAAGCGATTAAATTAATTTTACTCCAGTTATCGTGCGACAGTAGTACATTACGCAACAAGGGCGCAAAGTGGGGGAGGTACAGGCGAGCCGAGTTATTATAGTTATTATACCACTCTTACCTCAAAATCTTCAATCATAACTTCAATCTGATTATTCGGCTCTCGTGGTATAAAATACGGTTCGAAACTGGTGCGTAAGAAGATTTTTAACTCGTGCAAAAAACGTCACGTGAGCTAATTACCTTCGGCACTCATGTCGAAATGTACTATTTTGTAACACAGGCACGATTTTCGCGTTTTTTGAACCTAAAAAACGGGTTTAAAGTAACTGATTTTAGGCCAAAAATGCCGTAACGGTTGCAAAAGTGTCGAAGCGGGCGTGTTACGGATACATATTAATTATAAATACTCAAAAAGTAGAAAAAAGCGTTTATGTAAATTTATCATTATTGATCATATACATATATTTACTAAGGTTGCGATTAGTTCGAAAAACAAGTAAAGACCGTTGCTAAGAAGAAGCTAAGTTGTTGATTTTGTCGTTTGTGATCCAGTCGTTGCGTAACCTTTGAATAAGGTGCTAATCAAGCATAAACGAAACTTTGGATGCATTTTGTGCTTATTTTTATATTTCCTAATCACCCGACGCGAATTCCGTTTTGTGCGGAACATTTTGGTGCCGAAACCCGAGAGCACTTGATGTGCTTAAATAAAGTGAACCGACTTTTCGCGGGGGTGAGTTTCGTGTGATCGTGCGTCGTCGGCGGAGCAGCAGTGACGGTGACTGGCGAATGCTGTGAAATTGTCACAGGAAGAGGCTGCGAGAAAGAAACGACGTTGCTGGCCGTGAGTGTCGGTGCGCTCTCGATCGCCTTCCTACAGCGCCGCGAAGTCACGCTATGTTTTCGAGGAGAGGAGAAGTGAGCGGTCAGGTACGCAGTAGAATATGGAAACGGATACCGCTGAGGGCTGCAATCGACGGCGCGTCGCGATGCTGCATGTAGCTATGCAGCACAACTCTGTGACTTTCAACACGAAGATGGAAACGGAAAACTTAACCTCGATTTAGGCTTCGTATAACCTTTTTTGCAATTGATTCTTTGTTTGATAATTTGATTCTTATAGTAATTTATTAACATCAGTTTTATAAATTCTTACAATTCATATTTGGTATTGACAATTCTTATTCTATGAAAAGCTGATTTTATTTCAATGGAAAAACCAAATAAATTGTTTGCATTCACAATTGATTTTAACGCTTCAAATAATTTAAAGATGGAATATTCCGATTGAAAAAAAAAAAAATAATCATACATTTAAGGTTGGATTCAATATTTAAAATCAATAACGAGAAAAGTAATTAATTCGTTTGGTCGAGTTTTTATTAGAGACATTGCAGCATTTTCGTCAAAGGGACTGAGAGCAATAGTCGAGAGTCCCAAGAAGTTAAGCGACTTAAATCGGACATCATCAGAGTGTGGCCGACATCGGTATCCTACTACGACCGAAGCTTCTTGGTCCAGTACAACACCGCGTCGCGTTTAGCAGTGCCAGTATTCGACGGCAGCAGTGCACCGATGCGCGCTACAATCAGCAGCAGCAATTTCGTTAGCGGCAGGGCATCTCTGCGCGCTGTCTAGCGGCTGTTTCTTCGGCGCAGCGGAACCTTGCGTATCGCATTCCGCAGCATCAGCTTCGTTAGTAGCAGCATACTTATGCGCGCTGCTTTCAGCAACATCGTCAGCGGTAGCGCACCCATGCGCGCCGCCTGCAGCATCATCGGCTCCGTCAGTCGCAGCGCATCTGTGCGCGCCGCCTTCAGCAGCAGCGGCTCCGTCAGTCGCAGCGCACCTATGCGCGCCGCCTTTCAGCAGCAGTGACTTCGTCGGTGGCAGCGCACCTATGCGCGCTGCCCGTAGCAGTATCAACTTCGTCGGTGGTAGCGCACCTATGAGCGCTTCCCGTAGCAGCTTCTACTTCTTCGGTGGCAGCGCAGCTATGCGCGCCGCCTGTAGCAGTATTGACTTCGTCGGTGGCAGCGCACCTATGCGCGCCGCCCGTAGCAGCATCAACTTCGTCGGTGGCAGCGCACTTATGCGCGTTGCTTTCAGCAGCTCAACTTCTTCAGCGTCAGGGTATCCACACGCGCTGCTCAACAGCATCGGCTTCATCAGCGGCAACGCACCCATGCGCACCGTGTTCAGCAGAGCAGTTTCGTCAGTGCAACGCAACCGGTCGCCGCGGGTTCAGCAACGGCAGCTGCAGTGCGACAAAGAGGACTGCTCTCTGTTGTTACATTTTCTCCGGCGGTAACCGAATCAAGTACACTTTATCTTATAAACGTCGAATATTTAGAGAGTAGTAGTATATTTTATTAACATGAGGGTTTCTTAAGCTGCTGAATCTGTCTTGGCGGTACGATATTGTAAGCATTGCGATATTAGCTTAGTGATAGGACACGAATTCGGATCCATGGGATCAAGCCTTGTGTGTCACATATTTGGCACGTGAATAATATTTAATAATTCACAAATTGTGTATAAATAGTTATGCATACTCACTTAGTTTCTCAGCGAAGTAAATTTACATAATACGATTAGCTGAACCTCGGCAAAACCGGGATGGATCACAATTGATTGAACCTCAGTATATGGCTGAGATGGATCACAATTAGTTGAGCGTCGGTATGGCCGGGATGGATCGCAATCGTTTGAATTTTAAAAGTTTTGATTCATCAGCAACAGATTCACCGCGCGAGTACGCAAAGAATTGAGCTGATTTGAAATGAATCTCGGCAGCCGGGCTATCACTGGAGACCGGGCCAGTGGTAGTTCGTGGCGCCCAGGAACCGGGATCGCGACGGCAGGGGAGCGCATCCCCGAGCAGTGAAGGTCCCGGAGTGATTACTGGGGTCGACCCGGATCGGGACAGCAGGGAGGCGCTTCCCGAGCAGTGAAAGTCCAAGGGTGCTGACGAGACTGCAACCTCGAAAAGGAGGCTGGGATCTCGTAGCTTAAAGCCTTTTTTCTCTGATCTTCAGTGAGGGAGAGTCTACTTCTTGAACTCTGTTCAGTATTGGTTATATTAACCTTCTTGCTTTTGGAAATTTTGCTTAAAAATAATAGTTGGTGTGAAATAGAAGTTTTATATTTCAGTAGTGTGAATGAGAAAATGAATGTCAGTATAAAAGAAATTGATATATGCAGTAATGAAAGTTTTAGATATTTTTATAGGAGATTTTATTGCAAAAATATTGAGTTCCGAAATTGTTTCTAGTGATTCAGAGTTGATGTCGCGTTAAAAAATGTATGAAAATGATATTCCGATTATAGGTGGTTGTGGATTGTCTTCATTTATTTGAAACAGTTGTTTCTATTTGAATTTTAGACATTAATGTCTAATATGGTTGATGTTGTCTTCTCTATTTACAGTTATCAATCGTTCATTTTCTTAAGAAGTAGTATTCTTCTCCAGGCTGAAGATTAGTTATGCGCAGAGAGACTGGAAGAGTCGTTCTGTGGCTGATAGGCCAATGATGAAGTACGAGATCCCATTGTAAATAATATGTTTCATAATGTATGAATTACAGAGAAAATAAGAAATTAGAAATTGTTTTCCTTTTTAATGTACAGGTTCATTAGCTGAAAGACAAGTGAGTTTACTTAAAACGTGTAAAATTTATGTATATATATAAATTTTGAAAAGAAAAAAAAAAAACTCGATCATTACAGGCAATTCGCGTATAAAGGTATAATAGCTGTCATGTTCCTCGCCGTAGAGGACTAACCCGCGAAAAAATTGAAAGTATGGGCAATATATTTCATATATATGGGATATACATACTAGCAATATATTACAAATATACTGGCTATGCGATTTCCAATATATTAGTAACATATCTGCGATTGTACATCCTCGAATATATTACTCATATATTGGCAGTATAAAATGTATACAAATAAATTTCAAAACGTGTTACCAATAAGTATAGCCGGAATAAAGTGTCGCTACTTCAATAAGTTATTTTTATATTGTCACCTCCTAAGACACGACACGACTGGGATGTTTAACTCAACTAAGAGTTATGCTCTTTTTAGGCCTTAGCTGCGCTAGCTAGTAAACCTTGGACGAGCTGAGGAAAGGAGTGTAATATCAAATTTCATTATTATCGTTGAAACAAAATTTTGACTAATTTTTTTTGGATTTAGGATTTTGGGTTTTTATAAGGAACAACGGTGGGTAGCACGAACGTCTTGTAAAGATCGTTTTCTTGACCGCACGTACCCCCGTATGGACAAGGAATAAGGTCACGAACCCAGGAAAATGATGTGTGTGGGAAAAACTAATTTTATCCAATCTCAGTTTCTCAGATTCGCCCTTCCCTATTAAGAGCAAAGCTCGCAATTGATTTTAAATTCTTTCTCTTTTTCTAAAATATTTTTATTATTTTTTTTTTTTTATTTTTGTAGTTAATATTCCTCACTTTTCCTTCCTTTATTTTGGAAATATTTCAAGCAATAAATTGATTCTCATAGGTAAATATGAATTCTCTTATAAATTTAGATATTCTTCGTAAACATAACCAGTGCGCTTACCCGTAAGGTCGTACAATCAAAGTTATGTTTACTTTAATTCTTTTCCAAACCAATAGGAGTATGCTTACCCGTAGGGTCGTAACAACATATGGCTTGGAAAAATATTTTAGAGTATCTTAAATTGAAGATTTAAACTTTCTTATAAATTTAAATGTTCTTCGTAAACATAACCAGTGCGCTTACCCGTAAGGTCGTACAATCAAAGTTATGCTTACTTTAATTCTTTTCCAAACCAATAGGAGTATGCTTACCCTTAAGGTCGTAACAACATATGGTTTGGAAAGGTAATTTAGAAAATGTTAAACTGAAAATTTTATTTACCTTTTTATATCTTTTGGTTTTATATAATTTTTTTTCTTTATAAAATTTCGATTGTAAACAAATCGAAGATTTAAACTTTCTTATAAATTTAAATGTTCTTCGTAAATATAACCAGTGCGCTTACCCTTAAAGTCGTACAATCAAAGTTATGTTTACTTTAATTCTTTTCCAAACCAATAGGAGTATGCTTACCCGTAGGGTCGTAACAACATATGGCTTGGAAAAATAATTTAGAGTATCTTAAATTGAAGATTTTGAATTTAGTATGATTTGGATATTTGGAAAATTTGAATAATAGTGAAATTCTGAATTTTTGATTTGATTTTTCTTTATTTGAAAATAATTCTCTCTTTCTTATTAATTGTACAGTATCAGCAAAGCTTGTGAGGCTTGTGTTGATCTGACTTGGTCAGTTCAGAAAAGCTTGTGAGGCTTGTGGTGAACTGCACCCTGGACCAGTCAGCAAAGCTTGTGAGGCTTGTAAATCTGACTGACCGGCGAGCAGTGCGCGTTCAGCGTATTTAAATGCGTTGCTCCTCCTCTTCTTCGGCTTCTAAAGCTGCGGTGTCGAATCGGGTGGTTGCGTCATTTTATGATTATGTATTATTGGTGATATGTAAGGCGGCGAGGGATGCTTTGCATATCTCGTAATGTTGTGGTGCGGAAAAGCGGTGTCCAATGGTGTGAGGGCGGCATCCCTTTCCAACGTTGATTTTCAGTTGCGTGGGAGAAGTCCTATGCTTTAACACAGGGAGCGGTCGCTCATTCCTTCTCTAGGGTATTTTCCGGCGGCTCGTATCTTCTTTAAGGAGTGAGAGAGAACGCTATATGTGCGACAGAGAAAGAGAGATGAGAGAGACAGAAGATATACCTGTCTCCCTCACTCTTCAATCTTGTCACTGACTTTTTCACAGTTTTCTTCACTTTATTTAATATTGTTAGATATCGCAATTTCACAATTTAGTTACTATTTAATTTTAATAGGTATTTTTATAATAAGCTATTACAAATTTGAGCGGTGGTTATACGTTGATTAGAAGTGGAGTTATAGTGAATATAAAAAATCGAAAAATATAACTTTAGTTTTACAGAAAAATAATTAATATAATTTTACAATAATATGAAGTTTCATAAGAAATGGTAAAACTAGACAGTCAAGCTAAATATTATAAACATGGTTACAAAATTGTCGTAAATATCGCTATTATTTATTTAATTATAATGTTTTACTTAATATTAACGCAGTGACATAAATGATTCTCTTAGGGGTTACATAGAATGTGTTTTTAGATTATTTCCAATCATAAAATTTATTATTTTTATATTTATTCATCGATTAATTAAGTAATCAGTCTTTCAAGCTTTGGGTGTAAATGTTTGTAATTGCTAGAAAATGAAATTATTATAAGAATATAAAACTACTAAGTTTCCACAAGAAAAATAATAATAAATCATTGAAATTATGAACAAACAGTTATTTTTAAAGTGTTGTTTGGAGATGGACTTTATATGAAAATGTAAAGAAAAATTATTGCAGCTGAATTGTGTTGTTAGAAATTAAAAATGTAAAATAGTTAAGTAAATATAAGTCTTATAAGTTTCAAGATTGGAAAATAATATTTGTCGCAGGGTAAAGAAACGCAAGGTTTTCTTGAGAAAAAATTGTACTTTCGCTGTTTGTATATGCTACGCAGCATCTTAGGGGAAGATAAGAGTTTCCAGATGTGCGAGACTTCCTGTGTAGGACCTTAGTAATGGTTTTCACATAAAATGTATTATTTTATTCAACTAATGAAATTTCCTATGCAGACTTTATAAAATATTAATTTGTTCATTCTAATTAGAACTCCAATAATTTCGTTAAATTATTTTGCTGATTTTATACCCTTTTGTGGACTTTTTATTCATTTGAAATATTTGAATTTTAACCAATTACTTATTGTAATGTTACATGAAAAAAAATAATAATAAACATGTTACTGTTTATTTAGAATATTTCTATATATATATTTTATAAGGTTTGCATGAACACAATAGAAATTCTTCATTAATAATATATATATATATATATATAATACATATAGGTTATAGTATAATTTTAACCTTGTTATAATTTCATTATTTGATTCCAAAAGAGAGTTTTAGTTACACTAACGAGATAATTATTTAATCATTACATAATACAAACAAGAGTAGTGTTTATTAATTTTTCATCTTTATTCTAAATCTATCGTTCGCTATAAATCAAATAATTTTCCTACTTATAATTATTGAGGTATTCAAAGTTATTTTAAAATGATTTCCTCGTGTTATTGTATGTTGAGGCCCGAAAAGTCGTTGGAAAATGCGTCTCCACGAGAAAGTTGGGGTGAGCTATTTTTAGTATGGGCCATGTGTACTGTAGCATCGAGATAGCGCATCCGCTCGGAAAAGTGTCCCTTAAAGCTAATTCACTCTGTGAAAGAGTATTTTCAATTTTGTGTATAGTTATTTTAAACTGAAAAACATTCATTTATTTATTTATTATGTTGTTAAAAATTTATTTATAACACGAAAATTTTTAATAGTAGCCGAATGCCTTGCTATTTAGTGGGCTTTCTTTTATAGAGGTACAAAGACAAAGATTGAAATGAGTTTTATTACTCAGGTAGAGAAAATAATCCTTCTGGAGTGTGGCTTAAAGTATTACTTATAAACTTAAATCTATTTTACAACGTTATATTTTATACACTTTTCATCCCACGCCTGAACGGTTGTTAGTTAATATGTATTGTACTTATTTAACTTAACTTATATATAAAAATACAAAATATTAAGTCAACATATAAAAGTAAAATTATAATTAACAATTCATACTTAAGCTATTATTTAAACATATCTTTGTAGGAAATTTACCATAGTTTATAACTAGCGCGTTAATACAATTGAGGTGGTTTTAATAAAAATCATAATGCTGAATTATTGTAATTTTAACTAAGGGTACTATTACTATTTTTATGTAAATATCATTTTCTTATTCGGATTGTTTCATAATTATGTTGTGTTAATAATTAATTAGTGATGAACAGTTCTCTAGAGTGATTTACTTATTTTGTAATATTTTTCGATAAATGATTTAATACTATATTTTATTACACTCGTGGTCGTAGGTATAGTTGATTACAATATTTTATTTATTGGAAATAATGTTTGTTCTTCATCAAGAAGAAAAGAAAGTTTACAGTCCGTTTAATATAAAGCCGAAATATAAGGAAAAGGGAAATTGTAAGTATTTAAAAATTCAGAAATTTTAAAGCATGCGCCGCGTCGGTGTTTTATGACAGCTTGAGACTCCGAGAAGCGCAGGTCACATCTACAACCCTTGGTGCAATAGTGTCGGTAGGGTAGTAGGTGTTCAGGGTTATGACTATGGTTCATCGCATAAAAATATATACAAAAAAAAATTTTCCCATCGTAGACGGTTCCGTTACAATATATTACAAATCAAAATTATTTCACGCAAACATTGCGGAAATTTTTGAGGCCCTATTGTACATTTGTACAAGAGGGGATAACAAAAACAAGGTGAGCCTTGTATTTCGAACTCTTCGTAAAGAGTCGTTCGAACGTTCGAACGAATGAATTACACGGCTTATATACTCTCGGTCTTCCAATGCGTTTAAAGAAGTCACTGCCGGCGCTCCGCATAGCGGATGAATAGCTGAAGCTTGCTTATCGAGCGCCGCCCATCAAAAGTTCCCGTTTGCCACCGCTATGCAGCGCGCCGGTAGTGACTTCTTTAAATGCATTGGAAGACCGAGAGTATATAAGCCGTGTAATTCATCCGTTAGAACGACTCTTTACGAAGAGTTCGAAATACAAGGCTCGCCTTGTTTTTTCTATCCCCTCTTGTACAAATGTACAATTAGGGCCTCAAAAATTTCCGCAATGTTTGCGTGAAATAATTTTGATTTGTAATATATAAAAATAACTTATTGAAGCAACGACACTTTATTCCGGCTATACTTATTGGTAACACGTTTTGAAATTTATTTGTATACATTTTATACTGCCAATATATGAGTAATATATTGGAGAATGTACACTCGCAGATATGTTACTAATATATTGGCAATCGCATAGCCAGTATATTTGTAATATATTGCTAATTTGTATATCCAATATATATGAAATATATTGCCCATAGTTTTAATTTTTTCGCGGGAAGTTGGAGCCCTACGTAGGCCGCGTTCACGGTAATCACACAGGGTTGTCCGGGGCCGCAGATTTCTCTCCCTCGATAAAGAAAGGTCGATTAAAATGGAGAGCACGGAGTCGGAAGGGCTTACAAGCACTCCCCCAGACGGTTGGCTACAGAGGACAAATGACAGCTTAAAAAATATTTGATTATGTTACTTGTTGACCGTTACATTTATTGATAAAAATTTAAAGTTGCATGTAATGAACGAAGCGAGTGTTGTATTTTTTTTTTATTCATTGTATTTCAGGACACCGTCGGACTGACATCGAGACTACGATTCCTCAATATTCAAGCTTTAAGTTTATAATATACTTGAAATAAGAATTAAAATTATTGTATACAAAATAGTATCAACGAAAATGAGATAAGAAAAGTTAACGCGAATTCTTATCGTAAGAGTACTCTGTAACACACCACTTAAGGTAGACTAAAGATTGTTTTTGGTACAAAACTCCGAAGTTTTGTACGGGGGAAGGATGTTACGGATACATATTAATTATAAATGCTCAAAAAGTAGAAAAAAGCGTTTATGTAAATTTATCATTATTGATTATATACATATATTTACTAAGGTTGCGATTAGTTCGAAAAAAAAGTAAAAACCGTTACTAAGAAGAAGCTAAGTTGTTGATTTTGTCGTTTGTGATCCAGTCATTGCGTAACCTTTGAATAAGGTGCTAATCAAGCATGAAAATAAACGAAACTTTGGATGCATTTTCTGCTTATTTTTATATTTCCTAATCACCCGCCGCGAATTCAGTTTAGTGCGGAACAGGGCGCAAAAATAAAAGCGTAGCGGTTACAAAAGTTGGTGTAGTGGATACAAAAGTGCCGTAGTGAAAGTCTAAACCTGTATCACAAAAAATATCGTGGGCACAAAGGGCTAAGTGGACTTTTTGACCTCGTGTGGTTACAGTGCTCGCCTACGGCTCTCAAAAAGCACTCGCCTATGACTCGTACTGCAAACTCCATACCCGGTCTAAAAAGGCCCCTTTACGTCCTTGGGTACACAATATAATATTTTGAACCTCGGGCCAGAAAACTCGATTTTGACGCCTCTTTAGCGGGCGTAAAGTGACGATTCTCGCACGAGGAGGTAAAGTACTCCCTTTAGGCCCTAGGGCAGGAATCAGGTACTTTGCTCCCGCTAAACAAGAATCAAAAGTGGAATTTTGCGCCCTGAGGTTCAAAAAGAAAATTACTTTTTAAAATACCAAAATTTCAACTATCAAATATCTTCAAAAGTAATCATATGATCTTAATAAAATTTTACACGTATATTTCCTATATCGCATACAAAATTGTCTATAAATTTCAAGCTGATATAAAGGCGTCTCGAGAAATTAAAATTTAAAAAAATGTTTAAAAAAATTTAATCTCAAATATCTCCGAAATTTAAGGACCAATCCTTTCGTCCAAAGAACTAAGCCAAAAGATATCCAAATGCTACGTTTAAAAAGAAATTCAAATAGATTAATCCAATTTTACTCTAGTTAGGCCGCGGGTAGTATAAAATTGTAGCGAATTATAGCATAAAAAAGTTAAGAAAATTTAGATTGTAAGAAATAAGAGGTTTTATAGATTTTCTCATACATACATTTTCGACTGATCTGTACTTATGCTAACATGTTACTCACACGTGACATGTCATCACATGGCCCGTCAGAATTAATGTGTGTGTGTGTGTGTGTGTGTGTGTGTGTGTGTGTGTGTGTGTGTGCACGAGAGAATTCGTAATACTTTCAATTTTTTTAGAATCTAAACTTTTTAGCTCTTTTATGCTATGTCACGGAAATTTCTTACAGTCAAACCTACGGTTTGGACAGCGTGGAAGATGGGAGACCAACCTGTTAGCAAAAGAATAACTAGCTCGCGATGCACTCTTCATGGCATCGCGACGTTAACTCCGTGGTTGAATGCGAGACCACAAACTGCGGGTTCGTGGTTTTGCGTCCCGCTCATTGCACATTTTTTCACACTTTATTATTAAATTTTTACCTACGTAACAGTTATAATTCGCTATAATTATACATATATTCGAAAGTTTCTAGTGCAGATTCCAATTCAAGATGAAAAAATATACATAAGAATATGTATTTTTTATCCAGAGCAATCTTCTTGCACATGAAAAGATACCTCCAGTTCACCCAGTTCTCAGGTTGTTGAACAAAATTTCTTGTTATTTTTCGTTCGAAAACATTTGTAGGGTGTCGTTGATATTTGGGCAACAGACTGCGTGGAATGGTAGATTATTACATTGCGCAGGGCAACTGTCTCCTTATTATCACGACTTAATTAAAAAAATTTACAATAAATGTAAGAAATCAGTAAATGAAGATTGTGGAAGTCACGTGCCGATGAATTGACAACGATGTTTTATTTAGAAAAGTTTATTTGCATGTGAGGGAAATTCATCAGTATTTAATTAGTATAATAATACTAATTCTTTTTACGTAACTATAGCAACATTTTATTTTATGTTTTTTAGAAAAATTATGGTTAAAGTTTCATCAATTTGCGAAAGAATATTACCCAATTTATAAACTATGGTTCGTATCCAATGCAATTGTTGTTATTCGACATCCTGATGATATAAAGGTAACATTTTCTTTTAATGAAATTAAACAAATTTTTTAATTAACTTATTTATTTAGTCAATATTTTTATGTAGACTCTTCTTTTGTGTAAAACAAATATTAATAAGTCCTCTGTTTATAATAACCTTTCACTCACCCTTGGAGACGGTCTTCTTGCAAATGGTGGTAAATAAAGCGTAAAAGCAACTCCAAGTACATTTTAAATTTAAAGTCAATAATTTTCCGGTATAGGTGAAAAATGGCACAAAAGACGAAGAATTGTGAGCCCAACTTTTTCTCCAACTTTATTAAAAAATCATTTAAAAATATCAAATGAATACGTAAAAAATTTGATAGTACACGTTAAATCTCAGGGAGACGAGAGTATCCATGATCTTAGACCATTATGCGCAAAATTAGCATTAGAAATTATGTGTGGTAATACTACAAATATTTAAGTTTATAATATTTTATTTTAGTTTTAGTCTTTGTTATAATCGAATAATATACATACAATACGTTGAAGCAGAATCAGCAATGGGCGTCGATATTAGTAAAACGGAGTGTGAGGGTGGAGACAAGTACAGAAACTGTATAGAGCTTCTTTCTGACATTACTCTATACAGGTATAAATAGATAAATTTGGAGTAAAATATACATAACTAAATGACCAATGGATCAATAATTTTCTTATGAATACAGGATATCTCGCCCATATATCAGAGATTGGATGCTGACTTGGCTGCCATTAGGACGAAAGATGAAGCGTGCTGTTGCAGAAATTCGTACTTTTAGGAATAAGGTCGGTATTTTACTTATGAATACTATTAACTTGTATACTATGTATCCATAGATATTATGTTGATATAATTTAAGTCTATATTATTGAAACTGTACAATATTTTGTAAGGTTTGTAAAATTTTCTTTACTTTATACATACATACAATTCCGAAAGTCAAAGCCAGGGCTCTAGAACGTGGTAGCGCAAGGGTCAATCTACAATGACGCTTCCGGTGATCCAGATAGAACTTTATCTATAAGCAATTCAAGCCATATGATTCACGTTTAAACTAGCTTGTAAACAGTTTTAAATAATGATGATTGATGAGATGAATGACAGAGACAGTTTCTAATGTTGGAAGATCGAACGAAATGGTCCAGCTATCAAGGTGGTTTTGAATGAACAAAAACCAATAGTTATCTTGCCGACGTTTCGGGCATTTTGTATGCCCCTCTTCTGGTCTCTTTATTAAAAATAAACAATATTTATTAAAATATACATAATTACATAATTACAACCAAGTCGATTTCACAACGCAATATACTGATGTACATACAGATTACATTTTTCAAAAACGTGTTCTACGCAGTGATAACTGCCAGTCAAAGGAAAAACATTTAATCAATCTCGGCTTTATATACGAAAAGTTTTGCATGTGTACGTATAAAAGTGTGAAAGCCAATAGCAAGTTACAGAGGTGGGGTGCAAGTCAAAACGCATAATCGAGCGTGTATACTGTGTAAGTATTAAGAGTACATAGATGTATAGTGGCAGTTATCATTGCGTGAGACTAAGTATATACTACATACAGTCTATACTACTATACATCTACACACAACCATACACATAGATAAACGTACGTAGTTCTCTATTTTTATGTTCTCCTAATACTGATTCCTCGCGCTAACTTCTGTTACATAACGTTGGAGAGGTCAAACTTAAATTTTATTCATGTGTATAAACACTTTATAGTCCTCATTTAATTTCATAGTGTCCGTCATCTTATTAATAAATTCCTTTTGTGAATGTATATAAAACATTTCCGATAAAAGTCTACTATCCAGCCGGCTCTCTTTACCTAAAATGTTTACTTTATTAAAATTGATATTATGGTTTGTGTTACTTATATGTGTATATAGAGCGTTGTTCTTGTCATATTTTTCGCATCTTTTTCTATGTTCTTTTATTTTAATATCTGCCCTACAGCTGGTTTGCCCAACATATGTTGCCTCACAATCATTACAGTCTATATGATACACCACATTTGTATTGTCATCTAGTTTATATGTATCCTTTGCCAATTTGATAAAGCGCGTGAATTTGTTAGCAGTACTATAAATTATGTCTGTGTAAAATTTGTTAAAGAATTAGATTAAGAAAAATCTAAAGTAAATAACAAACCCCGTATAGTACTACCGTTTGTAGAAGAATTGAGACCTATTAGGAAAAACCTCTGTAACTTGCTATTGGTTTTCACACTTTTATACGTACACACGCAAAACTTTTCGTATATAAAGCCGAGATTGATTAAATGTTTTCCTGTTGACTGGCAGTTACCACTGCGTACAACACGTTTTTGAAAAATGTAATCTGTAACTACATCAGTATATTGAGTTGTGAAATCGACTTGGTTGTAATTATGTAATTATATATATTTTAATAAATATTGTTTATTTTTAATAAAGAGCCCAGAAGAGGGACATACAAAATGCCCGAAACGTCTGCAAGATAACTATTGATTTTTGTTCATTTAAAACCACCTTGACAGCTGGACTATTCCGATCAATCTTCCAACAGTTTTAAATAATATTTATTTAAATAGAGAGAAATATAATCGACGCCTCCAATTCGAAAGGACTTATTTCGTGGAAACGTTTGGAACGGACTTATTTCGCGAAAGCGATTGGAAAGGACTTATTCCAAAAAAAATTTTCGAAAAGACTTATTTGGGCGCGTTTGAATAATCAGTAGTACAAACTTTGGCAGTGTCAGACGCTATAATTATTTATAATAATAAATAATTATAATTCATAGGCGGATTTCACTTTAAATAAGAATTTTTTTTAAATTATCCAGAGAGAGAAAGAGAGAGAAAGAGAGAGAGAGAGAGAGAGAGAGAGAGAGAGAGAGAGAGAGAGAGAGAGAGAGAGAGAGAGAGAGAGAGAGAGAGAGAGAGAGAGAAAACTTTCATAAGTTATCTAATTTTAACAAAATAAAGCTTATTTTGTTCGTTGAGAAATTTCAGGGGGAGTATCCAAGTGAAAATTTATGATACGAGTTATTAGTACGGTACAATATCAACTTGCTTAAGAAAAGCAAGTCAAGTTTTAATAAACAAACTGATATTGTACCGTACTGATAACTCGTATCATAAATTTTCCCATGGATACTCCCCCTCAAATTTCTTAACGAACAAAATAAGCTTTATTTCTTTAAAATTAGATAAAAAGCAAAAAAAATTAGAGAACTTATGGAAGTTTTGTCTTTAATCGTAACAATATCATAGTAACTATTGCCTGAATTTGTCTGAAAAAAATTGTTCTTTCTGGTATATATTTGTTACATATACTAACTCTTGGATTATCAATGATTAAAACGTTATTTAAAAATTAAAAATTCTAAAATTGCTGTTTCTACTTTAAAGCAGCGAGATGGCACCTTTTTACGCGCTCGTCTGGAATAGGTCCTTCTCAAACGCTTCGCCAAGATAGAAACTTCAATAAAGACATTTATTCTATACTAGCGTTAATCAGCGCGCTACGCGCGCCACTGTTTCGTCTTTTGTTTCTCTCCTTTAGAGATTCGAGACGGATTCGATTATTCGAGATTTCGAGATCGTTCGAGGGCAAAATAGATTATCTCGAATGCTCAATTTATATAAGGGATGCATATACTCGACATTTATTCTATATACATATACACAAACAACCATGTGCGAAAAAAATTTGTCAATTTTACTTTTCGCATACATCTTTGTAATTTATATAATTTCGTTTAATTATATTTTATAAAAAATAATATTTATATTAAAAATTTTATTTTTTTTTATTTTAAGAAAATTTATACTGTAAAAATGAATTATTTCTAATAAATAGCATCTGTTCACCCTAAATTTTTTAATTTGCAACTTAATAATTACGATTTTACTCCATAAATGTTATTAAATTTAATTTTATATACACTTTTGAATAATGTATTTATGCAAAATCAAATATACAGAAAGAATGCAATTTTATATTAAAATATACATTTAAAAAACAGCTCCCAATTCATTGGCAAGATGCTTTCTCAAACTAATTTATCGATTCCATTTTTAAAATTTAAAACACAAAAGTAAATTTTTCATAACAAAACTTTATTAATAAATAAAACTGTTTTCTTTGTGGATCTTTGTTGTTTGTTAAACAATTTGACTGAATATAAAAAATATCTTTTTTGTTTTATCATTTATGTATCCTATACAAACAATTAATTATTATTATAAAAAATTTTAAAGAAATACATTAGTTTTAGAAAGAAAAAATGTATTGTCAATAATCTAATAAATATTTGTTTTGAAACAGGTATTTAACTGCTATCCTGCTCGACTTGGTGGTTTAAAGTTAATCCATCATTGTAACAATCATACAAATATAATAACTAAGTTATACTTCTTAACAAAAGACAACGAATTGTTTTGAAATTTAACAGAGAGGTAGTTTTTTTCATATTTAAGAATCGATATTTTTATGAAATATTTTTATGAAATTTTTACGAAATTCATATTTTGAAAGTCAATTATTATCATTGCCCTAGTACACGTTACCGCGGAACTCAATCTGAAATTACTTTCTCGGGGATATGCCCTAGTACACAATAATTATTTTATTTATATATGATGTACAAATTAAATAGAACTATTGCATATTTTACTCTAAAATGTTATATTTGTGTTTTAGGGCTAATTTGGAATGAGTAAAAAAATTTTGACCAACATAACTTCTTGAAATTTTAACACAATGTTGTACTCGATAAGTGTAATAAGTGGTAAAAATTTTGAGTCAATCAATCGAATATTCTTTTTAAAAATTCAAATATAAGAAATTTATAAAAAAAATTTAACCTCAAATATCTTTGGTCACAACAGTCAGGTTTTTTTGGGCAAAGAACTGACTCCTTAGATATAAAAAAGCTAATTCTCTGACAAATTTCAAAACAATTCATTGACATTTACTCCTGTTATCGCAAAGGAAAGAAAACGCACTTGTTTTAAAAAATAATTTTTTTCTCGGAAACAAATCAACATAACCTCTTGAAATTTTAACACAATGTTGTACTCGATAAGTGTAATAAGTGGTAAAAATTTTGAGTGGAAAAATGAAAACGTTTTTGAGATATTAATTAAAGAAATATAAACCATATTTTCATTAATAACAAATGACAGGCTAGAGATAATTTAAATTTAAAAAAAAGAAATTGTAGGTAATTTAAAATTTAGTTTATTAAGTAATACTGGCTGAAACAAATTAAAAAATAAAAAAAAAACGAAAAATTCAAAATCGTTTTTTGATTATAAAAAAAAAAATCGGTAAAATCAAGAAGTATGTTATGCTCTCTCTATTCTCCTCCGAAACGAAGAGAATAAGCCTTTTCCGATGTAAATCGGTCGATCGGTTCAAAAGTTATCGTCTGCACACACACACACACACACACACACACACACACACACACACACACACACACACACACGAAAAGTTTTTTTATCAAAAACAATGGATTTTAGCGCCAAAAGTCTTAAAACATGTTTTTGAACATTTTTTAGTTTCAAAAATTTTTTTCACCGTTACAAAGCTTCCTCTTTGAGGAAGCAAAAAATTATTTGATCTAATTTAACTATTCTCTTTGAGAAAGCATTCTGCTAAAGCAGTAAGCAGCGGTTTTTTTTGTTAATATCTTACATAGTAATTTTGTGTTGACATAATACCAGTGGTCGTTAATAAAGGATTTCAAGAATTAGAAAAAATGTATCATTTTTTTAAATATTAATGAAGGTTGAAATCATTAAAAAAACATGTAGAATTAGTAAACATATTTAATATTTTAACGACATAGTATGCACAACGTGACGAGGCGGATCGAGTTGCATATAGCAGCAATGTGAGGACGATTGCTCTGACCACTGAGCTACCGATGCCGGTGCACGTCTTTCCTCGAGTCGTCCTCATGTTGCTGCTATATGCAACCCGATCCGCCTCGTCACGTTGTGCATACTATGCATACGTAACACTATACATATAGGAACGATACATTAATTTGGAGGAAGCTAAATTGGCAGTGGCTTTTTAGTGGTTAGACATTTTTTCATATATTTATTATTAAAAAGGTAACTAAGAAAACACATTAGCCGTTGTAGTTTATAAATACCAATATTTATTGTAGATAGTAGCAAAACGTCAAAAATATCTTGAGCAAACAGAGTCCACTATGAATAAGTATACCATCAATAACGATGAAAATGATGGTGAATATAATGGTAGCATATTACTTATTCCATATACATTCTTGTTAAAAGAAATTCGTAATTTTTATGTAAGTGATTTTGTTTTGTAGGTAAAAATGTCAAAGAACCTTTGCTTGATATTCTTTTATCAGCGAAGAAAAAAGGTGTGATAGATAGTCACGGAGTTGGAGAGGAAGTTGATAACTTAATAGCTGCTGTTAGTATAATACATAAAATTACATAAATAACATAATTAAATTGAAGCAAAATTAATTACATTTTAGGGTTATGACACAACTTCGTTAGCTCTTTGTTACACCATAATGTTACTAGCTGAGAACAAAGAAGCACAAGTAAGTTTATCAATTATAAGTAATTTTATGAGTCAACAACTTTTCCAATATTCTTCTTTATCATTAATTTGCATATTTTTGTGATTATTTAAGGATATAGCAAGAGCTGAAGTAATTAAAGTATATGATGAAAGTAATGGTAAAATATCAGCTAGGGAAATTACAAAGTTTGAATATTTAGATCTCTGTTTTAAAGAATCATTACGTATGTTTCCGGTGATACCTCATATTGGCCGTTGTCTCTCTGAGGATTTACAATTAAGTAAGTAAAACTGGCTGAATGTATAAAGAATATGGGATATAATATACTTTTTAAGGGGGAAGGGGATCTAATACTTTGCTCATTCACTATAAAATTGAAATCAATGATTCCGTCTCTTTGGAAACAGCTGTACATTCATCATATCCATAAAAATGATGAAAGGCATAACCTTTCTAATTATCGTCCTATTTTCATCATCCGTTGTTTACCGAAGATAATTGACTCCTTTCTAATGAACGAGTTATTTAACAAACTTTTATTTAATCTGGTTGAACAAGAACTTGGATTTCTAGAAGGTCGGTCCACGCTTACCAATCTCCTTATTTTTAATGATTTCCTCTCGGAAGCGTTTCTCAACCATCACTACTAACAGAATTGACACTACTTACACAGATTTTTTCAAAGCCTTCGATCATTCGTAAAAATTTATGTAATTCTTATTTGTGTAATAGATCTCAAGCTCTTATATTTAATAGTTGTACCTCAAATTTAGTTGAAGTCCCTTCGATAGTACCGCAGGGGTCCCATGGCGTTCTTTTGCATATATTATATTAAAGAGAAATGCCTGGGTTAAAGTCTAAAAAAATATATATAGACATGATTTGACAAATTTGGATTCGTGTACGAGCCAATTTTAACCTTTTAAGTCACACATTATTTCTTGATTTTTCACGCTTTTTGTCACTCAATTTGTTTTTAACAATCGTAATAAACAATATAATTACTTGAGTCTAGAAGAGATATTAGTATACTATCAGAAATAGCAAAAAACGCTCTTAATTATGCTGACTCGCGGAAAAAAGTTCCTACTATATTATGGAAATCACCATTATATTGATAAGTGATTTAATCATATGAAATATACAAGTACTTTAAACACAATTCGCGAAGACGCTTTCTTATTATTTAAAACTTTGTAGGAAATTTATTGTCTTAGAATAAACGATCACACAAAACAGTCGGACTTGCGTACGAGTAAGGAACTTGAGAATACTTCATGTTCAAAGGTTAAAATTTTGTAAAGAAGTTGGTATTATGATATATAATTTTTTATGCATGTTAACATCATTAATGCATGGAACATCATGAATGCTTTTTTTAATGCTGTTGAAAAATTTCAAAAATAGACACATATAAAGAGAACAAAATATTTTCTCCATAAATTTACGTTATATAACAAAACTAAGCCCACATCTCGTAAGTCCAAGTAATTTTCTTTCGATTTATTTGTGTATTAAACATTTGATACAGTTTTTTAAGCATTACTTGAAATTCCTATGCAGCGTGCTGTAAGCAAATCTAAATCTATATTTCAGAAGTTTCATTAAATCGCTCTTTTATTAAAGATGCAATAATGAATAAAATAAAATTATATAAGCATAAATTCTCTTTGAGAAAGCAATCTGCTAATGCAGTTAGCAGCAGTTTTTATTTTTGTTATTCATAAGAATGCAATAAATAGTGTTAGTCTTTTTCGACCGAGTGTAGCCAGTCGTACGTTTTTTCGTCAGTGCGTAGCGAGTTGTGCTTTTTTCGTCCGAGCGCAGCGAGTCGTGCTTCTTTTCGTCCCAACTTCGCGAGTCTTGTTTTTTTTTCGTAAGGAGCCGTGAACTGTGCTTTTTTGTAAAAAGCCTTGACTTGACGGGGCGTCGATTTATTGAAATGATTAAAATAATTTACACACAAATATCTTGTAAACATATTAAAAGATTTCTTATTGCAATAATTACGTGGACCAAATAATTAACTAATATTGATCAAAATAAGATAAAATTTTAATATAAATTTAGTATCTAATTTTCATCTAATCTAACTATAATTTTAATAATCTATCTTTAGAATAATGATGGATCTTGTACTTTCTTACCAGCAAAAGCAATGTGTTCATTAAATATGTGTAAATCATTAAATATTCCACATCAAATAATTACTATCGGCTGCTTGCATATGATTTATTTTACTTCCTCAGAGAGGAAGCTTTGTAACGGTGAAAAAAAATTTCGGAGAAAGAAGTATTAAAAACATTTTTAAGAATAGTGGCATACAAATTTTTTGATTTTGAGAAATCTTTTTTCCCTGCGTGTGTGGTGTGCGTGTGTGCGTGCGTGCGTGCGTGCCATGTGTGTGTGTGTGCGCGCGCGCATGCGTGCATGTGTGTATGTGTGTGCGTGTGCGTGTATCTGTATGTGTGTGTGTGTGTGTGGGTGTCGGTGTGGGTGTGGGTGTAGAGGTGTGTGTGTGTGTGTGTGTGTGTGTACAGGAGATATTTCGAGAACGCATCGATCAATTTCAACGAGACAAAGCTTATTCTTTTCGATTTTGATTCCGCTTTCAAATCCACAATAGTTTTTAAATATTTACTCATTTTCTTTGGTTTTATGATAAAAAAAAGAGTTTCGCATTTCACTTTTTTGTATATTTTTTCAATTTTTTGAAATACATTTGAAAGGGCATTGAATTTGTTACATTTTCTTTTTTTAAACATTTGAATAATTTTTTTCCTTCATTTGAGAAAGCAATAGTGGATCATCGAAATATCGCTCCCCCCCTCCTTAGTTTTAAGTATTTGTCCTAAGTGTAGCAACTATTTTTAAATGTAGCAAGAATTTCACTAAACTAAAATTTTAATTACAGGAGATGCTCTTATTCCAGCGAATACAGAATTAATTGTAAATATCTTTGATTTGCACAGAGACCCTAATTTCTGGTCAGAGCCAGAAAAATTTGATCCAAACAGATTCTTGCCCGAACAAGTGCAAAGAGGACATCCATTTGCCTATTTACCTTTTAGTATGGGATTGCGTAATTGCATTGGTAAATTCAAATATCAAAAATTGTCTGTATAATTTCATTATAATTAGTGACATGTTTTAAATGTATAATATGTTTTAGGGCAAAAATATGCATTGATGACCGTTAAATCTGCATTAGCTTCAATATTGTATAATTTTCATCTCGAGCCTATAGATAGGACATCTAGTCTTCGTTCCTTTCCAATGAGTGTCGCGTTACATCCGGGACAACCTATGCGTGTAAAATTTATTAAAATTAATAAAATCTAATATCTATATTGTAATTGAACGTTATAAGTAGACATTAATAAAACTTCGTGTAGATTGTTATTTTAGAGTACAAAATAGAAGTTAATAAGATATGGCTAAATGCCGTAAAATTTCAAAACTAACAATAAGGGCAATAAAAGGCACGAACTTGGATAGACCTAAAATGATAAAGATTTTTGTTCAACAAAGAAAAAAACCGCTGCCAATTCTTTGGCACTTAGCTTCCTCAAAACAATTTATCGATTCCTTTCATTAAATTGAAATTATAATGATAAATTTTTCACAAAAAAAAATATCCTTAATCGTAATTGACCGATTTTTTTGGGCAACCTCAAATATCTTTAATCGTAATTGACCGATTTTTTTGGGCAACGAACTCGGTTCGAAGATATAAAAAAGCTATCTCTGTGCCAAATTTCAAGACGATTGGTTGATTTTTACTCCTGTTATCGCGTCCGAAAGAAAGTTCCCTTGTTTTCAAAAATATTTTTTTTCTTTGAAACAAATAAAGATAATCACTTGAAATTTTAACCAAATATAGTCTTCAATGAGTGTTATAAGTGGTTAAAATTTTAGGTCGATAAATCAACAATCCTCTGAAAAAACGCAATTCGAAAATTAAAAAGAAAAATTTTTAACCTCAAATATCTTTAATCGTAATTGACCGATTTGTTTGGGCAACGAACTCGGTTCGAAGATATAAAAAAGCTATCTCTGTGCCAAATTTCAAGACGATTGGTTGATTTTTACTCCTGTTATCGCGTCCGAAAAAAAATGCAAAATGCAATAGAGATTTATAAAGGATATCCATCATAAATAATATTTTTAGATCACAATTTTTGCGATATTGACATTATTAACCACTGCCCCCGAAGAGGGGATGTCGGAGTGAGTCGATTACAGATTCCTACATCGAATTTCACGTTCTTTAAATTTGTTATAAAGTTATTCTAAATTATCGTAGTTTTTTGTTAGCCATAACAAGTTAATAAGAACAGTGGATAACAACAAATTTGGTATAAAACATAATGAATGAAAAGCATATTTCATTTAATTTTGTTTTGTACTATCAATTCAGATTATTAACTTAATTTATTGAGCAGGCCTCGTGCGCGCACATTTTGGTTCTTTGAACCGGATGCTTTTCCGTACTTTATAGGCGAGAGTGTAGGTGAAGGGGGTTCTTCGCCTACTTGAGTGTGTGGAAACTTCGCTTTCACCCCTTTTTGAATTCAAAGGGTCGGCTTTCAAGGGCGTGACCGCTCTTTGCGCCCTTTGTGATGGTTCCGCCTGACTACCTCGTGACCGCGGTGATGAAAGCCGCCGTGCACATTTGGACTAGTTGCGCACGCGACAATACAAGCATAACCTTAGTATAAGCACGTGCATCGTTCGGCGCGCACCCGCCTGATTTCTCTGCCCGCGATCTAACGTGCTCTCATCAGGCGGTGCATATTCTGCAGTGTCTCGAAGTTCTACGCTATTGTAGCAGCTACTCCAGGTTTTCAGGACAGGCGCCCATCAATGTAACGTGAGTACACGGATAGAATTTTTCAGGAAAAATTCTATCCGTGTACTGCTGTGCCCGCATGAAGAAACACTGGCGAAGGAGAAGTACTTTACGGAAGCCAAGTATGAGTTCTGTGAGGAGATCTATGCTGAAGTCAAGGGTACGCTCCTCGACAGAATCTGCTTCAATCCTGCTAGCTTCAGCTGGTATCACTAACCCATTGCAGCTAGTGATGACTCACTTCAACATACCAAAGCTCGTCCTACCAAGATTCTCTGGGAAGCAGGTGGAATGGTAATAGTTCAAAGAACGTTTCAGTACCGTGGTGAGAAACGACACCACACTCAACTCTGTAGTCAAACTAGAGCAGCTTCTCTCCTTTTGGATGTAGAGACAGCCAGGCGGGTGAAGTATTCAGCTCATTGGCTCCAACTTGTCTGTGGCCTAGGAGACGCTAACCAGAATGTATGATAACCATCGTATCAGGCTCTCTGCGCATATGCGTAGTGTGTGTGTGTGTGTGTGTGTGTGTGTGTTTGTGTTGCCATCTACTACCAGCAGCCAGCTACTAAGATAACCTCACTTTTGGATGGGGTAGCAGTGGCGACTCGTGCTTTCACCACGCTTAGCCGCCCAGTAGAGCCCTGGGATGACTGGTTGGTGGAAATTGTCACGTCAAGACTCGACCAAAGCATTAGAGAAGATTGGGAGAAGACCGTAGATGACAAGGTGAACCTGCCCACCTACAAGGATCTGCCCACCTTCCTCGAAAACAGAGCTCGCACTTTGAATGCTGCTAGTGTCAATATTTCCTTCACCACTAAACAGTCTTCTTCTTCTTTCTTTTCTTCTAAAAAATTGAAGATTAAAAACAGTAAACCTGTTTCAGCTTATTACACCACTTCAAGGGCCACAGTCAATAAGTGTCCTCGACTACCACCTGGATACACTTTATGTAAAGGACGACACTTTCTCGCTTACTGCCCTACCTTTTTGGGTATGGATGTGAGCCGGAAGAAAGCCTACACAGGAGAATCGGGAACCTGCAGAAACTGCCTGCGTGTTGGCCACTCCGCTAATGGATGTCCCTCGCAGAGTCGCTGCAGGGATCCGAACTGCCAGGCTCAGAATCATATGCTGCTACACGACTGCTGCAAGGAGGAAACCAGCACACCTGCTACAACACAGTCGCCGAGGGATCATGTCAGCACACACACTTCCAGTGTCAACAATGAAGAGAGTTTAAATGTGTCTTCTTGTACAGGTAGTATGGCTACAGCCTCTATTATTTTAAAGTTCCCGCTAGGTGCCCAGCTCACTGTGCGAGCACTAGTGGACCCTGCATCTGAGAGCTCTTTTGTCTCCGAGCATGGTTCAATTCTTAGCTCTTGCTATGAAAAGGGAATCTACATCCATATGTGGAGTCAGTGACAGTGTGTACCTAACCTCTCAGTATACGACTGAGCAGCCATCGTCTTGTGAAAGTTAACCTCCATACTGCTAACGAAAGAGTGCGCTGCAGCTATATGGAACCATCTACAAAGCCTACAGCTAGTTGACCTGAATTTTCGTCAGCTAGCACGCATAGACTGCATATTGTACGAGGGTCATTTGATAAGTACCTAGCCTACAAATGAAAACACCAAAATTTTACAAAAAATAAAATTTATTTTTCAATGTAGTCTCCTTTTAGTTGAATACACTTGGTCCAGCGGTGTTCCAATTTTTTTAACCCCGTTGAAAAAAATGTTTTCTCTTGGTTTGCAAAATAGGCCTCCGTGGCGGCGATTATTTCGTTATTGGAGTGGAATCTCTTCCCGGCGAGCGAATTTTTTAGGTTCGGAAACAAAAAAAAGTCGCACGGAGCCAAATCTGGAGAATACGGTGGATGGGGCAGCAGTTCGTAGCATAATTCGACCAATTTAGCCGTGGCGAGTGTAGAAGTGTGAGCCGGTGCATTATCGTGGTGGAAAAGCACTTTCTTTTTAGACAAATGTGGCCGTTTTTCTTCTAAACGGCGTCAAATCGGCTCAATAGTTCGGCGTAGTACTGTCCTGTGACCGTTTTGCCCTTCTCCAGATAGTCAATAAAAATCACACCTTGAGAATCCCAGAAAACAGTGGCCATCACCTTTCCGGCCGACGGGACCGTCTTCGCCTTCTTCGGAGCAAGTTCACCGGGTAAGGTCCACTGTTTTGACTGCTCCTTGGTCTCTGGAGTGTAGTCGTGAATCCATGTTTCGTCGACGGTCACGTAACGACGCAAAAACTCTTTTGGATTGCGATTAAACAGCTCCAAACACTGCTCTGAACTGGTCACACGGATGCGCTTGTTGTCTGCAGTCAGCAAACGCGGCACCCACCTTGCTGACAGCTTCCTCATGCCTAAAATCTCATGTAGGATATGCCACACGCGTTCTTCTGAGATGCCTACTATCGCAGCTATCTCGTGTACCTTTAATCGGCGGTCTGACAAAACGATATCGTGTATTTTTGTCACGTTCTCCTCCGTAGTGGCTGTTTTCGGAGCACCTGGGCGTGGATCATCAAAAACCGACGTACGACCACGTTGAAACTCGTTATACCAAAATTTAACGGTCGCCATCGAAGGAGAAGCATTCCCATACACTGCATCCAAGCGTTCTTTAATTTCACTGCGCGATTTCCCTTCCAAAAACAAGAATCGAATCACCGACTGATATTGTTCTTTCTCCATTTTTTCAAAAATCAACGGACACATTTGCTTTCACACGCTCTAAAAAATAAACTACAACTTCGATCCGGCTGAAATTTCGTCTGTAACCGTTTACAGGAAGATACTGCACTGTAGTGTATTTCTGGTGCGATAGTGGCACCATCTGGCGGTGAGGCTAGGTACTTGTCAAATGACCCTCGTAGATGTTTATCATCTGCGATTATCCTCCCAGGGCTGCGAAGAAGGCCTCCTCGACAATCAGTGGCGCAGAACAGGATCTTGAGACGGATCGTCCCCGTCACTGGCTGCACATCTACCAAACCTGCATCAAAGCCAGCTACGTCTCGCAGCCACTACATTTCAACTACCTCTCTCGGCCACTCTCTTTCTCACGCTTTTGGTCACAAACATCGACGCGGCAAGGTCACCCATCGAGCAGCAGATTTCCCGCTTCTTTACACTGGAGAGACTGATGTGCGTACTGGGTTGCCTACTCCGTTGGTACCTACAAGAGACAAACGCTGCCGCTCCACCAACATCAGCTCCCACAGCTGCTCAATTCTCTGCAGCAAGGTGGAAACTTGTCAGCTTGATGCAGCGCGAGTTCTTCAACGAGATCTCACACTTTGAAAAAGGTAGAAACTTAACTAAATCTAGCAAACTAAAGTCTTTCACACCCTTTTTAGATGCCGAAGGCACCCTCCGGGTCGTTGGCCGCCTACAGCACGCTTTTCTTTCGGAAAACGAAAAGCACCCCGCTATTGTACCCAACAACACCCACCTGACCGAGCTGCTCGTTCGTGATGCCCACGAACACACTCTACACTGGGGATCGCTGCTCAGGCAGAGCCACCTGCTTCATGCCTACTGAAATCATATACGCCGAGTAGCGAGCCAGTGCACTCGCTGTGATATCTCTGATGCCAACCTCTACATCAACAGATGACCCCGCTGCCGGCCACCCACGTCACACCATCAAGGTCCTTTGCTTCGATCGGAATGAACTACCTGCGAACTTTCAAAGAGCGCGGCCATAAAGCCTTCAAGAGTTACTTGGCCATATTTTTATGCATGGCGATCCGCGCCATGTCCCTGGAGGTTGGGTCAGACTGCATGACGTAAAGCTTTCTCGCTGCTGTTCGTCGCTTCATCGTACGCCGCGGACTCTACCGGATTATCTACAGCAATAATGCGACCAACTTTTAAGGAGCGGACGCTGGACTTCAACGGCTCTTCAACGAGGCCTCAGATGTCTCATGCAGCATCGTCAGCCTCTTATGGTATCGAGTGGCACTTCGTCCCACCGATGGCTCCACACTTCAGTGGTCTGTAGAAGACAGATGTGCGCTCCTTCAAACACCACCTGCCACGAGTATTGAGCGATAGCAAGCTAACTTTCAAGGAATTCTCGCGTTGGCTACACAGATCGAGGCGTGTCTGAATTCACGTACTCTCAGCCCATTGAGCGCCGATCCAACCGATGTCATTGCGCTCACCCCTGGTCACTTCCCGGGTCGTCAGTGGATCACTAACGGCTGTCTCCGAGCCATCAACAACTGATCCTTCTGTTCTAGGCCCAGCTCCGTACCATTTCATCACGCGAGACCACTTTTGGCAAAGGTCGCAGAAGGAGTTCCAGTATCAGCTGCAACAACGCCCCAAGTGGCTTGAACCCAGACACAGTATTTGAAAGGGAGACCTGGTTCTCCTCGCCGAAGGCCTGCTACCGCCAACCAAATCACCTTTAGCTCGAGTTGAGTAATGACACCCAGACCAGGACGCCTTTATAAGAGTGCTCACGCTGCGCACAGCTACCACGACACTAAAACGACCGCTAGTCAAAGTCGTGCGACTACCAGTTAACAATTTCAAAATGCTTATTGTTTCTGCTGCAATTTGGATTCCACTTCCAGATTCGAGATCGACTCGAGAAACATTGAATCCGACTTTAATAAGATTATCTTATAAGGGAACGCGGGTTATGTTTATAAATCAGTTAATTAAAGAAAGAACTTGTCGTCGAGAAACGTACATAAGATCATTTCGACCCGTTTGAAATTCAAAGTTATTTAATTTTATTTTTGTGAAAAATTCATATTCCCATTCATAAATTAAATCAATTATTTTTGCTTCCTGCTAGAGGAACCCTTGTGATAATAATACATTTTTTTTTGAGGAAGTGTGTTAGAAAACTTATTTAGCATATTTGGAATCGAAATCACTATTTTAATATCATGCGGAAATAATAAATGTAGAAAATTCTAGAAATTGTGTTAAAAACTGTTAAAGAATGTCGGAATTGGGAATGTAAATAACACATATTTACAGTTTTTAACAGTTCTTAACAATTATTTACAGTTATTTACTGTATTTAATAGTTATTAACACTTTGTTAACACAATTAACACAAGCTTACAGCTACAAACACAATATTTTTTCAAAAAATCGAAAAGTAAATAACTGTTATTTACACTTACATACTTATTATTTTTACTTACATTACAATCTCTTTTAATGCTTCTAAGTGTCTGTTTCCGTAACAATTTTTAATTCGATTATGACGACACTGAAAACGAAGAAAAAAGAAATAGGCTTGACAATAATATATAAACGACCCGAACAGCCTGTATTATTGCTGTAGTGCATATACTTATAATTATTGTATTGTGACTTACCGAAGTAATGACAGCTCTCAATGTGAGACTTGATCTTGTGAATTTATATTCTTATTGATTCTACAGATATCAGATGTCGTTACTTGGTCGTAAATTTTTAAGTATTATTATCAAAGTCGAGTACTGGACTCGAGCGCCTATCGGTTTAAGGAATTCTCCCTTCTCTCGTGGTTAAGATACCAGCGTGCAATGTACCGGAATACGTGCCGTCGATACAAGAGATTTAAGGTAGGTTCTGCAGGTAAGTAGTTAGCGCTGATAGGCTGCTACCGTGCTGCGTGAGTCAAACGGGTAAGCAGTCAGCGCAGAGAGACCGACTACTGTGCCGATAGAGAGAGGAAGCCGGGTAAATAGTTAGCGCAGAGGGGCCAACTATCGTGCCGTAGGAGGTCGGTAAAGTAGGGTTTGAATTGTCAGGTTAGATCTTATGAACTTATGTGCAAGAATTTATGTCAGGCCATGTATATTAGTGCATTCAAATTTATTTACATGAAAAATGACAAAGATTATCTACAAAGTTTTTAACGAACGCAAAGAGTATTGCCCACATCACTAGCCCAAGCGCAATGCTTGACTGTAACTGTACTGAGCGAGCTCGGACACAGAAGTGCGTGGTGAATACTAGACCCTCTCTCTCTCTCTCTCTGTCTCTCTCTCTCTCTCTCTCTCTCTCTCTCTCTCTCTCTCTCTCTCTCTCTCTCTCTCTCTCTCTCTCTCTCTCTCTCTCTCTCTCTCTCACTCTCTCTCTCTCTCTCTCTCTCTCACTCTCTAGATATATATATATATATATATATATATATATATATATATATATACTTAGTATTTTAAAAATTAATAAATGTTAAGAATAATGTTTTTAAAAAACATTACAGAAATTTTAAATGAAAAAATAAGTGTTTCATGATATTATGTAATAGAAGATTATCCTCATTCATTATTATTAATATTTATCTCTAATAATGGGAGTTGGCGAGCGGAGCGAGCAGGGGGCGAAGCCCCCTAGTATATATATATACACACATTTCACGAAAGGGGTTTATAAAGCCCGTTTTTTATATATAGGGGTTTATCGAGCCCGATTTTGATTATGCACCCCGGGCTTCATAATATTTCTAAATATAGGGGTTTATGCGGCCCGACCTAGAGTCTATAACCCCAGGGTCCATTACTTCTTTAGTCATTTGCCATAGGGAACTCTGGGCCGTAGGTACTAATATACAGTCTTGGGCTGCATAAACCCTGATAAGTGTATATATTATATATATATATATATATATTGTAATGGGGTGGATACGGAGGAGAAGAGTAAAAAATACGCGCCGGCATCGGGAATCGAACCCGAGCCGTCCGGACCGGAGGCGAGTGTTTCTACCGCGAGAATACCAACGCACTGCTCCCTGGCCCTCTATCTGGTGTGCTAGCCGCAGGTGGCGGTAACACAGGGCCGTACGCTTGTGCCGGCGAGCGCTGTATGACACCTCGTCATAATATATATATATATATATATATATAGATATATATATATATGTATATATATATATATATATATATATATATATATATATATATATATATATATATATATATATATATGTTTTATGTTAGTTTCCAGGACATTCCAGATGTTTAATGTTGGTTTCGGGGACATTTGTTAGTTTTGGGGACAGTCCCTGAATCTACATATGTTTAACGTCAGTTTTGAGTACATCGGCCCCCATAAGAGACATTATTTCTTTAGTCACGTATAGGTATACAGTAACATGGGGTCCTGGGAACTAACGTTATACAAGTTTATATATATATATATTTGATCGCGGACGATCAAATTAACTCGCGTAAGCGCGGTTTGACAGTCCGAGAGAATCTGATTCAAAAATGAATCGAGCGCGACTTTGCAACCGCCAAAGTCGCGCAGTCCCCGCGCGCAGCTCGCGAATACATCGTTCGAGCGATGTCAACAAACGCTCGAGATGCACGAATTCGCGGGAACGAGAGTCAAACGAGTTCGATAGAATACGGAGAACCGAAATTCTTATTTTCTCCGTATTTTATCCTGGTACTCCGTTATATCCCTCTCCCAGACGTTGCGTAGCGGTAGAGAAGCGCACACATGCGCACAGTGGGTCGCTCTTCACCGTGAGTCCGCTGAACTCCAACGGTGGTCGGGACTCGTCATATGACGCTTGACGGACCGGAAGCTGTCGGCTCTCATGGCGCTGAGGCTCCGGTCGACGAACGCCTTCGCTCCTCTTCGGAAGGGCGTTTTGGAGGTCGTCTCATCTTCTTGTCCTCTTTGGACGCTGTTGCCACTCCGGACAGGCCCAGTGAAGATACGTCGATGATTGGCACGTCCAACACAATTTTCTGGTTGGACTCGGTGGTGAGGAGTTATATGATCCGAGCTTGTTCCTCGACCTTGATGAGCGGTATTCTCGAGTGGCCAAGTTTGGCTTAGTTGACCGCCTTTTGCGGCGTCGAGAAAATACCGTCGTCCACGGATTCGAACCCACCTCTTGGTGCGAACCGGGTCCGCTCGAGGGTTTCTTGTGTTGGTCTCCTTTGGGTGACCTTGGAGGTCGTTGCGTGGCCGATGCATACGCCTCCTTTTTCCCTGTCGAGCTGGACTTTTGCGGGCTTTGGAACGACTTGAGGTTGTCTCTAGTCCCTTGGCCCGATCGAGGTCGCGACTAGGCAGAGCGCTTGGTTGAGCCTGCAACTCGGATCTCGTTAGACGCAGCTGAATCGTGAAGCGACGACATTTACACTCGTAGCTGGTGCAGCTCGTCGTGCAACCGTCTCACTTCTTCGCTTAAGCGTCTAAATTTCTCCTCCTCCAATTTGCGTGTCCGATTACACTTACACTCGCAACGACGCTCAATTTCTGTTTGCGTTGATGCGTCAATGAGTTGCGCGATAATCGGCGTACTGTCCGTCAGTTGTGCCGTCACCAGATTGTCGATCTTTCTCTCGCTGTTCCTTGGAAGGCTTGGCTGTTCTTCGTCTTCAGGAGTCTGAGAGACGGTAATACAGCCGTCCGCTTCCGATATATTCTCCAAGCGGCTTATATCGGACGTTCCGGACAGGGGGAAGCTTGGAGAATCTTCCCTCTCCCAGGCTGTATTTGCTCCGTCGTTTAGAGCTTGTGAGTATTCAGCACAGCCGTTCGGTGCCTTCAGGCTGTCTGTATACGCCAAGCAACGTGGAGTATCAGACTTCGCGAACAGGGGGAAGCTTGGAGGATCTCCCCTCCCCCCAGGCTGTGCTTACCCCGACGTCGATTTCGTGGATGGACACTGAAATTGCTGGCGATGGTAAAGTTGCGGCACAGCTGTCCGAAATCCATGAGTGGTCTGCATTCTCCGAGCGACTCGCGTTCTCGGATTCTTCGGACTGAGAGGAGATCGGGGAATCTCCCCTCCCCCAAGCTGTGCTACACTTTAGTTGCATTTGGACCTCACCCGGTCCTCCCGCTGGAGTTAAAGGGCTCCATAGTAACGTGAGAGCCTCGTTTCTTACGTCGGGAGGACTGCCTGCTCTTTGATCCATGATCTGCAATACATGTGCCTTCATGGATCTCAGCAAGTTGTTGTCGACTGCTTTGTTCGACGTCAATTGCTGAAAAGGCTGTGGGTCGAGGGATCTGCGTTGTAGTTCGTCTCTGGAGCTTTGCTTGCGTTGATGATCGTTCCGTTGACGTACTTATTCCTCAATTCGAGTCTCCTTGTGAACTGCTCAATTGCACTTCCACTTATTTCTTGTGTGAAGTGGGGCGGATTGTAATTTCCCATCAACCATTGAGTGATTCGCCTAGAATCCCCCTCGATACATCCAGTGCTTCTTAAATCTAGAGCTATATTTTCTTCTATTACAGCTTGGAAGCTCAGCTCTAGATTTTTGCGCCACTGCTCCATCGATTCGGCTAGTTCTTCAGAGGTCGATGATTCCATCTTCTGAAGCTAGACCGATTATACAAAAATTTGGCGACGAATTGTGTGTGTGCGCAGCTAACTGCTGAGATTCTCTCTCGAATTGGCCGTCTGTTACGCAAATTACAATGTTAGAATCCTAACTACCACACACAATTGTCCCAAGCCGCTCGAGAACGACGTATCTCGATGCAGCTAGCTAGGGAGAGAGCGTGGCAATTCCAAAAAAAAAATTTTTAGCGAAGATACCGATTTGACTAAATCCCGCAATAAAAAAAAAGGAATGAAAGTGTTCTCACTTTCGACCGGCTGTACGCACAGGCACGGTCACTCTATTCCAAAAAAAATCGCATGAAAATCGCTTAAAATCTCGCTTCAAAAAAAAGGAATTTAATTTCGCCACATATGACGACGAGAACAACTACAATCGTCGTTTAAATGCTCCCGCCCTGGCTTTACAGCAGTTTAAAAGGCTCGGGACAAGTATACACAATACTGCCCGAGCATAAACATAAACACCTACAAAAACAAGCAATCTGCTGTTTTGTGTTTATGTTTCTATGCGCGCCGCGAGTCTTCTTGTCTATTTGTTTACGCCCGGCACCTCGACTTGGCGAGTTTAAATCACTGCGCCTATCAGCTGTAACGGCTTATGGCCATTGGCCGTCAGCTGAATAGTCGGGTGCAGTGATTCGCGCGCGGGCGAATTTGAACGAAACGCGATTTAAATAGGTCGGTCTCGAATGTACCGGCCGCTAACCTTCTCCTTAAACCCAACACGTTAGGGCGCCATTGTAACGCGCGGACTAAGAAAAGACTTTACAGAAAAATAACGCGTCGCGTTGCGCGCCGACAAGAAGACGGGATCCGCCGCTCGACGCGGGCGGATCAAGGTATCTATTTTCGCTGGGCCGGTGAACGCACCACCGACCACTCGCTGCTGCGAGTTGAAAATACACAAATGAATCGCTGCGCGGGAAGTACAAAGAGGCTTACCGGGAGAGGAGTGCACTCCTGTCGTCGCTCGCTCACGAATCCGCTCCTGCGTCAGGCCTTATCCTCCGGTCGACTTCGGAGTGTTCAGGCCGAGTCCTAACGTCTAGCGTTCACCTACAGGCGCTTCGGACCCCAGGAGTGTCTCGGATTGCTCACGTGCGCTGCTCTTCGTGGCCGGTACGTGTACGGGCGCTGCTCTGCACCGGTGAGGACGCACGATACCGTTTTCTTCACGGACGATCAAATTAACTCGCGTACGCGCGGTTTGACAGCCCGAGAGAATCTGATTCAAAAATGAATCGAGCGCGACTTTGCAACCGCCAAAGTCGCGCAGTCCCCGCGCGCAGCTCGCGAATACATCGTTCGAGCAATGTCAACAAACGCTCGAGATGCACGAATTTGCGGGAACGAGAGTCAAACGAGTTCGATAGAATACGGAGAACCGAGATTCTTATTTTCTCCATATTTTATCCTGGAACTCCGTTATACCCCTCTCCCATTCGCTGACAATCTGTCCATTTCTCTTGCGCATGATAACAATCGTATTTACATGTGACGTCAGAGGCGCCTCTCGAGTACTACAAGCCTGCCTGGCTTGCGCGGGGCGCGCGCGATCATCGAGCCGGGCCTTTGTTTACTTCTCGTTGGTGTAAGTGTATACGTACCCAGGTGGTTGTGTACGTCACAGTATATTTTTTAATAAACAGTTTGGCCTTGCGAAGAGAACAGAGATCAACATCGAAACGATGGCTTTGTAATCATAATTTTTATCTTTATTAACTCATACAAAGTCAACATACTACTTCGATTATTTATTTACAGTTATTTACATTAAAAATAGTAATTATAAAGCAAAAAGTGTGATTGTTTTTATGAACATCTGTAACATAACTATGAAAATACTGCGTAAAATTGTAAACAACTGTAGAAAATTCTCAAAAATTGTAAATAACTCAAAATACAACAGAAAGTAGCTACTTGAGACAACGAAAGAACTGTGAACCAGTATCTGGTACAAAATTTATTCCGATCCGTCGAAATTTCGATGAGATATCGAGAAACTTCATTACATGCGGACGTACAGACATACATACATCCCAGAAAATGCTTAAAACGCACTCATTTTGGGTGGATAGTAGTTTTTATATGTTAAATTGTTAGTTTTTAAAATCCGACGATTTTCGCTCTGGTGACATTATAAGGCTCTGCCGAGCAGCGGCCGTGCCTAAAAACTATAAATAACATTAGATTTCTGTTATAAACTGTAGATAACTGTATAAAACTGTAAATTACTATTACTTACATCCCCAATTCCCACATTTTTAACAGTTTTTTTATAGTTTTATACAGATATTTACAGTTTATAACAGAAATTTATTATTATTTACAATTTTTAACATTTATTATTTCCACTAGGGATGCTTTAAAACAAATTGGGTCTAATTCTACAAGTATTTTCATATTAAAATAAGTCAAAATTTTTCTGTCATTTAAATGGTTCCTGGTTCCCTTAAATGAAAAGGTACTACCCCAAGCCTGTATATAATGCGTTTTCCGAAGGCTGTCCTTGTTAGTTATATTTATTTGAAGTATAGTGATTATCACAAATGTTGAAATTTTTTTAATCGACAATCTAATATTTTAGTTGTATGAATCGTACACAAAGTTAGTACATATCTACTCTTTGAAAACGATAGCCGGATGTTGTGAAGCATTTAAAAATTGATTTTGATTGGTCTGTAAGGAATAGGCGCGAAAATTCTCTACTTCCCCTACATTTGAATTTTTTAAATTGAATTTTTATTCTTATCTATTTAAAAATATATAACTAAATCAAATTAGAATAAAAAGATTAATTTTTTCATGTTTTAAAAATTATCTGATTATCCTACCATTTAAACTAATTAAAATGACATTATATTTTCATAACCGCAAAAATAAAATAGTACGCGCGCAGCGCGTTTGGATTTTGCTAGTGTTTTATGTAAACATTAATACATACGAACTAATATTTTATTCTGTGATATTTATAGATTTCTTATACTACAGATACAAGTAGGATTGCAGCCCGAGGGTCACGATATGCCACGCTATCACGTTGCTCAAAGGCAGCTTTACGCCCTGGATATGCTATCTGGTCAAACTTGGTCTAATCAAACTTGGTTGTGACAATAGCTGTTTCAGCAAAACAAAGTAACATTTCCTTAACGTCTATTGATGTATACCCTATATTTATACCCTTGATCCGATGATAATCTATATTATATGTTCTTGATTTTAATGAACTTTGTACGTATAGGCCGTCCCGGATATAACGCCACACTTAAAGACAATTGACGAAGACTAGATGTTCTATCTATAGGCTCCAGATAAAAATTGTACAGTATATAGGCTAATACAGTCTTCAAGGTCATCATTGCATATTTTTGACCTAAATCATTTTGCATATTTAAAATATCTAATCAATTATCAGGGATTCGTTGAGACAATTTACAACATCAGTATTTACCTATACAATTCCGCAGGCCTCCACTGAAAGGTATATAGGCAAAAGGATGTCGATTTTGTACTTGTTCAGGTAAGAACCTATCTGGATCAAATTTTTCTGGATCGATCCAGAATTTAGAATCCCTATGTAAATCGAAAATATTTATAATTACATCTGTATTCGCTGGAATAAAATAATCTCCTGAAAGCAAATTAATTTTAGTTTAATGAATTTCTTGTTTAAGGTAATATGCTTTTAGACTAAAGTAATAAATATTCTGTCATTTTAACTTACTTAATTGTAAGCCTTCGGTTATACAACGCCCTACATGAGGTGCAATAGGAAACAAACGTAATGATTCTTTAACACAGCGATCTAAATATTCAAATTTTTGAATTTCGCTAGCTGTTATTTTACCACCAACTTGATTACATACTTCAAATACTTCAGCTCGTGCTATATCCTGCAATAAATACAAAAAATATATAAATTACTGACAGAAAGGACATCCAAAAAGTTGTTCACTCATAAAGTTAGTTGTATTTGATAAACCTACTTGCGCTTTTTTGTTCTCCGCTAGTAACATTAAGGTGTAGCAAAGAGCTAACGAAGTCGTATCATAGCCCTACAATGTAATTAATTATAAATTAATTTCATTATTTTTCTTATGTGACATTCTATATTATACTAACTGCAGCTATTAAGTTATCAACTTCCTCTCCAACTCCTTGCCTGTCTATCACACCTTTTTTCTCCGCCGATAGAAGAATATCAAGCAAAGGTTTTTTGCGATTTCCACCTACAAAAAGAATCACTTACATAAAAATTACTTATTTCTTCTAACGAGAATGTATATGGAATAAGTAATATGTTACCATTGTATCCATCATTAGTTTTATCGTTACTGATGATATACTTATTCATAGTGGACTCTGTTTGCTCAAGATATTTTTTACGTTCTGCTATTACCTACAATATATACGAGCAAATTCACAGATAGTTAACGAATTTTTGTACTACAACAGCTAAAATTTTGTTTATAGATTTTTCTGGCCCGACTTTTCAACTTCTGTATATCGTATAATAGATGAAAAAATATGCGACAACTAAAAGAACTTTGTAAAATATTTTATTTATGATATGTAAATATTATTTGAAAATCATTAAAAAAGCTATATAAATCCCCAATCATTTAGTTAGAATTGCTTGTATAGATAAAGTTTAAACGGCAGAAAATGAACCAACAGAAAAGCAATTTTCATTTTTACTTTTTTAAAGTTGAATCACACAAAATAGCGTGCAACTTTAATCGGTTAAATTATTATTTATTAGTGTATTATGGTTAATTATTAAATATACCAAAGAATAGTATTCCTTGGTGTAAATACCGACCTTATCTCTAAAAATACGACTTTCTCCAATAGCGTGATTTTGCTTTTGTCCCAATGATAACCAATTCATCATCCAATCTTTGATATACGGTCGAACTACTCTATATTTATATGAATATTGTTAATCCTTTAATACTGTAATTACATAGATTAACTGCTAATTTATGTATCAATACCTGTATAAAGTGACATTAGAAATAATCTCCAACCCGTGTCTGTATTTTTCTCCACCTTCGGACTCTGTTTTACTCAGATCCACGCCCATTGTCGATTCTGTTTCAACATTGTAAATATTTTATATATATATGCAATTCTCAGGATTTTCTCCAAAAAAGAGGGTTAACAAAAAATAAAAAAAATTTTGAGGCACACTTCTGTTATAAGTTTTTTATCGTTCTGTAGGTCATATAGTATACGAGAAAATTTTCGAACAGTCGAAAACGGTCTTGTGACACCGGTTTAGAAAAAAATCCATTTTTCTTATGGAAATTTAACATGAGAAAAATGGATGAAAAGTAGTCACTGATGATGAGCCAATAGCAAGCTTTTAAATGTGCCAACAAATATTCCACAAAAAAGCGAATAAAGTAGATGAAAAGAAAAATGACAAAAAATGATTGAATTACGTGGATTCGGGAAAAATCGCTCATTTTTGGTCATTTTTTGCAATTTTCAAATGCACGTCACTTTGCGCAGAACGGACCGATTTTAACAATCTTTAGCTTAAATTGAAGCTCTTTTCATCTACTTTAATCGCTTTTTTGTGGAATATTTATTGGCACATTTAAAAGCTTACTATTGGCTCATCATCAGTGACCACTTTTCGTCCATTTTCCCACGTTAAATTTCCATAATAAAAATGGATTTTTTTCTAAAACGGTGTCACAAGACCGTTTTCGACTGTTCGAAAATTTTCTCGTATATTATATGACCTATAGAACGAGAAAAAACTTATAACACAAGTGTGCCTCAAAATTTTTTTTATTTTTTTTTTACCCTCTTTTTTGCAGAAAATCTTGAGAATTGCTCATATATATTTTATGATTATAACATAAATAAAAACCGTCGCCAATTCCTTGGTATAAGACTTCCTCAAACTAATGTATTGATACCTTGTATTATTTTTTAGCAATAATTAGTTTTCTCACTCCATGTAAAATAGAAATAAGGAAACGAAACTTTTTTCACATAATCACAAGTCTTTCTCTGTGAGGAAGCACATTTTAAAAAATTTGTTGAGTTTTTGCCATTTTTGCTGTCGCGCGCCAACCCCCCGCTGTCTATGTAAAAACTTCGTTTTTACATTATAGGCACGACCGCACTTATGAGGAAAATCTTGCATTTTTGTGTAAAGTCAAATCCTTGAACAATAAGCGAAAATCGACTATTTCAGGTGTATTTAGGTATTTGAAAATCGTTTCTATAGGTCTAACTCGTCAGGAATTGATTGTACATGAAAATGTTAAATGGGAAAAAGTTTTTTTTTTATTATAATCTACAACTTTTACATTTAATATATTGGTGTAAAATTAAATGCTGTCAAGATACAGCTGGAAATCGTCCATTCTATGTACACTGAGAGAAATATTTAGGTAATCCCCTTAATTTTTAACGTGTGAAATTCATTTTGTAGGGACTACACGATTTTAGAGTATGCATAACTTTCCGAGTGAGTAATAAATACTCTCACTGTAATCCACGTATTCTTTGGTAACCGCAACCAAAAATTGTTATAAAGGCGCGACTGGGTACGCTTTACCCATTTCAGTAGTAAGCGTTATACCATTTAGCTGCCTTGAGCTCGTGTTGCGATAGGTTATGGTGTCTATTCTTCAAGAGGCTAGCTTTCTTTATCCTTCTTGCTTTTTCTAAGATTATAGAGTTCATTATTATTTCGTTTCTTATATACCACCAGAAACTCGAACCAAATTTATTATGTACATAAATATTTTAAATATAATCTTTTATATACAACACAGAAAAAATAATTTATCGACTCTACTACAAAATCGATTATGTCTATCGTATTGATAGTTAGCGCTACTGACAATTGAGTAATGCCTACCATTTTACATTTACGATTTGTTTTTGGTTATGGCTACCCTGACAGACTCAACGCTAATCATTTGACTAGCGACTACCATGTTGAGTTATGGGATTACCAAGATATTTCTTTCAGTGTATATTTAAGCGTTTAAAATCGTTGTTATAGGTCTAACTCGTCAGGAATTGGCTGTACATGAAAATGTTATATTAATTTACCGAGATATATTTTTTTCAAAAATACACGCTTAGATGTATAACAAAAGAACAAAGATAGCTTATCCAAAATTACAAAATTTCAAAATGGAGAAATGTTAATTTTATGCCTTTTCTGGTAGCTTTTAAATAAATTAATTTCTAAACTAATTGTAAGTACGCAAAGCTCCATTTTTCATGCTTATTTAGCGTACGCGAAATGTAGAATTCCCGTATTCTTAACTCGCAGTATGCAAAGCACTTACTTTGCAGACTACGAGTTCAAAATGCGAGAAACCCACACTCTACGTACGCTGCATAGGTATTGAAAATCCATTTGCGCACACGTTTAGAAATAGTACATTACGCAACTAGTGCATAAAGCAAGTCATTTTTGGACGAGTATTGTTTGTCGCCCGAGCGAAGCGAGGGCGACAAGATACCCGTGCAAAGATTACTGGCGAAAAAGGGGGGTACCTTACGCACGCTGAACAGGCATTTAACGTAGTTTCACGCGCTCAGTTATAAAAAATTGTATACGTAACGCGTGCTCTTATATACCATTATATTAACCCTATCGTTGAAAAAATTGTAATAAACCAAAAAAGTATCAATAGAATCAAAAATTGATTTTTGACTCACTGGGCGTAAAAAAAACAAAAAGATTGAGCTTTAATTAAAATCAGTTCAGTATATGTAAAAGTTGAGATTTCAAAGCACATATACACACACGCACGCACACACACACATACACGCCCACGCACACACGCGCGCACATACACGCGCGCGCGCACACACACACACATTGAAATTTTTCAAGAGCAACATATTTTTCACAAAACTTAAATTTATACTATTACAAAGATTCCTCTAAGAGGAAGCAGATACAGCAAAGTATTGCAAACTAAATATTTGGAGTATTACCGCATATAATTTCAAACGTAAGCTTTCCGAATAATGACAAAAGTTCTTGGATTGTCTCGTCTCCTTCAGATTTAATGTGCATCATTAAATTGATTATATACTGATTTGATACTTTCAAATGATTTTGTAGTAAAGTTGGAGAAAAAGCTGGATTCATAATTTTTCTTCTTTGTCGCCACTTTTCATCTAGAGTGTAGAGAATTTACTGTTTTTTTATTTAAAATTAAACTTACAATACTTGTTATATTTGAATTATACCTTTACTTAAAATAATACCATCTCCTCCAAATACGGCTAAGTTATCATAAAAAGAACTTTTGTTGATATTTTTTTTAGATGAAAGAAGAATCTAGATAATTACATAAGAATATTAACTAAATAAATAAATTTGTGAAATAATTAATTTTATTTCCTCTACTATAATGGCCATTTTATAGTCTGAAAAGCGGGGCAAAAGTGGCGTATGATTCCCTCTTTTACTTTATTCCCGCATATGCGGTAATAAAGTAACAGTCTAATTTTTTACGTTTATGGTGAATTGGGTTAAAACTAACAAAATTATAACACATAAATACAAAATAACTTTTCAAATCTATGAAGTGGCCACAGTGGAGATGGGAATAAAGTACTATATGTACTATTATTTTATTAAAAGGAAATATTACTTTTACATCATCAGGATGTCGAATAAAAATTAATGCTCTTGCTGTAAACCATGCTCTAAAAATTGGGTAATATTCATTGGCATATTGACGAAAAAGTAGCCATAATTCTTCTGAAAAAATTAAAATCAAATATTTTAATAATCGTTTAAAAAATAAACTGTAGTTAGTAACATATTAAATATGAATCTAGTATATATTAGTCTTACACTTGAAAATGAGATCCGGTTTGACCCAAAGTTTTGTGTCAAAAACGAAATTAGTAACGCATTTGTCTGTGCAATATTTAGCGGACAAAAAGTACACAAAATTTGTGCAGTACTAATGTAAAGTACATAAGTTATAACAAACATTTTGTGTTTTTATCTTACACGAAATTTGTGTAATCTTTTGTTGAACTCCATAACACACACGATTTTAAATTGTGCGTATATGGTTTATTTTAATGTGTATTAAATACTATAACCGAAATTCACTTCCCGAAATGAATAATTTCCGTTCATTAAATGAATATTGATTTTAAAAATAATATTAAAATTTCTCTGACTTACCCCCTGAAACATTGAGCTGCAGCATGTTTCCAATAAATGGAAACGATGTAGGTCCCGGTATTTTATTAATCGCTCTTGCCGATTTATTATATCGCAGAACAACATGCAAAACAAGCAAGCTTAATAAAATTAGTAAGAGATAAGTGGTCATTGTTCTTGAAGTAATTAACTGTAAAGTAAAAAAGTTGGTAAGGCGATAGAAATTTGTAGCTTAATTAATTGACGTTCACTTTTGATGCAGGAAATAATCTGATTAACTTATATGCATCTTTCGATATTTATTATTACACAATCAATACGTAAGAGCATTGTACGTTTTTTTTCGAATTGCATGTCTACAGATCAATCAAAAAGATTATGCAAGGATATGATATCGGAATATGAAATTAATGACCTCCCTGCAACTTCAAAATAAATTAATAGAAGAAGGATCAATTGACTTGATAAGGCAAATTTCGATTTTTCAAATGCTACGTTCCGACAGCATTCCGCTGTCCTTTTCAGGCATCTAAATTTATTATTATTATTAACAACAATTATTGTTTCTAGTTGATTATTATATATATATATATATATTTTATATTAGTTAAGATAAACATATAAGAAAAGTGTAGAAATGATTGTAAATAACGAGTATGAATTGTCAAATAGTTTAACTAGTGTAATATTTCAAAAGAAAAGAGCGAGAGGCATTGTTATAAATCCATTCTTAACATCATAACTCAGTACATGTTTTATATTTATATATACTCTAATTCAGATACACAGAAAATACTGTGCAATAATGTTGTAAAAGCAAAGACTATGTAAACCACTACGGTAGCTGTCCGTATTAGTGTGCCTGTCCATATTTGCGTGCCCTATTATTAAAACATATTCTAGAAATGAACGAATAAAAAAGTAACGCTAAAATATTTTTTTTCATAAAGTATAGTTAATTAAGTTTAAATAGAATTAATTACTTAATTTGTTTTCATTTACTATAACATTAAAAAAGAACTTTCAGAAATATGTTTCACGGCTTGCGGTGTGTCACGGCGTTTCCTCGTCTAAACTTACTAAGAAATGACATTTTTAAAACTAACATTAAAGAATGTTTCGAAAGGATTTTAATATGGAATACAATTGATTACATCATAAAATAATATTATGTTACATAATAAACCTTAATATAAAGGTTTCCAATTGATTTTAATATTTAATTAATGGTGTCTACTAATAGGGCAGTGAAAAATGACTTGTCCAGATTTGTGTGTGCACAAATACAATACGAGCATGCTCGTATCGGCGCTTGAACAGAAAAGTTAGGCTAGGTTGTCTGCGCACAAACGTTGTTTCATATTGCATTGACGACCTTCAGCAGTTTTTACCGTATTGGAATTAATTCACATTCAATGTAAACAAGGGTTAGAAATTGATTATAAATGCACTACAGTTAACAAAATAATTTTGTTGGCAACGATAATATTATCAAGACACACTAATGTGGGGCACACAAACGTGTACACCCACATTAATACGGGGCACACAAAAATGTACTTTGTTGTCTGCTAGGCCACACAAATGCGTAAAAATTTTTTTTTTTTATATTGTTTGTAACTTTCGTAAATATTAATATTTTTCTATAAAAAAAATTGTTTCGTATAGATTATTAGTTTTATTATCAACATAATCTGCCCGGAATCTCTGAGGCCGCTTAAATAGTCTATTATTATGCGACAAAACTGAAGAGTTTCTTAAACCCACACTAATACGGACATCTACCCTACATAATGTATAGTAGTTAACACAGAATTATATTAACTTAGGAAATGTTTTTTATACATAAGTTTTACACAGTTATGAATTACACCCAATGTATCAATGATTGTTGTTAATAATAATAATAATAATAATAATAATAATAATAATAATAATAATAATAATAATAATAAATTGATATGCCTGAAGAAAACAGCGAAATGCTGTCCAAACGTAGCATTTCAAAAATCGAAATTTGCCTCATTCAGTCAATTGATCCTCCTTATATTATTTTAATTAAAAAAAAAAGGTAATGCATGGAGAATGTTAATTCAATTAATAAATAGATATTTAATTGATGTGAAATCTAGTATAATAAATTTATTTATTTACTTATTTCTTTTTTTTTTGTTTTTTTTTGAAAAATTTTTTCAACATAATCCAAGATATGTAGAACTGAATATGTACCAAAATATCATTTCATAGAAAAAGTAACTTACTAGAATATTTTAGCTCTATTGCTATCTCTTAGTATTATATTATTTGACAGACGGAATGAATAACTAATAACACAAGAAAGTTTGAGTGATATAAAAATATTTATTACTCTCCTGCCAACGCTTCGAATTGCACGGCTATCGCTACACGACTAACTGTCACCGTGCGGAGGCGGCACTCACTCGTAGTAGAAGTAAGAGCAAAGGAGGTAACAGTAGGCGAGACCGTAACTTTAAGGTAAAATACCCAATAATCGGACACTTTTGGAGCTCATTCTTAAACGAAAGATGATTTTAGAGCCAATAAGGCAAATTATTCAAACCATCTAGGTTTTGCCATCAATTTAGGGTTGACAAGTTTTTAAGTGTGCGTGCGTGCGTGCGCGTGTGTGTGTATGTGTGTGCGTGTGTGTGTGTGTGTGTGTGTGTGTGAGTGTGTGTGTGTGTATACCGATTTATCTCAGGATATACTCGATCGATTTTAACCGGACAGATCTCTTTTTTTTCTTTTTTTTTGTCGGTATGCGGGAAAAAAATATTTTTTGATTCGTCAAAATTGATTTTTGCATTTTTTTTAATGATAGGATCGAGATGTTTGAATCGGACCAATGTGAGTGGAAGGAGAATAAAAATACCTATATTTAAAATTTTTAGCTGTTCCCGTTCTTTTGTTTTTAACACAAACGTGTTTTTTTTAAAAAAGGTTATAACTTTCAAACTAATCGGTCAACTGGATAGAAAAAATTATGATAATCCACAATATTAATACCTATAACCTCTATAAATTTCAATTAATTATATCGACTGGTTTTCGGGTAAAAAATTAAAAACTAAAAAATGATGTTCGTATATCGCATGATAACTAGAGTAAAATTGGCATAATCACTTTGAAATTTTTTAGAGATAGTTTTTGACTATCTGTCGGCTAAGTTCTTTGGGCGCAAGGATTGGTCTATAAATTTCCGAGATATTTGAGGTTAACATTTTTTAATATTTTTTTTTCTTCAAATCTTAATTTCTCGAGAATGGATCGATGTATCATCCTGAAATTTATAGGTAACATTCATTATGGTATAAGCAATCCTCTGTCAAAATTTAGTGTCGATCGTATTATAAAAGTGATTTTCTTTGTCGTACGATAATTATAACTATAGTGAAATTGGTTGCTTCCAAATTTTATGGAGATGCAGAGTTTATATATTTATTGTATATTTCTTTGATTAAAAAATATTCAATATTGATTTTAAGAAATAATTGAGGTCTCATCTACTATATGAACAACATTTAACAAATATTTTACAGAAGATTTTGATAACAATGAACAAATCGAGCTCTTCATTATATAAACGAAATTTTAAAAAGGGAAGAAATGTCATGTAAAGATTTTGGGTTACCTGAACCTGGCGAAATTTTCGAAATGAATAATGAAATTAATAAAGAAATTGTTTTATTCTGTAAAAAAATTTTTAATAATTTATACCTAGTAAGTTTTATCAAAGATCAAATAGTACATTATGATACGGGTGTGGAAGGTGATTATTTACCGCAGGAGACATTTTTCGCACGAGCGAAGCGAGTGCGAAAAGTCGAATGCGGTAAAAATCACCTTACGCACCAGTGTCGTACCGTATTTTACACCACGAGAGCCGAATAATCATATTAAAGTTATGAATTTGAGGTTAGAGTGGTGTAAAATTATTTTTTACACAAATTTTAAATAATGAAAATAAAGTTCACATTATTGATGATCCTGGAGGTTCAGATAAAACATTTTATACCACTCTAATCTCAAAATCACAACTTTGGTATGATTTTTCGGCACTCGTAGTATAAAATACCATTCGAAACGAGTGCGGAAGTTGATTATTTACTTCATGTGACTCTTCGCACTCGCTTCGCTCAAAAACATCACATGAAGTAAATCATCACCTTCCGTACCAGTGTCGAAATGTACTATTTACATAACACTTTAATTTAGTATTTTTTGTCAATAGAAAAAATAATTTGTCAATGGTTTGGACTGTTATTGCATCTATACTTTTACCAAAAGGTATGACCAGTCATAATCGCAATTATAACATAATACGAAATTATTTATTGAGAAATCGTCAGTTATTTTCTTTTATTCTTTGTTATAAACGTGGCTTTTCATTAACAATTTCATATAATATACATATCTCTATTATGTATTGTTATGCTAGTAATTTCAAATGCCCTTGGTGAAATAGTTTTTTGAGGCTGATATATACATTAAATGTATCATTTTAGATAGTTGCAGCAATCTGAAAATTATACGTCGTAAAAAAGTTGATTGGTTTAGTGATAAAAAAATGATGTACTTTGGAAATCGGCAAATTAATGCTTCTTATTTCTAGTTTCGTTTTCTGTACACTGAGAAAAAAATTTCTTTGAATCAAAGAAATCGAACATTTAAACGCTTAAAATGAAGACAAATTTCGAATCACAAATGCACACAAAAATTCGTTTCCGAAAGAATGTACACTCTTCTTGTTAGTATTATTTAGATTTAATGAATGAAATGAATAATGATTAAACTAGAGGCCATTTTTCACATGTTTTTAAACAATGATTTCAAAAAACTATAACGTTACTTTTTTTAGGCGTTAGCCGTGGGATTGTTGTTTAGTTTGTTTCTAATTGCTGCGTTTGTTAAGGTACATTTATTTAAGAAATGAATTACTAAGACCAGATAATTTTTATACAAAAACTGCTGTAATTTTGTTCAGTATATCCATAATCTTTACGTTTTTGTTATATTCTTATGATACGCAACACAGGTTTACAGGTTTTTTCTTTTAATAATTTGTTTTACTAATTATTGTAATTTAATTGTATTATCATAATTTTTAAAGTCGCAATTTTAAGAATTTCTTAATCTGTTGTTTTTTTCTTTTTGCAAGCTCTCTATATATTCATATTTTTTATTTTGTGGTTTCGTTTGTTTCTTTGTGTTCAAAAGTGAACCTAAATCACTGAAAAATTATATTCATGTACGAAAAGTTTGTTTATTCTTTCATCATTTTCCGTGAAATTAAAAATGATTCCTGCGTTTTGATATTAATTTTAAAAGCGTTTTAGTCTCTTTTGTGATATAATTTTATTATTAACTTTGTTGTATAATTTTGGTGAGTCTATTTAAATATTGATACGCAAAATCGGTAGTTATCAAAAGTAAACTTTCAGGTAAGAATACTTTTTCATACGATTCAATTGTATTCAAAGCATGTAATCGATCACATTTTTATGCGATTATAACTTGTTTCATAAAATCTACAAAACTGATTACTTAAAACATGATGCAAAACAGTTAAAGCCATTTAATCTTTATAATTCTGACAATAAGCGTAAAAAATATAGCAAGGTTAAATGATCAAGATGATTGACAAAACATTCACATTAAATGCGAGTAAATTTCAATTTTTTTTCTTTTCCAATAAAAAGTGTGTTACATTACGTGCATTTTTATGAAGGGTCGCTTCTTTAGGATCATTATTTATTTTAGTGATTTAACAGATTTCGGAAACTAAGATCATGAATATTAATATCCCTGACCATCGCGACGAACCACCTGGTCCGTTAAATAATAATAATTATCGTCGTCAGAGATACAGAGTACAATGGGAAGGGAATCCTGAATTTCGCGCTTGGCTTCAATCTGTACCAGGAGATGAAAATCGTGCATGATGTACGGTGTGTAATTCCACACTTAGAGCAGCCCTATGCGCGATACGTGAGCATCGAGAGACAGCAAATCATCGCAGAAATGTAAATAGAAAAGCAGCTAATAATGGTTTTCTCATCAATGATCAAGAAGATATTATTAATAGAAAAGTCCAAAGAGCACGCATTAAATTAAGTGCAGTATTTGCTGAGCACAATTTAGCTTTTTTACTAGCGGATCATTTAATCCCTGTAATAAAGAATATTAATTTTGACGAAGACTGTCGTGAAATCTAGGAACCGTTGAGCTTAAGTCGATTAGATATACCACACATTGTGAAAAACTGTTAGCAAAAAGTTACAGAGCAGAATTAGCAGAAAAATTAAGAAACTCGAAATTTAGTATACAATTTTATGAAACGACAGACATATCGTAAATACATAATGCATGTATAATTGCTACGTACTTAGATTTTAATCTGAGACAAGTAGTAACTACACTATGGGAAATATTACCGGTATTCGACGAATACGGCGATAACCACGAAGCTGGTGCAGGCCACTTGTATGAGAAGATTACGTCATCATTTACTGCTGAAAATATCCCTCTAAATAACATTGCAGCATTTGGATCAGACGGATGCAATACCATGATGGGAGCCCGTAATTCAGTCGCGTAGCGCTTTCGAGAAACGAATCCTCACACCATTATTGTCAAGTGTCCAAGTCACTCTATTCATTTATGTGCTTAAAATGCGATTAAGCAAATTCCAGTTGACATTGTACAATTTTGTTCTGCAATTCATAATTTTTTTTCCCGCTCTCCAAAACGACAGCATACATTAGTTGAATTTCAAGTATTCCTTGATGCTGAAATTAATAAAATTTTACGGCCAAGTGATACTCGTTGGCTTTCATTAGGAGAGAGTATTAATAGATTCTTGACCAATGGGGTCCTTTACAATTATATTTTACACATGCTTTTCTGGAAGAAAATATTGAAAGTGCTGGACCAATTTTAGAATTTTTAAATTCAAAGGTAAATAAATGTTATATGCTATTTCTAAACTTTATCATACCAAAGATTAATACCGTGAATAAATTTTTTCAAAGAAGTGATATTATAATCCACAAAATTAAAAAAGTTTTAAATTTATTTTTCAAACAAATTTGTATCTTATTTTTACGTCAAGATTATGTACTTACTAATAATCCAAGTGACATAGATCCACAAAATGAACATCAACTATTAGATACTCCCTCAATGAATTTGGGAAACGAGGCTAATATCTTTATAAACAATCCAGACACACCTGATTTCAACGAACATCACAAAAGAAACATAAGAGAGACTTGCTTAAAATATTTACAGGCATTATGTTTAATGTAGAATGTGGATGGATCGTGGACTGGAGGTTAAAATAATTGAAGGCTTTCGTGTGGAGGTAAATGGCAACTTTATTGAAGTCTCCGTCGTGCCTCCTGGCGTACACTTAGCCGCTGCTGTCTCTCTCGCCGTCGCGCGTGAACTGTCGCCGGCCGGCGCTGCGAGGTGCCGTCGGCGAGACTTTGTTGAGGAGGGGCGGTGAGAGAGGACCGCGTGGAGGGCGCTCATTGGCTGCGCACCGTATATTGCCTTTTAAGGCTTGGTGACGTCAGCGTCTCGCTGGTCGAGGCGCTGGATCGCCAACATTCCGCCCACCTTCGCCAGAATGGCGAACGGTCCTTACTCCTTGGGAAGGAGTCGAATAACCTTGGCGATGGGTCGGCGAAGATTTGTGGTGGCCGTGTGCAGGTCGACCACGCGAGTGATTCCATCACTCCCTGGATAGACGGCGGTAACTCTGGCGAGGGGCCACTTGGCTGGAGGCGTGAGCTCGCTTCAAACGAGCACGAGTTCGCCTACAGTGACTGGTGGTTGAGGTTGTTTCCACTTCTGACGGGATTGCAGGGACGTCAGGTAGTCCGTTGACCATCTCTTCCAGAAGTGCTGGGCCAGCTGACTGATCAGGAGCCAGCGCTTTCCTGCTGGAACGTTGTCGTTGGTGACATCTCCTTCAGGAACTATAAATGAAGATCTTTGTATGAGAAAGTGTGACGGTGATAGGAAGTCAAGGTCAGAAGGATCGTCAGTGAGAGCGGTTAAAGGTCTGGAGTTAAGGCATGCTTCAATGCGACATATAAGAGTAGCAAGTTCAGAGAAAGTGAGAACTTGATCCCCAATGACTCGGCGCATGTGATGTTTAGCCGATTTAACGGCTGCTTCCCAAATGCCTCCAAAATGGGGAGCACTGGGAGGATTGAAAATCCAGGAGGTTCCTTCTTTTGTAAGAGACCAAACAACTTGAGAAGAGAATTCTGACGAAGCATCTACCATCTGTCTCAGTTGAACATCTGCCCCGACGAAGTTAGTACCTTGGTCAGAGTATAACTCCTTGCAATGACCTCGACGAGCCGTGTAACGATGAAAAGCGGCGATGAACGCCTCACTTGAATAATCCTCAACTACCTCAATATGAACGGCTCTGGTGGCCATACAAATGAAGATGGCAATATAACCTTTCATCGTGCCTTTACCTCTAGATTTAGTGAGACGCAGATGAATAGGCCCGGCGTAATCGACGCCAGAGCGTTCGAAAGGTGACGACTGACAAACACGAGCTTTAGGTAGTTCGCCCATTAATTGGGAGGGCACTCGCGCAGCATAGCGAGAGCAAGTAGTACATGCTCTGATGACTCCTTTAACTTCAGCTCGTCCCTTAACAATCCAGTATCGTCGTCTGAGTGTAGCAAGGGTTAACTGAACACCACCATGAAGCGTACGTTGGTGAGCGTCCCTGATTAATAAAGTAGTAAAGTGACACTTAGCAGGTAAAATAAGAGGATGCTTAGCATCTTCTTCGAGAAGAGAGTGAGAGAGTCGACCGCCCACCCTGAGCAAATGATTTTTTATCATGGGGTTTAGTGATAACAAAGGGCTTTTAGTCGAAAGTTTACCTGTTCTACATAATTGTTGAAATTCTGACTTAAAATATGCAGTTTGGACTAAATATATCAGACAAAGTCTGGTGTTCTCAATCTCACTAGCAATAACCTGAATGGAAGAAAAATGACTATCTCTAAACCACTCGAGAGTGAGAATAGAAGATAGGTACAAGTTTCTTCGGCTTAGACATGACGATGAGTATATGAGTATAAAGATGATCTTATACCTACGCCAGGCACAGATCAAAGCGACGGGATTTTGAAGAAGGTTAGGTCCAACATGTAGAAGATCGTTGACCGATACACCTGTTTTAGTTTTACTTGAGCCATTAAACACAGTACGTAACTTGGTCGTCGTACTGGTTTCCTTCCACACACCGTGATGTGGTAAGAAGGCTTGAGAGTATTTTGATAATGGATCAAACTTTGAGGAGAGTGACATATGGCCTAGGTCAATGTATTCTTTCATGAAATCACTATAAGCTATTTTGAGTTTCTCGTCTTTAGCTAGGTTTGCTTCTAGACGAGTGAGTGCGCGTAATGCGGCAGAATGAGAGTTCTCGAGATGAGCAGAACTCAACTGGTCTCGACTTTTCCAGGGTAGGCTTACTATGTACCGACCCGACTCATCCTGTCGAGTGGTTTTTTGATAGAAGTGCTCGCAAGCTTGTTCGTCAGGCGAGTAAGATTTTTTGTCGACGGGTATTTCCTCCGCCCTCCAAAAATCTTGTACGAGCTCCAAAGTTTGGCTTCATGCTCGCAGGTATTTGAGCAATGAAGAGAGATTGGCTCTAGCCCTATTTCTGGAGTTATGGATGGGAGATTACCTGTCAAGAGCCATCCAAGTTTGGAATTCAGAGCTATAGGTTGAAGCTTCTGACCCTTAATTATCTGGCTTTCAATGATTTGCGCATAAACGCTAGCACCGAGTAGAATATCGATACGTGAGGGATCGAGATACTTGGGGTCTGCTAGTTGCAGCCCTCGTAAGTATTCGAAATTTGTATTACCTCTTACAACGGGAGGCTTATACGACGAGAGTTTTGGCAAAACAATGCCATCAACTTCCAAGGAGAAAGTTGAATCGAAATGCGGTTGTATAGTAAGACAAGCAACTTTAGAAGAAACAGCCGCTGTCCTTTCACCTATACCTTGGATGTACGTGTGACTGGTTCTACAGTTTAGAGAAAGCAAGTTACACATAGCTTGTGTAACAAGTGAGATTTGAGAACCAGGATCAATCAGCGCACGAACTAGAATTTTGGTTCCGTTAGGACCAAGGGCGTTAATCCTAGCGGTAGCTAAAAGTACTCCTGTACAATTAGTACTTTCTCCACTATTGAGGGAGACTGCTTGAGAAGCAGGTTTATCATCAACTTTTGTGATGACGTAATTGCCACAGTTGGGGCTGGAGGTGCTGGTCGCTGAGTCAATCTGATCAGTCTGCAACGGACTGATTGCTTGATTGTTGTCAGAGTGCACCATGGTATGATGCTTAGCTTTACAAAGAAAGCATCGGTAGTTGGAAGTACAACTTTTCACGTTGTGCCTCCCTAAACAGTTGAAACAAAGATTAGAAGATTTAATCAATTCCTTACGTTCAGGAACCGTTTTATTGATAAATCGTTCACATCGATTTGTAAAATGTGATTGATTACAAAATAAACATTTCCTTTTTGATGAGGTATTAGCTGAAGTTTGATGTGAATAGACCGACTGAGCATTGTCTTGCTCTGATTTACGAGGCTTTGGGTTAGGTGATTGTGATTTAGGGTAGTTATTTGAAGATGATCTAGAGCCAGCTTCGATGGCTTCTAGTGTTAGAGTTTGACTACGAAGAAAGGCTTGAAGCTGTTCCATCGTTGGTGGATCGACGCTATCACCTAGGTGTCTTTCCCATTCTTTACGTGTATTTAAATCGAGTCGATTTATCGCAAAGTGAACGATTAAATCACTACCTAATGAGGCAGCTCGATCAAGGGATGTTAAACTGGCGATGGGATTGAAGATTTCCCTATAAATCCGCTTGATTTCCGACGAGGAATCTGCCTTCATAGATTTGACTGCGAAGATTTCCGAGATATGAGAACTAACAATACGACGTTGATTTTCGTAATACTCAGTTAGAGTTGTCCATGAGCGTTCATAATTATCACCAGCAATTGGAAGAGATTTAATTTTCTCAAGTGCCTCACCCGTAAGGTGAGTGCGAAGATAGTGCAACTTCATTACAGGCGACAAGTCCTCACGACGATGAATAAGAGCCCGAAAGACGTCCCTAAAATTCTCCCAATCTGAGAATTTACCTGAAAATTTAGGTAAATCTATCTTAGGCAACGATTGAAACGAAGAGTTGGTAGAAGTTTGAGTGGGCCCTGGAGTAACTGCAGCAGCATTGGAATTAGCAGCTTGAGCGGAGGCTGCTTTTTCTTTAAGTTGATCTAGAAAGTCAAGAAATTCTCCTCTGCGATCATAGAAGTTATCCTCAACCAAATCACGGAGATTAGATGAAAAATAGTCATGTTTAATATCAAGGTCCTTGAGACGCAAAATTTTCTCGTGAGTCTGTTGAAAAGTATCATAATTTTTCTCAAGTCCGGCAAGACGTGACTCGGCATTACCTTTAGTCATATTATTTTCACCTTTAGATTTGAAGTTTTTAAAAGAGTTGGAAATTAGTGCTTGAAGCGACAGCTGTTTAAGATGATAGTCATCCATTTTGAAATCAAATAATTAGATTTTGCGGCAGAACTTGACTTAACAATGTGAACTAAGATTAGTTAACTATCCTTAACCACTCGAGAGTGAGAGAAGAAATAGTGAGAGTTACTACAACTAAATCTTAAACTAGGTTATGATACTTATGCTAGTGTGGACGTGTAGATACGCTTGAAGTCGCAACGTTGACTGCGTGTGTTAACTTCCCACGTGGAATCAGCTGATGATCCGTAACGTTGACTGCTTGAAGATAAGGAACTGCCGACGTTGAATTCAGCAACCATGCAGCGAAGTCAGCAACGGAATCAGAAATGAATCCAGGTGTAGATCAGCAGTCGAATTTGGAGACGAGACAATGCATCAGCAGGCAGTGATAAACTGCAAGGTCAATTAACATAAGTATTTGCCAGGCCAAAAATTGCATTCAATTTTCTCAAGAGTAGTTCAATATTACAAATTAAATTTATAATAAACTCAAACTCAGTTAACTTGTACTAATCTCTAATAAGGCTACTCAATTTTAATTAAAGTAATTTGACTAAATAGAGATCATTAAATTCTCATTAAAATGGAATAAATATACTAGATTGACTAGACGATAGTTGCTAAATTTAATTTAAGCAAATTGGAACGATACGTGTGTCCAAGTATTAGGACTAAGCATCCGAGCGCAATAGGATCGGCGTTGGGTGCGAAGAAGATGGACTCGTCCGAATACAGCTCCGATCCGTTGATGCGCGCCCTCTGTGGCGAAGATGGACTCGTCCGCCTCCTAATCCTCCTGGCGATGACGTATGCGATTTCCCAGACGTAGCGCGTCCTGATTGTCGTCTTCTTGTAGACGACCCTCCTTCCCTCGTGGAAAGCTCACTATATATACGGCGAGTACGAGCTCGATGCAGTGAAAGCGAGCCAGCTCAACGTGGGTAGTCCTTGTTTCGAAGTGTGTGAGCCCCGTAGCGTGTACGCTGCACACGGGTACTCCTTGGCTTGGCTTGTGTGAGCCCCGTAGCGCGCCGACACGTGGGTGACTCCTGGCTTGACTTGCGTGAGCCCCGTAGCGTGTAGGCTCCACGCGGGTACTCCTTTGCTTGAGTGATGTGGACCCCGTGCGTGTACAATGCACGCTGGTTGTCCGTTTTAGAAATGCTGTGGACCCCGAGCGTGTACAATGCACGCTGGTTGTCCAGGTCTTGATATGTGCCGGTCACCGTACGAACGCGGTGGCTCGAGAGCTGGCTTTACAGCGCACGCTCTTGGCTACAAGACAAGATGGCTGCTGGTCAACGTACGAACGCGATGACTCTAGAGCTGGCTTTACAGCGCACGCTCTTGGCAACGTCTTGGAGTCGATAGCGACGCACTCCAAGGCGTTTTTAGAAATGGGGAAAATAGCAATTGAATGTGCTGTTTCCCCTAGGAAGTCTTAGAAGGTGGCTTCCGAGTACACACGACGGCGAATTAACGAAAGAGAGAGAGACAGCAACGTACGCGCGAAGTCGGCATGCTAGAGCACGCGACTGTTACGGCACTCACGACCACGAACACTTTTGATGCGTACCTGAAAAGAAGATAGCTATCTCTACGCCACTCGAGAGTGAGAGTAGAAGATAGTAAAGATTTTCTTCTTTGTGGCCATGGCGATGATGAGGACTCCCACGATCCGGCTCGAAGGACCAATGTTTAATGTAGAATGTGGATGGATCGTGGACTGGAGGTTCAAATAATTGAAGGCTTTCGTGTGGAGGTAAATGGCAACTTTATTGAAGTCTCCGTCGTGCCTCCTGGCGTACACTTAGCCGCTGCTGTCTCTCTCGCCGTCGCGCTTGAACTGTCGCCGGCCGGCGCTGCGAGGTGCCGTCGGCGAGACTTTGTTGAGGAGGGGCGGTGAGAGAGGACCGCGTGGAGGGCGCTCATTGGCTGCGCACCGTATATTGCCTTTTAAGGCTTGGTGACGTCAGCGTCTCGCTGGTCGAGGCGCTGGATCGCCAACACATTATGTATGCAAATCAAACAGCGTTTCAATAATCTGCAAAATAATTTTTTTGATTGTTTGGAGTGTATAGCGCCTGAAAACGCATTATCACCAGATTTTCATGTCAACAACATCGGTAGCATGAACAATGTAGTAGAACGGTTTAGAGGATTTATTAATCATGAAAATGATACTCATTCAATTATAAATGAGTGGAATGAGTTAGTTTTATATGATGATTTCCCGGATTATTTTAGGGATAACATTGAAACAAGTACGTTTTGGTTTGAAATGTATTATTACCGTAATGAAGCCGGCGAATTCGTCTTTAGAAATTTAGCCCACTTTGTTTTGCAAATTTTAATAGTACCACACAGCAATGTTGAGCCAGAGAGAATATGGAGTAAAGTAAAACTCGAAAAAACACCGATTCGAAATAAATTACATATCGATACAGTGAATGCTTTACTACAGTCAAGCAAATGCATTAAAAGTACAGGTGACTGCAGAAATTTTGAGCCAACCGATTTAATGTTTCATTTGTTAACTTTATAAATTATGTACAAAATCCTGTTTTCAATAAATAAGTTGATTGGTTAAGGTTAAATTTATAATAACAGATTACTTAATATATTTTCATAAATGTTTTCTCTTTCTAATAAAAATATATTATTGTTAAAATAAAAAGTATTTTATCTTCATTTTATGAATAACTTATAATAATAATAATAATAATAATAGTAATAATAATCTTGCGTATCTATTGGACACACACACACATATATATATATATATATATATATATATATATATATATATATATATATATATATATATATATATACTCATTAAAAATATATATTTATATATTCATAAAAAAATATCTTATTTACTTTCATTTTTTTTCTTTTTAATGATTATTTCTTTTATTTGCATATTTTGTTATCACCTTTCGTGAAAAGCTTCATGAGCGCGTTCGAGGGACGTTCTTCTTTGTATAATTGCATTTGTTTATATACACTGCAGTTGACGTTTGCGGAAAGCGCCGCAGGCGTCGCCAGCTGCTAACGGTCATCGACTATAACAATGAGCGTAGACGGCAAGTCGGAACAATCCTGGCCGCGCATGACAGTGCCTACTGTCCGTGTAAACACATTAACCTCTCTGCATAACCACTTTCGCGATTGAGTATTTTTTAAGAATCCCCGGCCAGACCCAACTATTTTTATATCATTAGAACGCTGATAATTTCCTCTTATTTCCCTCTTATAGTATCAACTTTTTGGACAAAGAATCCAGTTTTTTCAAGTTCCCATAAGAGCCATGCTAAAAAGTGAATATTCAAATAGCTCGAGATATTAGTTTCTTAAAATTTCAATAGGGTCCTTAATAAGTGTTATAACTGGTAAAAATGTTAAGATTGTGACGGTCGGATACATATTTCGTGCGTCTATTTGCGACCTGCGTACAACCAAGCATTATTGGCGCTAGAGCGCGCCGATACGAGAGAAGGAGGAGTGAGGAGCCTCTTGCCGATAACCGAGGAGAGCTCGCTCTCTTTCCACTCGGGACCGTTGAACCAACGACAGCCTTCATCTAGCTCCGCCCAGAGTCCGCGATGACTCATGAAGGTCGCTATCCCAACGATTCACATCCTGGCGAGAGGTCGTCTAGCTAACGTCTGTACCTGGGCAGCTACGAGTGTCGAAGGAACCGACGTCGTAGAAGAAGTTCCTGTGGTCCCGGGGGGGGGGGGGGGGGTCATCGAGAGCCACGTCGCATCATCTTCAGAACGCGAAAAGTTAAGTTATGTGAAAACTTTGATAATGGCGATATATTGAGAATTTATGTAGAACGAGGATTTTATATGGGTATCTGGTTGTATTTACCGTTTTCTTTGATATGTGTCTCGCGTAATACTAGATTTACTGTTGCAATAATAATTTAAATATAAGCGTAGAAGACGAGGGGAGAACATGCGACGCGATTCTTCATAATGTTAACCCGTAGAAGTATGGATAGACTTCGCGTGCGTGCGTATATCATGAGATTAAGGTAACGTCCTATCTATGTGTTTGGTTACAATAGGAGTAAAAATTATAACTTTATATCATTATATTCATTTTGGAATATTCGTTACAATAAAGATAATTAGATACTTTTCTATACATATATGGTCTCTGTCCTATTATTTATATAATCGTACCTTTATCACTCTGTATGTATATCAGTTTATATGTCAGAATTTTACAAGATACATTGAATATTTTAGTGGATATAAATCAAATAAAATCTGACATTTTTATGAATAATAAATTATATCCTATAATCAACTTAAATTTAAAAAAAGAAAATATAATTGAAAGTCCTTTCAGATACATTTTATAAAATTCAAAAATATTAACTCTATCATCAATTTAAAAAAAAAAACTTTTATCCATAAAGGAAAAGAAAACAAAAAAATAACTAAAATAAAATATATACTTGATAATCTCCATTGAAACAAAGAAAATAAGGGTCGTACACATAGCATGAAAATACATTTTTCACGCGTTCACCAACTGAAAAAGACCTTTTGTGAGAAAATTTATATAATAACTATAATAGTTCTAATAAATAAAATATAACTTTTATATAGTACTCTGTTTAAAAGCTTTCTGTATGAGGTAACAAAAAGAAGTACACATAATTGTTCAAATTTCAATAATTATATGGAATCTACACGAAATTTCGAGCTCCCCGTATGGAAAAAAACAAATGTATGAAACCGTATACAGCCGTACAAAACTGTATAAAAACGTATAAAACCGGATCTAAACATTGGTTTTTGAACAACTTAATATGTTTTGATACGTTTTAATACGGTTTCATACGGTTTCTAACATTTTAATACAGTTTTCTACGATTTGAAACGATTTTATACAATTTCATACGGTTTTTTACGTTTTATAGAATTTATAAAACGTAAAAAACGTAAAAACGTAATTAAGTTTTTATAAACATAAAAACATAATTTATTTATTTTTCTATTTATTTTTTATTCTGTATGAAAATGTATTAAACTGTACAAAAATGTATGAAACCGTATAAAAATGTAATAAATTTGAAAAAATCTACGGAAATATACAGAAATATACATTTTTATACGGTTTCCTATGGTTTATTACATTAACGTTTTTACAAATTTGATATGGGAGAATTTCTGAATTGTAAGAAAATGTCTGAAAATGTATTAAACTGTATAAAAATGTATAAAAATGTATAAAACCGTATAAAACATGTCCAAAAACCAATAGAAAGGTTCATTTTTATTCGTTTTTATACGTTTTTCTACGGTTTCATACATTTATTTTTTCCATACGGGTCCATGTCACATGGAACAAAATGTCGACGACTCAAATAATAGTTACTTAAAACATATTTTAAACTATTCTACATATCGCCATTTATAATTGTTTACAGTGTCTTTCAATGGTTTATATTTTGATTCGCAATTCTTTCATAGTTCATACTAATCGTTTCCTTCGCTGTTTGATATTATTTTATTTACAGTTCATTTATAATCAATGATATTTTCTTTCACTAGTTACTTCAGAAGCCGATATACCTTCAGACCCGTTACTCGGCCGCGTCATCCTACCAGACAATAATGGCTTGTCGCGACATTCGATCCACAAACCGGCAAAATCGAACGGCTGCTCGAAACGCAGTGTCTTCGCCGTGGATCAGCTCACAGGCACGATATTCTGGGGCGAGAAATCAAGAATCGTGAAACAACGTCAAAAATCAAAAACGGTGATTCTCGAAGAGGCTAAACTCAAACCGCAGAGCATGTCGTTTGATCACGTCAACGAGAATCTTTACGTTGTGGACGAGGTCATCGGTACGTTGGTGGTTATAAGCACGCCGTACAAGCGTTCCGACGACGTCAAATATTTACACAGTATAGTTCTGATGGGCTTGGAACAACCCCGCGATGTTGTCTTGGATCCTGCGGAAGGCCTCATGTTCATTTTGCTGTCTTTAAAATCTGTAAGTTTTCCTGCTCTTCATACTTTACTGTGTCATTTGGAATTGTAGAGATCAGAAATATCATTGCACACATCATTATGTATAAAAATATAATGGGAGATTGTTTGAGATACAAAAGATTAAAATTCATTATTGTCTTAGTTATAAAAGCAATTTAAACAGGAATAGTATGAGAGAATTTCAGTAATTTTTCTCACAACTTTGCCTTTTAGAAAAATCTAACGGATTTTACTTGATTGAAATGCAAAAAACGATTTAAGTTTTTTAACTGTTACCGATATCAAAATTATCCTTCAATGAATGATTATCTACGTTTCATACAAAATATTCATTGCATTTTTTATACGCGAATAAATTATTATATACAGTAGAATTTAAGTAAAATTATATAATTTTCCAGTATTAGCGTTTTGCTAGTTTCAGCTATTTTGCAATATTAAAAATAATCTTTCGGGGAATCCCCTTTAATACAGGTTAAACAAGAACCATCCGCGTTAATTTATAAATTTACTAACTAACATTAAAAACGTAACTTTCAGATTCATAAAGGAGACATGGATGGCCGATTCTTAAACCGAATGATACCAAAGAAAAACGAACGAATCGACATAGCAGCTTTTACGAAAGGATTGCAAATCTAAACGGATCTATTGGATTCACGATATCGTCGCCATCAAGAGTTCTAACTATAACGGTGAAGAAGTGACTTCAGTCACGTCCGACACCGTAAACATAGTCTCCCTTACAATCCTCAACAGTCAGCTGTTCTGGCTATGGCCAGTCAACGGCCTCACGAATGCAACTCTCTGGTCGTGCGCGGTCATTACTTATGGCAAGTGCGGAAGACATGCAACACAATCACTGGACACGTTACATGACCCAAGATTTGTCACAGTAGATAACTCGATTGAGTTCCAGAGAGAAAACGTGAGTCTCTACGATATAGACGAGATCGATTGCGAGGACATCTACACGGAAAAAAATTTTCAGGACTTTTTTTTACCCTTTTTCGACGTTAGGCGCGCGAAAGCGGTTCCTCCATGCGATTTGGTACTCAGTCCCGAACGAATGGGACTCAGTGTCGTAAAAATGAGTAATAGATGTCGTGCGCGTAGGGAACGCTATCGCTTGGAATGGATCGACAACCTTTGCCTCGCGCAACAAGCAATGACCCAAGTATCCAACGGTCAATGTTTACAAATGATCAAAATGTCAACAAATGATTATTGATAAATTGACCCTGGTAGAAAATTAACCATCTTTTCTGACCAGTTCACTAACATTGGCTAGACATTTAACCATAAGTTACTCAATAATTAACTCGAAATCTGGTCAGAATCTGGTGGACAACGATTGACAGATGCAGTTCATAACCTCTAAATGCATTAATTTAAAGAAAATTTTGATCTCCAATATACTGACTTAACCTCTTTTTTATGCATGTTTATATATTTTGTGTAATGTATCATTTACATAAATATAACATACAATAAAATAGATGAAATAATGAATAAAATAATAACTAGAATGTTTTTTATTTTAATTTTAATGTAAGCAGGGAGGTGTATTGGACAAAAATAATTAAAAATATCTAAAATTTTTTTATCAGTGTTACGGGTCAAATGTAAATATAATATATATTATTTAAAATTGTTTAGCTTGATACTATTATAAAAGACTTTGTATTGATTCTGAAATAGTGTGTTATATATTGACCCAACTCAGTGATACAAACAAGTTAAAGGAATATTGGATTTTACATCAAATGTCCCCTGCATGAATGAAGAAAATATACTTAGAATTATTTTCAAGTAATTTATCACTACCGCTCATAATGTAAGCTAAGCTAGAAGTTTTGAAACCTATTTTATGCATAGAAAAAGCATTTTCAATATTTTGACTTTCGTATATAACCAACCGGACAAAGGCTTTTTATGAGACAAAGATTATATTCTTTGTATTTTGGTCATAGTTATGACTTGAAAAGGTTCAAATATGAAAATTTCCTTATTTCAAGGTTTTTTATATCTCTTATGTTTTTTTACCATTTAAAAATGACTTGTTGAAGTAATTTATTGAAGTTCAACTCTTCGAAAGACATTGACTCTCATAATGTAAGCTAAGCTAGAAGTTTCGAAACCCATTTTATGCATCGATAAAGCATTTTCAATATTTTGACTTTCGTATTGTTACACTCACACACACATACAATAACTAATAATAACCATAATTACAAAAGAATAACATATAACTTTATTTAAGATCATAAACACACACAATAAAACATGTTATCAACAACAACGTCTCGAATCAACTAACTCGAATCGAGAACAACAAACTAGTCGCTTGGCAACGCTTTTGTTCTTATATTCGATGATGGTAGACGAACACATAACATTATTCCCCCTTCTTTCAGATTGTTGTCCCGACAATCTTAAGATCAAATGAAAGAGAAGGCGTCTTCTTCAAGCGGGCTGATCCTTCGCACACGGCCAAAGGGCCCGTCTCTTGAATTGGTCCATCTTGAATTCTTGAAAACATCTTGAAATCTTTTTGAAATTGTCTACTTTTAAGCGGGTTGATCCTTGACTCATCCGGGTATCTTCATGTCATTATCGGTGGGTAGAGTCTTGTTGGTAATTCTTGGACACATGTGGAGGATTGGCATGCCGTGGTACCTCACCTCTGTCCCTGCTCTGGCAGTTGCCCTGTGTCTCACGGGAAAAACCACGGCTCAAAATAACCGTGAGCAGAGCAGAAGAAATTATCTATCGTGGTAAGTCATCATTGATCAAAATGAATGATCTTCTTTTTGTGTGTTTTGGTGTCTTCTGGATGCAGAAAACGACATCATTGATCTTCTTAACAGACAGTTTCCGAACATAGCTTCCATAATTTGAATATTCTTCTCTTTCGGGAGGATATCCTCGAATAAAATCCAGAGGAAGTCTCAAATCAGTCCCGGTGTACATCTCCGCTGGAGTGGTCTCAATTGTTGAGTATACTGATGATCTGTAAACTAAAAATACACAAAGAAATCAAACGATCCCAATCTTCTTGGTTATCTGATATATATATTTAGATAAGTATTCGAGTATCGTCTTATTGTCTTTCTACCTGATCATTCGGTTATATGTGTAATGGTGTGGCCCTAGTTTTTCGAATTTCTAGCAGGTTGAACAATTTTTTAACTAGTTTAGAGTCAAAGTTACGACCCTGATCGGTGTGAACTTAAAGAGAAAGCATATATATACGTATACACAATTGCAATTAAATTGAACTGATTTAAATACTCAGAAAAAAGCGACGTACTATCAGTTGGTTATCATAAATATCAGATTTTACGTTATAACCGAATTTTCAACAAGTGGTCTCGTGTTTCCAAATGAATTATCATCTAACCTAATACGCTGTGTGTTCTTGTTACTCGTGTAGACTACGGAGGTTATTGGTGTTGTTTGTGTATTCGAATGTAGGGTTGTACTCATCTGATTTAATTTTAAAGCTCCAAGAGCGTTTCATGAAGAAGAATAGGCTGGAGTACACCGACCGACGGTGAGATGTCAGCGTCGATGAGTCATCGGAGTCATCGGTCATCATACGTGTATCAGTCCCCAAGCGTGCGCCACCAGCCGCCAAGCGCATGCCATCAATCGGTGTCGGTAGTATTAGCCGCAGCAGTTTCGGCAGCAGAAACTTCGGCAGCAGCCCGTGCTCCGGTCTTCGATCGGAAGGGCACACGCAGCGGTGCATGCGTCGTTTTTCCTTTGCTCATTTTTTAAATCCGCCCATTTCGTCCCCAAAATCCCGGACGAACTTCCAAAATGTTACACTCACACACACATACAATAATTAATAATAACCATAATTACAAAAGAATAACATATAACTTTATTTAAGATCATAAACACACACAATAAAATATGTTATCAACAACAATGTTTCGAATCAACTAACTAACTCGAATCGAGAACAACAAACTAGTCGCTTGGCAACGCTTTTGTTCTTATGTTCGATGATGGTAGACGAACACATAACAGTATATAACCAACCGGGTAAAGGATTTTTATGATACAAAGATTATATTCTTTTTATTTTAGTCTTAGTTATGATTTGAAAAGTTTCAAATATGAAAATTTCCTAATTTTAAGTTTTCTTATATCTGTTATGATTTTTATCATTTAAAATGACTTATTGAAGTAATTTATTGAAGTACAACTCTTCGAACCAGAACTATGATTAAAATACAAGGAATGTGAGCTTTGTCTCATAAAAATCCATTATCCGGTTGCTGAGAGAAGATATTTACTTCAATAAATCATTTTTAAATGGTAAAAATCACAAGAAATGTAAGAAACCTTGAAATTAGGAAATTTTCATATTTGCAACTTTTTAAATCATAAATATAACTAAAATATGAAGGATAGGGGAGAGGAGGGCATGTGTGGCACCGTAACTTTAGGGCAGATTTAGATTAATATCTTAAGTATATCAAGAAGTTCAAAAGAAGAAATAATTAGATAAACATATTTAGAAATAGAATTGATAGTTAAAAAACACTGTTTTTTAATATATTCTGAATGATACATCGAAAAGTAAAACTCGTTGAAATGCTCTACGTGCCCCACTATGGGACATAAAGTGACGGATTTATTTTTTACAAAAAAGTTAAAATTGATAAGCTTTTTTTTTAAAAACGCAATAAAACGTAAATAGAAAATAGAAAAAAATTTGTTTCATTGTTATAATTTATTTTTTATCAGGTACGTACATGATATATTCAAATAATACAGTTTTTTTAAATTTCTCTATGTAACTAGTTAAATTAACTTAAACGAAATTTGTTTTTCTCTCTATAACAAAAAATAAATAATACTTTTTTTTACTGATCAGTCTGTAGTTACACAGATCACAATATTTTCGCCTTACATTATATGTAATAACTTTGAAAACTCATAAAATTATTCAACATTTTCATAATAAATTATAAAATAATATTTAACTTATATTTAATAAATAACATTATTATTTTCTAATGCTACGTTCAAAGGTGATTGAATACACTGAAGTGGTATAAAATTAGAAGCAGACGAGTGCATATTTTCTCAATAAGGATAAATACATTGAGCTGTGGCATCGTCTAATTGCCATATTATATTATAATTTTGTCTTCTTTTTGTACACCCGTACCATCACTTTATTGAACCCTTGTTATAAATTACTTAAGAGCTAATAAACTTATCTCTTGACAATTAAGCTACATTACTCACGTGACTAAGTAAAAGATTAGAATTTCATCAGCTGTTTGCTTCGTAAACCAGCCGCTAGTGGCGACGTGTGCCACGCGTGCCCCACTCCTGTGCCACGCATGCCCCACATCAGTACTTTATTAAATGTTAATAAATATTTTTGAAAATAATATTTCGAGTAAAAATCCAAATGGAAGTTGAAAGTTCGTATTGAGAACTATCGAATACGTTCATTTTGAATAAAAAATTATACATTTTTTTATCCCTGCCAAGCGAATATAAAATGAAAAAAAGGTGGCTTTCGAAGTAAGAATTTCAGATATTTATCATTTTTTTCATAATAATTTTTTTTATATTATTTTTACAGAAAAAAGAAATAGAAATATTCTTTATTTATACATAAAATTTGCATTTAAATATTTATTTATATTATAAATATTCGAGTGCCAAACCAACCCGTCGTGCTACGCATGCCCCGCTCTCCCCTATAAGCTTTATCTCATGAAAATCCATCACCCGATTAGTTACATACCAAAGGTCAAATACTGAAAATGTTTTACTGATGCATAAAATGAGTAATGTCTTTATGATACATTACTTGAAAATAATTCTAATTATATTTTCATTTTCACAATGAAAATTTTATGGTACATTAAAAATCATTGTAATTATATCTTTTTCATTACTGCTCCGCTTTGATATAAAATGGAGTACAACCGAAAAAATCTATTTACTAAAAAAAAACAGATTCATTATGCCTGTTGCATTCAGATAAGTGTTGCAGTGAGCATCATTATGTACACAGGGCATAACCTAAAATATAATGATTTTATTTGACCAGAAATTCGTCAGATTCTGACCAGAAACTGTCGCCAGCACGCGGGGTTTCTGGCCAGAATGCTCACCAATTACCAGAAAATTAAACATATTCTGGTCAACTTATGGTTAATTTTCTACCAGGGAAGTGAAAATGGAAAAATGGAATTTTTCTCGAGATATTTTCAATGAGAAAAGTTGTGTTCTGAATTTTCGATTTCTCGAATTTTAACTATATAGTATTAAAATTTAATGGTTCAAGAAGGTGTCTGCAAAATTTTAACTTTCTAGATGTCAAAAATGCTAAGTAACAACAATTTTTATAACTTCTAACAATCGGGTGGCTCGCGCTGTCTAATACACTTTGTCAGCCGTCGACGCATGGTCCTTTTGTTTGCAATTTTTCATAATCCTCGGCACTTAGAGAGCTCAAACTTTGCAGAAATCTTCTTTTACTATTAAATTTTAATACTATATAGTTAAAATTCGAGAAATCGAAAATTCATAACAACTTTTTTCGTTGAAAATAATATTTCGGGAAAAAGAGGTTATGACATATTTAAACATTTTTCATTCGTTTCTGTATATGCTAATAGACTCTGTAATAGTTTTATAAGTTGCAGAAGGCCTTCTAGAAAAGGCCAAAAAAAATTTGAAAGCAAAAGAATCAATGGAAAGGAAATGGTAGCGAGTTAAGTACGATTGTAGCCCAGTTCTTGCAACGCGTTTGCGATGCGACTATGGCTAAAACTGCCAGGCTCCCTATAGCAGAAACAGCGGATTTTTCTTTTCAGCGCGGGAAAGCCGTTCTCAGCGAGTTTCTGGTACTCAGTCCCGAGTGACGAGGGAACTGCTACTAAAATGTACAGTGGCGCCACAGCAATGAAATATAGCACTGGCAGCCAAACATATTTTTCCGTGTACTTGCCGAAGTCCAACAGTCATCGTAACTGTACCTGCCATCTGGATCGCCAGCTGAATGCCGACGGGATGACCTGTCGTGACGTATCAGATTTCGTCTTGTATCCATGGAAAACGTACGTCAGAGCATGCGTTCCAGATGCTGCACGGAATATTTCGGCCGACATCATTTGGCCAACTGACATCGGTCTGGAGAAGTACTTTTTCGATTATGATTTGGTCAACGATAACTTTTACTACGGCTTTAATAACACTATATATATGACAAAGTTGAGAACGAGTAAAGTCACTACGAAGGAGATTGTTGTACTATCTAGGAAGGACTACGAGTTTGTTTGTGATTTGGTGTACAATCCTTGGACTGGGAATTTATATTTCTCTATACTTAAAAGTATCATCATGGAGCAGTTATTAATAATGATAAATGTTGAACGTCAATTGAAAAAGATTGTGTTCAATTATCCATTTAAATATCGATTCTCAAAAACAATAGATTATTTCGGAGCAATTGAGGCAATACGTTTTTTATTTGAGATGACTCATAGTACAGGTATAATGGCAAATTATCCTAGTCTCGGTAAGCTGTTTTTAGTAACAGAAATAGCTGACAAAGAAGATTTATTTGGATTCTCAATGAATGGCACTGTATTACTAAAAGTGAATTTAATATTTAAAGTATTTACTGTTGATTATGAAACAAATAGAATTTATTAGTTAATGTACCTAAATAAATATAGACCCCCATTATATAGAATTGCACATACATTATATGATTTAAAAGATGAAAAAATCCTTAACGTAACAAATATCAACCGTATAATTAGTTCTTCAACGGTAATGTGCATTTACCATCAGTGGCTGTTCATAGCAACAGATAAAGTAATCTATCGCGTTCACAAGCACAACGGTGGAAATACAGACATCATTGCATCAATGTCATTGATAGACACGAAGTTCAGACGGATGACATTCATGAGAATAATTAGCACATCAGAACAGTTTTTCAATTCCAAGGATAATCCGTGTATTGTGGAGAACGGAGGTTGCGATCAATTTTGCTTTCCACGACCTACGTTGTCTTGCGGCTGCGCGGACAGATACACATCTGTCGGGAAGCGCTGCGTTTTGAATTGATTTAAAAACTGGTAATGAAAACGACGTTGAACAAAATTTTAAGTGTAAGATAAGACTGAAGGCATTCTTTGTATCTGGAAAGAGCGCAGTCGCGGATGTGCGTCAGTGTTATCGAAACAATGACGGGCTGTTACAGTCACAGTTCTGATAAAATCTCGATTAAACTTAACATATGGTTGTTTCTTCAAATAAGTGTAAAAATAACTTCAGAAACTTTTTTTACTGAAATAATCGAGATGGTTGAAATTTTGTTTTTTCTATCTAGTATTTGAGCTGTAAAATAAGAATCTGTAGGTAGTTGAACTTAATCATTACTAGGACGTAGTTTTTTCAAAGGTTAACGTGTAAAAAAGTCGACGGAGTTACATAATTATTATTAGATCAAAATGAAGGATTTAAAGTATAGTTATCTAAAAAGAGAATAATGAATTCTTCCTTTATAAAAATTTAATTTATTTATCAATAAGGGTGTATATATATATATATATATATATATATATATATATATATATATATATATATATATATATATATATATATATATATATATATATATATTATTATTTCTATTTTATATAAAATTTGTTACGTCGACGGAGTTACGCGGATTTAAAATACGCGATACATTTTATATATAGTTTTGTTACATTTTATATATAGTGTTGTCTATTAATCTTATTATTTGTCGTCTTATTAATTTTAAACTTACTATATCTGATGCAATAATACTTTTCAATGGCAAACTAATATTGTTTTTGTCTCTTATGTATCTTTTTAATATATAGAAATGTGCATTTATAAAACTCTGTCGACATTTTTTGCTTGCTGGAGAACGATGTTTGGCTATATATTTAAGTGCCAAGATAATTATTTAAATCTTCGGTAATTTATAATATGTTTTTCTGTAATAAAACAAGTATAAAAAAATTTTTCTCACTGTACAAGATATACCAGCTATACAAATTTTAGTTTTTGGTATGGGAAAGTCGACGGAGTTACGTTTTCAGCTCTTTTAACCTTTTATACTTGCAATAAAGAGAGCATTTTGTTATTGTTTCGCAGTGGTTTTATAGAAAAAGGGGTTTGAATTATCAGGTAACATTTTTGTTTTATTCAAAAATTGCAAATTTAAATGTGATATATGACTGAGAATGATATTTCCTTGTATTTGGAGAATCAGCCATACACAATCTCAGAATCGGTTATAAAATTTAGTTATTTGAAATACACATAAAAAGCTGTGCTGTTATAATATATTTCCTAAAAACAAATATGCGAAAACAAATTTGGTCTATTTTCTCTTTTCTTCAACTGTCGAATTTATTCATTATATCATTCTGTTGAAGGTATGCGCGCTTCCCGCGTGTGTGTCGAGTGTCTGTGTGTGAGTGAGCGCCCTCCCGTTCGCACTGCATGCGGCTGTCACCTCGAGCGCCACTTCTCCCTGAGCGCTGGACCGAGCGGACGTGTGCGAGAGAGTGAGAAAGACTTTCAATAAACTTAAACGTGTTCTTAAAGTTGTGTGATTTCTTTATTTCTGCATATCCTCACCAAGCATCCAGCCATCCAACACATTATTTTTTATTTATTAATCTACGAAGATTATTTTATAGATAAAGTTGATATTAAAAAAAGGTAATGATTCGGTGCACAAGCGTCATAGACAAGCGGGGCACGAACGTCATGAAAAACGGTGCGGCGGACCAGCACGAAATAGAACAGCTGATTGTTTAATCTCAAATTACGCCATAAGACTGCATCTTGGCTGTGAGCTACTTAGTTTATTTAAGTTAAATATTAAGTAATGTACAATAAACAAATGGTGCGTATTTACAAAAACAAGTCTAACAGAGCTAGTTGAATTAATTTTAGAACATAATCCCTGTAATTTAACCCGTATTTAATCGTGACATTCGTGCCCCAGCTATAAGACGCACGTGCCCCATCTATGGGGCAAATAGGGCATTTTGACACCTATAAACTTTTTAAATTTTAAAATAAATATACTCCACATAAGGTTTTTTAACTAAGAGGCATCTGTTTCTTGAGATATTTCGTTATATATTTCTTTTTTGTTAATATCAAAAACCTAAAAATTAATATTTAAATATCGCGGTAAAGTTAGGGTACGTGTCGCTCATACCCCACTCTTCCCTAACTGGACCTTAATGGTAAGCTTCCTGAATTCAAATTATTCTGGTTATAATTTCAAGTATATTAGATATTTCAACTTAACAAGGTGATTTCTCAAACTAGCTCAAGTTAGCTCTTCTGAAATTTCAGCATATTACGGATAATACCGACACTTACGCCTTCTTCCTTTTTCTCAATTCTCCCAAGAATCATTCAATCCAATGTGCATCATCTCAGGCCATCCAAGACCAACGCATCGTGCACCGCCACTTTGGGCAATCTCTCTTCGAGGCTAACCCAGTCGAGCTCTGGCTGCGTTCGATTAGTTTGTCCTTCCCTCCCGTCCCGCATTGTCCATTGATGAATGGCACGCCGATAAGCGCATTCCGCGCATGAAACTTTGCCGGCCGAGTTTGCACCAATTGCGCCCAGCTAATTCGGGGCCGCCCGGGCGCCGCACCTCAGCAAAGTGCAAGGATCCACCTTTGTCCGGGGTTCCAATTATGATCCTAAGCCTTTGGTTGGATATATTGACAATGTGTGTGCGTGTGTGTGTGTAATCAAGGCTCGTAATGTGGTATTTCATTTGACGATAATGATAAGATGTTGCAAATGGCATAGGGTTTCGTTGTTTGAATTGGAGAGGAAAAAATTGTTTCTTCTGCGTTTGTACGAGATACATGTAAGTCTTATGCTTTTGTTAACTTTATACTGAGATGTAATTAAATGTTTTGTTTTAGTAACTTCAAGGTATTAAATAGTTTGCATGCATTTATTTATTCATCTAGATAGAGGCGATTTATAATTTGTTTCTTTGTAAAAGAAGTAGAAACTAGAATATTATAAAGTGTTAACTGCAGAAATTTAGTATTGGTGCACAGTATTGCTCCTCTATTTGAAAAAAAAACGTGAATTTTATTGTTATAAAACATATTTGTTTCTGAAAAAGTTTGAGAGAAAAATTTAATTTTTTGAAGTACTAACATTAGACATAGAGAAGAGTTGCCCAGTGGTGGCACGCATTTTCAACATTTTCGGCCATAGCTTATGATAATATGGGTTAAAATTAAAATACCAAAAAAGAAAACGATCCTTGGAAGGATCCTTAGTGGGTTAGCTTTTTTTGCAATTATTACAATAATAAGAAGTTATTTGAAAAAATAAAAAAGTTGGTTTATCCCGATCCGTAAAAAGTTTTTCCCAGTTCTGGACAAATTTTTCAAGGAGTTTTGAGCAATAATAATCCTCAATACACAGGAATAAATGTCAAAATGTTTTAAAAGTATGCTAGAATCTTCATATTAATTAACGTATTATTATTATTGTTTTAACGGAAAATTAAAAAATGATAAAATCACGTTAGTTACAGTATATAATTGATATACATAGTGTAATTCAAGTTAAAAATTAATTTACTTTAACATAATTTAGAAAAAAATATGATTTATTTAGTTAGCATCACACTCAACATATGACAATATGTAATACACGACCAGTACTGGGCAATAATGGAGTAACCACAATAAATTGAGGATAAAAGTCATTTCATTTTAAATAATATTCAGACACCAAGAGGTTTTATGAACTCGGAGACTTGTTGATTTATTCCTGAAGGTTTAAAGAAGAAGTATAAATTATTAAAAGAAATATTACATCAACTATAGAAACGAAACAAGGACACAAAAATAATTTTTAACATTGTGATTGTTGTTACAATACTAAATGCTCATGTAACTTTGTAAATTCCGTATTTAAAATATCGGGTACAAAATATATGTTAAATAAAATATTTTACATCTAATCATATAGTTGTCAGATGCGAGAAACGCGTATGGCCACCTTTAGGCGCTAGCCATAAGTATGCAACTCTCCCCTATATGAATGTCTGAAGAATGTCAATAGATATGTGATTTCTTATTGCTAGTGTATCATAATCAGATTTTTAGATATTGGCTTTCTTTATATTTTAAAGTAGTTTGTTACAATCGTTTATAAATATTTTTTCGATTAACCACAATCTTCTGGTTGCATTGACATTTTTGTTCATGTACAAAATAAAGACATGTCTTTTATAGCTTCCATTTTATTGATTCTAAAACTAAAAGTAGTCCAAAAGTTGTTCTTTCTACTTCTCTGCGTAAACTGTTATATTTAAGAACGAAAACCAGACTGCAATTAAGTGCAATAAAAGTATGACCATTCATGTATAAATTATAAATTAACGCAAGTTATTGCACCTGCGCAATATTAATTATATTTGTATACTTGTATTAAGGACTTTTTTAGTCCAATTAATATACTTAATAAAAATAAAAAATAAAACCGTATTACTTGCAGGCAAACATAATCATAACTTCAAAATGAAAGTTTTAAAAATCGTTAATAATCACATTTCACAAAACGAAAAATCATGTCGCTTTCTTCGATGTCACACTAACCGAAGAAAATGGAGTTCAATATAAATGTAAATGCGGGCCGGTGGATATGGACACCTGCATACATATACAGTCTTAGGAAAAGGTACAACAGCAGCTTTCTTTAGGATATATGGGCTGCACTATCGGCGTTGAATATCAGTATTACTAAAATTATTAATAATTAAATGTAAAACCATATTTGCTACTTTTTTATTAAATAAGTTTAGAGAAATAAGTCAAATGAGCAATATAAGCTCCTAAAATAAGAAATCAGACGAAAATTTTTGAAGTATTTCGACTTTAAAAATCATATATCTTAATACATTTTTAATTTCATTCATCAAGGTACCGCATCTTCAAATTTTACTCGATTCTTGTTTTTTTGGTCTTATTTTGTCCAGGGGAGAATTATAAATAGACTAACTCAAAAATAAAAAATATGCCTTACATTTTAATTAAAGTTTAGTTTTATAAAAAAGGAACTCACTTTTTAAGTTGACTGTACACTTTAAAATGTTTATAATCTTAAATATAAAGTTAGTTTTTTTATTTTTGAGTTAGTGGGTCTATTAATAATTCTCCCCTGGATAAAATAAGACCAAAAAAACAAGAATCGAATAAAATTTGAAGATGCGGCATCTTGATGAATGAAATTAAAAATGTATTAGAATATATGATTTTTAAAAGTCGAAATACTTCAACAATTTTTATCTGATTTCTTATTTTTGGAGCTTCAACTATTGGTCTTATGCCCTCCTACATAGTTTTCAAATAAAAAAGAAAAAAACAACCCCATATAACAAATTATTGATATTTTAAATAAAAACTAACTTCTGATACCGATTGTATATCCAATACATCCTTAAAAACTAGAAGACGTCGTTGTCTTCTTCCTGGAGTACGTAGAAAAACAAGTTCGAAGATTCGGTATGCTTACAATAATAGGCTATTGCAAAACCTTCGAATAAAATAATCTTAAGATTATGATTGCGTTAGTTGTAATGTCTATTGTTACTAATATTTTAGAATACGGTATAAAGTTTTTTTAATGTTTTCAGATTTTTAATCATAATTATTTTAATTTTAAAAACTGAATTATCTATATCAATTATTACTGTGACATTTGTTTGGCCTTTCAGATTAAATAGGATGAATAAAATTACACTTACCTTCATTATTCGGACAGGAAACAGTAAAATAAAAAGAAGAATACACACACACATCGTAGTTTTCAATATATCATCTTTATTTTTATTTTAATAATTTAACGTTGATATATATACTTTATTTTGTATGGTAAACGCATATATACGCATATATGTACACATGATACATAAGTATATTATATTATACCTAGAATTTCACATTAAATTCACTGCCTCCTCCCCTGTGAATGTGTATATATATGTACAATAAACAGACCACATACACACGTACAAGTTCTTATGTCCCGTGAATACTTATCTCTATAACGTTACCCTCGCGCACCTCACATCTTACATTACATTATACCTAGGTATCCTAAACGAGGATGCGCGTGTCGTAATAGCGTCGAGTGGAAGGAACAGTTTGCATTTGATTATTACACACACACACACACACACACACACACACACACAATCTCTCACTCGCGTCCGTCGTAAAAAAGATATGCCACTGCGCCTGCCGTTGCGTCGTTGCGTTATGCGGAAGCTGACATGTTATTTACACAGTATATATGCCTATAGCCGCGTGTTACATTATTTTTTCCAAGTTGCGTGCGCTTATAATCGATGGTAGACTGCTGATGCAGTCCTTTGCGTTACAACAATACAAAAGTTTTCGAGATGGTAAATTTATCTTTCTTCAAATCATTATAAAAAAAGAATAATAGGAATGTGGTAAAAATGTGATTCAAAGTTCAAAGTATTTGGACCCTTACGGTGCTCGACAGAGTTTGTATGTTTGTACGCGAATATTTCAACTGGCAAACCCACCGCAGGAAAGAGGAACGAGAATGAGAAGTCGGGAGGGGAAAACACAGTCCGAAGCGATAAATCAATGAATCAGACATTTTTCCTTTATCCTTGCTCCGTCTTTCTTCGTTGTGTTTCCAGTATATCTGGTATCCAATCAGGTGATTCTATTATACGGCCATCGCTATTGTTATTTCGAGTAAATCAAACGTCAACTCCGTTTGTAAAAAAAAAAAAAAAATAAGCGTCCATCTTATAAAAGTACGAAACGGAAACAGTTGTTCGTGCAGAAATTAAGCGCTATTATTCTACTTTTTTTTGAAAATCCGTAAAAAAGAGCGTCACGCCAGTCTGCCAAGATTCGTGTCCAGTGCCGGTTTGGCACTTTAATTTTTTTTTTCACTCGGGTCTCGTGCAACTTCGGCGCAAAAGTAAATGGAGAGTAATACAGATGCGATACATATCCGTCCTTTTGAAATTTATTCCTTATGATTACCTTAAATATTACATCATTTTTTTTTCTTACACGCTACGTCTAGATTGTATTCTATACCATTGTAGTATTTAGAAAGTGTCTAGAGAAGGCAGATTATAAACGCAGCGAAGAATCTCATGAGATGAAGCTTTCAATCAATGAAATATATTCTTTTTTAAGTCTTAAGGAACAAAATAATACGTCGAGATGAAAAAGAAACGAAGGTGATTTTCTACAACGAAGGTAAGTAACTGGTCGCCACCTCTATTGAAAATTAACTTCAAATCTTACAGTTCAATATCTTTAAAAAATGTGAAGTAGATTTCTACTACACAACACTATAATTTTACTTATTTTGAACAAATGTAAAAATTTTGCGAAAATATAATAAAATTGTTTAATAACTTTTACAATCACAAAAGGAACGCTTTGTTAAAACTTCAAGCAATGCCAGTCATTAGATTCTTTTTAAACATGGTCGTAAAATGACACAAATAAAGGAATGCAAGGATAGAAAGCTGCACCTCATCAGAGCCTTCGCAGTACGTGAGAGACGGGAAAGTTATCTCGCCACTGTGTTCAGCCAGTGGCGCATAGAAAAAGGGGAAACGGGGGGCTTAAACCACGAGGGAAAATGGTGTTCTTTCTTGAGTTGGTTATCATCCTGAAGCCTGGACCACGATATTTGCGCGCGCGCATGTTTCTTAATATACACATCCTACACCCACTCTAATTGTCGACTATTAATGTATATACGTAGAAGCGTTTGACTTTACGATATAGACTCTTTTCAATAAAATATATGTCATTACGATGTATATAAACGTGTATATAGAATGTCAATTTTTTATTAAACTACTTAGTAAAAACGTTGGAAATTATAGGATTTTTGTTCCTTTGTTCGATAAAATAACGATCATTATAAATGATAGTAATTGTGAATTTTCAATTACTTTCTTAATCTCTGTACCATCAAAATCAAAATTACGTTAATCGTTTAGTAATCTTTGTAAATATAAGAATATACAATTTTATTATGATAATATTTTGTTAGTATAATAAATAAAAGTGTACTATACATTCTATATTTATTAATAAACATTTCAATTTTTTTTCTCTTAGATATATATATAGATTTGTTTTTCATATATTCACATTAATCTTAGATTTATTTATAATAGTCCATATTTTCGTACACGCTTTAATGTAAATTATAATTTATATGAACCTTGATTAATAAGAGTATATTAACAGGTTGATATTAATTTGCAATTTTTCAGCTAATAAAAAAATAAATAAACTTTCCTATAAAATTTATAACTTAGATATACTTTAGTAACTATTATCAGTTATACAAACAATTATGTTAAATCTAGAATGAAAATATACTTTTCATCATTTTACTCCAACTACAAATGTATAGTCAATCAGATTAATGCACATTAATGTTCTCATTAATGTGCATTGAGAAAAATAAATATTTTCACCTCAATTGCACCTTATTTCGTGAGAAAACTTATGATTAATCGAAGTCTTAATGTCAAACATAGATATCTTAGTTGTAAAAATACTATTTTGATAATTTAGCGAACTCATTTTCACTTTATTTGATATTTTGAAGGATAGCGTATTTATATGAAAAAATACGTTCGTGACTTCCATACACTTTCGATACGATTACAACAAAGTAAGTATAGACTTTATGTTATTTTTTTCTAGCATTTAGATTATTTATGCCTTACGTGCAAAATTACGAACGGGAGCTCGCGATTATGCAGTGTTAACCTGAATTTTCTCACGACATCTCAGCATCGTTAGCTCACTAATACGCAAACGTGTTTCATTTTCTTGGGAAACTTTTTTGAACATGCCATAGTTATGAAGTGTACAATTTAATCGGAAACTTTAGAAACTGTTAATGAAGTAAGTAAGATTGTAACTTTTTAAGAAGATTAGAAGATTGAAAACCCTTTTTAAATCTACATACACCATTTTAAACGATACTCATTATAAGAAAACGAAGGAAGCCGTATTTTTTATATATGTTAGATATAACATTTTAAAGTGACATCAACAATATTAAATTGTCTTAAAAATTTTGTGTTAATTGCTGTCGGAAGAAATACTCAAACTTTCAGTGTAGATGACATCGGAAAAACGAGTAAAATAGCTAAATTAAATTATTTTTCTACGGGCGCTTTTATACGAAAGTCTTTGACATTAATTAAATTACGTTTTGACGCTCGTGGAAAAGAAAATTGTATAAAAAAATAGATATCAATATATTGAGAGTCATTAAAGCTAATATCTTATTCAAAATATTTTGTCGTTGATCAGTTGCGCTAACTATAACGCTTGATACGCGAAAATTGACGGCAAAATACATTTAATCAAGAGATACACGAATTATTAATCTTCAGAAAGCATGTAATATTTTAAGTTTTGCTTAAATATACATTATTATGGTATAATAAGTAAGCCCTCTCAATTACACTTAGACCATTTCACTTCGATCATGAAAAATGTTAATCGAAGCTCCAGATAAGTTATAATCATTTGCTTTGACCCTAAACTGACCAAATTAATGAAAATATAAACCGAGTAATAAAAAAATTAAACTACGAAACCTCTTAAATTCTATTTTCAGCCATGGTAATAATCTAATGACCGAGCGCTCACTTGTCACCACTGCACTTTATCACCTCGCTGGACATTTCACGACCTTTCAGCCTCGTAAACCCGAACCAGAGTCGCCGCTACAGGGCGACCGTCAAGTTATCCACGCGCGACCGCGTAACCCCCGCGGACGCCTCAACGGATGAACTCATTCCCTCTAAAAGCACCCCATCGTCCGCGAAAACAAAGCGTCTATAGTTTTAACGATCAATCGATAGCCGCGACCAGCTGCGGAATCGTGCGCGAAAATAGGACGCGCGAGACGTGTTTTTATTTGCTACCGGGTGAATTGATGGCTTGTTTCGGACCCGAAACCCTAGCGGTGCTATGTAGGGACTTTTTTTTTGGAGGTGAAATTAATAGGGGAAGTGTGGTGGTTTGTGTTTTTTTCTATCACGAGGGGGTCGAGCTTAGTCATATGGAATTGTTCGAAATGTCGTTGTACCGTGCATCGAAAATAAGATTTGTAAAGTACCAAATATATAAAAGATAAAGTTAATAAATATTGCATATACACTTGATTTTAAATAAAAATTATTTTCATAGAAGTTTTCTTTACAAATCATATTAATGTTTTGTAGAAATAGAGTATATATTTTACAATGTTTACGAAACAAAAGTCAATACACCGATTCTCCAGAACAAAACTAAACAGACCTCTGCTGAATTATAACAGACGTCTGACGAGCCTGAGCAATAAAAATTCTCGCGATCGAACCGTCGATTCGAACACTCGGGAGGTCGACTTACCTGAGCGACGATATAACTGAATTTTCGCGGTCTGAAATCCGAGCTTAATTCCATTACATAATCGCGCGGCTGCCCTTTTTGTAGGAACGCGAAATTTCCCCTCCACTATTTTCGCCTTGTAAATTGCGTAAAGGAGGTCGGTTTTCGCGATTTGCAAGGAAGGTTGAAGTATAGATGAAATTAGAACACGATAAATTTATTGAGCTACGAATATCAAAAGCAGGAAAAGAAAAAAAAAATCTTGTATATGAAAGATTTTATTTAGGGACTATGAAAATAGAAATTATATTTTTCTCCATTAGCTGCAACTTTTTATAGAGAATTTTATAATCATCTGATAGTACCATCGGTTGCATACTTATAGTGTATTAATTTACGATCAGTATATCAAGGAGCGCGGGAGCGCTCCGAAGGCAAGTTATAGAACAGCCTTAGGACGACCGCGCGATGATATACATTGAAATGGGTGCCCGAGATTTTGAAATATTTACTGCAATTTTCAACGCTTTTATATTAACTCGAAAAAAATAACAACATGCTTTATATAATAATCCTTGAACTTGGTAAATTTAATTTTAATATATTTTCTTTCTTTACACGAATTGTAAACTTTTTACTGTATTTTCTCAACCAATAGTTGGAATATTAAAATACTAATTTAAAGCGACTCTTGAAATCATAAAAATTCATGACAGAAACAAATATTGTTTCGAATTTTGTTCGTCTATTCAGAACAGCCATGAATACAGCCATACTGCATGACTTGTCCCAGCATAAAATATGTACGAAAACTGCATGCACCAGATTTTTAAAGATGCAATAACTACGTTGCACACTGTAGACTGAAAATTTTAATAGTAAGGACTTATCCTTTTTTTAGTAGTTTTACGAAAATGCGCAATTTTATGAAAATTTTAGAAACTGAAACTGGTGCTATTGAATTTCTAAGAATATGAGTATATTTTATAAAAAAAGAATTATGAAAATATTAAAAAAAGGTATAGGATTGTAAGTTGTTATAAAAATGACTCAGCCCAGACATAAAAAAAAATTAGAAAACGATTATTTAGGAAAAAACCAAACGTATCTTTTATCGTTACCCGATTAAAGAATTATAACTTTTCATCGAAGAGCGTCCAATAGCGTAATGACAACCCAACTACCTATACGGGAAACTTTAATGAGAAACTCGCTCGCCGCGCGACTTCTCAACTGCGCTATGGAATCGATTCTACACGTCTCGCATACGAACACACGTACTTACACACAAATTACGATTACATTAACGTTATGGACCCGTTTTCGAACCACTGCGCAATTGCATATATAATATTATATAAATGCCGAGAGAGACGCGACATTGGAGTTTCGAAGTAAGCGAAAAAACGCGGCATTTTACACAGTTGATTAATGAAAGACGCTCGTCCATTTTTTTTGGTGTAATTTGCCTTTACGCGCGAAATATAGCACTAGCAGCTGCACATTTATTAGGTTCTAATAGTACCTCGAATTGGGGTGCACGAGGTTTCGGCGATTCTTTTTCGCGGTCCTTGCGATCGGGCGGAGATGCGAGTCGTGTGTAAAGAAAGATGGTAATATTTACTTGGAGATTATGGAAGGATGAAATTTAAGAAAAATTAATTCAGCGAAGTGAAAGATAAATTTATCCGAGGCTGTGAAGTAAAAGTAGAAGAAAAAATCATTTCTTAAACAGTTCCTTTCTCTTGTACTCTCTTTACGTATGTAAACGTTGGCGAATAAAACCATTTTTTAAAGTTTGTTAAAATATGAGAATTTTCAAAAACTTATTAAACGAACGAGGTTAACCAAATGAATATTAAATTTTATATAATTAGTGGAAATAAAGTCAAGATTTGGTCTGACATTTTAAAATGAAAATGGAAAAAGATATTATTTTATTCCAACAGAAGTAAATTTTTGTCTGAATTGTAGATTTTATGGATTCTTCAAGTTCACGTCAGTTTTACAAGTTCACATCGTTATCTGATGTAGATGGAAATGGTAAGATTAATTATCCCGATTAATATTTTATCTTGAGCGTATGGGAATTCTGCTTTGTTAGTAATTAATATCCTTTATTCCTTGAAACGTATGTTGGAAGAGATCCGAATAAATTATTGTAATTCAGAAATGAAAATATTATGCCATATTACTGTTGTTTACCTCATAGTTGTACCGGGAACTCTTATGAAATAAAGCAGTAAATATTGATAATTATAATCGTATAATGCGAAAATTTGAAAAATATTTTATATTCCCAGAATTGCTGGTTAATCAACAACCCGCTTTTATGAACAAATGTTTGAATTCTTATAATACGTAAAATGATTCTTCTTCACATTTTGATTGATTGGCAAAAAAAGCGAACTGTTCAGTCTTCAATATTCTGTATTCGAAAAATAAAGCGAAATAAAAATAAGTATAAAATAAATTCCGAAATATATATGCCCCATAGTATATCAAAGACAGTTCATTCGAAAAATGAAGAATAAATATTTTTTCAATAAATGAAATTTTTTAATAATAAAAATAAATTCACAAAAATGTATACCCTCATGGAATATCAAAGGTAGTTCGTTCAAAAAAATAAAGAATAAACACCTTTAAATAACTGAAAGTCTTCAATAAATAAAACCCAACTTTCATATAAAAATTCATACACTTCAACTTTTATCATCCCAGAATAACAGGAACACTGCAGACATTTCAAAACAAAAGCAACGAATATCAATGAAATTCAGCTAAACCTCCAATACGACGCAATAGTATCTATAACCATCACGTCTTCTTACTCCCCAAACAAGACATATGAGACCTAAAGCCCCGCCGCCAGCAAATAATGGAACAAGACTTTTCCTCGGATCCCTCGCAGAATTCATCCTCTATAACTTTCCTCTTCCACTCCTCTACAAGAAATATTCGCGAGGGATTCATACGCTGACTGGCTACTCGAGCCTAAGGCGAATCCTGACGGGATTTGGGAGCAATTGACACGGCGAAGGAGAGACACTGAGAGGGATCTCTTATCGTAAAAATAGAATTGCGTTTTCGAATAAAGACAAGTGGACAGGGCGAGAAAATCCTGCTGGGGCTTTATTGAGGTAAAGGATGACGGTCACAAAACCGCCGAAGTAACCATTTTCCTTTCAATAATTTCAACTTTATTCATCGTTTTTTCAAATATTGCTTATCTTCTTAAAGCCTCCGTGCGTTATAGCACGAAAAAAATCGGAATGATTCGAAGGGAAATAATTACTTGTATGGTTCTGTGACTGTCAACGCGTACCTCGATAAAGCCCCTGGAAGGTGAAAAGGAAGAGGATGCGGAGCGATGCAAGAAATATGTGAGAGGGTGAAGATACGGTTGTCTATAGCGAAGATTTACACGAATCACGCGTACTCCTATAAAATTTTTATAGGGAACTTGTGAAACTGATCCGAACATTGAGAAGTCGGTAAAAATTCAAGTGTTTCTACTTTTAACGCAGAATCTCAGATCAAGTCTTGACTTATCTACTTATTTTATTAAATTTTTTGTACGTTTGCTTACTTCTATCAATTTGATATTCTAATTTTCTATAATTAATTTCTTTTTATTAAACAAGAAACAATTTTTACATTTAATAATGATCAAATTAATTAAGAAAAACACAAGAAATTTCATTTAAAATTTAAATCGTATTTCAACTTAAACTGATAGAAAACGTTTTTATTCTACATAGAAAAGTTCTGATGAAAATCTGAATTATTGATTTATTATTATAAAGTTACCATTAAAGAAAATTACGTTTTTAAAATTATTTAGAGATTAAGAGCTCCGAAGTATATCTTGACATCTCCACAATTATCAATAAAAACCAAAATATTTTTGACGCAGTTTGTTCTCAATTTTAAAGCCACAGATGATCGCAAGGACTCGCCCCGGTAAACTTTCACCCCCAATACTCTACACACTGTCGAAGAAGGATTGCTCGGGATCCCGCAATAAAATGGCACCCGACGCATCGCGACGTAACATCGTTAGCTAATTGATACATTGATAGCCTCTACTTACACACAACTCGTACACATTTGATTATAATTTACCTTTTCATATACACATTGCATATGTATATATGTATCCTTGAATAATTGACATTTTCCCGCTGAGTATCATGTCGCGAACCCGTTCACTCACTACCGCACGCGCGCAGCTGGGTGTACAAAAACTAGTCTTCGTCCTTCTCGTGTCAAATCCACATATACGCGTGCACTTTTACACCAACGACTCGTACGCGCAAGCTAAAAATGTTAAAAAAGGAACGGAAAGTAAAAGATGTGTACACTTGTTTGTATATCTGAAAATATTCGTCATCGTTACTACTACTGTATTTCACTGAAAAATTGCATTACGCATACCCCTTCTATATGATAATTTATGATCGACCATAATAATCACGTAATTATACACCTATATGTACCGTATATTGCTTCGCGAAAGATACATATACAAAAATCGATGTCGCAACCCGCACTAATGCCCGGCCTATATAAACCGACCGAAAAAACGCAAAGATAAAGCACGCCCGCAATTATCGCGGCGCGTGTATACACGATACTTCTCTATGTGTATATATATATATATATGTGTGTGTGCGCGCGTGTACTCGTAAAATCGATTCGGGAATATTTTCAGGCCTGCGGCGCAAACGCCCGCGTTCGCGTGCCGGGGGAGAGCGATCGATACGTGCAATTCGCTAAAATGCCAGCTCCTTGCAGCGCTCCTTATGAAAAATCATACTTTTCGTCCGCCGTGTAGCTGTGACTGTTATTGTTGTTGTTGCTGTTCTTGTCGTCGTTCGTTGTATGGAAATAAAGGGCTGAAGAATTGTATATATATGCATCGACGGTAAAATCAGGTATATGGGACTGAAAAAATCGGCAGTTGTATACAAATGTTAATCTAGTAGATATATTGTTATCTCTTACAAATCATAACGTTTCATAGTTAATTCTTCCTTTCGCGTTGAATTTTCATCTAACATTGGTACTCTTTAGTCGTTGGAAGGATTACCATGTAAATATGAATATCAATAAACAAATCACTTAGAAAACAATGACACTTATTTTTGGGTAAGGCATTCGAAACTCTGTTAATAAACTATTAAAAATCACAACATCGTTCCATGACAGAGCCATATTCTCTTTTCGTATATATGTGAAGCAAACGATGCTATCGATTCCGAAAAAACCCGTGCGTAGAAAAGGCGCACTACAAAGCCCTCGAGCGCCGCTGACGGTCATTGGAAAAGTCATAAAGTCGTAACGAAATCACGTGGCAAAAACATTCGAGATTTGGAGAAAAGTTGAGGCGTTCGATTTTACTGAAAACGTATTCTAAATCTATTGGATATGTAAAATCACATTTTCTGGATATAAAAAAGCTATTGGTAACAACGTGATAAAGTAATATTATTGAAATGTTTGCAGTATGAAAAACGTTTTTTAAATCTCTAATAAAAAGATCCACTAATTTTATTAGTTTCACAATAATATTTTCTTCAATTTTTTGAATTCTTTTATTTCAATAAAACTTATAAAATTCGAAACTGTCCACAAATATTGTATCAGTAATATTATAGTATTGTTACAACATTACTAACATAACTTAGCGATAGCTGGTGTCAATGTATACTTTACAGCACGTTACAAAGATGTTTCAATCAAATAACTGAAATATTAACTTTTCACATCAAATTTGAAAACCATTTACTCGCCCAGATACTCTCCCTACACTGAGAAAAATGATGTATTAAAAATTACTATAATACATAGGAACGTGGGGACAAATCTCAAATACCAAAATTTTTACTATATTTTATAATAAAAATTGATATATATACATAATAAAAATTGCTATGTACATAGTAATTTTTACTATAAAATGTAATAATTTTAGTATTTGAGATTTGTCCCCACGTTCCTATATATTATAGTAATTTTTAATACATCATTTTTCTTAGTGTACAACATTTCTCAATTATTTCAGCATAATAACGCATCAACAATTCCATCACATTATTTCACCCCGTGACCTTAGCAGCCGACTTTTTCCAATGGCCTCACACGCTCGCGCGTGTACATGTGTGTGCACTTCAATCACGCCGCACGTGCGAACTGCCGCGTGAGCTCGTACACGAAGAAAGAGAGCTTGCGATGAAAGACAAAGGTGTTCTCGCTGCCACTTCGCCACCTCGCGCAGCGTGAGGGAGAAAAGAGCCGCGAGAAATCGATATCGCTTCTCAAAAGTGGAGTTCGGTGCGGTTATTCGAATTGACATTAGAAGTGTTCGGGGAATTGGATGATTAGTGAGTGGGTATAAGGTAAATTGATGGTAAATTTGTAGATCAAAAATTTATCGTTATCGATCTCTAAATAGAAATTATGGGATTGATTTTTTGAATATCGATTTCTCGCTGTTCTGGAATCATAATTTTTCGTAATCTGTTCGTTTGGTTGCATTTTCTCACTTGCATTTTGAGCTGGTACATAATGGTTTATAAAATAGAAAATAGGTTGTTGGTAGTGCTAAATTCTATATAGCGTTTAATCTGTATACCAATCACAAAATTATTCATCAGTATATTTTGTAATGACGTGTTAATTATTTCCCTTTATTATTAATAATGCAAAACAGTTTGTAAATATTGCACAAATTATAAGATAATTGTTTAATCATTCAGATTGCAGCTTAAATATTTTAATCTCGTTATATGTAGGACACTTAATTTCAGAGTACACTGCCTAACGCAAATTTAAACACATTTAATCTGAGTCGAGAATAATTATCATAAAATATATTCTCTTAGTGTGAAAATAATGATCCTCAATTTCATGGTTTTCTTGGGTATACTTTAAAAATGATTTTGTAAATTACCCAAGATGAAAATTTTACATCTTCAAAGCTCGTAATTGGACCTTTTTAGGGAAAATTTACCATTTAAGTAGCCAGTTTTAATCAGAGAATAAAACGTTTCTGAACAAGCGTATAATATAAGTCCCAAAAATACAATTCCTCGAAAAATACAGAGAAATAGACATACAACAGCAAAAAACATCTCGACCAGCTCGAACTGCAAGCCCACCCCTAACTCACACACGCACACACTATACCAGCCACACACACACACACACATTCTTGATCCGGCATCACAGCTCGATGATGTCGGGCGCGCGGAACTGCACCTTGCTCGAGTACTTACTCTCGGCGACGATCTGCTGGTCGTCTTCAGCAGCAGCAGCAGCAGCCATGGCTTTGCGCGCGGCTTCGAGAGCCGGTGTGGATTCACCGACGCCATGGGGTTGCTGCTCGCTGTCCTCGTACTCGTCCTCCTCCTCGACCTGCTCGAGGATCTTGTCCTCGAGTGAGATGTCGTGACCCCGCGGCTGTCGGTTACTATTCACGGAGGTGTAGCCCGGCCCGGGGGGCTCCCTATGGCGCAGGGACTGTCTTGGTTATTTGTATCTGCGGGAGAGAGAGAGAGACAGAGTGACGAAAAGGGCGAGGTTGAAGGAATAGTTGAGAGTTGTTTGAAAATTTGGAAAAAAGTTTAGTTCGTTAATTTTTATAGTAGCTGTGTGATAAAATTTCGAAAGGGACAATACGGAACGCAAGAAATAAATTTGTAAATCCTAGCGTACACGATTTTTCAATGTTTCCGAAAACTTATGGGTATATTATATAAAATTCTAACTTGGATACTTTGTGTTTTAGTTACGAAAAGTTTGAAATGTGAGTCTGAAGCGGTTAGTATATTTTCATCCCTGTACAATCGATTTCGAAAACTTATGCAGCATTACGTTTTTATTAACTTTATCAACTGCCTATATGACTTGTCAATACTTTTCATTGTGAGATACAATATTTTGCAACTCTAATAGCAAATTTCATTACTTTTTCTTATACTAAAATAAATACTTCTGGAATCGATTGTACGAAAACCTCTTACGCTTAGTACTTCGACGGAAACATGCTAAACTGTTATGTATTCCTCACTGAAGTTTCGTTAACGATTTAAATGTACTATATACCACGAAGTAATTGGTGCAATTACATGATCCTTGCGTAACCAATGATATTACGTCTTTAACAATTTAATCCAATTACGCGATAAATTATAAAATTGACACTTTAGTGCGAACATTATACTAAATCTTGTAAAACTGTTGACTTTGGTAAAGTTGTCGATTATGTAAATAAAGGTAACTCTTTGTTAGTGTATAAGTACAATTTTTTATAATCCCGAACATTTTCGAAAGAATAACTGAAATAGCTTCCACTTGACAGGGTTCAAAAAGTTCATTGACATCTTTTTTCTCTATACAGCATAATGTATAGTTCTTAATTAAGAAAATCATTCTTTATCTTGTACACATAAATTATCACATAGTTTGTTGTATGAAATATCACATAATTTATAATGTAACCGTATGTGATGTATTATCACGTAACTTACATGATTAATTAGATGCAAAGAAATTTGTCAAAATAGTACACGTGATTAATCACGCCCGCAGCACATAAATTAAGCGATACACCATACGATTTATTCTGCGCTAATTTCAAATTCCGCATTTTATTTTCTTGATTTAAAGGGAACATGAATTTTTTCAATCATCTTTCGGAATCCCACCTTATGGAAACTATAATCTTAGGATCTAAACTAATAATAATTAGTGATAGAAAGAGAACACTAACAAGTACCTTTCTGGCCAGGGACACGCTAGAACTCTGCAGAAGAGGAGTCCCAGGCCTGTTACGACGCTCGCGAAGATGGCCACGTAGACGATGCAGAGGTGCGTCAGGGAGAAAATGTACAGGGTCTTGTGGCACCACTGGTTAGGCTCGAACAGCGTCGGCGCGTAGTCCGGCCACAGTATGCTGAGGATCCAATAGTTGCCTGGAAATTAAAGATTTAAGGGCTGTTGAGACTTAGGTAGGTTTGCACTGAAATATTCTGTTGATGTATGATATATTAATTTGCAATTACAATTAAAACTTAAGAATAAATGATGTATCCAAAGACAGCGTCTTAGAAAAGTTTTAAACAATAATATCTGGATGTAGATACTGAGGAAACTAGATAATGAATTATATTAATATATTTATGTATCTAGATAAATATGTATTCCTTATTTTCTTTTTATGTTTTTTAGGTGGACAATTAGCCAGTCTTTTATGTTAGTTTCTATTTCTATCGAGATCGTTTTCTAAAAGATGTTTCTCTTTATCTAGATATACATCAAGTTTGAAAATCTGAATGATCGTTTATTAGTTATAAAAAATGAAGCAATGAGAAACTTGTAAGAATACGTAATGTTATTATCAGAGTTCTGAACGAACTTGACTAATGTATTGGTTTTCAATATAAGTCACGTTAAAAATTCATTATGATTGGCTCTCTTTTGTCAGTTCAATAAGTGTAGTAACGAGAGTTTTCACCATATTTGCATAAAACTTTAAAACTAGTTATCTCGTAAGCATGTTAAACGTCCTAAACTTGATATGTCGGTCAAAACTTTTACTAAATATTTCTATCAAATGAGTAAAATCAATTCTCACGATTAAATTCATTTTTTTAGTAATCCCGTCATTAATAATAATTGGAGTGAGCATTTTCAAAAATAAAAATTTCAATTATGGTTTCCTTAGCATTTTATAAAAATTTGAAATGAGCTCATTAATTAAACGGTGTATTATCGCGTTCTAAATATAAAACATATGTTTATTTCGCAGAGGAATACAGTAATTTCAATTCTGATGTACTTGATAAGTCGTCAATCTGGAGCTGTATCATGTAATATTTTTATTCAAATTATTTCGCAGGTACTTGGAAGATTGCGCGATAACCAACCACAAAATGACAGAGTAAATTTGAATTTATGAATTTTCCTCTTGCTGAAATAAAATTCTTAATAAAAGTTTAATCAGTTAACCATATTTAGCACACAAACGTATTTATAGAACCTTACTAATAAGAAAGTTATTAGATTATTTAAATATTAAATTATTAAAATAATATATCTTACAGTATTTTCTGAATGAATTGTTATCCTAAACTAGCAAAATGAAATATCAAGTAGTACTATAGCTAAAACATTTTTTTAATCGACATTTATAGTTCAAAATTCTTCAAAAGTTCATTCTAAATCAACGATAACAACTATTTAAACAACATTTCGGGTTTGTATTTGATGTATTTTTACTAAGTTGTATACTCTAAAATATATAAGATCTCCGTTAGCACTCTTCATTTAGTTACTTTATTTTTTCTTTCCCTTTTCAATAGTGATTATAACATTTCATGCTATTTGATCTTAAAATATAAATATATATTTAGTATCTATCGTTTGGCTACATATTTCAACAAAAACCTAAGCTATCCACAAACAACTCAATTTTCCACACTGACAAATGTAATCATCTTACCTCCACCACCAAACTACTCCCAATTTCCCACCATTTCCAAGCCAACCAATCATTCACTACTCCAAAAATAATTCGAATTTACACCACTCACCACCGCTCACATCGCGATCAAATTACCATTTCCACCCCAACACAACGAGACAGAGGATCCTTCTCCGAGTCCTCCCGCATTAATTATCCCATCCGTCACGGTTGCCCAAAATACTTCCACTCTCGTGTCCGCGCATCCAATTTTAATGGAGTCGCGCGCGCAGTAGTAACAGCTCGTTAGCGTCAGACGCGGCGGGCAAGCATCCCGGGCCGAATCGATACACGCGTGTCCTTTTACTGATGTATCGCCCGAAGGCCATTCGATATGTATAAGCCTCGCCCAGGTATATAAGGTAATTAGGTTGTTTTCGGGATCGGTGAGATGGGATGCGTGGAAGGTAATGGAAAAGGTTGTTGATTTGGGGATGGAGATTTATTTTTGGCGACAAGGTGGGTGAACTCGTGAGGGGATAGGATGCGGATTATTGAAAAGAGATGTTGGGATGGAAATTGGAAAAAGTTTTTGTAGAAGATTAGGGTCGGATTTGTTTGAATGATTGATGAACTTTTGGTAAAATAAACATTAGATAGCTTGACCATCAAAAATCGTGTACTAGTAAGTATCCGCAAACACTTAGTAGTATTTTTTGCAAGTTACATTAATACAAATACGTTATTTTCTTTTTCAAATCCTATCTAGATGTATAGATTCTAGTAACTAACAACGGGTTGCGTTTTCTATTTTATATTTTAAGAAGACAAATTAAAATTTGTTATGATATCTGTACTTCGACAGCCACCTAATGGTACTTTCAGATAAGATTAAAGATAATTCCAGCCCATAAAGTGGCCACATGTACATGAAAAAATAGGTTAGCAACTATTTATGCAAGTAATATCTATTTTTGCATATTTTAAGGTACATTGTTGAATTGCGTATTTAAATACATGTTACAAACAACAGTTTAAGTAAAGTAAGAATTAAAAATTTACCACATATTTTAGATCAAGAAAGATTGTGTACTATTGTAAGCAAGGGGGCCGAGTATTGGAGCGAAATTTCGAGACATTAATTACAAGTGCTTTCACACTTGTAGTTATTTAATTAATTTACTCTGATACAATTATAAAATATGCTGTTTTAACGTTTTCTGATAATTTGAAGAACGATTTTACAATTAAATAGTTGTTTTTTAAAGGCTTAATAGTATTTTTATACGTCTAACTCTTATAATCTAAGGTCTTATGATGGCCAATGATTGGTACTTTTTATTAGTTCTAAACGTTATTTTGAAAAAAATAGATAAAATTATGTTTTGAGTTATTTTAGAAAAGTGGCGATCAATGTTTGTTGTAATTTGGAAACATAATTTACTAGTTTACCGTGTTAGTTGTAAATGATATTTTGATTCCAGTATCTTATTAAATCATTAATTGTTTCAGTTTGATATTTTTATTCTGAATTAGGTAGTTCTGAATTAGTTCTGAACAACCCTGGTGGAAATCCAAAACATTTTATAACTAGTAACTGACCAATCATAGTAGAAACTCGCTATAAAATAGGAATTTCTCTTGTCCAGTTTCTAGCTTCCGATGAAACGCTTTTTCTCCTATTATTTTGCCATTTAATAGATTGAAAAATAGAATGGGGTTTTCGAAGACAAGCACAAGCTTGTTCTTGAGTATTTTAAAGGTATTAAAACTGATCAGTTTTTTTTAGTCTGGCAATGGCTAGTAGAAGGCTTGCTGTTATGGCAAGGAGTGAGAGAGACAGAATCAGATGGAGAAATAAAAGTTTTGCCGAATTATTCATAGAATGAGTACAACAAATGATTTATTAGTTAATATTATTTATTTATATTTTGGTAAGCCATCCAGTGCACTTTAATGCTCTTTCATCAAAGATAAAATTAGTAAGTAAATCAAATACGAATATTTTATTGTTACGTCAATCTAAGAAGTAGGCAAATAATGGTCGAAAAATCGTTTCATCATAGCTATTAATTAGCCAGTTTTACTAGCCATTTTCTAACTTCTTGGCTATTTCATATAGATGAATTTCTACTAGGGAATGATCCATGGATAATTGTAAAAAGCATTTTATGAATGGAATTAGACAAGGTAATATATCACTCATTTCAGGCTGCATTAAGAAATTTTATTGAGTATGCATCTTTCATGCATGTTTTAACAACGTTTACTATTTAATGCAACTCTTTAAAAGATTTTTGAGTAATATATCAAGTACCATGCTACCAAAGTATTTATAATCAATGAACTGCGATCGATTAATTAATTAGTTTATCATATCTTGCCATTTTTACGTATTTTTGCAAAACTTTATTTTCACTCGGGAATCTGCTAATATTCATGGAAATTTCCTAATCTATATCAATCATCGAAAAACGTTCTATGTTAGATGGAATCATTCCCAGGCATTATTATCTTAATCTATAAGTTTATCGTCTGTCCCCATCGATTGAATTAGGCAAAATTCGGCAAATTTAACATTTCCGATAAGGTAATTTATTTTCCCATAAAATCTAATCTTTGTCAAATAGAGATACTATCATACTAACCAAATAGATTAGCGACTCAAATTACTCCGTCCATTAACTTCCTAAAAAAAAGTGTTTTCAGTCAAACGAAATAATTTGCTTTTTTCGAATTTCCTGTTACTATAATTGAATCTCTTCTTTTTACTATGTTTTTGTATTTCAGCTTCAACAGCAATTTTTATAGCCAATTTTTATTGCCAACATAATATTTTTCCAGTAATCCAGAATTCTCAACCGCCACAACTACAGAAAACTTTATTTGCTATCGATTGTGAGCCTTACAAGCCCGCACAGCAAAATAACTATGTGCCCTTTCGTCATTCGCAATCATTACCCAATCTCCCACAGCTGACCAAAATACGCGGCCCTTCCAAAACAAAGCAATTCACCGTCCAATATACTTTCCCCCCTCTCTTTACCACCTAACCACCGCGCCCACGCGAGTTCCGGAATTTTCAGGGTCGGCGATATTCCAGCTCGCGTGTGCTGCTTCCGCCTCTCGCTCTCGATAAGAATCTCACCCAGTTTGTCGAATCGCTCTTTTCTTCCTCGCTCATGAGCGCGCGCATAAATCCCCCCCAGAAGATTTGTGAGAGAATAAATTTTATTGAGGAAGAGAGGAAGGGAGTTAAGTACGCGCGCGCACTCGCGACGAAAATGTATTCAGGGAATCGAGCAGCCGTGATTGAGGTGGAGGGGAAGAAAAAGAAGAAAGAGAAGCGTTACCTTTGTTCGGGAGTATCGAGGTTTTTTTTATAATGCTATTCAGGAGGGATGAGAGAGGAGAGGAGGACAATGAAACGGGGACTTTGGATTCTTCTGGAAGAGGCGAGCTGTTTGAATGGCAAGGGTGTAGCTTTTGTGATACTTGTGTTATTTCGGGCTGATTTGCTTTATTGGGACGAGTATGACCGAGATGTATATGTATAAAAAGCTCTGATTTTATTACGTAAAATGGAATTTAAATAATAAGTTTATTTTTAAAATAAGACGTTGGATGTTACATGAGTTAGAAGTGACTGAGAATGCTTGGAAGTGGATGGAATTCGGTTTTAAAATATCTTATACGCCTTACTTTACGACGGAGACCATGAATTTGACAAAATAAAGAAAAAAAAATTGTTTCTTATTTATATACGTAAAAAAGAATTATAGCAGGTGAAAAGTTAAATGAATTTCCCATTTCTGACAATTTAAAAGTTTGCTGTAGAGAAAATTTAATGTTTATTTTAGAGTATTTTAAAAAACTAATACATTTTCAAGGATTGTTACTAGAAAAATTGTATTTCAATTGCTTTTGACTATGTATGAGGTTGCAAGATAAAGTACGAAATGAAAATTCAAGAACTGAATGCTATAAATAATGTAAATAATTTGAGCTGAATTAAAAATTTCTGTAAACTTACAATAAAATAGTCTTGGTATAAGAAATTTATAAAACTAATAATACACATATAAAGTTTATTCAAAAAATCTAAATAGAAAAAAGCATCATCTTATCTCAGTGTATGGAAAAAGAATTCTGAAACAACAAAATAATGAAACTTTCGAAACTTGAATTTCCATTATGCGTTTTCAACACTTTAGATAACATCAAATATATGTTCTGTATAAAAAAAAGAATGTCCTTGGGATTGAAAAGGACGATACGCAACTGTTTCAACTACTTGGAACTTTTATTAAAATATAACGAAATAACAAATTTTATTTAAGTAGATAAGTCAAGTTTTCATCTGATATTCATGCATACATCATTGCAGTAATAAAAGTTTTGAGTTTTTGAATACTGATTTGATCTTTATAGATTGTTTATGCTAACATTAGTTTTATAGATCCTCTATTAAAATTTAAGAGGTAATAAATTACAAAATTAAGTATGCGGAAAATATTCCTGTATCAACACACGTCCCTGCTCTTTAACGCGTTATTACGATCGCAACATTATGTAATAAATGAAATTATTTCTTTACGCTCGTATGTACCGAAATCAATGAGATACACACATATAGTGATATTTTCGAGCTACAATTATTTTAAAAATCAAAGTCAAAATGATTTTAAGATATTTCTAAAAATTAATTTCAAGGCAATCTAACATTTCACAAAAGTCGTCAAAATTACCTTCCAACAAATTTTCATCACATCAACGTCCTCGTTCATCACAGATTACTCACCCAACGTGAACCAGACGATGAGGAAGCCCGTGAGCAGCGCCGAGGCGCAGTACTTGGGCGACAAGTGGCTGCCGGTACCCGGCACTGTCAGCACCTCCGGCCTCCGCGAGCGTATCTGCGAGTACAGCGTCCAGAACATCCGCACGCCGCCCAGCGTGCCGCCCACAACCATGTACACGGGAATGCGCGGCTCGCGCGGACAGTCCCGCACGAATTGCACACCTGTGGGCATAGAAGAAGAATGGATTGGTTGTTATAGTACAGGATTAGAATATTTTCAGATGGTGTGTAATTTATGCGCGTATAATTTAAATTACAAAAGTCAAATAAAAATAAAATGTGTTTTTAGAGAATTTATAAACAGGATTGCAAAGTAAAAATATATAGATAAAATACGATGGAATAAGTATAATATATTTCAGAGATAAAAGATATTCTGAAAGGTGAAAAATGGACATCATAAAGTTTATAGTGTTTTTAACTCCCCTTTTCAGGGTTACAGAGCGTTGAGGAAAACATTTTTTATAAATTAGAGAAAGGTACACATTTTTTTACATTAACGATAGGGCTGCCGCAATACAAGACAAAACGACATTTTGGAAAATATTGTCTCGATATCGCACTATAATGGTAAATTAAAATATTGTCTCGATATTGTTCGATATTGGTTAATGAGAATATCGATCTTGTCTCGATATTGTATTGGTCTTGTGCCGAGAATATCGATGTCGACAATTTACTACCACAAAACCTCGTTATAACTTCATTTTTAACAATATCATTCTATAATTTATTACAATTATTACAATAAAACAAACAAATGCGTAAAAGGAATTGTTGACAAACTTTTTATTACGAATCTGGTGTAAAAGGTTCGAGAAATAATTAAGGTAGTTCTTACCCAAGAAAACGATCGTTAAAAAGTATTCTATATAATCTATTCCTCAAATATTATATTACAAGTGATAGTAAAATCCAAAAGTAGGTTGCTTTAAGTAACAGAAAAAATTTTTCAAATATAAATTATATACATTAAAGCCTAAAATTTGCTAAATAAGGAAAAATATCACAAAAAGTCATGAATTATTTTTGTTTTTTATTCGATTTTTTATTAAAAACGCTATTTTGTTTCTCAAGCGTTCCTCGATAAATTCACCGCATGAAATTATCAACAAATCATTTTACACAAAGTTAGAGAAATTTGTTTAAAAAAAATTACAAAAACTTAGCAACTAATAGCTCTAACTTTGTGTAAAATGATTTGTTGACAATTTCATGCGGTGAATTTATCGAGGAACGTTTCAGAAACAAAATAGTGTTTTGAATAAAAAAATCGAATAAAAAACAAAAATAATTCATGACTTTTTGTGATATTTTTCCTTATTTACCAACTTTTAGGCTTTAATGTATATAATTTATATTTGAAAAATTTTTCTGTTACTTAAAGCAACCTACTTTTGGATTTTACTATCACTTGTAATATAATATTTGAGCAATAGCTTATACGCAATACTTTTTTAACGATCATTTTCTTGGGTAAGAACTACCTTAAGTATATAATTGCTTCCTCCTACAGGAAACTTTGTGATAGTAATTTTTTGAGTTGTTGTAAAAATATGTTATAATTGTTTTTAATCAAAATACATGATTTTTGAAAAATTTCTGTATGGATGTGGGTGTATCTGTATGGATGTGTGTGTATGTGTGTGCGTGCGCGCGCGCGCGCGCGCGTGTGTGTGTGTGTGTGTGTGTGTGTGTGTGTGTGCACCTGGATCTCAACTTCTATTCGATCGATTTTAACCGGACAACAGGTCCCATTTTTTTTTTATTTTTTTGTGTGATGGCGAGTCAAAAATTCGTTTTTTGATTGGGCCGATGCGTTTTTGTTTTATTTCGAATTTACGATTTTCTCAAAATTGATTTTCGCTTTTTTTTAATGATAACACCAAGAGATTTGAATCGAATGGCTAGCATTCGAAAGAGCATTAAAATACCTATATTTTCTAAAAAAAAAAAATTTCTCTAGCTATCACAGTTCTTTTGTTATTAACAAAAACGTGTTTTTTTTAAGCCTGTAACTCCGAAACTAAACGGTCAATTTTTTTGAAAAAAATAATGATAATGCAGAATATAAATAGCTATAATCTGTAAAAATTTGAATCCATTTTGTCGATTAGTTTTTGAGAAAAAAATTTTAATATGAAAAAAATAAGTTTTTTATGTCCAACGATTACGGGAGTAAAACTTACTTAATCGCTTCGAAATTCCTTGTAGATTTTGGATAGCTCTCGGTCGAGTTCGTAGGCGGGGGATATGAGGTCCACACATATAAGGTAGTCATGTAGACATCAAAAATTAGCAAAACGATTATTTAAATAATTTTTAAACCCAAATAGCCGAGGGACGCGAGGTCCACGCAAGTAGTTATTGTGGGGATATTAGGGATCGTCATGTAGACATAACAAAATAAGCAAAACGATTATTTAAACAATTTTTAAACTCAAGTAGGCGGGGGATATGAGGTCCATGCATGTTAGGGAATTACGTAGACGTGCAACAATAAGCAAAACGATTATTTAAATAATTTTTAAACTCAAGTAGGCGGGGGGGGGGATACTATAAATAATTGTCTGTTGTAGATCTACGTAATTCCCTAATATGCGTGAACCTCATATCCCCCGGCTACTTGGGTTTAAAAATTGTTTAAATATTGGTCTTGCTTATTGTTGCAAATCTATACGTAATTTGTTAATATGCGTGGATCTCGCGTCCCCCGGCTACTTGGGTTTAAAGATTATTTAAATAATCCTTTTGCTTATTTTTCATATCTACATGGCTCCCTCATATGCGTGGCACTCATATCTCCCGCCTACTTGGGTTTAAAACTTATTTAAATAATTGTTTTGCTTATTTTTTCATGTCTACATGACTCCCTTATATGCATGTATGCATGGACCTCATATCCCCCGGCTACTTAGGTTTAAAAATTATTTTAAATAATCGTTTTACTTATTTTTTCATGTCTACATGACTCCCGTATATGCATGGACCTCATATCCCCCGGCTACTTGGGTTTAAAAATTGTTTGTTTTTTTTCGCATCACTTCCTTAAAAAAAGGTCATGGGATATACTCGCCCCCACCCCCTCTCCCATGACCCAGGACTGAATTCGCCCCTGGTCAGAAGTATATTCAATATCGAGATTATCGCGATATATTGGCGCAAGAGTTTTGTCTTGTATTGATTATTGATATGTATAATATTGGTCTTGTATTGCGAAGATTTAGAAAATATCGTCTTGATATCGATATTGATATTGGTACAATATCAATACGATATCGATATTTATATCGACTCTTGCGGCAGCCCTAATTAACGATACAAAGACAAAGGGGAGAAACGTTATAACAATTACCAATATACGAAGTGCGTCACCGGACGGTTCGTCGATAGTAAAAATTCATTTTGTTATAGAATTTTTTGATACGTGAAATTGGTTCGTCCGATGTCCATTTTTTACCTTTCAAAATATCCAATAATACGAATGTTTAATTTTTACATAATAAAAGATATTTGGTAACTTTTTTTATTGATTTATTAATCAAGCAAACTTTCAAATTTTTATTATTTGTGGCATGTGTGCATTAAAACAAACATTTGTACATAAAAATTATTTAAACGTATTTCCTTTATAAAATGAAAGCTATTCGGTTGAAAATGGTATGAAAACAACATTTTTATGTGAAAGTGTACTCATCAAAAGCTACCACTTTTTTGAGTTCTTCTATATAAAATATATTACGTTCTTTGAAGAAGACATACAGATGGAAGGGTCAAGCCAAAATTCAGCCAAAAGTTTATTCTCTCTGGTTCCGGCATTTTTCATAACGATTTCGCATGAAAGTTTAAATCTTCAAAAGGAATATTTTCGACGATTGGTTTTTAAGTATCATTGCATAGAATTGTAGTCAGAATTTTAAAAACTCGGTGAGTTTGTCCAGAATTTGTCTTTTATCTCCCGGAAAATAAATTCACAGCTTTCAATTTCAATTAAATTATTCGCGATACACAGCGATCATAATTCCCTAACGTAACCACTCAATACTCCATCTCATTAATTTGTATTTTATCGAATATAGACAATTTCGTTGATTTCACACTATATCTCCGGTTTTAGCCAGAGTGGAAACCCATTTAATTTGCATTCGAAATGAGTTTAATTTTAAAAGCAATTAGAGCCCATGGTTTGGTTATATATCTATAGAGTTAAAGATTACGCGCGTTTAACACTCCAATAAAGTATGTTTTCACTAGAAGATTAAATTTTTTGCTAGTAGATATATACTTTTTTACATACTCTTTTCACGATTTTCAACATTTTTACGCTGCATAAAAACCCACTGCTAATTCATTAGCCCGTGACTGGTTCCTTATAATGTTTAATACCAAGAATTAACACTTTGACAGATAAAACACAAAAAAAGGATAATAATCAAAATTAGGTTTATCTGAGTACTACAATATTCATAATTAACTAGTTCAATATAACTGACTTTAAATTATAATATCAAATAAAAAATTTTGAAAGTGTCGATTAATAATTCACACATGATCCCTATAACTGATATGTTATTATTTATTATGTACTTAATTCTTCTTCGATTCTTAAACCAAACATTTTTAATCAGCATTGTTTATAACTTCATTACTAGTGTGATCAAAAATACAGAATACTTGTTGATATTGAAAACTGAAGAATCATTAAAGGAAACTTCACGTCATCATTTTCATCCTCACTAAAAAACGAAATTTCCTTAAGGGGATATCGGAGCCTATCTGGAATTACATATCCTTATCGACATTCTCGAATTGTTCATTCTTTTCATTCAATTTTTGATTTTCATTAATTATCTTTCTCACCCAGCTTACGTTAACTCAACACAAGCATCGGATGACTTCGATAACTTAAAAAAACTTAAAACTGACTTTAAATAATATAAAACTCAATGTAGAAATCTGTAATTAGCTCCGATATCCCCTTAACCTAAGTTTTCCTGTTTACACCACAAAAAAACTCAGTCCTCAATCACCGCACTACTGCCAACCAAAAAAAAACCCTCACCTCAAGACCCGGCGATTCGTAAATTTACGGCACCCCGCGCGAGTCTGATTATTCGCGTATAATTCTCCCCGGTACGGACTTTTATCGGTCAGCATCGAATAAATTAAAGCTAAGCGACGCCCGTCTTGGTTCGATGCCCCGCCTCCCCCGAAAACCGCAGGGCTACGGATCGCCGGCTGGCATGCGATACCCCGACGAAAGCAGGCGCGCACACACATACGCGGCTTGTCGCGGTGCCCCTTCCGGGGCGCGGCTGATGGATCGTTCAACGAGGGTTGGAGGTCTTTGATTCATTCTTGAAGAATCTACCTGTGGATAAAAGGGATTGGATGGGTAAGGTGTTGAGTAAGTGTACCAAGTTTGTTGATGTTTGTTACTAAATGATTTTTTTTTAACTATTTGAATAGTTGCACTAACAACTGGAACAGATTGATTTACTATTTGATGTTTAACGAATTCAAACGTACATCATACCTACCCTGGTAGAAAATAAACCAACTTTGTTGGTTAGCATGTTAATCAAATGGAGGCATTTCTACTTGAGATTAACATCGAAATTTAATTATAACTATTTAAAACTGTTGTTATATTTTAAAGCATGTATAATATAATCTGTTCACATGCATAAATAGTTATTCTTTGTCGACAATAGCAGTATAATCATGGTGTGACGTTTTTAATTTCAAAATTGACAAGCAGTTCGCCAACCGTTGGTTAATATTCCCCTATAGCACTGAATATTTGAGGAATATTCCCTCAATATTCATTTGCCATTTTCGCAATTTTCACTAATATTCCCTCAACGTTAATGAACATGAAAGAAACCCTTAGGGAATATTCCTGCATACCTTGATGACCGTTTTTCCATTCCTTTTCTAAAATGATCAGGTAGGCTACCTATTATTGTAATATTGCAGGAATATTCGTACAAGATTAATTAATACTAGACGAATATATAATTAAGTTTCACCAATTTTTCCTCGATTAAGCAGTATTGCAGCAATATTCGTACAAGATTCATCGACACGAGAGGAGCATTCAATATATTCCCCTATAACACTTAATATTGGAGCAATATTGTTTCAATGTTCCTGCGACATATTCGCCATATTCGCTAATATTCCCTTAACGTATACAGGTAACGTTAGTATTTAAGTTGTTTATTTCACATAGATAAGGCGTAAAATTTTGAGTCCTGATCCCCCATTGCAAACGGGATATCAAAAACAAGGCAAGCCTTGTAATTCGGACTCTTCGTAAAGAGTCATTTGAACGGTTGAATTATACGGCTTATATACTCTCGGCCATCCAGTGTAACCACAGAAAGCGCTACCGGTACGCCGCATGGCGGATAAATAGCCGAAGCTTGCATATCCAGAGCCGCCCATCACAAGTTTCCCTTTATCACCGCTATGCGGAGCGCTGATAGCGCTTTCTGTAGATACACTGAATGGCCGAGAGTATATAAGCCGTGAGATTCAACCGATCAAATGACTCTTTACGAAGAGTCCGATTTACAAGGCTTGCCTTGTTTTTTATATCCCGTTTGCAATGGGGGATGAGGACTCAAAATTTTACGCCTTATCTATGTGAAATAAACAACTTAAATACTAACGTTACCTGTATACGTTAAGGAAATATTAGCGAATATGGCGAATATGTCGCAGCAACATTGAAGCAATGTTGCTCCAATATTAAGTGTTATAGGGGAATATATTGAATGCTCCTCTCGTGTCGATGAATCTTGTACCAATATTTTTGCAATACTGCTTAATCGAGGAAAAATTGGTGAAACTTAATTATATATTCGTCTAGTATTAATTAACCTTGTACGAATATTCCTGCAATATTACAATAATAGGTAGCCTACCTGATCATTTTAGAAAAGGAATGGAAAAACGGTCATCAAGGTTTGCAGGAATATTCCCTAAGGGTTTCTTTTATGTTCATTAACGTTGAGGGAATATTAGCGAAAATTGTGAAAATGGCAAATGAATATTGAGGGAATATTCCTCAAATATTCAGTGCTATAGGGGTTTCTACCAAGGTAATAATGTGGTTTGTGCGCCCATTTTAACTTATAATTAAACTTTTTGAATTTAACTATTTTTGTGATTGGTCTCAAGAATCTTGTTTTTAGTAATATGCATGTAGCGTTTATCGGTTATAGAAGAAATTAGTTCGAATTTGAAAAAAAAAAAACGATTTTTGTGTGATTTCTTTTAGCTAAATGTTTTTAGCTACAACTATTTAGTATCGATTTCATTTTTTAATAATTAAATGAATGCGCGTCGAATATTTAAAATGTAAGAAAAATCATAATTTCAGGACTTGACTTTTTATAAAAAAAATCTATACACTGAAGACGACAATTCAGTGATCGGAATCCTCATAACTAAAAGCGAATAAAAATGTTATTACCATGTATATAATAAACCTGTATTTTAAACGTATTTCATTTAATGCATCATTGCACATTTAACTTGAAGCTTGGATATTCAAACTGGATTAAAATACAGAACAGTCGGTTCTTTTATGATGCATTTTGAACACAAAGAAATATATTGCCCTATAAAAAAAAATTTAATTCCAAAAAAATAAAAAGTTATAAACAAAATGGATAAATGAATGATCCAGGTAAAAACATGAATCGTTTTTCGGTCTCAAACCTTTTAAATATTCAAATACCAACTTTAATTTCTTGCTTGTGCAGTTTAAAAATTAACTTAAATGTTCATGTAAGATAATTACATTGGCTCAACAATTAATTAATCAAATTAACGAATAACTTATTAAAATTGTATAATAAGTTGAAAAGATTGATAAAATCCCTGAACATTTTTCTCCAAAATCTTCCATTTACAAAAGAACCCTAAACCTCTTGATAACTTGTAACTCAAATCTCGTATAGAAAACTAAACTTGAAACTTAAAAAAAAAAAACTTAAACTTAAACTTAACTTTAAACTTTTAACTAAACTTTACCTTTTTTTAGCAGCAATTATAAATAGTTCTATTAAAAAAAAAAAAACTTGCCCTAACAGAAAGCGATGATAGTCAATTAATTTATTATACTATTTATTTTTAGTGCTGGTTTTTACAGCGAAAAGGTTTTTCCGTGCACACAGCCACATTAGATCTAACAAATCGAAGTACAGCTGCAATTAACAAGCGTGCCAGAAAACAATCTCCCTCTCGTCGGAAAGTGGCGCGCGCACTGGCGGACTTAAAGGGGGTATAATAAGACGTCGAAAAAGCCGCGCGCATTATATATACGCGCTGTCATGCGAATTAAAAGATTAAGCGGGCTTGCATGTCTAACGTATTGACCTGGATTTCGCGGGCCACTGCAATCTAGAAACGGCGCTGGCTAATCTACGACGCATACGTACGTATGTGTTATTCATGAAATCGCGTAATTAAGTTGGCTGTCAGTTAAACAAGCCAGCTTGTAGAATGGAAAAAAAGTTTATTTTATATATGGGTTTGGCTTTTGTGCAGTGACTATGGATAGGGATAATTTTAGGAGAAAGGCGGACAATTGATTGATTTTTAGGAGTGAGTTTGTTTTGATAAGTAAGTAGGGGAGGGCGGGGCACGTGTGACACCCTAACTTTGATTAAAAATAACAACTAAACCGTGTATTATTTCAAAATGTACAAAAACGGAATAATTAGATCAGAAAAAAATAAAATAAAATAAACTATTAACTTTTTTTTCATTTTCTTTTAATTATTGATAAAAGACAGAAAAGAAATTCTGAAAAAAATGTTCTACGTGCCCCACCGGCGGGTGGATTGTGGCACCCGACGGGGCACGCATGGCACGGTCAAATTTAATATTTTACCATAGGTATTTTTCAATTCTTTTTTCCAGTAATTAATTCTTTAATAATTATGCCATAATAAAATTTTCAAAAATCAAATAATTAATCAGTCTATTGAAAATTAAAAATTTTATTTTTATTAAGGAACATAACAATTTTTATTTTAAAATAAATTATTACATTTTAATAAATGATTTTATATTATAAGTTCCTTCTTATAAAATATGATCACAACATAATGCTTTTGTTTGATTAACAAATTATCATTATTATTACAATAAGTTTAAATTTAAAGATTTCGCATCATTTTCATCTATGTAGCATATTTGAACTACCTGACCATTGAAAAAGGCAGTTTGAGTATCTACAATTAATTCCTTCCTTACCATTGTTTTTTCTACTCTATAACTTAATACGCAGTCGAAATAATCGTTATTTACTTATTAATCTAATAATTGAAACTAAAAACTAGTTTAAAACTAAATTATTGCACTGCATAGTTGTTAACCCATCTTGCTCCGTTTTTGGTTTGTAGGTTAGATTACTTTGCTCGGCGGCCGCCGCGGCGCACTGATACGCCGGAGTGTGCCACGCGTGCCCCGCCAGGGTGCCACGTCATGCCCCATTTTAATACCATTTTCATTTTTTAATTATATTATTTATAAAGATTTTCTGAAAATAACAAAAACAGGGCTTGAAAGATAAAAGTTGAAACTATCAAATAGGCTTGGTCTCATTTAGAAAAAAAATCATTTTCTCGTTGCTCCAAGCGACTTAAAAATGAAGTCAACCTTGTTTCTAAGCACCGATTTTCAATCTTATTAAATTAAATGTTAAACATTATCTATAATCTCAAAAGTATAGAGGAAAATTCTAAAAGCATATCTAATTAGGTTTACGTAAAAATTACATTTTTTGCATTCATTAATATTAAAAATATGAGGGTGCCAAACTTACCTACCTGACACGCCATGCCCCGCCTTCCCCTATAAGCGTTCGTTGGATAAAATATATGGCGGTTGCTCAAACAAGAGAAGGCGAGAGCCAATATTGAGATAGAATATCCGAGTTAGCAAAGGTATCCTTATAATTCAATTGCGCTAAAAGTTTCGACACACGCGACCAAACAAATTCATTTCCAAATATACCCCACCAAAATATTGAATTTAGAAGTTGGAGATAACAAAACATTTTCAATTCTACAGAACAGTGGGGGAAAAAATTACATCGTGTACCGGAATTTTGCATAATTTATCTCACGTACTCCGAAACGTTGAATAAGTAATCGCACAGAATTTTCCTTTGCGCAAAACAATTCGATACGTCTCTACGGCAGCTTTTCTCGACACGACCATTTTTATACATTCTCCTCGCAATTCGGGACCAAAACTCGTTGTAAACTTAAACAACGCTTCAGTTTTATCGGCGCTCTGAAAAATTTCTCGGGCTATTGTGGAAATGGATTTTAGCAGAAAACACTCCAGAAAGGTTCCATCGTGAACAAAAAGGAAAAATGTTTCTGAGTGAGAGTTGTACATGGTTTTGCACTCTGCTTGTGCAAATAATTAAAAACATTTTAGATTTTTTGTCCTATTTTAAAGTCACAACTAATTCAGTTTAAAACACGTTTGTCGAGCCCTTCGTACACGCACGTAATATACTCAGAATCTTTTTTTTTTTATCGATTCTATTAGTATTTTCATAAGATGTACTTGTTTACAAATTAGGTAAAATGATAAAAATGCAGATTCCTACTTATCGACAATACGGTTTTTATTTAAGGCGATGCGAGGTCCCACAGTTACCGACGATTGCAGGGACCCGTTTTTCTCATTCAATTTTGAATTTTGACAAAAAATCTCTCTGACACGTTATAGATTTGTTAGTTAACTATAACGTACGAGAGCGATATTTTCTTAAAATTCAAAATTGAATGAGAAAAACGGGTCCCTGCAATCTTCGGTAACGGGTGGCACTCACATCGCATTAATTAAGTAATTTCTAGATATTTTTTTGAAAAAACATCGTTGTCAAGCCCTCCGTATATATATGCAAATACTGCTCTCTGAATTTTTTTAGCGATTCTATTAGTATTTACATAAGATATACTTCTTCTCAAATTATGTCGGTATTTCACATCACCTAAGGTATGATTCTTCAGAGAAACATCTATCGTGTCTCTTAAACTCCAACATCCCAAGACCACGAAAAAAACTATCAAACCCTCTCCGCGACAACCAATCAATAAGACCCCAGCGACACTTACCCAGTATCAGCATGACGATCGGCATCGTGGACAGGAAGGCCAGGGCGACGGTGACAATCATCGTCTTGCTGAAGACGCGCAGACCGCGCAGCACAAAGTCGCAGGTGCCGGAGGCCTCGAGGTGCGCATCCTTCAGCTGGAAGACGAGTGAGCCGTACGCGGCGACGCTCATGGGGCCGGACGCCGAGGGCGCTGAGCCCTTCTCCGCGGCGCTCGCTGCCGTCGCCGGGCCGCCACATAGCCTGCGCGACTCGTCACCTGAGAACTGAGGGACACAGAAGTTGAGATATGCTGGAGGAATTTCATTTTTTTTTTGTCGACTAGTAAATTTATTTTGTAATTATGAATAACTGTAACAAAATAGTACATAAACACTATTTTTTTACTATATATCGATGGCTTCCAGGAATAACAACTTAACTGGCTTTTACGTATTTTCAAGAAATAAACGTTTTAAAATTTCTTTCATGACACTTCATACGTAAGATCAAAATGCGCGAGATGAGTCATAACAATTTAGACATTTACAAAGGTATCGAGTATCTTTCGAACCCCACTATCAACTGCTAGAATACATTTTTGTTCTTTGTATAAAAAAACAAAACAATGCAGTTAAGTCGTTATTCCGGTAACTATCCAGTTAAGTGGTTTAGGGAAATTGTTCAAATAAGATAAATAACATAGTTGTAGAGGATGGAAATAAGTATACAAATTAAGTCAGATAAAAAGAAAGGTAACTTTATTTAACGAGGTTAAGAAAACAGATCTTGAAAGCTCAAGCTCAGAAAACGGTCTGACGCACACTCGCGTACTTGAAAAGCCTTCCCCTTCGCTTTTCATATGTCATTTTCCTTTTTTTTATTATATATATAAACATACTGAATGTGTAAATGCAAGAGAGAAGAGAAAAAAACTTAAAAAATGAATGGCGTTGCTACGTTATCTCGTTGTAGCCGACTTGCTGCTACCTTCGTCTCCCGCTCCGCCGTCGATTTATCGATCGGCGAAGTGCGTTCGAAATTCAAATTTTAAATTTGTGCGTATGGCCGTAGCTTGGTGGTAGCCAAAAAAGGTCACGAAATAATCCGAGATTATTTCTCCGCATTAACCCACACAGCTGGGAGCAAGCTCCCACAAACGGGGTCTGACAACCTCGGGATAACCGAAATTATCCCTAGTTGGGTGGCTATATTTCACCGCAAGCTCGGCCATCACATTCAAAATTCCCGTCTCTTATTTTATCGTTATTATTTTCTCTTTGTCTCCTGCATTTTTACAGAGTTATTTACAAATTTATAATAAACGAAAACCTGTCGGCAACAATATTTCTTTCTACACGTAAAACATAGAATACGAATTCTTTTTTAAATATTCATTCCGGCTAGGGCTTCACAAGAGTCAAGACAAGACAATATTAATACAAAATGTTGAAATCGGCCTTGAAAAATATTGAAAATACGAATATTGTCTTGTTCTTGAAGAAGAAATTATTGTATTGTCTTGATAATCTTGTTTTTTTTTTCAAAATTTATTTTTTATTTATATAAATATAATACCCATTCATTATACTTTTATAATAAATGCAAATGACAAAACTCACGCAGAAATAAAAGAAGACTTATTTAAAGAAAATGAAAACAGCAACGTTTATTGAAAGAGTACAGACTGAGAACTGAATATTCGGGAGAGAAAAAATACCTTCTTCTCCGTGACAATGTCAGAACAGTAATGACAGAAACAAAAAGTTCATTTTTTCAAAACAACGCTAGGCAACGCAAAAGAACGCGCTCACACACCTCGGGCGACTCTAGAGATCCACATCCGTAAGACATTCTCACTCCATGACCCCCTCCGATTTCGATAACAGTTATCGACGGAGGAAGTTTGTGACACGGCCTATAAGGGACTTTCCACAAATGCATCGTCCTGCCCTGCCCTGCGCCGTGCTGTGCTGAGTCGTGCTTTGCATCTTGGGGGGATGCGAGTTCCACGCGTATACGGGAGCGCGTCAGACGGGCATACAAGGCAAAATAATTATGTAAATAATTCTTAACCCCAAGTAGGCGGGGGATGCGAGTTCCACGCGTATTCGGAAGCGCGTCAGACGGGCGTACAAGGCAAAATAATTATGTAAATAATTCTTAACCCCAAGTAGGCGGGGGATATGAGGTCCACGCATATAAGGGAGTCATGTAGACATGCAAAAATAAGCAAAACGATTATTTAAATAATTTTTAAACCCAAGTAGCCGGAGGAATTGTTTAAATAATCGTTTTGCTTATTTTTGCATGTCTACATGACTCCCTTATATGCGTGGAACTCGTATCCCCCGCCTACTTGGGGTTAAGAATTATTTACATAATTATTTTGCCTTGCATGCACGTCTGACGCGCTCCCGTATACGCGTGGAACTCGCATCCCCCACCTACTTGGGGTTAAGAATTATTTACATAATTATTTTTCCTTGTATGCACGTCTGACGCGCTCCCGTATACGCGTGAAACTCGCATCCCCGCCTACTTGGGGTTAAGAATTATTTACATAATTATTTTGCCTTGTATTACACGTCTACATAACACCCAACTTCTCTAGCTTAAGGTAGTTCTCCTCGGACTCCCTAGTCAAAGCAGTGCTAAATGTAGAAGTTACCTAAAATTTAAAAAAACCATAGTTGTAATGTGATTAATTTATTTAAAATGATAGAGATAGTCCATGTATTATAAATAAAGCGTATTTAACATGACTAAAATAACTTTTTTCACAAAATGACGATTTTCTAGAAATTAAATATCGTCACTACAAACAATTGTTGATAAATCACTGGAATCTTTTTTGTTCCTCAACCGATTTTAGTTTTCAAGGTCTCAATTTACTCCTTAAGAAATTTCATGAGGACTTGCCGAAGGAAAAATTAAAAATTATTCAAAACTCAGAAAGTTATAGATAATTGTTCATAAATTCATGTACGTAGTTAAAACAAAATATTCTTTTAATTGGCTATAACTTTCTGAGTTTTGAATAATTTTTAATTTTTCCTTCGGCAAGTCCCCATGAAATTTCTTAAGGAGCAAAATGAGATTTTGAAAAATAAAATCGGTTGAGAAACAAAAAAGATTCCAGTGATTTATCAACAATTATTTGTAGTGACAATATCTAGTTTCTAGAATATCGCCATTTTGTGAAAAAAGTTATTTTAGTCATGTTATAAATATACTTTATTTATCATACATTGACTATCTCTATCATTTTAAATAAATAAATCACATTACACTATGGTTTTTTAAAATTTTAGGTAATTTCTACATTTAGCACTGCTTTGACTAGGGAGTCCAAGGAGAACCACCTTAAATTCACTCGTCATTTGAAGGCGCGCGCCCCATCCGCGACAGTCTCTACTGCGCAGACTCGAAGCTTTTTTTTTATTTAGATCGCAAAAACATAAAAAGATTCCTTGACCATGTACTGACTTGCAGAGGTACACGTCTCCTAACCCCCCCCCCCCCGCCCCAGTGAAAAATACTATTATAGTATTGTTATAGTACTGTTATAGTACTTTTCACTGTTTTGACAGTTTCAATTGTCTGTTACTTGTTTCTGAGTTTGCATTCCACTTTCATCAAGGTTTCATTTTAAAAGTAACATTTTGTATCAAATTTTTAGCCTCTGTCGAGGGATATTAATCATGTCACAGCTGCCTTAAGCATATTTTGTATGGTATTTTCTTACGTAAAATTAGCAATATAATTGAGATCAATCTGGAAAAATTCTGAGCAATTCTACTTACAATTTGGAAACTTTTTCCCATTCAATGTGCTATACAAAAAGTTTCAAGTTTTTGAATTAAAAAATCATGAATGTTGAAGATTTATGAAAAAATTCAAAATTTTCAAATTTTCAATAAATTCTAACTTTTGAACGATTGAATATTTTGCTCTAAAACTCTAGGGTTATGTTTTGTAGCTATTTTGGAACTAGTAAAAAAGTTTTGAGCAATTTTAAAATTTTGACCTGTCACACTTGACATGAAGTTACCCGTATGCACTGATAAGACTGTAAGATTGATAAGGCTGTAGTTATTCACGTAAATATTTGTTAATCAATGAAAAGAATTCCACTAAAAATCTTGTCAATAACAATATTCTTGGTTCATTTTAATTTCGATATTGTCTTGAAAAATTTACACATTATATTGTCTCGGTATTCTCTTGAAAATTCAATACAAGACAAATCAAGATCAATAATATTCTTGGAGTCTCGTGAAGCCCTAATTCTCGCGCATGCGCCTCCCAATGGAATGTGCGTGAAGTCAACGGAATTCGGTAAACTGAATACCGAACGTTACTTGGTTACTGTTTATGCATATACTCGCCCCATCGCCCGACAATCACAGCTGTTGTGTTACCTTCTATTATCTACTACCTTTGATCTTTGTTACTATAAAAATAGATATATTATAATCTATTGTATAGTATTAACTTCAAAAAGGTGCTTTTAATTAAATATAAATATTCAGTTAAGTGGTTTTTCCGGGCAGAGGCGCAGTTAAGTGGTTATGCACTTAGCTGATATTTGCTCTTTGAACGCGTTTCAGATTTCCGAACCAAGTCTATATGAAAAAGGGTAGTTAGAAGGTATAAATTCCGATGCTAACTCAATTTTGACAAAAAGTCAGTTAACTCGTCATTCCTGGAAGCCACAGATATATACACAATATTTTAGTGAAAATCCAATTTCACTATTTTGAAAGTGCATATACATTGAATAAATAGTTTATATATTATTCACTATTTTGTACCAGTGCCCTACTTTGCACTGAAAAAAATTTAGAGAGTACGGAAATATTTTTTTGTGTAGTTCTAATTGATAAGGGTAGTAATATTATTAATCTCTGTTATTAATTTATTTGATTTGAACTATAGCAAGACGATATACTGTGCTCGCTGCCAAAATTTATTCTTCATATGTGTATAAATAAACCAATGGATAAAATTATCGAAAATTGGAAATCTCTTTAGTAAATTAATTTCCGGAAAAATACAGAAATTCAGACATGTTCGATATATTTTAGTATTCTTTTGAACCATACCTTATAGTTTTATAAATATTTTAAATAATATAAGTGTTTAAAAATGCGAGTAAAACGCACATAAATACCAGTAGTTTAAATATCAATGTTTCCAATATTTGCCTGAATACAAATTTATTTAAAGTTATACGAGATTAATTTTCTAATAAAATACACTATACAAATTGAGAGGATGTGTGAAAGGACGATACAAGTTCTTGAATATACAAATTGCACCGCAGTTCCACACATCCTCTCACTTTTGGTCTCATTGTAATACTTGGATTGATGCACACTTAGCGATATGAGAATTTTATGGGAATTTTCAATATAAGCTATAATCAAATTGTAGTAATTACTAGAATAATATAAATAAAAATTATGAATTTCTTCTTCGGATTTTGTGTTATTGAAATTTTATTCGAAAAATTATTATTTTTTATTTATTATTAAATTTTATCAGTTAGTGGTTAGAAACATTATTATTTTTATTATTATTAGATTTTATCAGTTAGTGGATTTGAAATTTTAATTGTATGTTTATCTCTTAACATTTAAAATATGGTAAACTATATCATGTTTTTTTTTTCTTTTATTATTTAAACTATATCATGTATTGATACCAGAAATTATAAAGATTAATTTTGAAAATATTAAAACCATTTCTCAGATTAGCCCCCAACACAAACGCAATTTTACACAAATTATAAAATTTATAATTTTATTTAAATTGAAATGAATTTACTATAGCCGCAGCTTTAAAACTGTCCTCGAAATAATCTTTGCAAAAAGTATCACCGCAATTTTTTTTTGGTGCACTATAAGTTTCAAAGTACAAAAATGACCGCATGATGCTAGTCACGTACGGTTTAATGCCGGGGAGTTTCAAAGTCCAAAACTGTTTTCGGCTTTAAGCCGCCGCCTCTAGTTCTAATGCCATAAATAATGTACGACCCGTGTATCACGTGTACTTGATTAAGAGATTCATTATGCAAGTTCAATTTCAACAAGAACACTGAAGTGTCGTATAATTTTTGTAATAATTTTAAATATCAAAATAATTGTCAATTTGTGTGATTGTAAAATATTACCAAATATTTTTCGTAAATGACATTATACCTTTATTCTAATTCAAATTTCACGGGTAAAGTTTGGATCAAATATTTATTTTTCTCTTTTGATTAAAATTCTAAAGAGATGATGTTTTCCAACAATACAATAAATAAATTAATTATTAGCCAATTTGGGACAAATAATTAACATTTCATTACATTTAATTCAATAGATTAACGTTTTCCCCAGTAATAAACCTAATTCAACTTAAAACATCTTCCTATACTTATTATAACAATAAATATTTCATCTCAAATTGTTTTCGTATAATGTTCATTTTATGTATTCAGATTTACATTAAAAATTACAGCACTTTTATTTTTATTATAAAACAATAAAGATTTTTAGATAAAAAAATGAGCTATATAAATCAATTTCAATATGTACAATGGTTTCTCATCAAAATCACATCCCAATTAACCGAGCTAAAAAGTCGATAAAATGCACTGCATCAACATGTAAAATTTAAAAAAACACACCGCTATTCAATAGTTTTATATGCGCACTGTTTACTCGAATTTAACTATAGGTCGCACAACAAACTACGCCATAAACACCAACCACATCCCTCTAACAAGCAATTTTTGCACCCTCTACTTGCTCACCGACCCTATCCACAACCACTAAACACAATAACAACACTATGCACACGCACGGCGCGCAACCTACACCGTATTATCCGAGGCAAAATTAAATCGCATCCACGGCAAAGCATCTCTCGACACGCAGCCGCATCCGATATACATACATACACGGCGCAACCGCGCCCTCGGCCGTAAACCCGGACAAAGCGCTCACTCGCGGATCTTCATTAATACATTAATTATGTCGCGCGTGGAGATAGGAGCAGAGCCGCCCTTAGCGATTTACACAACGCGCTCACGTGACGGGGTCATCAAAATGCGCAGCATTCGGGGGGGATGCGCACTGACACGCTCGAGATATGCGCGGACTTGAAGAGGCTGCAGGTGGAGTGCTGCTACTCTGGGGGTTTATGGATGTCGTGATAGGAGATTTGAGGAATGGGAGGTAGGTCGTTTAGGGTAAAAATTATACGGGACATTTAATGTCGAACGTTCTGAGGAAGAAAAGCGGGATTCGCTACAAAATGTTTATAGTGTTTCAGGTTTCCTGGTATATTCAAGCTGTACACTGATAGAAAGGAATACTTGAGCCAAAGCCCTGTGACTTAACAGTTAAGGCATGAAACTAAAATTATTAAAAATAGGATGATATCGTTAACAAGTAAGTCGCATTTCATTAAGTATTGAAAGTTAGCGTATTTCTACAAAAATTTATAGTGTTTGCAATACTTTTTATATGTTTCAAATTGTTTAACACAATATAATAACTATTGGTCAGATATGTGAATAAGACGTTAAACAAAACCGCTGCCAATTCTTTGGCACTTAGCTTCATCAAATTAATTTATGGATACCTTTTATTAAATTTAAATTCTAAAACTAAGTTTTTCATAAAAAAAATTGCTAATGAATTTCAATAATAATTTTTTTTTTTATTCAAGCAAAGGTATTAATATCTATCGCTAAATGCCATTGTCTAACTTTTAACTGATTCTTTTTATATCTGACATTCTTTGAATCTTTTTTGGTTATTTTATTTCTTTCAAAACAAAATGTAGATAGGCGCACCTATTTATTAAAAAAAATGATTTTGAATTTTTCTTATATTTTAATATGTTACAGTATTTATAACTTAATATCATTAGTTTTTTTTTTAAAGGTCGTTAAATTACCTACAATTTCTTTTTTGAAAAGTTAAATTATCTTTAGTTTGTCATTTGTTATTAAGGAAAACGTTTTCATATTTCATAAATTAATTTCTCAAAAAATATTTTATTTATCTACTTGAAATTTTAACCAAATATAATCTTCGATGAGTGTAATAATTGTTTAAAATTTTAAGTTGATAAATAAAATATTCTCTGTGAAAACACGATTCAAAAATATTTAAAAAAAAATTTTTAACCTCAAATATCTTTGGTCATAATTGTTATGTCGAGATTACTCACCTTATAATCAAATTATAAGAGTAGGCACTGGGCAAGCCCATGCGTACTCGGATCCCTTACTTTTCGCCAACACCCGAAAGCGCTATGCGTAACCAGGATGCGGAATCCCGGAATAAACAGAAATTTACAAGGTTTCTTAATAAAATAATGAATTTACTTTTTATTCAATCCGCGACAAAATACAAATTTGAATACATTTTTCGATTTTAGTACCTTTGGGCTTTGCACCCCGCTTGTTGAACGAGGTCGGTGGTTCAGTCCGTCCTTCAGTGCGAGATGATCGATCCCTTTAAGTTCTCTTCTCTAGTAGCAGATGTGGTGATTGCCACTGCGTAGATCGGATAAGATGAATGTGGTGAAGGCTCAGATGATGGGCGCAGCGAGAGCCTCTTGACTTTCGACGAAGTTCGACACGGTCTCCTCTCTTCCAGATTTCTTCTAAATGTTGCTCGTCGTACTTTTTCTATGTTCCGTTGGAGGCCTCGAGCAGAGATTCATCCTCGTCAAATTACTGTGGTGGACTGCGCGCCATGCTTTCATTATTCAGCCTTTTTATACCCGATTTTCACGTACACAGAAGCTTCTCGACTATTGTCTATTAAAAGCTCCTGTGCCGTGCATAACTCCATATATGGCAACTCCGTGGTTGGTCGATCGGGTTAAAAACAAAGCCATAAAGATGTTTCCTGACTTCCTTTGGAGACACCGCCCGTTCCCGAGAAAAGCTTTTCGCAAAGGTCAAGTGACCCAGATTGAGCATCCTTCAATGTATCTATTTTCATACATTTGGTAGGTAGCCGATCGCTCCCCCCAGCCGAAAAGTGCGGCTGTCACCTTGCACTTAGCTGGACTCATAATTTCGGCTTTTTACGACCTGTCATCTTTTTCGCCTCGGTAAGGGAAAATCGGAACCGCGTTGGTCTTGACAAACGCCAGACCTCTCTCACGTATGCGCCGAGTTTTCTCGTTCTCTGTCTCTCTCTTTTCTTTCTCTCATACTGTGGCTTCCCCTCTCGCTGTCTCTCTCGATTCTAGCATGCCTATTGGATATGGCGTTTTACTTGCTCCTCCCTTCCTCCGGCCTCCTCTTCTCTGTGCTCTCGAATTCGGCGTTCTGAGTGCGCGTTTAATTTTTATAAACTGCGTCGGCGTTGATGTAAATTTTTAATATTTATTCTTGTAAATAGAATAATTTTATTCCTCGTAAAAAGATGAATTCATTGATATAATTTCATCCCTGGTACTCTTCTAGTTCTCTGGCTTTCGTACTTGGCGTTTGGAGTCGGTGTTTTTCTTGTTCGCACGCGTGCCCAAGGTTTACAAACATTTGCCGCGTTGTTACAATTTATAATTATTATTCTAAGTAAATGGACGAAAACTCGTTACATAATGAACCGATTTTTTCGGATAACGAACTCGGTTCGAAGATATAAAAAAGCTATCTCTGTGCCAAATTTGAAGACGATTGGTTGACTTTTATTCCTGTTATCGTCGGAGAAAGAAAATGCACTTATTTTCAAAAAGATTTTTTTCTCCAAAACAAATGAAGATAATCACTTGAAATTTTAACCAAATATAGTCTTCGATGAGTGTAATAAGTGGTTAAAATTTCAAGTAGATAAATAAAATATTTTTTGAGAAATTAATTTATGAAATATGAAAACGTTTTCCTTATTAACAAATGACAGACTAAAGATAATTTAACTTTTCAAAAAAGAAATTGTAGGTAATTTAACGACCTTTCAAAAAAAACTAATGATATTAAGTTATAAATACTGTAACATATTAAAATATAAGAAAAACGAAAAATTCAAAATCATTTTTTGATTATAAAACTATTAAGATATGAGGTACATTTATGTTGGCGTGTGTGTGTGAGAGAGAGAGAGAGAGAGAGAGAGAGAGAGAATGTATGCGCAGCGCCATCACACGGATGATTGTACTGGCGAGCGGCCAAGCGGGAGCTCACTCGACTGTCGGCTTCCGCACGATGCGGTTGTAAACACGAAAGAGATTTGTACTGAAAGAGAAAGTGTGTTAATAAAGTATTGGGAATTGTTACTGTTCACAGGTGTGTGGTTTATTGAAGAAACCCTATTTAATATTCACAAAAACAAAAGAAAACGCACAAAATCCAAAAATAGGCTATGGCATCTCTATTCTATATGAAAACGAAGAGAATAAGTTTTGTCTCACGAAAATCGATCGATTGGTTCAAAAGTTATAGCCGGTACACACACACATACACACACACACACACACGCACGCACGCACGCACGCACGCATGCACGCACGCACATACAGACACAAACATTTTTTTGCTCAAAAACCTCAAATATTGGTACCAAAAGTCTTAAAACATGTTTTTAAACATTTTTTGTTTCAAAAATATTTTTCATCATTACAAAGCTTCCTCTTTGAGGGAGCAAAATGTTGACAAGCGATGACAACTTCACAAGAAGTTGTAGATATACTGTAACTGTTAATACTTAATGAAATTTAACTTGCTTATTAACAATATCATCCTATTTGTAATAATTTTAGTTTCATGCCTTAACTGTTAAGTCACAGGACTTTGGCTCAAATATTCATTTCTATCAGTGTATGAATAGGTTTTATAGCGTTTGAGTTTGCGAAAGAGAAATGGCTGAAGAAACTGGTAAAATATTCTTCAGGAAAAAATACTCTAATATTCTGATAACTTCATCTGTTATAAACATGTCAAATAACTTAGAAGAAATGCTCTCCTTGATATACTTACTCAACTTTTTCCATTGAAAATAAAATAGTAGCCAAGGATAAATCTTTGCCCTTCTAAAAATACTTCGATGCAATTGGAATTCAGCGTCGATTCGCGCAATCTTTCATCCCGAACAAACGAAACCGCCACCTGCATCTTCGCAGGCCAAAATTATTATTATTATAAACGCGGCCGTTAAAAGCGACGCCTAAGGTCCAAGCTATTTTTCATTCCAGTCGCCGAGCGAATAGTAAACAGCGAGATGAAGTGTACATAAACGCGGTGAAATTTCAAATTAATTTTTGCATAAATAAATAAAAATATATCTCGAGCGAGGCTTTGCAAGCGAGGCTTTTAATTAATATTCATTCGGGGGAAGTTTGGAATTCGTTATTAATTGCGCAATGAAAGGCGGGTTTAGCATCTTGGCGTAGCGCCTCGCGAGATTTGCCGGTTCACTTGCTTTTTGACGATGACTACGATGTTGTTGTTGCATCGATTTTTGGTCTTTTAAGCGTAGTGCGGGAAATGTTAATATTATGAGAAAATGAGCTGGTAAATTCTTTTGTGATTTTTTTTCTTTTTCTTTATACGTGGTAAATCTAGGTTACGTTTTTCATATTTGTAAAAAGAAGAAAAGAGTTTTTTTAATGCATCGACTACATCTTGAAATAATATATTTATTTATTTTATAAAAAAGATCCTAATAGGAATCGACTTTGAACGAAAGACTAATTATTTTTTCTATATTCTGAACTTGATTTAAAAATGTTTTTTGGTTAATTATTACATCTTAATAATAGTTTTTGTTTTACAAAATGAGATCATTTTATATCATCACATTGAAAATAATCATATAAAAACTAATTTGAGCGAACTGTGCTTCATTGTTCAAATAAAGTTGGTAACGATAGTTTATGATAAGAATTTGGCTAGAAACTATGTTGTGTTGAATATACTATTGTAAATTGCTTATTTACTTCATAAATGCTTTTATTAAAAATATTTTTTGGTTATATTGGCAATATATAATGTCGCAATGTCAAGTAAAATATTCTGCTTCTACTAATCATACAATAACTGTCTTTAAATATTGTTTCTTATTTTATTACATAAATTAAAGAATAATAATTGATCGTTTGTGTATAGATGAAAATAAATAATAAAACGCAATCTTTCAACATTTTTCTTTTGTAACTTTTGCCTTAAATGTAATTGATTAAACAAAAAACGTAGCATGTGACTTTAACAGTGACTTTAAAAAGTTGTTTATTTTTACGGAAGGCACTTGACAGAAAGACAGCAGCAACAGGTACGTATTGTCGAGCTATCACCTGCGGACTGCTTTCCTCGGTATGATTCTTTTCAACATCATATGCTTCACTTCTCTGGCTACGAGCTTTCGCACGCAAACGCATGTATGCACGTATAATTGTAGATTTCAAGTGACTTTGAAAACTTTTTGCTAGCTGGCTAATAGGTAAAACCAATTGAAATATGTTTGAAAAATATAATGCTTAATGATAAAATAATGTGATTACAGAAAATAGGGGTATAAGGTATTTTCTATAGATTTTCCGTTTATATTTTACAATGTGGTAGAAAAATCAATAGAGATAATAATAATGGTTAAATGTTAGTTCGTGAAAAATGTTATCATTTTTAAAAGTTGAAATAAAGCGTTACTTATTTTTGTTTTCTTATAAAGTTTCATTTTCAATATCTTTTATTGTATTTTATGTGTTAATATAAGAGATTGCTGCACCAAGATAATTATAAAAAAATTCAATTATTTACTCCTTCTGTTATTTACACTGTCTATATTTACCAGAACCAGAACCATTTTAATAACAGTTCTATTTATGCTCCTTCTGCATTGTTTTTCAAATATCTTTCTACATTATTAAAGTGTTGGCAAATGAATTTTGAAAATATTTAAGGAAAACTTTTTTAATGAACAATCAAATTCATCTCCTCTGCTTCATATCATTTTTATATAATTTTTATCAAAATACGGCAAAGGAAAGGATAATAAATGCCATTTTTATGCACTAGAACATTCCTTCCAAGTCTCGTAAAAATCCATCTCCCGAGGGTGTGACACACACCTTGTAAAAGCCCTAAGTAAGTATCCATTGAATTGAGACGTAGTTTAACCAGACAAAGTTTCTCCAAGTTTGAGATCGCTGCTATTTAACTTCAAGTTAGTGTAAATCGTAGAGTGTTCTTACGGCCAACAAAATAACGCCCGAACGGTGCAATTTGCGATACGAAAAAAAGACCTGCACAATTCTCTAAAAAATTATACTCGACGTTTTGCTCATTTTAGTAAAAAAAATGTTGGTCATATTTTACAGACGTTTTACATTTTATTATTTATTGCAGTAGAAAGTGTATTTACTCAAACTTATCAAATCGTTTAAATTCCACGTAATGGAGAATACTCCGGTAATTTTAATTTTATCATTATTATACGAGCTACCTGGGAAACGGAGCTGCTGGCGCGCCTGGAGTCGACCCAAGAGTTGTTGGTGGCTGTGGCCCCATAGCCGAGGTTCACCTGGGCCCCGCTGCCGGTCGAGCGGATGCTGCCCGAGGTCTCGGCCCGCCGGTACGGTGAGCTGCTACGGCCCTTTGTCGATCCTACGTAAAGGAAAAAGGAAAAAAAGACGTGAATTGTTTGTTCTTTTTATGAGGGTATAGTGGGTGAATGATTAGGTATTTGATTTCTCGTTGTTCTGAATTTTTGTTGGCTATTTCTGTGGGGTATTAATGTATATGTTATAATCTAAATGAAAAGATGAACTAAGAGTATTTTTCTGAATTCGAAAGATAAAACTTCTTTATAAATATACGTACTGAACTTTTCAACTCAAATTTGTTTATTTTTTTAAGCTTTAGTAATTTTAGAAAAATTAGCTTAAGAATCTTTAAGAAAAATCTTTATAAATACAGATTTCATAATTATTGTATCATTAAAATAGTCTTCGTTAATGAGAAAATAGGCAATTGTAATGATTACGATTTTTGTTTATAACTGCAAAAGTTCTGTGTAAATAAACATGATTATAAAGTCATTTGGCCAAACGCAAAACTCTAATTAAAAGTAGCGCTAACAACGTTGTAGTACGAGAAATTTACTCGCACCAAAATTATGCTTTACTTTATCGATAATAACGGCTAAGTTCAATCGAAAGGTAGCCCTTGGCAAAATGAGTCAAATTACGAGTTGTAGTACAAGTAACTTGATTATCTTAACATCCTCATTAAAGCGAACAGCTTGTATATACTTTATTATGTCCTATTAACGCGCAATTATGTCACCGTTAATCGAAAGTTGTCTCTAATCTAAAGAAGTTGAAAATTATAAATTTTTTCAACTTGAACTTACAATCACTAATATAAGTTTATATGCAGCGATTAATTCACGTAAAATAATCAATGTGTATGAGTCACTGAGTATTGTGAATGAAAAAATTATTGATTTCGTAAACTAAATTACCAACTTATAACTCAAAAAACGTTATCAATAATTTTAATTTTTAAACTTTTCAATCATTAAAATCTCATTTTTGAAAAATAATATGCTTCAAAAATGTATAGAATTTTTAAACAAGTGTCTTTGTTATTTCACAAAATTCAAATAAATCTATTAAAAGCGTAACACTGTTACGAAGAGGACTATTACATCAATCAGCTTTATTTCATTCTTTTACGCATTCTATAAAAAAGCACTATAGCCGCAGAGTATCATAGAAATTTTATTTTTCCTCACTAGTACAGCAACCGTACCTATTATATATCACAAATGTCAAAAGAAGAATAACATACATTTCATCACCGACATTCCCATCCCACGCCCCTTTGCCGGGAACAACCACAGCGCGGCGTGTTATCGTCCCGGCTCGTGCCATAAGTTGCAAATGTTTGCAAAATAGATTTCCATCCCTTTTCCACGCGCACACATAGCGCGCGCCCGCATTGAAACGCAAATCCAGTTGCGATCGTAAAAGCGCCACCGTAAAACTCGGCATGATATCTTTTTTTACGTCCCGTGTCGTTCGAATTTTCCGTACGAACGCAAATGTGTAGCGTGTGTGCACGAGACCTCAAGAGGTTATTAAAATTTTGAAGGACGATGATGATCGGTAGCTTATGTGTATGAAGTGGAAAATTGTCTTTTGGTAGATCTTAGGGGCGTTGTTATTCGATTTGGTTAAATCGAATTTCTGAGAAAATTCAAATTCATTCTATCAAAAAGTAGAAAAATGTAGAAAAATGAAAGAAAATGTGAAAATTGTTCGAAATTCAACAAAAGTTATATTTTCTTATATTAAAGTTTGAGCTGTAATCCACTTTCTTATTTGTATGCTTTTCTTTACACTTCCTTATGTTTCTTATGTACATACAAAATTCACAATAATTTTAACTCGAAATTATTAATACATTCCAAAGCAGTAACATATTAAGTCTTTTTCAATAACAGTTTAAGTACAATTTTTTTAAAATAAAAGTTGGAAGTCTCGTGCTCAAAAAAGTTATTGAAAGTATAACCAAAAAGTAAAAAACCTTACCACTCCCATATCAAAACATTCAAAGTCCTACTCAAACACTAAAACCAAGAACCCTTGGAAAACGCAAACTCGCCGTCTTGATCCATCAAAGCTTCTATACACTGACGACTACATATATATGTGCCCTAAAGCTCACGACTCTCTCCCTTTCTCTTATACGTACACATCTTTCACATAAGCCAGTGCACGGCCAGCCGTGCGGGCGGCGATATTGTGTGCCCACACGCCAGTCTGGCTTGCCTCTCCATATCCTCGCGAAATTGGCCCGAGAGGTATAGACACGTAGTGCGGTCGAGTCTCGCCGTCCGAAAATGTTTTCAAAACCATTCCTCTCCTCTCGCCCTTGTGTGCGTGTATATTCGCGTGAGTACGGTTACTGTCGGTTTCCGGGTTATACACCGCGTCCGCGAGGGCCTGCGTCGTATAGAGGTGGTAAATGTACGGAGAGGCGTGGTGGTTATTTGTGTGTGGTGGATGGGAACAGGAAAAATTTGAGAAAAATTGGGGAAAGTTTAGGTTGAGATCCTTTTTTAGAAAGAGGATGAATTATTTTTACTTAAGTGTGTCGAGTAATTTTTAAATTTCGGTGAATTACAGTTCGCCTTCAATATGTTGCTTAAGAAAAACTGCTATTAAAGTATTTTTTGCAAGAAAAACAATATTTATTTTCTGTTATTATCAATGCTTATAAATTAAATTTTTTTAAATGATCTTTTCATAAAAACTTAGTAAATTATCTTGCAGAGATTTAGAAAGTTTTTCGATCGCAGAAAAAGCTCTCGAAAAACATATTTATTTTTACAGAATATGAAGGGAATTATGATTAGTGTAGTATTATTCTTGAAAATTTCTTTCCAATATTCTATAAAATAGTAGTCTAAGATAAAATATTTTAAATGCATGTACTTTCTTATCGTTCTTTGTTGTTTCTGTGTTCAAATGCTTGTTCTTTTGTATTTTTAAGTCTTTTTTTTTGACAATCTAGAATTGGCCGATGTCTATTTTGAAAATCTAGTTTCTAAATTTAGTTTTTCGAATTCTTCGGTTATGCGTTAATTAAGTGTATATGGTAATAATTAAGAGGTTAGCTTTTCCAGATTTTGCAATTTGAGATTGTTGAATATATATTTTATAACGAGTAGTAACAATGTATTATTTATTTGTTTGCAAATCTTTAATTTCGTAAACACTGTAAGCTATTTTGTGTTCAGACAGTCCAAAACACTGCGTGATTAGCTCAATCGATGACAACACGTGTTAGTGACTTTTGCAATCAGTTGAGATTAGTCAGTAGCATTATATGAATTGGTTACCCTGTCTACAACATGTTTATTACAACATGTTTCAAACATAGTCTATATGCAATCAGGGCGACCAGTTAGCAACCTTCCATCCTTTTCACTTATATGTAATTGACGCCACGTTCATTGAGAGTAAGCAAGACAAAAAATCGCCATCTGGTCACCCTCTACTCAATCAAACGATTCAATACAAAAAAAGTAAAACCCACCTTCCCCAGCCGACTTCGTGGAATCCTGCGCCCCGAATCCCCTACTGGGCAGTCTTCTGTCCTGTCCTGCGAGACTGCCCCTCGGACTTCTGTCGAGCTCGGATACGGGTCCTATGCTGCCCCGGGGACTTCTGTTCTGCAATGCGCCATCATCCTCACCACCAAGCGAGCCCCGATGCTCGCCCATGCCGATGCTGCCACGTGGCGACCTGTTTAGCGGGCCGCCGTCATGTGGCGCTATGGAGCCACGGGGCGAGCGGTTGCTACCTTCAGGGCAGATGGAGCCACGGGGCGAGCGATTGGGATCCGGAGCGATGGAGCCCCGAGGCGAGCGGTTTATCAGCTCCGGCACGATGGAGCCGCGAGGGCTCTGGTTCATGCATTCCGAGGCGATCGAGCCCCGTGGGCTGCGGTCCTGAAAGGGAACGAAAGATTCAATTTAACAAGTGATTCAGTTTCGTTGAGTAGGTCTGTGTTGGGTGGATGGAAGATGGGACCCGGAGGATACGTTGATGGATTTTTATGTATGAACGAAATAGTTCAAAGGTGTGATAATTTTATTGTTTCTTTTTGAACTTTGACTTTTATTTTTCTTCTTTGCATATTAGTACAAAATGTTTCTGATAAAAAAACATGCGTATCGATAAGACACACAACTTTTGTATTTAACAATATATTGAAACAATCAAGTCATTTTAGATTAGAGACTTTAAATTCCAGTTTGTTTAATAATCTTTTCTTCCAGGAGATTACTTTATTTCAGGAACAGTATAATAGTTCTTAATATTTTCCATTTTCATCGGGACCCTAATTTCTGCTCAGAACCAGAAAAATTTGAATCGAACGAATTCTTGCGTGAACAAGTGCAAAAACCACATCCTTCAGACCATAAACTTTTAAGTGGATGACTGAGCAGTTGCTAATATACCAGATAATTTGTAACATATTTAAAATGTACCGATAGTTATCGATTCTGGGGCATAAATAGGAAATGGATATTGATGGAGCAATAGAACACGGCTTTAAATTTCATCTACGACCGTCTCACCTTCTTGTCGGAGAGCATGTCCAAGGGCGTGATACTGCCCCTCGGCGACCTGGCCGTGTCGGGGCATATCGAGCCCCTCGGTGACCTGGCCGTATCGGGGCATATCGAGCCCCTCGGATTTCGATCGAAGTCGATGTTGGCAATACTGCCACGCGGACTCCTCGAGCTCGAGACGTCGGGCACCAGCGAATGTCTCGGGCTTCTGCTCATACCTGCAACATTCCAATATGCGTATTAATACTTACTATGTATACGGTAAATAATTAATTTGTGCTAGTAGTTTAGTTTTGTATATGTACGTTTGCTAATCCATACTATTACTGATTGGTTTACTGATAGATTATGCAGAATGTAAATTAATTTAGAATTACAAAGCGATGATTTTTAAATGAAGATGTGCGACATTTTTTATTGCCAACTTGTTGTTTTAATATTATAATAACCGACTTGATAGTTGTTGTAATAACTTGAATAAATAAATAATTGATGATTCTACTTTGTTTCAACTTGAAAATAATTATATAAATATTCAGTGAATCAGACTATTTTCCTGCTAGGTACTCAGATGCAATTCTAACATGATTATTTTAAAAATAATTAAGTTATTGGTTAACTTTAAGAAATGCTCTTCCTTTTTAAAAAAATCATATATGATGTATAACTAATTTCCAAAAAAACTCTACTATTTCGGCGACCCCAAAATGATCAAAATATCCTGCAAATTCACACACAATTGTGTTGGTTTATTTTGTTTATTTTTCGCTCAACTTTGAACTAGCGTAATTTTTGACCGAATCAATATTTTATAACTCTAATCAAAGGAGTCTGGTTTTATAGTTTCATTTGCGTTTTTGAAACTTTATATACAACATTAAGCTTGGATGGGATTTTAAACTTGAAAAATATATTTAATCAAATTAAAGACAAAATCTCCTAACTACAGATTTCACAGCACCCTACAAAGCTACTTGTGTCCTGATAACCTACAATATTATCATTTCATCCTTATCCATTTAAAAATCTACTCTCTAAATGTAAAATAGTGGAAAATCCACTATCTAAAAGTTAAAAGTCGTACACTACCGAAATAGTGAATATGCACTCCAAAATAGTGGGCATCTATTATTTTAGTAGTGTATATATATTAACTTTTTTAAAATAGCGAAATTAAACTACAGTGCTCCTTCAGAATACCGCCGTCGTGTGTCCTTTTCTATATCATAAACAACTCGTTAGAGTAAGAGAGACACATAGCGGCGGTATTCTGAAGGAGTACTGTATTTTTATAATGTTAAGGTGATGCGATACCCACGCTATTACTCAAAATTGGGTTCCCGTTTTTCTCATTCAATTTTTAATTTTAAGAAAAAAACTCTTTGATACGTTGTAGTTCTTTATTAAACTTAAAACGTATCAAAGAGTTTTTTTCAGAAAGTTTAAAATTGAAGGAGAAAAACAGGAACGCAGAATTGAGTAATAGTGTGGGTATCACATCACCTTGATATACACTATTAGAGCAGTAAATGGCCACTATTCAGAGTGCATATTCACTGTTTCAGATGTGCACGAGTTTTAACTCTTAGATAGACTTTCCACTATTTTACATTTAGAGAGTAAAAAAGCCCTAATGAAACTGCAATTAACACTCACCATTTTCAGGCATCAGCGACGTCCTGGACCCCACGGCGGCCACAGCGACGACAGCAGCCCCGGGCACGAGGCTCCCCCTGGGGCTGCGACTGTACCCGTCCAACCCGGGCACGAGGCTGTTGCGCGGACTGAGCGCGCTGTCGGGTACGAGCGAGTGCCTGGGCGAGCGCGAGACGATGAGGTCACCGGGCACGAGGCTATTGCGGGGCGAGCGGCCCAGGTCGCCCGGTACGAGGCTGTTGCGAGGCGAGCGGCCCGATGGATCGGGCACCAGGGAACCACGCGGCGAGCGGTGGTAGTCGTCCGGTACCAGGGAGTTTCGCGAGGTGCGGTTCGCGTCTGGTGTCAGGCCCAACCGTGAGGCGCCGCATTGTTCCGGATCCGGTAAGAGGCGGCGGTTGAACATCTGAAATGAGAATCGGATGGCGTTGGAAAGCAAGTGCGATGCAAATTGAAAAAAAAAATTGATATGGTTTTCGTTGTAATAGTGTAATATATGCCACAATTAATAGTAGATGCGATCGCAACGCACAGAATACTAGAATTGTAGTTGTTTTTGGGTTTATTTTAAGAAAATGGTTAGTAAAAAAGTGATTTATTGAACGCGAATCGTTTAGTTTCAAAACTGCTTGTATTCAAGATAAACTAAGAAAGTCAAAATACGCAAAACCAGCTTCAATTTGCTTTTTTCAAATTGTAATATATTAATTTAAACTTTATACTACCATGCCATTAGAACAAGTAGTTATTTTTTTTTATTGAAACAAATAAGTGAAAGATAGTTTTACTTTCTTTTATAAATCGAAATTGTAAGAAAGACTCTTCCGTAATAAATAACTTATTTTTTTTAACATTTCTGTGAAAATGAAGCTGAAATGTACTTACGATTAATAACTTAATTTTGTTTGAACCATATATACTTATGGCAATATTTATACACAAAATTGACATTGAAAAGCGCTGGTTTTATTTCCATTCACATTTAAAATTCTTATTTTAGCATTGATAATGGAGCACTATGTATTCATTATAGATGAACGATCTTCTCTACGTGTATAATGTAAAAAAAGTTTTGTACTTTCCAGCCTTAAAATACAAGTTTGAAAAACTTTATTTTTAATTTCTGGCATCGAAACTCATTACGGATGGGAAATTTCTTACAGAAGCATTAGGTCTTTAGACCAAGACAGCTAAAAAGTCCAATCTTTTAATATTTTTGAAAAAAAAACTAAAAAATTCGTATATTTTAACATGAAAGTATATACTACAAATCGAGTAAATAATGTACTTATTTTACTTTCTCTTGCTTATCACTGATTGCGGTTATTTTCTAGAAAAACCATTAGCAAATTTCAGGTTTCCTAAAAAAAAAAATAAAACTATATTTTATCTCTATCTCATCTACGTTAAAAGATTAAAACGCCCGATTGAAAAATGCAATTCCGAAGCAGGGTCAAATCGAATTTATAGTATTTGTTCTTTATTTGAGTGGAGCAATGCTGCAGTCTCGATCAAAGTACCGCCGTGTTTTCCCAAGTGTTTTGCGACTGCAGTGAACCGCAGTCGTTTTTGGACCAGAGCATATGCATGCGAGTCTCTTCCAACTGTCCTGTAACGCGCTGCAGTTCATTTGTACAAAATTTTCAGTACCTAGACGCTTACTTTGTTAACTACGGTTGCCTATATTTATCTTTATATATTTTTTACCTTTTTCCTTAGCTTTTAATGAAGAAACACAAAAAATAACTACGATTGTTACACACGTGGTTTCTTTTAGATCGCATAGTATTGCTTTTTTATCTTTATAATAACATTTGAAGGAAGTTATTTTTCCTACATCTAGCAAATCGAAAATCAGAATTATTATACAATCACATTAAATCATCCAATAACCGTCGTACTTGATAATCTCAAAGCCCCGCTGTAATTTCATTTCGATCGATATAACGAACATTACCATCGTTGAAAACCAAACGCTGCTAGAAAATAATTTCAATCCCCTCAAACTTTCACCCCGTTCAATCGCGAATACGACGCTTAATAATCCCAATAATAATTTATGCGGGCGCATTACGCGTCTTAGAGAGAGTGGCAGAGATTCACGCTGGCGTGAGACGCATATAAGTAGCATGCAATTGGCTGCTGCTGCAGCTGCTCCCGAGGGAAATATCGGAGGGGGATTGAGAGGGGGAATATAACTTGATCTCAGTAACGTGGAGGGGAGGGTGGGGGGAGGAAAGCTCGCGACGGCATTAAAATTTTAATGCAAATAAACGTCGTCGCGACTGTGTTGTAAGTCCGATATCAGCAAAGGAGCGTCGTGATTTCAAGGGAAAACTCGCAGCTGCGGAAGTTTATTCTTTACGGATATGGAAAAAGTAACGCGAGCGTCATACGAGTAGGTGCTATTTTAAAGAGCGAGTTGGGGTCGGAGAAAGTAGATGGTGGTTGGGTGATATATAATGAGAAAATGAAGTTTAGTGGTGAAGGATAAAGGAACTTGTAGCAGTCATGAACTTTTCTGATGGAAAAAATTTTTTTAGTCAATAAGTGAAGGTAATTGAACTCCGCTTGAAAAGTTTTAAATTTTATTTATTTAGTATTTATTTTCGACGTAGATATGTGTAAACCTCTTATAAGTCATTGATTATGTGACAACCGAACAACTACACTTGTAAGAAGAGTGTTGAAAGTACTGAAAGCTTGTATGTACATTTGGGGTATCGCGTACACGGAGAGAAATTTTGTAGTGAAAATTACAAATATTTGAGACAAAATTACCAGTTTCTATGGTAATGGATGGACAGACTGACAATTTCAAACTTTTTACCAAAGTGCCTTGGTAAAATTTTTTTTTAGTTAATTTAAATTTAAAAAATTAACTTTTTTTATCCATATTGATGGATATATAGTATTTTAATATAGAAATAGAAACAGAAACAAGGATGAAAAAACATTAAACTGAAAAAAAATTTTTACGCAAGCGGGATTCGATCCGACGATCTTTGGGTTGAGAGTTCGACGTTCTACCGACTGCGCCACGGAAGCTGTTACCAACAGTCATTTGAATCGCCGTTATTACTTACTGAAAATATGTGTATTGTTTTCATTTTAACGTCGCGCACGCCTCTAGTATCAATCTTCTGAAACACAATAATGCGCAGTGCGCATGCGCGAATACACAAATACCAGGTTATTTGGTAAAATTTATCAGTTTTCTTAGTAAAAATTCTTAGGTTACCTTGTAAAAATGACTAGATCTCAATTTTTACCAGTGTGTCTGGTAATTTTTATTCCGATAATTTGGTATTTTTTTTAAGTGGTTATGGTAGTTTTTCCTGGGAAACTTATAAATTGTATTAGAAACTTGGGAATATCACGGCATTTGACAGTCTATCCATGCGCTACCAAGGCACCTTGGTAATTTTTACTCTAAAATTTCTCTCCGTGTATATATACATCTGGGATCGTGATTCTATAAAGTCTTATTTTGTTTGAATTCGAAGTTTCTCATCTAACAATTTCTAATAAATTTCATGAAATTATATAAATCTACATAATTTCTGTTGGATAAGATCAGAGCTATAGTTATACTCATTTCTATTAAATGGAATCTCCTAAGCTGGTTTGAATAGTAAGAAGTAAATGGAGACGCCTGTACGTTACTTTTTCACCGAAAATATTACAACCATAATGGACGGACAACAATTTATAGATAAAGGCTTTTTACGACAATTTTATATATTTTTGGCCTTATTTTACTAAATTGTAAGTAACTTTTTAAATCATTTTTAAATAACCTTATACTTTATTAAAGATTAAAGGAAAACAAGCATCTTTCGTTTTTATGAGAAAAGCAACTTTAATAATTCCATACCTCGTAAAAAACTATTACCAGAATCCGCTCTGCAGTTATTTCTACTTTAATGCTTTACTATGTGCACGAAACATTCATTGCTATTTGCACCGAACAATCAAACTTCGCGAGAATGCGCTTCGGATTCCATGTATTCTGCCTTCCCTACATCTTTAGAAAAAGAAGAAGAATGAGGTTACAGTCGTGAAAATTCATAGGAACGTAACGAAGTACAATGCGACTGTAATGAGATTTAAGAGATGGCACGAGGCACGAACGACGATTTTTATGAAAATTTCATCCGGGAAGGAATAACTTTGTACGCAGAGAGAGAGAGAGAGAGAGAGACTATCTTGAAAGTTTGAGCGGAAAAAAATTTTCACTCTGCGAGAGATGCTCTCCTCGTAAAATATTGCGCTCGAGGACCTTATCAAGTGGCCTCGTTTAAATTTTATCAGGCTTTTTATTTTTGAGATTGAACTTTCTTACTTAACTTTATGATATTTTAAAAGAATGTGATTTAAGGCGGGATATAACACATTATTAGAAAATGTATTTTTCTAAAATCGAATGAAGTAGGGCTATAGATTCAATTTCGTAGTGTTTTCCGACTTCAAATTCCACATTATTTGAAAACAAGGGTATTGACAATGCATTTTATTAGTGAAGGTACATAGACATTTCTAGAAATATTCTATTTACATTGTTATAATTCCACAGAAGTGATATTAATTTGTGTGTTTTTTTATATACTTGGCTTCACGATGGGGCTATATCTAAATTTTTATGAAACCCAATGCTTTCATTTGCAAAAAAAAAAAAATTTTAAACCCCAAAAAAGAAAACTCAAAAACAAAAATAGCTTAGCAGGCAAAGCGCCATGTTACTTGTTAGAAAAGCATAAATAAAAGTAATTTTATTTACTTATTTTGAGACGTACATAAGTTTGGAACAAATCAAGATTTCGCAACCAAACTTATCTTACATTAAACTCTTATTTTCAACTTTCACCTCATCTATAGCAGATTATTTCAGCACTTTTAGGTATAAAGTTATCAAAAATACCAAAAACACCCATATCTCCTAGATTTTTCGAAAAATTCCGATATCTCTGTTTCACAAACCGCTAAGACCCGCATTCCCAGTGCCCCCTGTATTTAACATTTGGATTTGAAAATGACCTCGCTCACCTCCTCCTGGGACTCGTCGTCCTCGCTGTTGAGCGCGATGTTGGGCACGCAGCTGCCGCGCGGCGAGCGCTGCCTCTCCATGCCGGTGACGCCGACGATGCCGATGAGGGCGGCCGCCTCGGCTGAGGGCTCTGTCGAGGCGACGGAGGCGCGCCGGCCGCGGACTGGGCCACCGCCGGGCCCCGGCTGCGACGAGCCCGCGACCGCTCGCGACGCCCGCCTGCGCCGCGACGACGTGCTACGGTGCAGCATCATGGCCCGCGCCGCATAGTATTACGGCGTACAGGCGAGGTGCTCGCTCTGGAGTGTCACCTGGAACAAGTAAGGATGAACGGTGGAGTTAGAAGGTGGATTGTATTGAAAGGTATTGTTGTACATGTGTTCCGGTTTCGAATAAATATTTAATTCAATGCAATGTAATCGTTTAATTGTCTCTATTTCTTAAATTTTAAAGTTATTTTGCAGTTTAAGTATTCCGACGAATGCTGACAGTCGATACCATATCGTAGGTCACGTGCACGGCGTTCGCAGAGTTTCTCCTTCGGTGATTATGACATGATTTATCATGAAAAAAGGTCAATCAGTAAATGAAGGAGGGCACGGGGCGAAAAATGCGTACACGGAGAAAAATTTATTTGTAAACTTTACATACTATAGAGTATTTACTCTTTTTATAAGAAAATTTATTATTTTTATAGTAGCGCGGGAACATACTCGACATGTGGGATTTTTACTGTTTCAAATAGTAATTTTTATGATTTTCGTAGTAAATTTTACTTTTTAAATAATAATTTTTATTATTTTTGTAGAAAATTTTACTATTTGAAATAGTAATTTTTATTATTTTTCCAGCAGTCATAAAAAGTACTATTCCAAATAGTAAAATTTGCTACAAAAATAATAAAAATTATTATGTAAATAGTACAATTTGCTACGAAAATCATAAAAATTACTATTTAAAACTATAAAAATAATAAATTTTCTTATAAAAAGAGTAAAGTTTACAAATAAATTTTTCTCTCCGTGTAGAGGCTTTTTCGCGTATGTAATATAAATTGATTCGAAATTCGAATATCGAGTTGCTAAGTGAAATAATAAACATTTCTTTTTCACGAGACAAATGAGCGAGCACGAAGCATTTAGATGCTTGCGAGCAACCGAAGCGTTCAGACGCATTTCTGTAATTGACATATTAGTACATTATTCATTTTAAATAAAGTTTATTTAAAATTCAAAGAATAATTTCTTGCGTTTCTTTTTTCTTTGTGCGCGAAGCTGTTAATTTCTTAAGAACAGTTTCAGCATTAAAGATTGTCGAGTGGTATTTCTAGATGGGTGCAAAAACTATGCAACTTCGGTGATTTTTTAGATCATTTCTTGTTCCTTAATAAAGTGTTAGTCGAATATTTTTCCGTGTTTCTGTCCAAGGAATACGACATAAATTTCTAAAATATACAGGGGAAAAAATAAAGCCAAACTAACATGATTGTATCAATTAAATCAACTGGGTTAGGAAGAAGTTAAATCGGTATGAAAGAATGTAAAATTAACTTTATTTATAGTAAAAACAAATTTATATTTAAAATTTTATACAGATTCCACTTCAATGAAAGGAAGATTAACCTTTTTTTAATGATACTAGCTACATTCAACGTGCTTCGTGCGTATTATTACTGTTATTTTTTTTTATTTGAGATTATGAACATGATCAAGTTTATTATTTTCAATTTAAAAGTTTGTTTCAATCAGTATATATTATTCGATAATAACGTATTTTTGAGAAATAAAATAATTAAATTTTTCTTATACTATTTTAATTGTCCAGTTTTAAATACTCAAACTCGAGAATTCAATCTTGATGAAAATTCAAACAGATTTTGGTACCTACTGTATATAGACCAATCAAAACAGTCTTATTGTGATGACAGATTTCATCCATCACTTTTTTAAGAAAGGATTTGTGTGGAAAATAGAATTAATTATTTAGTCTATGCACTCGTACATGGGAAGGTTTTGTAATGCCTGTATTATTTATCGTAAGGATATAATGCGTTTATTGATGATCTAAGGATTAAACCATAATTGTCGGATCACCATAATAAACTTGAGCTAAGGTAAACTAGGCTATTACGTGCTTCGCGTTTGTTCGCATTAATATTTTGGGCGTCTATTTCATTTTGTTGTTGATAGTGTGCAGTGTACAGTGGATTGAATCATAACCAGAATTCGTGGCTAAATAATACTCAGTAATGAATAAATCAATAATTATTTATTAATAATTATTAATAAATAGCCTTTTAACAACACTTATTTTTTGTTTCTCATTCATATGACATAGGCAGATACGATAAATCGTTCGCTAAAATGACGAAGTCAGATCTGAAAACTCCTATCTTCTATACGAAACTGTCGAAGTCGAGTCAAGGATAAATTAGACTATTTCGATTTAAAATCTAATGAATAAAACTAGTAGTTTTGCTTTTACTATTTAAAATTCTTTAAGTACACATCCAACAATCGCTAGTATTTCTGTAATTACTGGATGTTTTAGTAACAGCTTTTCCGATTTCGACAAAAGCAACAGTAGGTTTAAATAAATAAGCACTAAGAATACTGCTTCTCGCTGCCGGTATAGCATGCAAGTATACATAAAACAACAAGCTCGGTGATTGAATAGGCACTAATGGCTAGACAGGCCCAGCAATTAAATGCTCCAATTACTTGGTTTATTCAGCTTCCTCGTACATAACAAGCCAGACAGATTTGTTGTAAGATCTTTTCCCCTGTTTTCATGCTCCGAAATTCAATTTCCCGAAGGAAGTTTTTCACAACCATACTTAAATTTATTATTAGTCCTATTGTATAGTGTACGTAGAACGAATTAATCCCTCATTTCAACTTGTTAATGTATAAATTATATTTTCAAATTTCCTAATCCAGAAATATTTGTAGGTAACGATGTGCTAAGAAACCTAGAAATAATTTCAGAATCTTAAAAAATAATAATTACTTTTTAAACGAAAAAATTCGATTTCCGAAACTTTGTAATCAATCAACAACGCAAAATAAATCAACAAGATACAAAAATCATAACCATTCAAAATTTATTTTCAAACAAAAAATGTATAACTCGAGGGGCTTAAAACTCAAATCTTAAAATTAAAACTTAAAGTCTCAAATCCGAAATGGCTTTTCCATGTTTCAAATGTCTAGCACGTAAAAAAAAACTAACAAAGATGAAAGGGACCGAACCTCCGTCCACACACGCGCAAAAAAAAAAATTCACCCCGAAAAATCAAACGCATTAATTAATCCCATCAAGAATTTAAACTCCATCTGGCTAAAATTTACTTTCGTGCACACACGTGGGTATACACGAAATTTTAATGAAAGTGCCGATCAATCAGTTATACGCTCGCTGATACAATTGACTTTGGGGGAGAGGAACAAATCAGTCAGCGCAATATCGCTAAAAACCACTTGTCTGGATGCGTGCCAAAGCCTTTTTTCCCATTTCGTCCTGCGCGATGCAGCCAATAACCCGGGAGGACACGAATTCAATCAGTGCCTTCCCAAAGAGCTGCGAACTGTTTTTTTCTGCTTCTTTTTATTTGTATGTGTAGGTGTGTGGATGGTTTGGCGAATAATGTTTTGCCGCGTTTTTTTTCCGTGCAAAATTCGTGGATTTGACGACGTGGATGTAGGCGCTGATTAGATAAAACGCTTTGACGAGTTTCGATGTTTCCAATGTATCGTGTTTTTTTGGATTTATTTTTGTTTCACTATAGTTTATCGGACTACGTTCCAGCGCTGTAAAAATATTTGTCGTTTTCCTTTTTTATATAAAAGTATTAAAGTTTGCATAGGAGCACTGCACGAACTTATTTTCTTTTCCATCTTACAATAATAACAAGTGTTTTTTTTCTGTATCCTGGTTTCACTAAACATACCATAACTTAATTTAAATATAATGAAAAAATACACGTCATAAATATTTTAATGAGACACGTGGAACACCAGAGGCATTATTTGCACTGCATTCCTGCATCGAGGTGAATTCGTCTGACTCGACCTAGCGTGTACTACTTACAGCGAAGAGACACGTGAGGATACTGTGTCGTTCAAACGTATTATCAGAATATCTTGAATATTATTGGAAATATATTGACAAGAGTAATTGTTATGGTCAAGCATGAATTTATGTATGTTGTTATCCATCCAATTAGTATAATAAACGAGCAAATTGTAGGATGAAGCATCAAACTGGTATTTATTTCTTGTTGATTCAAGGTGGAAGTATTTCAATATTAAATTAGTTCGAATAATTATATCATCTGTATTTACAAGAAGTACACGTATAGAAATATGTGTTTACAGTAAATCGTTGTAAATAGATCGACAATACTGTATACATCCTAACTAAATTAAACATATTAATACATGATCGAACACAATTGTAAACGATATAGTATAATGTAAGCTTTCACACATTATTTGTGATAAGATTTAATCAAATTGAACAATATTTTTCAAAGTTTTGCTTTACATATGTATGCCAGCCTTACTTTCTCATATCATGTTTCTTTTTTACATCAACTGTCAGTATTTAAATGAAATAAACAATTACAATAAACTACAAGAACTTAATCAATCTCGTAGGTTCATCAAAATATTGATCAATTTTATCGACCTACTTTCAATTTTCCACATTTCTAAATTTTTCTTTCGAACAATTTCAACTAAACCGCATTCGAGTGCATACACCCAACTGCATGTCGCTGCACGTGCAATGTCATGAAATTATACGCAAACTACTCGTCATCCAGATTATTTATTAATAATGTTTGCGGCGACGCTGAAATTGTAATCCCTCCATTAACATGCGAACGTGTGCTAATAAGCTAACGTGACGCTGATCGCTGGAAAGCCGCATAAAAGAACCCAAGTAAACACCTGAATTTATGTATCGCCGCAACTATTGCAGCGCTCGTAAAAAAAGGTAAATATTATGCACGACAACGTCGAATGCGAAATTTCGAAGCACATAATTATACGTGTAAGAAAGGTACGATTGTGCAAATAAGTATGTACGATAACCTTTGTCGAGTGATATACATATCGTCTAACGCGCGGCGAACGCGTGATTAATTTAATCCGCTGCAATCTTGTAACAGTGCGCGGCAAAGTTACATACAGCTTGTCGGGGCGCAAGTTGCCACGCTCGGCCCGACTTGGGGCTTCAACAAGTTTCGACGGAGCCGAGCTGCGAGGAGAGCTGCTACGAGATATCTGCGCGTTATTTCGTATAAACATCAAAGTTGGGTTGTTAATGTTAACAATCTAGATTTGTGATCCGTTCGGGGCTGAAAAGAAAGAGTCACTTCCATAAGTGTGTGTAATTATCTATAAAAAGTATATGAAATATAACAATATTCTTGCTCCTACAGCAATAAAAGTATTGATGTCCGGCCTATATGGATACGGTATAGCTGTGACAACTATACTCGTATTGCTGTACTGTGGTTTCGGCCCTGAAAAGATTCAGTGTACCGAATCTCACGGTAATATCTTACTGTGAGACTACTTATGGACATCAAATATTTTTTATTTTAATCTTAAACTTATTTTTAAATGAAGTTTACTCATGGTGAGGCTTATAACTTTAATATAAGGGCAATTCAGAATAAATAAAGGAAATAGTTAAAGGTTATCTCCATTGTCATGCGTGGTATCCATAGCTACGCGTATGACTATAGGAACCAAAAGTATTTGTGTGGCAACCATAACTTTTATCAATTTGAAGGACGGGTATTGCTCTCACAACTAAACTCAGTTTAGCCTGTGCAATACTTTATTTTGTAAATATAACTTAACATTTGTCTCTTGTGACTTCCGATATTTTTCTTACAACATCATTCGATATTATGAACTCGGTATTGCTGTAAGCTCAATACTTTTTTTTTCAGTAGTTGCATGGACAATAGTGGGAAATTCATGTCAGTTGAATATTATATAATGTTTTGTAATTACCATGAAAATGAATCTGGCTTTCAGAATTTTTACATAGAAAAGATATATGATAATTATTCTTAGGAAGGGTCTTATAAATTTATAAATATTTATAAATTCATTGCAACTAAAATAAAAAAAAACAGTTCTAAAATAGTTTATTTTCATGGTACCAGGAAAAGTGGAGAAGGAAAATAAATGCTTGAACTACATTCTCTTCACTGAAGTACATGTCGGACAACATAAAACTAAAATACTTTTATTTTTTTACTTAGAAAAAGAGAAAATTTTATCGTTGAGGGATTTATACGGTATCACTAAAAAACTTTTTTACTGAATTACCTCATACATTTTTTATACTTGATTTTTGATGTCAAATATTAATAAATCATCGGTTGTTGTATGATCAATAATTTCAAAAGTGTACGATAACCTTAGTAATAAATAAACTAAGAAATATTTCAGTCTCCACGACTATGTACCGTTCCAAAGTATCATCAAAGCGTTCACTTTAACAACTAAACTATAAGCAAACTATACCCTTATAAACCTCGCTAAAATCAAATCCCTTTACATTCAAACTGAAAACACCCCATTATTCATTTAAAAACACTCGCCATCCATAGGAAACCAAATCCAAATCTCTTTCTTCTGATTAACAAACGTGAAGTCCTCCCTAAAGCAACGTAACGAGATGCGAAACACAGTTAAATTCCCGACAAATGACGAGGAAAATGAGGCCGTTGTCGTGTCTGGCCTTATGTGCACAGAGAGCGCAACGATTTCGCCCTAATTGGCCCGCGCAGCTCGTTACAGCGATGAAAAGCCTAGCGCGATGCGCCTTCTTGTTAATGCGCGAGCTCGTGCCAGCCTCGCGGGAGAATTCTCGACGTTGTCGGGGGTTAGTTCTTTATCTCGCGGCTGTACTTCGTTGGCAAAACTGTGCTCTGCGGATGTGTAAGCGAGGTTTCGTTGTTGGGGGATGCGAATTGTAATTGAAAAGAATGTTTTTTTTTGAAGAATTTACAGAGGTTTTGTATTTTCTTTTCAAGCAGTTTTAAATAGGTTGAGGATTCATTTATCTCAATCATGTCATTGCTGGGGCGAGGCTAGGGGGGTCCCCCCTCTCCCCGCGGGCGCTCCCAGCTCACCGCGCAGCCAACGAACTCGGGATTTTGTTTACGTTTTCGCTTACTTCTTTCCCAAATGCCTGACAAGCACCAAGACCCGTCTGCGTTTTTATTCTTTGATTATTTTTCTATTCAATTAAAGGTTTTTTAACTTTATTTCTGCCTTTTTTGTAAGGGATTTTTATGTTGAAAGACCACGTAACCTCAATCTTCCGTAAGAGCAAACTCGTTTTTCAAGAATTATTTTCTCCAAAAAATGCGCGATGAAAAATACTGAAGAAATTCATGTAATCTTCGTTTAAGTTAAGGAATAACATGTAAAAATTTTAAATTGTTCCCTGCTTTTATGCTAATGATAGAAGAGTCCTTAAGATGATTGAGGCGATTGTTTAAAAATTCAAACGGACTGGTTTTCGTTTATGAACGTTAGTACACTCATTTAATTCGAGGTACTTATTTCAAGTTGTAGAAAGCTACAGAAAACTATAAAAATTATGAAGAGGTATTTGAACTATTCTTAATTGACACTGATTATGACTTTAAAAAGAAATAAAGTAGAAACAATATGTGAAGAAACTATTTGAAAGCATCTCAATAATACCAAAAACTACCATTTTTGTATCTTGTTTGCCTATAGGCGATTCATAAAAATGTCAATACAAATAGGTATTAAATTTCATTCTACAACGATATTACGTTAAAACTATCATAAAACACAAATAATACAAAAGATTAAGTATGCAATGTTATGTAATACATCAAAACGACAATTGGAAGACAACGATTTATGGCTAAATGGCTAATGATTTAAAGAGCAACGTCTGATATTTAGTACACACTTTCCACGCAACATAAATTCAATAATGTAACGCGCAAGATAGGACCCGACAAAAGTTGAATGAAAAAGGGGCGCCGAAATTTATGGGAAAATCCTCCTCGGATAAGAAAAACTACACATTTTCTCGTTCAAAAACCCATGAGCATTATTCACTCCCAGAATCTCGTCCACGAAACTGTTCATCCGCCGACTCGTAATTCACGGTGGCAGCCTCACTTCATCATTCGCAGACCCCACAACGCAATTCGCCTGTGAACTACGTCAAAGCGGCATTTTTTGTCGCGTCCCACGCCGGTATCCTTTTTTACTAAAACAAAAGAAACAAAAGAAAGTAATCGAATGGCAATAAGTTTTCGGTGGAAATGGTGTAGCGAATTTTCATGGGATTTTGATGATATTTAGCGAAGTTTAGCAGGCTTTGCATGGTGTAGGCTAAAGTATAACAGTTAACATGGCATTTATATTGTGTATAAAAACAATTATTAAGTGAGATAACTCTACAAAAATAGTTGACATTTTTCAATACTTTTAGTGAACTATATTATATCATTGCATTGCAAATTATTGTTATGGCAAATGTATCTTTGATTCGGTAACTGATGCCATGGAATTTAGTAATATTAATATTTTTTCAGTGCAGATAAAGCTAACAGTGGAAATTTCTGATAAACTCAGATTCTCAAACTTTATCGCAATTCAAAGTAAAAATTACAATCTATATTTATCCACTTACACGATTTCTATAACGATTTTGGCTATAAATACAGTAGAAATTGTAAAAAACATGCTTGACATTCTCATGAACTTATGTTATATGTCTTAAAATAATTATCAATCAGCTTATTTTAAGTAAAAAAACTTCCCTCTGTCCAAAGTTTAGCTATACTTTCGACAATATTTCGTCATCTAATCTGATTATCCCAAACAAGGTTAGCATGAATTCTCCCAGTATCGATTAGCCGCTGTTACAAGTTCCGTACATCATGACACCGATTCCCATTTTTACTTGACATAATTTGACTTTATTACCACCGTTCTCTCCAGTCTCTCGAATCTACTCATACCACTTCACAACACCCCAAAAAATTCTCACTCATTAACCCTCCGAATACCAGCGCATCATCTTCTTCGTTTTCGCCACAACGCGAGGCTTGAGTAGCTCGAAAATCACAGAGACACACACTAACAGAACGGCGCGCGTGGCGCGGCCACATATTTCTCGCTCGCTCCTTCTCCATTATATACACTCACCTCGCCCACTCCACCTCCCTATGCCTGGCGATAATTTATTCGCGAGATAACGAAACGAATTGCGGCGGCCTGCATTCCGCACGCGCGCATGCGAGGCGGAGGCAATTACAGTTCCAGTTCTCTCCCTCTCCGTATAATACCCGAGCAGTAGTTTCGCGACAGCCGGGGAAAATCACTCGCTCGAGTTTCGAGAGAGGGGAGAGAGTGGAAATTGCGAGTTGGGGGGTGGGATTCCGGTTATAATGCCGCCACTCGCGCGAAGACGAAGACGGGAACTTTATTGGTTGGTGGCTGCGCTGAGTTGGTTGATGGACTGCTCGGAGGATTGGAGTGAGAGAGAGAGAGAGAGAGAGAGAGAGAGAGAGAACGAACTTCGGGATGTAATATAGCGCGGAGGTGGCGTTGCACATGGGAAAATATTGGAGCAGAAGTACCAGGTTTCGTTTCGTGAAGGTTATATTTCGTGCAGTATTGTTTCAGTATTGTTTTGTAATTAAGAGAAAACGAAAAATGTAAGGCGGCAGATGATTTGGATTAAGATTCACGGTGTGATATAAAAATGTTGCTGTGCATTTGACGTGGACAGTAAAAATATTCATATTTTAAGTTAATACTGAACTGAATTAAGGGCGCGGCTTATAAAAATATGTGTTACAAATCATTCGACTTTTTTTTAGCAAAGAATCACAGGCACAACTAACTAGGAGTGTGTCAGACTTCCTGATCACGGATTTGGCTCAAACTTTAGAATATGTTTTTGGATATAGAAATATGAAGAAAGCCGCAATTAAAACCCTAAGGCTGAAAAAGTTCTGAGCATTTTTAGCTTTACTTTGAAAAACAACTTAAAAAAAACCCTCTTCTTGAAATGATAACCATTTAATCTTAGCAACTCATAAATATTATTCAAAAAGTGAAAAAAATGTAGAGAAAATAAGCTTTCATTTGCTGCTTGTAGAATTAAAAAATATTGATCCCTTTCATATTTATGAAAGCTTGAAGTTGAGCAACGAAAGTGCATCAAAATATGCAGACAGTCGAAGAACGAATTGCAGGGATTTAACAGTGAATTTTCATTGTTCAACTTTAAGCTGCCATAATTCATAAATTTGGAAGAAATTAATCTCTTTTAATTCTGAAAAAAGCAAATGAAAGCTCATTATCTCTAGTTTCCTTTTCTCTTTTCGATATGATATTTAAGACTTTTCAAAATTAAATGGTTATTGTTTTAAGAAGAGGCTTTCTCCAAGATTTTTTTCAAAATAAAGCTAAAAATGTTCAGAACTTGACATTTTTCGGTGTTAGGGTTTAATATTTTAGCTTTCTTCATATTTCAACGTCCAAAAACATATTCCAAAATTTGAGCCGAATCCATGACCCGGATACCTGACTCTCTCCTAGTAAGAAGAATTTAATTATTTAGTAAACTGTACAGTTATTAATTCAACTCAAAGCAACAAAATATTAATTTTCGTAAGAATCAATAACATATACATTGCCATTCTCATCGAATCCTTCAAACCAAGATGTACTAATTTCAGATCCTCTGCAATAACCACCATGACCCTCATTTTCAAAGCAACATGGGCAATCTAGGCTACTGCAACCCACTGGCTAAACAAGCCATTCCACGTATGCCTTTCCCATATACACCGGGTACACCAACTCACATGGAGATTCTTCGAATGCGCTTCCATATTTACGTCGCATAACGTACGTGCCATCGCGCGTTATAATGAAGCGCGCGGGTATTGAATTACCCTTCTATCTCTGCGTCTGTAAACCGAGCAGTCGAAATTTAACTCTGCTACGTGATTATACGTTATACCGCGGGGCTATCCTACGCGCGGCCAGGATAATGGATTTATGCCGCGTGCATGCGTTGTTTCTTCGCGCGCTTTGTGTGGGTTGAAGCGAAGTGATGGTTTGTCGGTTGGGGTCTGTAATATCTCTGGCTCAATATTTGGACGGGAAGTGTATTGAAAATACATGGAAATTGAAGTAACACACAAGAAAACATATTGTATTATTCAGATGGCTTATGAATTATTTGAATTGCCGAGTGTGATGTTGTTTCTTGAATAAAAAGTGAATTTGGATTAATTATTTTAATGTATTTATTCCCTGTTACTAACGTGGTGAGCAATTATAACATAGTTTCGTACGTAACATTACCTTGCACCTATAAAAACATGCACTGAATCGTTTTATTTGAGAGGTACAGGTTCACAGACTTATCTTTATGCTTTTCATTCAAAATCGCTATAAAATTTAAAAAATAAAAAAAAATTGTCGTCATTAGTATAAACTGTAATAAAAATGTTTCTCCAGATATGCTAAATAAGTGCATCTCTGCAGACCTACTACTTCAGCAGATTCCAAAATCTACTCTTGAAAAAACGATGGCCGGATGTTGTGAAGCCTTTAAAGATTGATTTTGATTGGTCTACAAGGAATAGGCGCGAAAACTCGCTACTTCCGCTTGTGGCATATCGGAGTCTAGTATCCACAGCCATTAAAAGAACAAGAACAAGCTACTTCCGCTACATTTGAATTTTTTAAATTGAATTTTTATACTTAACTATTTAAAACTACATAATTAAATCAAATTAGAATAAAAAGATTAATTTTTTCATGCTTTGAAAAATTATCTGATTATCCTATCATTTAAACTAATTAAAATAAAACCATAATGAAAAATTATATATTCATTAACCTCAAAAACAAAATAGTACGCGCATAGCGCGTTTGGATTTTGCTAGTATTGTACAATTCCCTCGAATCTCAGTCTCAAAAAGATAAAAAAAATTCCATAATCGCACATTACGACAATCCAAATCTCGACCACAAAATTCGACCCCCCACCCTTGCACGCGAAAATAGGTGGGTTTCCCCTCTTCTTCCTCTTCCCACAAACTACTCCAGCGAAGAAATATAAGAGCGCCGGCTCACATGCGATAACGCGCGGCGGGCACGAAGGTGCGATTAAATTTAAAGTTACCTAATTGCGCGCCACGGCGATTTCGCCGCCAGATGGATGCGATCGACAAGCGAAATTTCGGCTGCAGCGCGTGTGTGTGCTATGCGCTGAGCAGCTTATTTGCGGGAAAAGTTTGAAGAGCGACATCTGCTGAGGCGCGCGAGATATTGCGGCGCGTCTGAGGTGCGGAAAATTTAACGAGCGGTTTTGATAACGATGACCGTGAAGTGGCGGTTGGTCGGGGAATAATGGCAAATCGTATATTTGAGTGTGAAAGGTTACTTTATGTTGGTTTCTTGTGATTTGATAATAATGGTTATTTAACATAATGAATATTAGAAAATAAAATTTAGTATTATTCAATATTACTGTAACACCGTTTCATCTAAGCAGCAAAATGATACCTATTTCAAAAGTAAATTTATCATTGCGCATTAATTAAGAAAATTTATGTAAGTTTACCAATACAGTATTGTTCCATAGCAATTAAGGGTCGAATAAATTTAATTAGTAAAATAAAATATAAAATAGCGTTAAAAGTTTCTCCATTTGACCTGCAACGTGATACAAATGTGTAACAAAGTTTTTTATCTAAATAAATGTTTATGCGTATATTTATTATTATAAAGTAGTAGTAGTAACTATATTATTGGTAGTTACAATCATAGGATCTATTTGTTTGAAAATAAAATTACATTAATTTCAAAATTTCGGCTAACCTCAAACGTTGAATGATCATAACTTTTGAACTAAAAGATAAATCTTTTTGAATTTAAAATATCTGATTCTTCAATATTTGAACTAGTTTAGCTCCAAGTTTCAATTTTTTTTCGAATCTAATTAATTTACATGTCATATTAACTATTTTTTTTTTGTCAACGCCATTAACCGCAATGCTAATTATATACGAAAAAGGCCGAGGTTCGAAGGAGTATATCTCAGAAAGTAAACGGTGGTAAATCGATCTCAAATTTGAAAGTTATACTTATTATTATATAAATTAATTTTGCTGGAAGTTTCAACAAGAAATCGAATTAAATCGTTTTAGGTGATAACAACCTTAATTCTAAATAATTCACTACTCAAAATTAAAGTATTTATTTTTGAAGTTCGAGAATATAGCAATTCGACCTTTTGCGTAAAAAGAAGTATCGCGAAAAGGTTAAAAATTTTGTTATAGTAAAAAATGATTTTATGAACAGTATAAATACTACGTCTTCACATATCTGATACAACAGAAATATATCTACGATTCCTATACAATATTACGACAACACCCATTTATCATAACTTAATATATTTTCCGAAGATTCTGCAATCCCTGTACAATGCACAAATTAGTACAATAAAGTTACATACGTTATTGACACACTCCAGCGACATTTTTTCAATATCACCCAAAATCTTCCCTCCACGTAACCCAACACACCCCCTGACACGTGCTCATTCGGCGAAGCATCAGCGAAATATTTCAACAACGTTACCGAAAAGCCTTTCAGAAACGTCTCTGGGCAATATTACTTTCCTGATGGCTGCCTCATCCCTCCTCCTCTTCCCCCTCTCGCACACTCGATCATCCTCTCTGTGCTGCGTAACACGTGCCCCCTCTCGCATACATCCCTACACGGTGCGCGCGCGGCTGTTTTCGACGTCGAATCCATCGAGCTCTTATCGGTTCATCCACCAACGAGTCTGCGTGTGTGCCGCTCCATCAAACGTCTTAATCTTTGACGTTTCTCGAGGGGCTCGTGTGCGTAGGATGAACTCGACGCGCGCTTCTAGATACGAGCCGAGCTGTTCATTAGGCTTCCCACGTGCCTGTGCCAGACGCAGCTGCGCGTAATCCGCACGGAAGTCCATTCGGGAGAGGGCGTCGATACAGGAATAGTGTAAGCGCACTTAAGTACCCGAGATGATTCTGAGTTTCGTCTGTCGTGGAGGGGAGGGAAGGAGAAAGAGAATAATATAGGATTGATTAATTGGTTTTGAGCGGGTGAAGTAGAAGTTTTTAAGGTGAATTAGAATTTTTTGGGTGTGGGGGAAGATCCAAGGTCTGGGAGTGTTGGAGACTGATTGCCCTGGAAAATTAAGGTTACGGGAGTGAGAGGCGAGGAGACTTGCAAGATTTTGAAAAATTTAGTTGGGCACGTGATAAAATTATTAAATTGATATAGTAACAAATGATGATGCTTTAGTGGTTAATAATGAAATAAATTTTTTTCATTGGAATATTTGTTTATAAATAAATCATTTCTATCAATTTTCGACCTCTCGCGAGTCACTTAATCCTTACATAATAACAAAAAAAAAACGGTTTGAATAAAAGAGTTCAAGTATATGTTAATAAGTTAATGAATTAAACTAAAGTAAATTAAAATAATTAATAACAATAATATTATAAAAATGTAGTTTAATACTGCTCATGTTTTGTGGTATTAAATTTACCAAAAGAAGTAATTGTTGTACTTAAAAATACAGTATTATCATTGTGACATATGAGAATAATTTCATTTTTTATCACAATGAGATACTCAATTATATGATATAAAAAGATAAAAAAAATTAATATCACCTCTAAAAGCATTTGAATGTGAATATAGCTATGGCAATATCTTGATAATAAACGTAGAAAATAATAGCTGTCTCAATCTGTCATACTTAAGTACGGAAAGTTTCTACATGCTTGGTCTGACAATACTAAGCTTCTACTACTGTGGACGTAGAGATACTGACTTATCGTGTTATTGTGGGGTGACAAACAGATAATCAATTTATCGATTCCGTAATAGACGTACTAATGAATGTGTCTGAATTTTTTTACGTTGCTAATAAAAAGCTAAAAAAAGTATGTTTCCGTCAATAAATATTTATGTTAATGTTATTAAAATAATATGCTTTGAAATCATAGCAATTAAATTTAACGAGTTAAGCTCTCATTATTCCTATTGTATGTTTCTTGATTTTATACTCTCTTTTTTTTAAATGTTGAAATAAAAGCCAAAGTGTGTAATAGTTGACGTTTCCCTGATTAAATTAAAACAGAAGCACACATTTAACGTGAAATTCAACATGCTCGTGCCTCAATTGCCGTAATTAAATTTTCACGTTTGGCTATTTTACTTTAATGTCTATATATAAATCCGACCCCTGCGTAGATGCGTATTATTAAATGAGATCTCAAAATGTCAGTATAATTAACCGCATTTCTATTAATTAAATTTAATATGATAACTTTTTAATTAAATTTACTTGTTACAGTGCGATATTTCGAGACATAAAATTGTCATAATTTGCAGATGATAAATAATAAAGCTGGGAAGAATTTTTTTAATTAAATTATGTGTTCAAATTTCTAGTTGAATCAATATTTGATCATAATTAGTGGTAAATTTTTTTTTTTTTTTTATTTAAAATTAGTGGTAAAACATTGACGATACTTAATCCGTATGAAAATAATTTTCATATAAATTTAATGTCGTTTATTATTTACTTTAAAATTAATTGATCCATCTGGTATCGTTCAAATATAATGTTATAGTTGAGTTCATTCGATAAGAATTGAAAAATTATACGTAATATAACTAAAAACGGGTTAGTACAAAAGGAAATATATTCAAAATCCTTAAAACTCGAGTAACAAGATAAAGTCTTAATATGGAATGTAGAATTTTAATTAAATAAAACTAGTCCTTCAAATAACCAGTCGATTTCAGTCTCCGGAGAAAAGTAATTATTGTATTTCGCCTTTTGTTTTGAATTAAATTAGACATTTTTATCATCCAAGTTTGAAAGAATGTAATTGCAAAACAAATAGATGCTGTGAGCCACAAAATAAAAATAAAACAATATTTTCTACATATTCATTACTACTTTTCAAACATCATTTGAGATTTTTCAAATTCCGAACAATTAAAATAGAAGCTACTCAAAAATTCGTTTAAAATATTCCTGATTCAAAGACCTACTTGCATATTATCAATCATACTACATTTACTTTCTGTATACCCTACCACTCGTCCCCACACTTACCCAAAAGGCAACACCGACACTCCGATCTCGGATTCACCTCGCGCGCGCTTTAATTAAGAAGAAGCCGGACGAATTTGCGTGCACCTCGAACAATCCCCCCTCCTCTCTTCGGCAAGTAGATCCCGGCGAAACTTAGTCAATCTATCGACGTGAGACATGCCTCAACGAATTCGTTCACGTGCATCTGAAGGAAATGAGGAGGAAGCGCACGCTGCATCCGTTGTTGTGTTTTCTTTTGAATAGCTGGAGTTGCACTGTTTCGGAAAGTTCTTTTTCTTACGTCCCGCAGTAATTGATTTTATTTGTAATGAAGACGAGAGTTGCAGAGGCGTCGTTGAATGAGCAAAAGTACGTGCGTGCTTTAATTATTACGAGCTTCGACATTCTGAAGTGTACAGTTACAATTGTCTTGCACTATCACGCTATTCGATTGCTTCGTTTTTTCTTTTACCTTTGAATCTAGAGTTCCATCTTTGTTGTTTTACTTTATTACATTTTTTGGTCATGAAATTCTCGATCTTCGTGCTGTCTTTTATATTTCCATTCAAGTATTATGTTCATAAGTATGATGTAATGCGAAAATCCCATAAATTATCAGTGATATAAGTAACCAAATGGAAAAAAGAGCCTTTTTGTATAAAAAATTCGTGCCAGAGAGAGTAATTATAACTATATGAATGAAAATTGATACCCTGAGTTTTTTGAGATCGTTCATCGCGAATTTGTCATCAACAACTTTATATACACAAGTTTTTGTTAAAATCATATGAATTTTGAAAATCTGACAAGATGCACATTCATCAATGCACGAAGAAAGGTAAATTTTATTCAACTGAAAAATCTAAAGAATAATTTAAGAATCTTGAGAGAAATAAGTACTCAACGTACTGAATTATAGACTATGTCTCACTTTAAATTAAGCTACTGTGAATATTTCTCTACTATATTTTTTATAGAATTTCTTATAAAGCAGTTTTGCAAAACTGTATAACTACATTAATTAATGAATGTTTCTCTCAGCATATCACATATTTTTAAGATGTGCTGTATTTTGTACATTCCATTCGGCTTACATATTTATCTTTTTTATCGCATCAATTTCAGCACATCATTTATCTTACCACAGAGGGAGATCCACGAACCATACATCTCCGGATAAAATATACAATTGATATTATAACAGGCAACTTATTAATCTGTCTTTATCTTCTAGTTCCGAATGTATGATGGAATCTCGGCTCTTTAATCTCTCTTAATTTCCATATTCCCCTAACCTCTCAGCAACATCACTTTCCACTTATGCTGCGCTATCCCCCTCCCAACTTTTACATGAGTCTGAAGTTTGCAAAGTTGGAGTGCAACGAAATAAAAACCGCTGCCAACTCATCGTAGCTTCCTCAAACTTAATTTACTGATTCCTTTAATTAATTTTTAATTCCAATTTTAAAATTTAATACTTTATTTTGTATGGTGAGACTATGTTAAACGGTTTGTGACGTTTTATTTTTACTCTTTCTACTTTTTATCATAAAAAAGCAATTATTATTATACAATTTTATATTTTACAAAAAAAAATTCATTACCCACAAAAAACAAAAAAAAAATAGCTAGTGTCAACTGCGTGAAAAAAACTGCGAAAAGAGATACATTGTGAGGTTAGATTGCCTCACAAAACTCTTTTCGTATTTTTTCCCGCAATTGGATATGGCTAACGTATACCTATATAGTGGCCACGCACCCATGTCATATCCTAATACTTATACTTCTAAATATGTTGTAAGCGCTCGTGGTGCTATCTTAATAGTTTTGAATTTTTAATCGGACTTCAACGAGCCAATCTCTTATGCGTTAGTCGAATGTCTATTCTCAAATCGAGAAAGGTAGATTTTGTTTAAGCTTCCTCCTCTCTCGATAAGAATTTTTTGACAAACGGCGACACACATAAGAGAAAAATTTTTTTTATTTTTATTTTTAAAAATGAATAACTATTAATTTCGGAATAAAATATAATATCGGGGAGTTTCATCCTTGTCGTACATTCGACTAACGCATAAGAGATTGGCTCGTTGAAGTCCGATTAAAAATTCAAAACTATTAACATAGCACCACGAGCGCTTACAACATATTTAGAATCAAATGGCATTCGGACACTAAAATGCCTTTCCTTGTATAATCTTAGTTCCAACCTTTTAACACTAGATGGCAACCAATTTTTCAAATCCACATATAAAATTACAACTTACACACTATAAGAATTCACAGTAATTTCATTATTTTGGAGTCGAAGATATGTCTACTTGGGTCTTCCTGACGAGTCCACCAAGTACGACAAGGACGAAACTCCCCGATATTATATTTTATTCCGAAATTAATAGTTATTCATTTTTAAAAATAATAAAAAAAATTTTTCTCTTATGTGTGTCGCCGTTTGTTAAAAAATTCTTATCGAGAGAGGAGGAAGCTTAAACAAAATCTACCTTTCTCGATTTGAGAATAGACATTCGACTAACGCATAAGAGATTGGCTCGTTGAAGTCCGATTAAAAATTCAAAACTAATACTTATACGTTACTGCCTGGTGCCTCTTATGCTGTATATTCGGTGGGATTCTGCGCATGCGCCAGCACTCTTCCTATCCTTTAACATGGCACCGTAATACCAACGCAGTAGTAGCAGCAGCTTCGCAGTTACACCAGCAGAGAGATGTTGTTTTCAAAGTCATTTTATAAATTTATTTATCAGTTTTTGCTCTAAAATTGTACTCTAATCGATAGATATGATACCTAAGTGTTAAGAAGTGAGTGTTCGTATTGTTAATTATTGGAAAATGGTAGGTGAACGTCAACGAACAGGAGTCAAAATTTTGAGTATTTTGGCCGACGTTTCGAGAGTTTTATTTGTACTCTCCTCATCAGGGCTTGAAAGATCAAAATTTAACACATAGTGCATTAACTTCAAGGTTTCTAATACTATAGTTTAGACAGTATATGTCGAAATGAATTGACCAATATGGTCTTTCTGTATGTTTGTTACACATTGCTGTCTAAGGTTTAAAAGTACAACGTACTTTTATAACGCTTAGAACAACGCCAGAAAGACCATATTGGTCAATTCATTTCGACATATACTGTCTAAACTATGGTATTAGAAACCTTGACGTTAATACACTATGTGTTAAATTTTGATCTTTCAAGCCCTGATGAGGAGAGTACAAATAAAACTTTCGAAACATCGGCCAAAATACTCAAAATTTTGACTCCTGTTCGTTGACGTCACCTACCATTTTCCAATGATACTTAAGTTCCGTTATTCAAAAGAATTAGCATAAGTTTTTTGCATGGAGACGGAATATATTCGGTTGAAACTAACCTGAAAAAAATACCGCCGTGGTACCCACACTTACCCCAGACGTTTCAACTTTAAAATTTGTTATCTCGAAATTAAGTAGAAGAAAATCTTACTATATTCACTTTTTAGATAGCAATTATTCAAAAAAATCAGTTTAAACACAAATATGATGCAATTTCGTTATTTCTTACGTTGTCAGAAACAAGATCCAGCATTGTATAAGCGGAGAAAGTATAGAATCTGCTAAACGTACACTCGTATCCTTCGAAGACGGTATTCAAAGAACATCACCATTGCAACATCTAAGAGCAAACGAATGTGACAAACAACTAACGGTATACGAATGAAGAGCAGAGCGGCATAGAGCAGCTGTAGTTATTGATACAAAAAGTAAAAAAAAAAAAACGGAAAAAAGATTAGATAAAATGTACACTCTCAAATGTGCCTATTACAGGCTTTGTTTAAATAAAAGAAGCTAGTCTTTAACAGCATGTATATAGTTACAATTTGTCTTCTGCATCTGAAACAATTTACAATTCCACAGATTTTACCGACGAGTTTTCATTCGAAATAAAGTATTTCAAAATTGAAAACAAAAATATACGCGCCTGATTGATTTGTATAACGCGGCCCATTGTTAAATTTTAAGCATCCTTCTACCTTCGGAACACGAAAATCGCTAAGGGTTTCGCGTTTACCAGCGCTCTTTTTCTATTTACTTTTCTCTGCGTCGCATTTCCGCATCGTCTGTAGATTAGTGCGAAATCAAATAGCAGAATAAAAAAAAAATTCATTGCCCACAAAAAACAAAAAACAAAAAATAGCTAGTGCCAACTGCTGGAAAAAACTGCGAAAAGAGATAATTGAGAAAAGCGCACTGTAAATTAACTTTAATAAAAAATAAAAGCAAGTAAACAACACGCACGCGAGCACGCGTCATTTCCATTTTCTAGTATATATAGCCGTTCACGAAAAAATACGATTTGAAAAGAGTGCTAAAATAGTTTTAACTTCAAATATCTCTGAAATTCATAAACGAATTTTTTTACCTTAAGAACATGTGTAATACATAACATACATACTCTACATCACCACCAAATTTCAAAGAAATTATAACAATTTCTCTAGTTATCATGCAACAACGAAAAAAACTTTGTAAAATACGAAAATTTTGAATATAAAATATCTCAAAAAGTAATCGTACGATCTTGATAAAAATTCACATACATAATATCTATATCACAGACAAAATTGTCTATAAATCTGTAGCTGATTCCTTAAACCGTTCTCGAGAAATTACGATTTGGAAAAAAAATTTAAAAAAATCTTAACCTCAAATATCTCTGAAATTTATGGACCAATCATTTTGCCCATCGAACTCAACCGGAAACTATCCAAAATCTACGTCTACAAGAAATTTTGAAACGATTAAGTCAATTTTACTCCCCTGTAATCGTTGGACATACAAAACTCATTTTTTTCATTTTTCAAATTTTTCTCAAAAACTAACCAAAAGAATCGATTTAAGTTTTTACAGATTATGGTTATTTATATTCTGCATTATCATGTTTCTTCTCGAAAAAATTGACCGTTTAGTTTGGGAGTTATAAGCTTTAAAAAAAATAAAAACGTTTTTGTTAATAACAAAAGAACCGTGATATCTAGAGAATTTTTTTTTTTTTTTTAAATATAGGTTTCTTCATGCTCTTTCAAATGCTACATATCCGATTCAAAAATTTAAATCCAATCATTAAAAAAATTCAAAAAAAACCGTTTTTGTTAATAACAAAAGAACCGTGATAGCTAGGAATTTTTTTTTTTTTTTTAATATAGGTTTCTTCATGCTCTTTCGAATGCTACATATCCGATTCAAAAATTTAAATCCAATCATTAAAAAAATTCAAAAATAAATTTTTTGAAAATCAAAAATTCGACATACAACAAAAACGAATCAGTGAATCATAAAAAATTATTTTCTTCCCGAATTTGGAATAAAAAAAAACAAAAAAAAATGAGTCCTGTCCGGTTAAAATCGACCGCGTACATCCGGAGATAAAGCGGTGTACGCACACATAAGCAAACACACACATTTTATAAAATCATGTGAATACAAACTTCTAACACCTCTAATCATGTTTCTAGAGCGATTTAACGAAACTTAAACATTTTACTATTACAAAAATTCCTCTAGGAGGAAGCAATACTGCGGGTTCATGCCCATTAACTGAAGAGCAAATAAAAAAACTTGAGAATTATGGACCATTTTCCGCCTGACTTATAGTCGGAGCGCGCCGGCCCACACTGGGGCCGAAAGGTTCAAAACCACCTAGAGGTCATAATTCTCAACCGAATTTGAAAATTCAAAAACAGGAACTTTTGTGACAAAATACCAAAGACCGCTACGAAGCCTAATTTTGAAAATATGAACCTATAAACCTAATTTATAACCTATAACCCCAAAATTTACACTTGTGATTCCCAAAAATGCTATAAAACTTCAATTTATAAGTCCTTGACACATGCTCTCTTAACCTTGATTCATAAAATTAGTCTACAGATTAAGTCTTCGGCCATTCTGTCAGAAATAGTGTATATTTTTAGGATATACATTGTATGTGGTTTAAATAACATTTTTCTCTTTTTTATAGCTGATTTTGGCCTCAGAAGCCGCTAGGTGTAAGACCCCCTTAAGACTTCTGAGGTTAGGGCTTATAGGTTTAGAGTTTATGAGTGCATGGCTTACTGGATCAAAGGTCAAGAGTTCACGAGTAAAGGGCTTACAAATTAAAGGTTTATCGTATTTTTGGGATTTGCAGGTCAAAAATTCAATTGATTGGTTAATGTGATAGGATTATATGACTCCTTAGATTTATAGGTTAATTTTTTGGAAAATCAGGCTTCGTAGGACTCTTCGATATTTGATAACGAATGTTCCTAAGAAAAAATTTTGAGATTCCGTTGAGAATTGCGACCTCTAGGTGGTTTTGAACCAAAACATCCGTATGGTCCCAGTGTGCGGCCCAGCAGTGGGAAGCGCGACGGTAAGAGGTGCGCGCGGTACTAGACTCTCGGGGTCTCGGTGAAGCGGCGCGTTTGGTGCGAAATTCAAATTCCCCGTTTTATAACTACGCGGAGAGTCTTTACAATTATTAGTTCATTGTAGTTATTATTCATAAATAAACAATTATTATTTATCTTTAAAGTACGTTCGTGGTATTTAAGTTTTTTGAGAGAGGCGGACATGAAACGAACCAAAGTTAAGCGAATATTGTTTATTATTTGCCGACGTTTCGGTAGCGTTAGTATACTCCCCTCTTCAGGGCATAGACAGTTATTCAGTCATTAACATAACATTCGGTCCTGCCGCACATAACAAAGCACAAACTGCACCAAAAACCAACTCTTGTGTAATTCTCTCATGGTTGATATCGGATAAGACGAGTGTTGTCTCCAATAAATGCATGTTTACATTAACTTCTTTTCAGTTGTTGAGACTTGAAATTTCACTTACGTAATTCAAAAATTTGTGTAAATTCGCATGACATTTAATACAAATATACATTATATATTATGTACACGTACTTTAAACCTACTTCCAGTAACAAAGTTTTTAAATTTCAGTTACATTTGTAACTTAAGGTGATGGTGAAATACCGACATAATTTTCAAACATGGATATCTCATGAAAATACCAATAGAATCGTCCAAAAAAATCTGAGTATAGAATTAACATATACGGAGCGCTTGACAAACGTGTTTTTTTAAAAAAAATATGAGAATTTATTTAATTAAATAAAAATTGTACTGTCGGTAAGTAGGAATCTGCAATTGACCTACTTTTCAAACGAGCATATCTAACGAAAATGCTAATAGAATCACTCAAAAAAATTCCTGGATATAGTGTTTATGTGTGCAGAGTGCTTGACAAAATTTGTTTTCCGAATAAACGCTTGAATGTTGATTTAAAAAATATTGAAATTCACGGTTTCACATGGCCTTAAATATCTATGAAATTTGAGGTTATTTTTAACAGTGTATCACTGAAGTTATCAGATCGTTATTAAAACCATATACTAACAATAGGTATTAATTAATTTTTAATTCCAATTTTAATAGTATATTACGTACCATGGGAGGAAAAAACTTGGACAGTCCATAGCTCGTGTAAATTGCCACCCGAGCCGAAGGCGAGGGTGGCAAACACGAGGTGGGGGCTGGCCAATTTTACTCCCGTGGTGCGTATACTATTTTTCCTCACATCGAGGCCGAAAATGCCATATTTCCGTTTCGGAGCCAGGCGGGAATGAGGCACTTTCGGCCCGGTGTGAAGAAAAATTTAATACTTTATTTTGTATGGTGAGACTATGTTAAACGGTTTGTGACTTTTTATTTTTACTCTTTCTACTTTTGATCATAAAAAAGCAATTATTATTACACAATTTTATATTTTACAAAAAAAAAATTCATTGCCCACAAAAAACAAAAAAAAAAAAAACTAGTGCCAACTACGTGAAAAAAACTGCGAAAAGAAATACATTGTGAGGTTACATTGCCTAAAAAATTTTTTTTTTTTTTAAATATAGGTTTTTTCATGCTCTTTCGAATGCTACATATCCGACTCAAAAATTTAAATGCAATCATTAAAAAAATTCAAAAATAAATTTTTTGAAAATCAAAAATTCGGCATACAACAAAAACGAATCAGTGAATCATAAAAAATTATTTTCTTCCCGAATTCGGAATAAAAAAAAACAAAAAAAAATGAGCCCTGTCCGGTTAAAATCGACCGCGTAGATTCGGAGATAAAGCGGTATACGTACGCGAACGCGCGCGCGCGCACACACACACACACACGCGCACACACACACACACACACACACACACACACACACACACACACACACACACACACACACACACACACACACATCCATACAGATATTTTCTAAAATCATGTGATACAAACTTCTAACACCTCTAATCATGTTTCTACAGCGATTTAACGAAATTTAAAATTTTACTATTACAAAGCTTCCTCTAGGAGGAAGCAAAAAAATAATTCATTTTACTTCAAGTTTATATTAATTAATATTAATTTTGCGTGTAGATTTAGTGTTTTATAGTATAAAATAACTTTATAACAAAGATATAGAAAAAACCGCTGCCAATTCATTGGCCCGTAGCTTCCTCAACCGTAATTTCTTAATTCCTCTAATTAATTTTTAATAACAAAATTTATAATTTTTTAAAAAATTTATTGCATAATTATAATTAAATTCATTTATGAATATTAAAAATTGTTAATTTTTAAATTGAATTATTTATTTATTATTTATTTATATCAAATTTATATAAATTTTGAGCTGATAAATAAAGTTATTATTTGAAATAGAAGTAAAATATCTATATTTTATAATAAAACAAATAGCTTACTGCATTACACGCTACCCCTATCGGAGCGCCACCTACTCTTATACTATTTTAATTATTCATCAGTTTTGAATACTTAAACTCAAGAATTCAATCTTGAAAATTCAAACATGTTACATTTTGACGCCAATACTATATACTTTTATAATATACTGATGATAACATCATTGGAGTTATGAGTTAAAAAAAAAAACACGTTTTTGTTTTTGATGATAACTAAGGAACCGTGATAGATAGAAAATTAATTTTGTTTAGAAAATATAGGTATTTTAATTCTCTTTCGAACGCTACCCATCAGATTCGAATAACTCAATCCTATTATTAAAAAATATCAAAAAACAGTTTTGAGAAAATCGAAAATTTGAAAAACAAAACAAAAACGCATCGCCCCAATTAAAAAACGGATTTTTGACCCGCCATTACGCAAAAAAAAAACAAAAAAAATGAGACCTGTCCGGTCAAAATTGACCGAGTAGAAGCTGAGATCCAGGCGTACACACACACACACACACACACACACACACACACACACACACACACACACACACACACACACACACATCCATACAGACATTTTTCAAAAACCATGTATTTTGATTCCTAACACCTCGGAACACAATTATAACATGTTTTTACAACAACTCAAAAATTTACTATCACAAAGCTTCCTTTAGGAGGAAGCAAAAGTTCCATTGTTTAATAACTTTAATCAATAGCAAAAAATTATTTCGTTGTGTTTCAACGATGCAAACTTTAGACCCATACTTTTACCCCATCTTCCGATACCACCAGAATCCCAGCCAAAATTCTCATTACATCACGTAGTGTAACGCTGCAGCACTGAGCGAGCAAAAAACAGCGGCCGCATATATAGCACTTACTTTCACGAGATCAGTTTACAATTGCCGTAAACCCCACGGGTACGTTATACCCCGGCCGTAACGACCGACAGGCACGCACGCAGGGCGGTATATCACTCAGTGTGAAGGTTACAACGGGCGAAATATACATAAGCGAGGAGGCGGCGAACGAGCGCGCGAAAGTGCAACAATCTCCGTATCACTCCGTAGTTATAGGGCCGGTGCTGCGTTGGCCTCCGTCGACGGACTATGATGGTTTGATGTGTGGGGAAATTGTTTATATGAGAGCGGGTTGATGTGGGTTGGTCTCAGAACAAATTGTTTATTGGGTTTATTAGATTTTTGTGAAAAATTTTCTAATAATAAAAGGTAGGAGTGCGACCGAATAGTTCGAAAATTTTTTATTTCTTCTGTTTTGCATTACAAATACATGTAGGCGTAAATAAATTTTCTAAGCATATACAATTGCAATTTTTGGACATATATGAAGCTAATGTAACACTTTCTATTTATTTTGAAGTTGTTAACAATAACTTTTGACTCATGTATTTTTACGAGTCTTTTTTCCGAGTAAAAACTCGAAAAAAAGTTCGATTTTGAGTGCATGAACCTCGTGAGTTCATAAATGTTTTCTGAATCTTTGAACCTTTTTAATTTACTAAATTAATGTACTGGTTCAAAAATGTGGATGAGTTCAATACACAATTTTATCATTTACACAATTATATTCAAGTTTATAAAAAAAAAATAGGAAAAAATTTTCGACCTACTCGTCCCACCCCTAATAAAAGGAAGTGAAATTTAATTTTGTGGATTATTCTATGGGAACTTAAGGTGATGCGATACTGACACTATTGCCTAAAATTTGGTTCCCGTTTTTCTCATTCAATTTTTAATTTTAAGAAAAAAACTCTTTGATACGTTGTAGTTCTTTATTAAACTTAAAACGTGTCAAAGAGTTTTTTTCAAAAAGTTTAAAATTGAAGGAGAAAAACGGGAACCGAGAATTGAGTAATGGCGTGGGTATTACATCACCTTAAAGAGATTAGGTTTTATTTATTATTAGTGCAATATTATTTCACGAAATTCCATAAAATTTCAAATATTGATTACTTGCTATAATTCTGAACGCGCTCCCTAGATATTGAATAAAAACAAAATGCTATTCAGTTTAAAGCATTAAACTAGAAGGTTTATGTCAGTAGCAGTAAAGCATTTCAAATAATATAATATTTACCTTTACTGTTATTGACAATTTGGTCGATATTGAATTAAAGCATCTGAAAGGGAAAAATTAAATTCATAGAGATGGTTTGGTAAATTAAAAAGAGCTTGATTTTATATTAATATCAACCTTATTCATTTTCTTTAAACATATTTTTAATGCCATCAATTTTCGTAATGACGTTGTTTTTCAAATGCACATTAAAAGCTCTTGTTCTAACGAGCTTCATTATCGTCAAGTATAGCTAATGATTTTTACTCCGTAAATAGAGGACTATTTGATAAATATTTAATTTAATGTACATGTCTTGAATAGAGGAGAGAATCTATTTTAGTAATTTTATTTCTAGCAAAATCACAGTCCTATACGTACGTCACTCCATTTCAAATTAAACGGAAATTCATTCGACCATTTTCATTTAAAATTATAATTATTATTTAGATAAAATAGCTTTTATTAATACGAGCTCCTTCATTTTGATAATCAAAAGAATAAAAAATTACGGGAAATGCTCGTTTCTCTCACTGAAATAGAAGCAGCAATTAATCAGTTTTATAACGAACTGCGAGAACGCTCAATTTCCAATTTACTACACAATGAATTGCTCCTCTTCGCCTCCGCTCGGTGTTCTTGTAAATTAGAGTTCCAGACGCGATGTTCCTTCGCAGTATATAGTCAACGCAACTTTTCAATTATATTTAATATAATAACATTGAAGTGAATAAAATTAGTGACAAAAAGGAAAACTCGTAAATTTTTAATATTTGAAAATATAATTACGGTACTGTCAGCTTCTTTTACTATTATATATTTTCGCGAATAGAAATTTCCAATTTTCATCAAATATTTTATAAAGTAAAGTTTCTAAAACGTTCACCACAAAATATTTATTTGTAGAAAAAAGTACTTAGAATACTAGTATATAATGTTTTCACTGCCTTATCAGTAACATTGCACAAAAATAACATTATATAATAACATTTAAATAGTATTTTTTTGTTAGTATTAAACTTATTATTAAATTCCTAAGTACTAACTTTATTTCTACTAAAATACTTCATCCTTAAAAACCCATTTCGAGCTAGGAAATATATAGGTACCTATCTCTGCAAAGTATATAAACAGTGCATCATGTATGTATTTTCTGTCTTCCTTACACACCAGTTTAAACTTCTCGGAACACACACACACACACACACACACACACACACACACACACACACACACACACACACACACACACACACACACACACGTACATGCGCAAACGTTACATATAACGTACAGCTGCTAGTCGTCAGTTGATTAAGAGTGGAGAAGTTTACGCTACGCTAGTAACTCCCTTATTACAAGTTCGGGGTAAAACCTCGTGCGCGCGGCGCGGAGGAAGGAGGCGCACATTAATTGCTCCGGGCTTATCTAATGCTACAATAATTATAACTTTCGAAGCGCTTAGTGAGCAGGTCTGCGGATAATTTATTCGACTTGTTATCGGACAAGTCGATCGAGTTTGCTAATCCAAATGCGCGTTCGAGTGAAATTGCGGGGTAACTAACTATACATGTCGGCAAGAAAGATAACTTGATAAGGCAAGCTTGAGGTATGTTACTGGAATTTTTGTTTTCTTTTGTTGTGATGTTATTGAAATGTTAGTTTAACGTAGTTTCCGGGATAATATTGTAAATTTGTGTATGTATTTTGAACCTATTTAATAAAGGTTTCTATGGTATTACCTAGAATTCTACTCAATGAAATTCTAAGTAAAGTTTAATATACCTTAATTGATAAGCAATATACATATAGCAGGAATGTTAAAGTAACATTCAACTATTATAAGTGATACATTTCAAGCATTTTCTATATTATTTTTCCAAAAAGTTTATAATATCTACACCCACTATACGACATTTTATTAAGATTCCAAAGTAATTATAAAAGTCCATAAATATTTTTTATAATGAACTACATATACTACCTAACATTATCAAAATAATGTTATTGAAGTTTTAGTTTTCGAATATCTCAGCAATAAAATTTCATCCAAGTATTACTCGTCACGTCACGAAACTTAAGAATACTTCTTCTCGATTTTCCCCGAACTATTCCTAATAAAAGAACCTTCCAAACTCGGAACATCTCATTACTCTTACTCGATTTTTCCATCAACTCGGTCTTCTCCTAAGCTCTCTCTCTCTCTCTCTCTCTCTCTCTCTCTCTCTCTCTCTCTCTCTCTCTCTCTCTCTCTCTCTCTCTCTCTCTCTCTCTCTCTCTCTCTCTCTCTCTCTCTCTCTCTCTCTCTCTCTCTCTCTCTCTCTCTCTCTCTCTCTCTCTCTCTCTCTCTCTCTCTCAAAAGACGATCCGGGAGAATCGTAATCCTCGGCAGACGCAGCATCGACCGACCGAATTTATTTGCCGAGCTTCCTACTCTCAAATCCCCAGACGAAAGAGAAGGCAGGGAAAGAGCTCGCCGCGTTCGATCCAACAAGTGATATCGCGAAAATTGGAATAATTTCCAGGCGATTTTCCCTCATTCTCCCTTTCAATGGATTATTTACCCCTGCGATTTGCGGCCGCGTGAGGTTCTCATCGTCGCCTTTTTTCGCGATCGACGTCAAGGACTGTCAGCGAAGATTGGGCGAAACGAGAGAGGTTTGACGGTTTGATTTGGAATTATGAAAATCGCTTGATTCGAAGAGTTTTCATAATGGACCTTATTTTGCTAGTTAAATTATACCATTATTCTTTAAGCGTCTGTGTAAATATATTCTGGTAAAAGCTTGCGGGATTGATCTTTATTATCATTAACATATTTTTAACTATATTTAGTTCAAATTTACTTATCGAGATATTTGAATGTAATTAGATTGTAGAACGTGACCATTATTAGTCGGAAGCATAATATTTGTTTACAACAATCAATTTACTACACGGTTTAACCCCCACCCACAAAATATTTCAGTTACACCTATAAATATATTAAAGGAATGTTTATTTTAAATAATATTCATGAAAGCCCCCGTCAGAAATTGTCTCTATTGAAAATAGACAGGAAGTTAATAAATAGCTAGTAAAAATAGCTAATTTCTGGGTAGCGATGAAACGATTTTTCCAGTCACTTTCTCTATATTTTAATCGAGATAAGGTAAGCTTAAAATGTTTTTACTAAATTTTCTCTGTAATTAGCTGATAATGTATTAAAAAACAAATATTACAAAAGATAACTAACTAAAACATAAAGGCGAATTATTGGCATTTAATTCGTTTATAGTACTGTTTCAGGGGATACAAATGAAAACAATGATTTTTCCCTTTTGATTGTCTCTCTCACTTCTCGCCATTATAGCAGGCCTCTTATTAGCCATTTCCTGACTAAAAAAACTGGCCAAATTTGATATCTTTTAAATATTGTTATGTGTTCGTCTACCATCATCGAACATAAGAACAAAAGCGTTGCCAAGCGACTAGTTTGTTGTTCTCGATTCGAGTTAGTTAGTTGATTCGAGTGTTGTTGATAACATGTTTTTTAACACACCCCATCATAAAGTTCGTACTTTATTCCCGCCGAAGTGGGAAAAAAGAGCTACGTTCATTCCCTACCCCCACTCTAGTCCGCAGCGCCACGCACATGTGCCCTCGCCTTCGGCTCGGGCACAAACAGTGCGTTGCGCTGGAAACGAGAGTGAGGTTAGAGAATCAATATGCAGCATTTTTCCCCTTTTCAGCGGGAAACGAGTACGAACTTTATGATAGTTGTGTTAAAAAGTCGTATATTGCACTCGTGAATACAGTGGGTTGTGCGAACCTGCGCGTTTGTCGCCCTCGCTTCGCTCAGGCGACAACTCTCACGCAGGGAGCACACAGCCCACTTTATTCCCTCGGTGCATAATATACTATTATTGTGTCTGTTTATGATCTTAAATAAAGTTATATGTTATTCTTTTGTAATGATGATTATTATTAATTATTGTATGTGCGTGTGAGTGCAACATTTTGGGGGTTCGTCCGAAATTTTGAAGACGAAATGGGCGGATTTGAAAAATCAGCAAAAAAAAAAAAGAAAAACGACGCATACACCGCTGTGTGTACCCTTCCGATCGAAGACCAGAGCACGGGCTGCTGCCGAAGTTTCTGCTGTCGAAACTGCTGCGGCTAATACTATACCGACACCGATTGATGGCATGCGCTTGGCGCACGCTTGGGGACTGATACGCGTATGATGACCGATGACTCATCGACGCTGACATCTCACCGACGGTCGGTGTACTCCAGCCTACTCTTCTTCATGAAACGCTCTTGGAGCTTTAAAATTAAACCAGATGAGTACAACCCTACATTCTAATACACAAACAACACCAACAACCTCCGTAGTCTACACTATAATTCATTTGGAAACACGAGATCACTTGTTGAAAATTCGGTAACACCAATCGATTTAAGGTTAGGTTATAACGTAAAATCTGATATTTATTGTGTGTGATCAGGGTCGTAACTTTGACTCTAAACTAGTTAAAAATTGTCCAACCTGCTAGGAATTCGAAAAACTAGGGCCACACCATTACACGTATAACCGAATGATCAGGTAGAAAGACAATAAGACGATACTCGAATACTTATCTAAATATATATCAGATAACCAAGAAGATTGGAATCGTTTGATTTCCTTGTGTATTTTTAGTTTACAGATCATCAGTACACTCAACAATTGAGACCACTCCAGCGGAGATGTACACCGGGACTGATTTGAGACTTCCTCTGAATTTTATTCGAGGATATCTTCCCGAAGGAGAAGACTATTCAAATTATGGAAGCTATGTTCGGAAACTGTCTGTTAAGAAGATCAATGATGTCGTTTTCTGCATCCAGAAGACACCAAAACACAAAAAGAAGATCATTCATTTTGATCAATGACGACTTACCACGATAGGTAATTTCTTCTGCTCTGCTCACGGTTATTTTGAGCCGTGGTTTTTCCCGTGAGACACAGAGGAAATGCCAGAGCAGGGACAGAGGTGAGGTACCACGGCATGCCAACTCTCCACTTGTGTCCAAGAATTACCAACAAGACTCTACCCACCGATAATGACATGAAGATACCCGGATGAGTCAAGGATTAACCCGCTTAAACGTAGACAATTTTCAAAAAGAATTCAAGATGATTTCAAGATGTTTTCAAGAATTCAAGATGGACCAATTCAAGAGACGGGCCCTTTGGCCGTGTGCGAAGGATCAGCCCGCTTGAAGAAGACGTCTTCTCTTTCGTTTTATCTTAAGATTGTCGGGACGACAATCTAAAAGGATGAAGAATAATGACACGATGATACCCAAAAATGACGATTCTATTTTTTAAGAGACGGGTCCTCTGACCAGATAAGTCAAGGATCAACCCGCTTAAAAATGGATGATTTCAAGATGATTTCAAGATGATTTCAAGATGATTTCAAAATGATTTAAAGAATTCAAGATGGACCAATGCTGATTGTCGGGACGACAATCTGAAAGAAGGGGGAATAATGTTATGTGTTCGTCTACCATCATCAAACATAAGAACAAAAGCGTTGCCAAGAGACTAGTTTGTTGTTCTCGATTCGAGTTAGTTAGTTGATTCGAGACGTTGTTGTTGATAACATGTTTTATTGTGTGTGTTTATGATCTTAAATAAAATTATATGTTATTCTTTTGTAATGATGATTATTATTAATTATTGTATGTGTGTGTGAGTGCAACAATATTCATAAGAAAGCTAATGTAAATTTGCGAAAAAACTTATTCTATTATTCTGTCTATTAAATGGTGAGTATGATCGGAAACTAACTATTTATTAGGCAAGTGATGGAATCGATTTTCACCAGAGGCTCTTCGTTTTGAATAATTTACTCAAAAGTACAGAATTCGTCATTAAAGATTTATGCAGAATATTACCACTATATATATGTAGCATATATGAAGACCACTATATATATGTAGCATATATAGCAGCTACATAAATTAATCATAAAATCTCTAATTTATGAATGATTTCGTATAACTATCATGAAAATAATCTAAAAGTTTGAATATTTTACATAAAACGTTCGATTTACATAAACTTACTTAATTAGCACTATGAAAAAAATGTTTTACATATCTCAACCTAAGCTTACCACGCAATTCCCCTCATTCCAAAATATGTCAGGAAATAATTTCATCCCACCCTATACTTCCCCTATACAATCATCAATTCCCCCGTGATACAATTACACTGATGCCACCTTAAAAGACCGATAATTGCACTCGCGGCGCGGCGATTCTGGAATCTATTTCCCGGCTGCAATGCGCTTTCCCGAACGCATAAAAATAGATCCTCGCGCACACAGAGTGCGAAGGAAACAATACAAAGTAAGATGGATGAAAACTGCGCAAGAGATAAGGGCGCGCGCTAGATAAATCGGGAATGATGGCTGAGAGAAAGAGAGATTTAGAGGAGGAGAGAATGAAAGGGAGAGAGAAGAGACGAGGAGATTTATCATGGAAGGTGGAGAGATACGGGGGATACAGTTGGAATCGAGAATGATTGAATTTTTTCAGGCAAATACTGAGGGAATTTGAGTGGTACAGGGCAGAAATGATAGGGTGAAGAATATATTTTAGAATTTTAGTAGCGACCGATTTGCTTGTATAATGAAATCTAATCGTTACGTTTGTCAGTGAAATCTTAGCTGATGAAAAGTTATCGAATTTCTCCAAGTAGAATTTTGATGAATTTTATAGATTGACATTCTATTTTCGAATTTTTTAATTAAAAAATAAAACCAATTTCAAGCTAATGGATTATTCATTTATGTGTAAAAGAAAAGATTTAAAAAAAGATATTAATAGCTTTTAGCTCGGCTTTCAGACAAGAAAAATTCTCATGTGCCCCTAGATACAATGTTAATCGGGAATATATAAAACTATCATGAAACCATACAAATTTAAGCATTGGAATGAAAATTCACTCGAGTATCAAAAAGGAAATATTTAAAGTTACTTATTATATAGTTTTGACAACTGTTTGTCCGATAAAATCGCGATTTTTCTGCTTATTTATGCAACTTTTTTTCACCTTTATTTGACTGGAATCATTTTAAATTTTCTGCTGTCATAATTTTCAAATATTAACAGTAGAGCTGCATGCTCCCATGCATTAATGAGCACCTTTCTTCAAGATATTTGCATTCAAATACCAGTGGAATTTTGTAATAAAAACTACAAACTAAAGTTCTATGTTAGTGCAATTGTATAAGCAGATATAATTATTGCTTATAAAAAACATGCAACAACAGTCCACAAATATTACAAAAACTCCTCTTAATATAATGCCATGTCCCATTTACGTTAATCCCTATATATGTACAACATCCCGCCTCAATCATCGGAATTCCATAAATCCATCCGCATCTGCTAATTCACTAACGCATCGCTCTCTCCAACTCTTGTATACGTACGCACATATACGTATACGTGCACGTAAACATATACGGATACGGATATTGACCGTGCGGGTTAAGATAACGAGCATCGGGTGTAGTATCACGGCTCTCTCGTTTCTCGGGTATAGTAGCAGAACTCCGGAATCGCACTAACGGGCCGAAAGTTTCGGACTGGTGAGTGCGAGTATACAGCTATCCTGGATTCGCGCGATTCGCGGTGATCACACGACCAAAAGTTTCGAAAGGGAGGGTACGTGTCATCATGCGTATAGTGCATATGTGTTTAAAGTGATAGATTATGCTTTTTATGATTTACTTGTTTTAGTATATAAATAGTAGTGAAGGATTATACGAAAAATGTGGAAAAACTGTAAATAACAGTAAAAAAATGCCATTTTTGGCTTTGGAGTTCACGAAAAATTTGCAGTTTTCGAGGAAACTTATTTCGCGAGCGTGTGCATGCATGCGTGAAAATTTATATGTATGTGAAGGTATATGAGAGTACATGCATATTTAGTCTTAAAAATATTTTAGTCTTTGTTGTTGGCGCTTAATAAAATAAAGCAATAAATTTAATTTAAGGACTAAGCGAATTATTTTTCACTCATTTAAAGTAGTTATATCCCAAGATACAGACCACGTAGAAAACAATTTTGATTTATATAAGATCTGATAATGCAAGGGATTATAGATGTTAAAGAAGAAGTGTTAATAAACTGGAAACAATTTTAAACCCAAAATAATATAACTACAAATTCAGATATTGTTCATTAAAGAAATAGTCATCATAATACTATTTTTCAAATCTTTTTAATTTTAATTTGATTTTAATGTTCAAAATGTCATTTTGTTCCTTGAATAATTATCTAAAGATCCTCCGTTGACAAATTTTGCACTAATCAATTGTAAGGAGAAAAAATTCATTGTTATTTAAAACCGCTGCTAATTCATTGGCCCGTAGCTTCCTCAACCTTAATTTTTTGATTCCTTTAATTAATTTTTAATAACAAAATTTATAATTTTTTAAAAAATTTATTGTATAATTATAATTAAATTCATTTATTAATATTAAAAATTGTTAATTTTTTAATTTATTTATTTATTTATTATTTATTTATATCAAATTTATATAAATTTTGAGCTGATAAATAAAGTTTTCATTTGAAATAGAAGTAAAATATCTATATTTTATAATAAAACAAATAGCTATCACGGTTGTTTTGTTATTAACAAAAACGTGTTTTTTTTTATATTTCATAATTCATATTTTTTAAGAAAAAAAAATTTATAGCTATCATTGTTCTTTTGTTATTAACAAAACCGTATTGTTTTAAAAAAGTTCATAACTCACAAATAAATTATAATAATGCAGAATATAATGCATTCATAATGCATAATTCATAATTATAATAGATTATAATAGATATAATTTTTAAACATTTTAATTCATTTTGTTACACATCATTGGAGTTATGAGTTTTTAAAAAAAAACACGTTTTTGTTTCTGATGATAACTAAAGAACCGTGATAGATAGAAAATTAATTTTTTTTCGAAAATATAGGTATTTTAATTCTTTTTCGAATGCCACCCACCCCATTGAGATACATACCGCCGTTCTCGAGAAATTATGATTTTTAAAAAATGTCATAAAATTTTTAACCACAAATATCTCTGAAATTTATGGACCAATCATTTTGCCCAAAGAACTCGACCGAGAACTATAAAAATCTACCTCTAAAAGGAATTTTGAAGCCATTAAGTCAATTTTACTCTTGTAATCGTTTGACATACAAAACTGATTTTTTTCATTTTTCAATTTTTTACTCAAAATCTAGCCTACAAAATGTATTCAAATTTTAACAGATTATAGCTATTTATATTCTGTATTATTATGATTTTTCTCAAAAAAATTGACCGTTAAGTTTAGGAGTTATAAGCTTCTAAAAAAAAAAAACACGTTTTTGTTAATAACAAAAGAACCGTGATAGCTAGAAACTTTTTTTTTTAGAAAATATGGGTATTTTAATTCTCTTTCGAACGCTGCCCATGAGATTCGAATAACTCGATCCTATCATCAAAAAAATCAAAAAACAGTTTTGAGAAAATCGAAAATTTGAAAAAAAAACAAAAACGCATCGCCCCAATCAAAAAACGGATTTTTGACCCGCCATCACGCAAAAAAAACAATAAAAATGAGACCTGTCCGGTCAAAATCGACCGAGTAGAAGCTGAGATCCAGGCGTACACACACACACACACACACACACACACACACACACACACACACACACACACACACACACACACACACACACACACACACACACACACACACACACACACACACATACATCCATACAGACATTTTTCAAAAACCATGTATTTTGATTCCTAACACCTCGGAACACAATTATAACATGTTTTTACAACAACTCAAAAATTTACTATCACAAAGATTCCTCTAGGAGGAAGCAAAAAATATACTGAAACCTATAAACAATTAGATTTCACTCGCTGTTAATTAATTATTTCGGAATTTTTCAACGGTGGATATCTAGATAATTATTCAAGAAACAAAATAAGCTTTTGTACATTAAAATTAAATTGAAAATATAAAAATTCGAAACATTGCATCACTATTTCTTTAATGAACAATATATCTGCATTTTCAATTATATAACTTTTGGTTTACAATTTTTTTCGAGCCCATTAACTCGAATTCTTTAACATTCAGAATCCCTCACATTATCAGATGTTACGTAAGTAAAATAAAAATTTGTTTCTACAAGGTCTGCATCTTGGGATATAACTACCTTAAATTTATTTTAGCATTCTTTCAGTTCTACTACAACTGCGATAATATTTTATATTCTTATTTTTTTAAGTGTTAATAATTTAATTAATTCTAATTATATTAAAATGTAAACATCACTTATTTCATAAATCGTTGCGTAAAGGCCAAAATTGTAAATCGTAATGAGTTTTAAAAGTTGGGATTTATACATTCTTTTAGCTTATAGAAAAGCTTGTTCTTTGTAATTTTATACTCGTGTAAGAAATTCTAAGCCAAGAGCTTCATCATACCTTCTTGAAATTTCAAAGAACTTGTTTTGAATTAAGGTTTTTTTCAAAAAAGGTACTTTTGGAATTTCAAGAACTCTTTTATAATGAACAAACTTCTTTTATTATAAAAGGAATTCTAGTAGAATAATAAAGTTTTACGCTATACTCATAATTTTGTTGCACACTTAATCGTATAACTATTATACAAAATTTTCTAACTGGAAAGGTTGTGATTTCAGTTTGCATGACAATGCATCTCTCTATTTAACCTTTGTTGTGCACACTTCGGTCCCGTGACAAATTGTGCACATGGGGTATGATACACCCCAGTCACTTTAAACGTTAGTTACAAGTGCATTATTTGTGATTTAGACTTTAAAAAATTACTCGTTATTCTTCAAAGCTTTAAAAATGTGGTCTAATAGATTTTATCATGATTTTGTTATATAAACATTTTATAAAAAATATAGAAGTTGAAAAACCCAAAAACGGACTTTTTTCACTTATTGTTAGAAATTCATAAAAAATTCAATTTTCAATATTTTTTCAAAATTCTTGCGAGAGCATAATCTCGAAGCACTACACTTTGATGAAAAAATATTAGTTTATTGCGACGTTTTAAAAAGTATATTTATTTCGTTATATGAAGTCATGCGTACTTGAACGAAATTGGAATACCGTGATAGATAAAAAATATGGATTTATTGTGAAAAAAAGAACTTTATTTGAAGTTCACTGCTGCTGAGAGCACACTAAAGTCGAACGGGTTAAACTATGTAGAGGGCCTTAAAGTAGTAATAGTCGACCTAGATGGCACTATAGGCCCCAATTCGGTTTCTAAGTACTCAAAAATCGCACTTCAAAATTTGATGAGGTATGTCATACTGCACAACAAAGGTTAAATAGTTAGAATGGTTTGGTAATTACTCTATTTTCAGACTCTGCGTCAAAAATAATTAAATTTCGAAGAAATTTTAGTTAGGTAACTAAAATTAAGCACATTTTGAAGCAATACTACATTTCGGACTAGATTCATCCCACATGTATAAGAATTCAATGGAGAATCATAAAAAAGGCATTCATTCCAACATCGTATAAAATTCTTTCGAAAAGTCAAATAAACCCAATACGATTTTTCATTTCAAAACCGTACCATGATTACCTTCCTTCATCTGCACCCAATGTCCCTAAACAAACCAAAATTCCCCCACAATCCAGTCCTAACGAAGACCTCACACTGCGCGCCATTGAAAATAAAGCCACTTTCACTGCCACCTGCGTACAGCAGCGCTCAATACGCGTATCCATGGCATGTAACTGCACACCCGCATGTGTTCGGATGGTATACAGAGGAGATAACGCCGAAGCGTGGAATGGATGCGCTATCCGATTAGAGAGAGGGAGTGTAGAGAGCTAATCAGACGGGTCCCGCGGTAGGAATAACAAGTGTCTGCATGTATTTTAAGCACTATTACACGCGCGATGACGGTCCTTGCTTGCGAACTGATGCGTTTTCTTATTGTGGTTGAGAATTAAGGGCGGAATGAGAAATCTGTTGGTGTGTCGTTGCCTCGATGAAAAGATTTGTTGGCAAATTTTGCGGATATTGTTTGCTTTTTTGTGTACAGCCAAAGTTGACTTTTCACTGTGGCAGAGGAAATTTTAGCTGCTTGATCAGTTTGTTTTCTCTCTAATCTACATTGAAAATTGTGAATAAGCTGATTTATTTCTACATACTTTATTTAAAAGGATAAGTATACTTAAGTAAAAAAGAAAATGTAGGGATCGTATTGGGAATTTATGTCGAGTATTTTAATAAGATAATGTAGGAAATTAAAGAAACAATTGGGTTACGACGATGTTGGTTTCTTCAAATTTGCTCAAGTATTACATAAATTGTGAATGAAAATATTAATACCATCCCTAATGGAAATCGTTTCTGTAAAAAATTGTATATAATATAACTGCAAATAACTGTTAATAAATCTTTGGTTTGAGAGAGTAATAATTATTATTTACAGTTATTAACAGTTATTAACAGTTTTTTACAGTTACTTACAGTTATTTACAGATATTTACAGTTAGAAATATTTAATTTTTTTCGCTATAATAACAACTTTATTTTCTTCTAGCAAAACTGTAAATAACTGTAAATAACTGTATAAAACTGTGAATAACTGTCAATAACTGTTAATAACTGTTAATAACTGTTAATAACTGTTAATAACTGTTAATAACAGTTATTACTGTTTCAAACCAAACGTTTATTAACAGTTTTTTACAGTTATTGACCGTTTTTTATAGTTTTTTTTTATAGTTTTTTACAGTTATTTACAGTTTTTTTAATAGTTTTTCACAGTTATTTACAGTTTTTTACAGTTATAGTTTTTATTTCCGCTAGGGATCATGTTTGAATTTCAAAAATGAATTTTACGTTTTATGATACCTATCGAAAACCAATAACATCCGGTATCCGAAACCGGATAACGCATCTAGCGAAAAATTCTAAACAAACTCACACTCCGTGTGAAGCGCCTCGCTTTCCCGTGCAATTGTTTGATGCACTTCCGACAGCGCTATAAAATCCGAGTCGGTGCAAACTTTGGCGAACGTGCAAGTGATAACTTGATCGTTATTTTGCATTGAATCGAATATATTAATTTTTCTCCTATTATTTTTTCATTTATTTTTCACATTTATGTTCGACTGTTTTATAATTACCTCTAGCTATTTCATTATACTAGCTGAAACCATTTAATTATTGTGTTCTACCGGCTAAAGTCACAATCACATTTAGACGAAAACCGACCGTAAGTAGTTATTTAATTAGTATAAGAGAGAAAAAAAAAGAGACCTGCCTCGAAACCGACAAGCACAGCGTACATCCTCCAGTAAATTGTACTCATTTCGAGTTAGTTGAATTGTGCGAGGCTGCAAGAGACACGTGTTTGTTATATTTTTTTTATGTCTTTATGATGGTGGTTCATAAATTTCTCGTACTGTTGCAAACACATCTGAAAGCTTTTACCCAGCACTTTTAATAATATTGCCGAACCATAAAACGAAACCTCTATCGCTGCTGAAACTTTCAAACCGTTATATAGTGAACGGAGAGTGCAACCCGCGAATTGGCCGCGGCAACCGGATTTATTCATTCTTTTTAACGCGGTGTACATTTTGCCCTGGACGAGAGAGTTTAGCGGGAGAGGTGAGTACTCACTCAGTCGGAGTAGTTCGCGGAGTTAGTCGAATCAATACTAGCTGCAATGGTGCTAAGAGCTTCGCCCTCGTAGTACTACTTGCATGCAGTTGTAAACTGATAAGATATACATGCGAAGGGAAATTAGGTGATATACATAAATCGTACGATATTTTCGTTTGGAATTTGAATTGGTAATTTTTTAATCAGATATAGATAGTGACATTATCTAATTTTTTAGCAAGTATCAAATTTTATGTGGAATTAAAGATCATATAAATGATAACGAATTGGTCCAGTTTCTTATTAGTATGCAAGTCGGAGGAGAATCTTTATTCTATTCTAATAGAACATAAAATAAAATAATAGAATATAAATCACAACAAAATTTTTTAATTAAAATAAAAGTTATATGAATAATAATTAAATAAAAATAAGATGAATAAAAATTATTCATCAAATAAGTCAATTATAATCCGAGTTACGAGTTTGAAAATAATCTATTTAAATAATTTCTGAAGAAATATCAATAACAGCTTTGATAAAACCAAATGAAAAATATAAACTATAGAAGTATTATAACCGTTTTGTGTGAAAGGTAAATGATTTTAAATAACACAAAAAGTTCTTATAAATATTACTGTAACAATTTTATTATTCATATAAATATATAAACTTACTTACAGTAGAAAAATATGGAACTATACATTTTTTAATACTTTAATCGAGTCTCATGGCTATATTGTTGTAATCATTCAATAAACTTAATTCATTCAAATACTGAAATATTTCTTTCAACAACTTATATACTAATGGTTTTTTACCATAATAACATGGCTTTTTTTGTAGAACAATATGTTACTTAACTCACATCACTTTACTGGTACATGAAAGGATTCGCAGGTGGATAAAAACTTGTCGACTCAACTGGTTCCACGGTTGCTTGATCATTGTTGTACTGTTGAGATATTATTTTCTTATACGGTATTCTAGTCATTATATTTGGTTGTAGATCAGTATAATTTTGTGATGTTGTGGCTGAGCTATTAACTTCACTATTAGTTACATCATTAAAGCTATTTTGAAAAGCAGCAGTATAAGCATTGTTAAAGTCTTGTTGATACTGACGAAAATTATCCGTAGGATTGTCGGTATATTTGTTGCTAGAAGAGTTCTGTACTGGAGTCTTTGTTTTAGTTTTATCGTTATCATTATTTTCAGTAGCAGATTCAGGATTTTGCGCATCCTTTGAACGACGTTTTCTGAAAAATAAAATAAAACAGTAATTTAATATTTTTAATTTATAAAATACTAATGAAAAAATACAAATATCATAATTTAACTAATTTCAAAACAAATTATCTATAACCACTTATTGTGTAGCAATATACCTTTTTTTAATAGTTTTCTTATGCTCTTCTGCCTCTCTCTTTCTTTCTTGTTTTATTTCTTCCTCTTCTTCTATTCTCTTTCGTTCTTCAGCAGCTTCTTTCGTTTCAGGTCCATGCAGCTCTTTATCTGGATGAAAAATTTTTGTCGATGCTCCAGGAATATGCAATATACTTAAAAATTTTTTTACATTTTGAAGTTTAAGTCCAGCATTTATAGCACCTGGAAATGAAAATTAATTTATTATTGATATTGATTTTGTAATTTGGATGATGTAAAACATTAAAGTAAAATAGAACTTTCTGAGCATATTAAGATAAAATAAAATAAAATCAATTTTTACATTTCAATTATTTATTTAAGAATTTTTATAACTTTCTAAGATATAAAATATTATATGTAAGTGTTCTGGTTTCTATAGTTCTTTCTAATAAGGATAGAATTGTCAACCTGAACAACAAAATACAGAAATGAGTTCGTATTTTTTTCATTTTATTAAAACTGGACAGATGATAAGTTACATCCTTACTTTGATAATAATTGATATCCACTGATCATAATACAATTGAATGTGATACTTTTTGAAATTAATTTAAGGTATGACAATCATTATTGTATAAATAATATACTAATGTTTATGAAAAATTGCTGTTATGGTGAAAAATCATATGTAACATTATTTTAAGCGTTAATAAATAAAGTATTTTATTATAGGAGTAAATTTAGCAGTATAATGTTACATAATATTTTTTTATTAAATCTTATATAGAATAAATATTACCATTTAGGAGTTGTTAAAATATTTTTTTATTAAGGGAATGAAAATAATGAATATTTATATTAAGTTTAGCATGTATACAGTGCATCTAACAAGAAATTTATACAGTGGTATAAAAACGTGTTTGAAATTCCGAACGTTCATAATGAACGAAATATTAACTTAAAGTTTCTAATTCTGGTTAGAATTCCTCGGACTGTGGTTTACTGGTGACTGCAAGAGTGAGAAGTGAAGAAATACAGTTATTATCCGATTTTAAATGTATTAAGTAGCCAAATTCGGCTAAATTTGAAAATGGCAAAAATCTTTCGTTCACTATGAACGTTCAAAATTTCAAACACCTGTATAAAATATGAGTCTGAAGTTTGCAACGTTGAACTACAACGAAATAAAAAAAAATTATTTTAAAAAATTATTACTCCAAGGTTATATTCATTACTATTAATTTTGCATGTAGATTTAGTGTTGCATGGTATCAAATAACTTTATGACAAAGGTTTAGATAAAATTTTCATTGTTTAATAACTTTAATTAATTGTAAAAAATTGTTTTGTTGCATTCCAAGGATGCATACTTCAGAACCATTATAAAATGTTGTAATTGTATTTAATTTAGTTACAAGCATATTCTTGCCCCATGGATCTGAAGCTTGCAACGTTGTAGCACAACGAAATAAAAAAATATTAGATTTTACTTGAAATTTACAATAATTAATATTAATTTTGCGTATAGATTTATTGTTTTATAGTATCAAATAACTGTATAACAAAGATTTAGATACAATTTCCATTGCTTAATAATTTTAATTAATTGTAAAAAATTATTTCGTTGCACTCCAACGATGCAAACTAAACTTTACTTGTAAAATGAGTAAACCATCTTTTAATACAGTGATTTTAAGTATATTAGTTCGCTAAACAATTAGCAATAGTTTTTCTTATTAAACTTGTTTCACATGAACCTTGTCAAACTATTTTATACTTTGATTATCAATATTTTCACTCACTGCAGAAAATTAATATTGAATAATAAAACATAAGGCTCACCTATGTCAAAACTATAAACTAGCTTCTATGTACCCGAAAGGACCAACCAAATTACCAAAAAATAATAAACACCCAACCGTACCCTGAATAGCATCAGTATTGACATCGTACTTCCTGCCGTCCTGCCGACCGGTTCCATCGTGTCCACTAGAGGGCACAAAGTTGATGAGCTGACATTTCCGACACTGCACGTGAAAGACGGAGGCGAGTCCGAACCTTGCCTCCTTGACGATGTCAGCGAGTGAGAGTATCTCTCTGCACTTGACGCAGTTCAGGAAGCGCGACATAACCTGAAAGTCGACAATGCGCCGGCCCTCGACCACTTTGTTCGGGGCCGAGGTGCCGGTCTCCTCCATCATCCGCCTCTCCTCCCTGGCCCTGCGATTACGCTCGATCGTACCTATGATCTTGTTGTACTGCTTGTCCGTCATAAAACGGCCCTTGTAACGTCGCATCGGCAGGGCCATGGTTCTTGTTGTTATTATCACTTCGTCGTTGCTTGACGTGTTAGGTGTTACACGCGCACAGGCGCACTTGTCGAGCGCGCAGCGAACAATGATGGCGAGGAAGCCGAAGAGCAGAGGCAAAAGACGTGAGCGGCCGCGGGCAAGTGCCATCGATCCAACGTCGTCTGCTAAAGAGAAGAGAGTGGCGGATGGCGCAGGCGCGCGCGTGTTAGGGCGATTCGAATACTTCGAATGTTGCCAGTGATTTGCATGCGCCTGTGGATAACAATTGTGTTATGGCGTTGAAATGGAGAATATCAAATTTTGCTAAACAATATTTCATAAGGTGAAGTTTGAAAGTTTAGGTTATGTTGTTGTACGTGTGTGTGTGTGTGTGTGTGTGTGTGTGTGTGTGTGTGTGTGTGTGTGTGTGTGTGTGTGTGTGTGTGTGTGTGTGTGTGTGTGTGTGTGTGTGTGTGTGTGTGTGTGTGTGTGTGTGTGTGTGTGTGTATAAAGAAAATGTTCGTTAACTGGTGACTGTTCCAATACTGGTGTAGTCACCCTAAAAAGTTTAAAAGAAGGGTGACGTCGTTTTAAGTGCCGTTAAATTAAAACTTTTGAAATTTTCTAAAATATGAAAAGTTCGTTAGATACTTATAAGTAAATTTTGTTTCAGGTTTGATAATCCATTGAACTTTTGGCAGAAAATACTGTTTTAGAATTAAAATAAATAGGTATGTTTTAAGTATCGTAAGTAGAAAAGAGGTCTTTCTTTTTTTTATATCATGCATTTTCTGCAGTATTAAAGGATTATCTTTTTTTTTTTTTTTTTTTTTTTAATGACATAACTGTAATGCTTCTTTTCCTTCATCTTATGGTTGTTTAATAAAAATGTATATGAAAATAGAGCATAAAAGTAATGAAAATGTGTAGAAGCGAAAATACAAATTAAGACAAAGGGTGCGGGAAAAAAGGTTTACATATAAGAGTGAAGTAGTATATTTTAAATTAGAATAAAAACTGTTTTTACGTTTCTTTTACAAGATATTTTATCACGGGAACGATACATATCTTGTAGTAAAACATTTTTCAAAAATTGTTCCAAAAAATAACTATTTTAGGATCCACATAATATCACAAATCTCTTTCTTTCAAAACACACAAATAGCTAATTCTTCATTGCACAACTTCACTCAACCTTATTCCTCAAAATCTCTCCATTCCACAATATCTCTTGCAAACAAAATCCTCTCTCCCAACATTTCTACGCAGTAGGAAAAAAGGAGAAACTGATGACACTGCGCTTTGTTCAAACGAAGGATTAGCTCCATCTACCTACTCCAGCTGCGAGACCCACTCAGCGCGCGGAGAAAAAGTTGGCCGATTTAATTTAACATCAAGAGAGAGGGAGAGAAAGAGAGAGAAAGAGCAAGAGCAAAGTTCGAGCTGCGCTCAAGGACTTCAACTTATTTACTCGGGTGTGTGTGTGTGTGTGTGTGTGTGTGTGTGTGTGTGTGTGTGTGTGTGTGTGTGTGTGTGTGTGTGTGTGTGTGTGAGTGGGGAAGAGAGATATAGAAGAACGGTATAGGGTCGTGATGTATTTAATTGGACGGTGGTGTTAGCGGAGAATCGATATCGATGGAGTTCGGGGTAGGATGAGTGGCGAGAAAATTTTGGACGTGTACAGAACTATCAGATCATATGTTGCTAAAGTTATAGGATTTATTAACTAAATTACAGTTGATGAAAAGTTTTCGATGGTGCTGGGTTTATATCGACGATGTTAGATTTTTAGAAGAGGCATAATAGATTTTAGAAAGTCAAAACGTCTGGAAAGGAATCTAGTGAATTTCGAACGTTATTTAGGAAGATTCTTATTTGCATTCACTGCATGTTTTAATTGGGTTTATGACAATCACTATATAAGGTATAGTATTCTAAAGTATAATGGAAATTTCATAATACTTGCAGGAGAGTGTCAGGGATCTGGACCACGGATTCGGTTGAAACATTAGGATATGTTTTTGGACGTAGAAACATGAAGGAAGCTGCGATATTAGACCCCCAAAAAAACTCAAGTTATAGACATTTTTTGCTTTATTTGGCAAAAATCTTTTAAAAAAGTCTCTTCTCAAAACAGTAACCATTTACTCTAGTAAAGTCTTAAAAACTATTTCAAGGAGAAAAAATAAAACTAGAGAAAACAATTTTTAATTTGCTTTTTTCGGAATTGAAAAATATTGATTCGTTCCAAAGTTATGAAAGTTTAAATTTGAGCAATAAAAATGCTCTGTTAAATGCCCAAAATTCGCTGTTTGAATTCATGCATATTTTGGTGCATTTTCGTTGCTCAATTTAAAACTTTTATAACATTGGAACAAATCAATATTTTTCAATCCCGAAAAAAGCAAATTAAAAGTCGTTTTCTCTAGTTTTGTTTTCTCTCCTTGAAATAGTTTTTAGGACTTTACTGGAGTAAATGGTTACTGTTTTGAGAAGAGGCTTTTTTAAAAGATTTTTTCCAAATAAAGCAAAAAATGTCCATAACTTGAGTTTTTTGGAGCGTTAGGATCTAATACTGCAGCTTTCTTCATGTTTCTATGTTCAAAAACATATCCTAAAGTTTGAGCCGAATCGGTGATCTGGATCCCTGACACTCTCCTGATAAGTCGAATGACAAAATGTATGCGATGAACTGTATCGAAACTGTACATGTCGAACTGTATGTCGTACTGAGCCAAACTCTGTTATCCAAATATGCGAAACTGTGCAAAACGACACCAAATTATAGTAAATATAGTGCCAAATAAATTGAACCAGTTTGAAATAATTAGTCTCAAATAATTATCAGTAATTAAAAATAAAGTTTATCTAAATTTTTAGCACAATTGGATACGGCTTCTTATATTTTGTCGCAAATATATGAGGAAATCCACGGAACCTTTAACTGTTTTGATACTTTTTTCTTAAATTAATTTATTGCTGCTATTAGTTGAGCGTGCGAAGCATATAAACGAGACAAGGTGTAAAATCTTCAATTTTTACGTAGAAAACGAGTCCGGTAATCCATATTAGTGTGCCACGCATGCTCAAGTCTGGGAATGTAAAAAACTGTCGAAAAAAGTCCACTTTTTCCACTTTTTCCAAAAAGTGGACTTTTTTCGACATTTTTTTACATCCCCAGACTTGAGCATGCGTGGCACACTAATATGGATTACCGGACTGGTTTTCTACGTAAAAATTGAAGATTTTACACCTTGTCTCGTTTATGTTCTTCGCACGCTCAACTAATAGCAGCAATAAATTAATTTAAGAAAAAAGTATCAAAACAGTTAAACCCTGGTAGAAAATAAACCAACTCAGATGGCTTATCTACTAACTGTTGGCCAATAATTTAGACCAACGAATAAGAAAAATATTGACCAACGGTTAACCAACGGTTGGTGGACTATCAATCAATAATAAAACATTAAGTAACTCATAAAACAATAATAGAAATTAATAAGAAACATAGATATGCAAAAGATTTTGATACATAAACAATAATAAAAATTATTGTAATGCATTAAAAAAATATTTGAATGAAGTTGGGAGTAAATTTATTTGAAGGTTAAATAGACAGCGTAGCACGTGGGCTATCCTCCGAAATTGCTGTCCGCATCCCGCTTTCCGCAAGACAAGCACACATGCACATAAATACACACATATTACATACACTGCACGAGTGCGATCACAGGCTCATGTGTTATGTATAGGTAAAAGTATTTAACTGCGCAGACTCATACGAGTCACGTGACGGGATCGCCGGAATCGCGTGGTTTTGCTTCACAATAAAGGTCAGATGGTAACGGAGCACCGAGTAGAAAACGGAGCAATACAAATTATTGAGTTTTTGTGTATTGTATTTTCAACATGAGTGGAAGTAAGAACCCTTCTAAAAAATATAGGCGTAGAAAGAAAATTAAGGAAATGCAAGAAAAAAGTAAATATGCTGTTGAATTACTTAAAAATTTACCAGAAGCAAATACATTCCAAAGTAGTTTAAGTGATGATGTGACTAAAAGTGAGGAAGAAAGTGAAAGTATAATAGAATTTGAGAAACAAAATGAGCCAAATAATATTGCTGAATGTGAATCAAATGGTACTGAGGAAGAAAGTGAAATATAGTGAATCAAGTAATATTGTCAAGTGCGGAATTAAAGAAATAGAGGAGTTGAAATAGTGGACTGTTAATAACAAAATACCTCATGTGCATGTGGACAAACTTTTAAAAATCTTAAAACCAAGACTTTTACCTACACTAGCACACTACACATTAACACGCCCTAACCTCAATTTGAACAAACAAAACTTTACCCGTTACCGATTTAACCATATTTATCTGAAGAAAAATACTATTAATATGTGGTTTTTTATTATTCTATGAATAATACAAATTTTGAGAGTTTTATTTAAATAATAAGTTGTGTAAATGATTTTTATTTAAGATTTTTAATATTAAGCATTCGTTGACCAAGCGCAAGGGTGATTCTGTGACGAAATAAGCGGTATTTATCGCTAACTGTTGGTTAAACGGTTGGCCAAACCCTTGCGATTTGGCGAACGGATGGCGTACGGTTGGTTACAATTTCTACCAGGGAAGGTTCCGTGGATTTCCTCATATAAGTATATTTCAGCAGTACAAAAAAAGATTATTGTAGTTTTCTACGCGGCTCCTTTTTAAAACTGTTTTCCGCTAGTAAAAGTAGTATTTACTTGTCTTCTGGCTAACTATAAATATTTGCAAATAAATTTCTTACGTTTCACAATCAATAAATGCTTAAAAAATTCTTAAATTGAACTCTATTTAAAACTCCATATTTAATATTTTAGTACATTTTTCAAACACTTTAACATTCTTTTGAAAAATTGTTACAGATTAATTGTTCGTTTTTTAAACGATACAATTAGTCACGGTAAAGCTCTTGAAAATTATATTTTGGCCCTTCTTCAAGAACGAGGAAAAGTGACCTAGTTTATGTTGCATTACATTAATCTGTCGAAAAGTTGCTAGCAGTTAATATAGATGAACAAGTAGAATTTTGATACTAATCATTATATTCCTTAATCGTATTTAATTGTAAGTCAATGACTCCATTTTCTTCTAAAAGTCGCTTAAAAGTTTTTAACGCTTATAGTTTAAAATTATTATATTGAAGTGATCTTATTTAAAAATATGTTATAAGTATTATAGTCCATTAGTTTTACAGCATTCTCGTATTAAATAAATCTTGAAAAGTTATTTCCTCAAATAATTTAGATGTATGCATTTGGAGATGTACGGAAAAATAAATATTTATAGTAAGATATTTTTGATATATAAAACGGCACGCAGAACCGAATTTCGTGTTGCAGTAACTTTCATATGAAGCATTTGAGGAAAAGCAAATATATACGTAATATCATATACCCTTTGATGACATGCCTTAATTGCACGTATTTTTTTCCTTGCTGAAAAAGGTATGTATTTCTAAAATTGTGTTCAGGGACGCTCCAATTTAGTTAATTGACTTGCATTAAACTTTGCAACAACGACTTCGTATTTTAACGAAACTATAGTATCTTCTAAAACGTATACTTGTAATTCTTCCGCATTTTATTAAGAAGTGTACAGTTATAGAATTTATAAGGTCATTCTTGGAACGACGTACTATTTAGTACAACATGTAATGCGCGGAGTTATGATATCTTTACTGTGTATATTAAAATCAAAATTATTTCAAAGCTGCAGATATTGCTTCCTTCTGCGACATGAATGTTAATTATAATTTTTAGTGATAAAAAGTCTTAAATACAAATAATAGATTTTTTTATTTTGAAAAAAAAAACGTATCAATAAAGCTGGGTTTCCTTAGTTTTATATTCTATTTCTAAGATTGTACGTATAAGATCTTTTCACATTAAGTTATTGAAAAAAAGGAAGCTTTCTTCAATATTTTCTTAAAGTAAGACTAAAAATATCTACAACTCCATAGACTTTCTTCATATGATCACATTAAAAATCATATTCCAAAGTTTGAGCAAAATCAGTGACCCGAAAGTAGTAGTAGTACTACACTCATCTAGTTAGTAACATTATTAAGACGATTAAAGTTTAAACATTTTAGAAACTTTAGTGCACTATATTTTAATATAATATTATAAAAACTTATCATAGTCATTATGTACAGTGAAATTGTAAAAAACTTGAAAGCCTAATATTATCAACGCTAACATTATAACAGTATTAATAATGCAGTCAAAGAATAACAAAAAATCCACTCTCGCAACCTGAATTATGCAAAAAGAATTATTAATAAAGATGAATTTTCCAACTGAGCGAAAATATATATGCCATTGCTTCGCATCAGCGAAACCCTTCCGCCGTATTCCCGGGGAATTCCACATTATGCAAAACACATGGAACCGTGAACTTCTTTCTCCCTCCCTGCGACTGGCGGCAATCAGAAGTCACGTCGATATAGAAAAAGGAACGAAACGGGCCGCACGTAATATCTGAAGACGGGCGGATTAAAAAAAAAAAGCAATAATAGTCTTTGAGAATTTATAGAATCAAATGCCGGAAGGAGAAAAGGGAGGATCGCAATGTCACTTATTTTTCAGTCGTTTTCCGATATCGAGTTCTTCTTACGAGCGCTTACTTAGATCCGCGCACGCGAGCGAATATATAGTGGAAAGGGACGTACATATAATTATGAAATTTTTTGAATTGCTCGTTCCGCGAACTGAATGAGGGAGTGGAATATGTAATGAAAGTTGTCATTATAGTGGAGAACAAGAATTATTTGAAAAAAGTACTGTTAATCCGTATTAATTAATTTATAGAGCCGGCAGTGGACGTGGATTTTAATATACTTTTCTAAAACTATTCATGAAATTTTCACGTTGAATATTGACATTTTTTATAAAATTTCCAAAACATTGCTTAATAGTGCTATTATTGTACTATATATATTTTTAATTAATTAAATTTCAGATTATTCTTTAAAGAATCATTTAAAAAGTCCGCAATATAGCATTTTGCGTAGAAAGAAGATTCCATAACCTTGTTATTCTAAAAGGATAATGAGCCGGAAGCATCAAAGTAATTTTTTTCCTAAATATATTACGTTTTAAAAAGTTACGTCATGTTATAAAATACTTATTTTAAAAATAACATGAAATATTCGATCATAAAAAAATCAGCGGTAATTAACTTTAATTCATTATGATTAATAATACATCAGTGAGCTTTCAATATCTATTGGAAATTTATTTGATGAATATTAATTAGCGCAAAATGCGACAAAATTAAACTCTCGATTTGTGAAAGTTTAGATAAAATGGAAATTAAAACATGAAGTTTCAAGTTCTTTGAAAACAGAAATATCAATATCGGCAATCACTATGTACAAAATTATAAAATATTTATAGTACAGGCTGGAGACCTCTTTTGATTAGCGAATCGATAAACAGTATAAAATATTTTTAGTCTACAAGACTAACACCTTTTGTCGTTCAATTTCGTTTATATAAACTTAGATTAAGCTATTATAAATATTCTCATTTGAACTCTGTCAGAATACATAATTTTTATGCTCATTTTAATTAGTTATCTACGACAATATTCACGGTATACCTTAAATTTAATGAATCCAGTGTTGTACATAATATGTTTTTCACAACATTTCCAAGTTTAACAATATTTTGTTATCAGTTAATTCACAAAAACCAAAACGATCGAACGTATAACTCCTAAAGTTTCTTCTCATATACCTACTCCTTTCTAGATAAAAAGTAGCAGAGCACCAATATTCAATGCAATAAAAATAAAACGAATCCAATACCGCAACCCCTATATTTATTCTATCTACCGCAGCCAAAATACACATATACGCACACCTCGCTCGTAAATCGGGTCGAAACGCGCCCCAGCGCTTTAAAAGAGCCGTTAATAAAGCGAAGCTTCTCGCTCTCCGCGCCATATAGAGGTATGCAAATGCGGTCTATATTGCTTGTCTTTCACGATGCGTGATTGAAAGCCTAATTAACGCGGCGTTGCTAAAATATTTCCGGCTGAGGTTCGGAATTATATTGGGTTCTCAGAATCGGAAAGGTTTATTAAATTGTTTAAGGATCAATAATTTTTCTCTCATTTCGGAAACGATAATATTGTTTTATAATTTTTATATGAAAGTAGAAGTCTCGAACGTTCGTGGTGGAGGTATTAGTTTAGTTTGAAATCAATTATCAAGACGAACAAAGTTTCGTTGCAATTATTTATTGCCGACGTTTCGACGTTTTTATTTAACGTCCTCAAGCAATCAGTTCGAGAACGTAATGATGGAAAGCTCATAACGAGGAAAAAAAACTTCCATTTGGCACTGTTGGCCATCAATCTCTCTAACGAAATTGATAAAGACACAATGGGTTGATTAACAATTTTTTTAACAAGCATTGTTGAGGACGTTAAATAAAAACGTCGAAACGTCGGCAATAAATAATTGCAACGAAACTTTGTTCGTCTTGATCATTGATTTCAAACTAAATTTATAATTTTTAGTCTGTTCATAAGTTATTCGTCGAAACACCTACAGAGAATGGCTGAGAATGGTGAAAAAATTGTTTAAAACATTATGTGCTCAACATCAACGATCCGGATGATAATTTATTTAAAAAAATTATTTTACTTTAAATGACGTAATTCTTGTAAATTAATATTTATGAATACATTTGTCTCTTCATTGCTATTTTGCTTCATATTTATATCTTCTAAAAGATATTCTTGTTCGCTATAAAAAGAAGCACTATTATCGTACTTCAATTAAGTTGTCAGAAAATACATTGTTTAATCGATATTAATATACATTCCAATTCTATACTGTTATTCAACGAATACTTAAATAATCTGCCTACAAATTCAAATATTTGAACCTCCCTCAATATACAATTCAAATGTACGAATATTGAAATTTCATTCATATTGACACAATAACGCAAATATTTTGATTTCTAATTTACTGTGCTTTACTTTACTGATAAAGCCAATAACATAAAGAGTTCGATTTTTCATTTATTAATGAATATTGCATAATAAAGTTGTAATTTGTACACTGCGTGGAGAAACTGACCATTCAGACATCATCAATAGATATATATTATTAAAACTGACAGTTACGTCAGCTCTTTTATACCCGAAATATTTAAATAATTCATATACACTCGTTCACATGTTCATTTACTGAATGTACCCGCATGAGCGATCTATAAAGAGAGATATAGACACGGATAAGCTTAAATATCTCTTCAATCAGGTTAATGAATTGCTATTTGTACAGGCAGTTAGAATGTAGTTCACAACATGCCATAAACATAAAAATACTTCACTAAAAATTTCCTGATTGTAAATGCAAATTTGGAAAACACCGCATGTGAATAAATTAATAAAATATGTTTTTTTATCAAAGTGCCAATTTTTTTAATACGAACTATATATCTGTTATAGGAGGAAAGTTGATCTAGTGACTGAACGATTTTTTCATTTTTGTTCATTTTTCCAGGCTGATTATTAACCAGTTAACTGGTATTGTATCATATATGTACAAATTTGAATAACTTTCTCAATTTTCAATAGATTTCCATAAACAGTTTTCTTATAAATAAATTGCTTGTACCAGTTTTGGCACGAAAACTGGAAAAAGCCTATCAGTTAACCAGTTAAATATAATAAAAGAGTTTTAAGCAGAGCTGCAAATCGCGTTAAATTTGCAATTACAATCAAGAAATCCTCACGTTTATGGTATATTTAAAACACATCTATATCTTTCACATATTCCAGGGTTATTTAGGGAAATTAAGTTACTGCATAGTCACCCGAATAGCATTAATATCAGAAAAAGAAAATTTTCATGAATATTTTATTATTAAAAGCTAGTTATTTTAATGAAAAGAACTCATAAAAGTGACTGATGTCTTAAACTTGTACACAATGTGTAAAAATTTAAATTCTTATTCTCGGTTAAAATACTTTCTTTTGTAATTAAAAAATGTAAATAAATTTAATTAATTATAAATCCCTTATCTGCAATTTTAGAATGGCTATTTCCACAATTATTCACTCTATAAATACGACGTAGTGAATATTCATTATTCATATTTCCATTTCGATATTTTGAAAAATTATTGAAATTTCCAAACGATGAAAGTTGATTACTTTACAATTACAAGTACGATTTTTACACATATTGTTGACACCAAAGTTCAATAGATCAATCCACCAGATACTTTTATGCACTCTAAACAGTTAAACAGTCCAATTCAAATCCATCCACATTGATATCCATTACACACGCATGCGCACTCATACCACCCACACCGCCGCTGAAAATATAATACCTCCACTCGATCACCCTAAAGAACCAGCACGTCTCTGGTACGTATATATATACCTACGCTCTGGCCGTGTATTTTTACTCGCGCTCCCAAGCATCGCATCGCGAGCTTATGCAAATCGCGAGGCGCATTACATGGCGCTTCCGCGTGTATAATGCCGCCCCCGTCATAGAGCTCTCGGGGAATTACACGCGAAACGAGTGTCTCGCGAGTCACGTAATGCTCGCGCTGCGTGTAAGGTATATGATATCGATCGCGGGATGCACTATGGGATGGGGGATTAATTTGCAGGATCGGAAATAGATTAGGAACAAGAGAGCAATCGGATTTTTTTAAGAGTGCAAGAGTAGGGTGGTAGCGATAGTTAAGAGTTAGTAGGGTGACTTCACCAGTGAATGAACGAATAAGGAAATTTCAATTTTTCTTATTTAGTTAAGAGAATTAAAAATGGATTAAAAGCAAAAATCTTTTTTAATTAGTAGTTTAAAATCTTCAAACTTTACGTCAGTAACAAAATTTTAGATAAAAGTAGAAATTTTGTTTAAAAGAAATCTGTAAATACCTCCTAAAAACCAGTAAATGGACACGCAATCTTACTTAGTATCTAAATACGTTTCGCCAGTGAATAAACACTCAATAGCGGCGATTTTATGATTTTATTCTTAACAAGATAATTTCTTTTATGCAGAATCTTTATGTAAAATAAAATAAAAATTTTCTTGAAAGCTTGATATTTTCATATATTTAAAGAACATGTTCGTTAACTGGTGACTGTTCGGATATTGGTGAAGTCACCCTAGAAGAGTTAGTGAAGAGATAGTAGAAGAGTTTTGAGAAGTGGTGGATTGAACTTGTATTGCAATTTTGAGAAAAGAAAAAACAGTTGTAAGGCTATAAATAGTTGTTAATAATTGTAAAGAATTATAAATATGGTGATGTGTAAATATAAGAAAATGAGTTATTATTAACGATCTATTTCAAACCATGATTTGTTGACGTAAAATCATACCAGAAGACGTATCTTATAGTTTTACGTAGTAAAATTCGCATGGGTTTGTACAATTACAAATGGCAGCTAACGGTGACTGGACGGAAAAGTCTAAGTTTATTCGCAGCGATTAAGGATGCGATTTTGAAAGTTTGAACCTCGGATCTCGAACAAAGTGATCAGCGCGCGGATCGATGAATTTAATGGATTCGAAGCTCAACTTCAATTTAGGCACGTCATTGACGACCAGCGAAGATGGGAACTTCTGAAGTATTGCCGATTGCTAGGTGCTTGCCATGCCAAACTGCTCCTGTGCTACATAATCATCTGACTAGCATACTTTATTTCCGTGAATGATTTGCTTTCCGTATTGCAGATTGCTACCAAACTACTAGACAACAGTATTATCTCATACACCGGGAACTTCGTGCCCTTGTTGGCAGCTCGGCATCGATGTACTCTCTATTGTCCAGAAAACGCTTTAGACGATTGTAGTATCGGTTTTCTATCGCTATTTGAGTGTGTACAATGCATTCATCTGATCAATTGATAACTCCTTTTATCCAGAATATAACTTCTGTTTGCAAAATTAAACCATCCGCGATTACCATCAAAATTAGACCAATATATAAATGACAGGAGCGGAATTAATTTACTTTTTGATAAGGGGTATTTAAAAGGTAAACCGTCTAGTACAATTTCGACTTGGATGTGTCGGTGTCTTAATTTTTTTTGCATATTAATAAATTTATTGTCTTTATGATCCATCGGATATACCGATCGTAACAGAAGATCAAATTTCAACGTATTGTCGTTTGGTTATGAGAATATCGGGAAATAAAATTCCCAGGAGTTTTTTATGCTTAATGATCTGAACATACCTATTGTCGAGAGAGCTATCAACGAAGGGAAAGTCTATTTACGCTAATATCGAATTCGATGCCAATGTCACGATGACCAAGAAAACTATGTTAATACATGGCCTCTTTTTAATGTACTTATGCTTAAGCTTGGTAATGAAGTTACGACGAGAAACTGATCAACTTTAATTGTGCTGATACTTCTTTCAATGCTAAAACCATAATAAATTAAGAAAAGTGCACGTAAATACCTTAATGACAATATAAAAGTAACGTTTTATGAATACACATTATTCTACTTGAAAAGAATATTAATTGCTTTTTGATAACCATACCAGAAGAAATATAAGTGCATTTATATATACAAAAACAAAATTGTTTGCTTTGAAGTCATCCTTAAGATGAGATACTTTTACTTTTAAATTTTGGAATCTTTAGTTAAAATATTTCTTTGCTTTCCGATTATTTTAAGTGTTAGTTTCGTGTATTTTTCTTTTTCCATGGTTTGAATATTGCTAAGTCGTCAAAATCTTCCTTTATTACAAGTAAAATTTTTCCTAATAGAATCTTTATTTTTATGTAAGTTCTAAGAGTAAGCGCACAATGCAATGAATGAAAAAACGTATTATTGTAGCGAAAATATTGGTCACACTTTTAAGTTTATTGAAAAAATAAATTAAATAAATATAAAAATTTATATCGTTTTTTAGACATTCAAGCATCAAAATAAATTTAAATGGAACATTTTCTTAAACAAAAATAGATGATAGCTGCAAAATGTGGATAAGATACTAGATAATATTAAGCAAATCATCATCATCATAAAGTAAAAATCTTATGTCTCTCATAAAGCTTGAATTATCATCTTGTAACATCTTTTAACAAATTTTTAAAATATCACACATGTAATGTAACTATTTATAAATTCCATTTTTATTTATATTCCGTGGAGCATATACATGATAATATCATGCATTGCTTTTCCTAAAAGATTTATCTTTTGCGCGTGAAATCAGAACTCTAAATCTTTCATGACATTACGTATTTTTTCCGTACTATCCGTAGCGATAAATCTTAAACGAAACATAAACATAAAAATAATTTAGTGTAATAATAAGAATTAATTCTTGTAAGAGATGACAAGGAAAACTTCAAACACTTACGAAAGTAACAATTAAAATGTAGTAAATCGATCTGACGGAGGCAGGTAAAAGAAAAACAAAGTTTTTTCCTTTTATTTAGGCAACGAAAGTAACAATTTATAAATAGAGCAGCTTGAGAAAACGTACATGAAACTTTGAAAGAACTTCATTTGAGAGTGACATGCCAATCCAACTGTTAGCGCTTTTCCACCAGAAGTACGAAGACAATTTTTTTCAAAGAAAGTGTGAATGTGGCAAATTAGTCGCTGCTGAAAAACTGTCCGCTTGCACGTTTCCGAGGTAAGTGCTTTCTGACTTTCCTTACTTCTCTGCCTGCAAGTGTCAAGTGCAAAAGTGGTAATGAGAATTGGTATTCTTGAGCACGCCGTGTTATTGAGTTTTGAAATTAGGTGAATTCTTAAATAACCCCAGAGAAAAGACAGCTCTTCCTGATATGACAAGCAAATGTCAGTTCTATTTACGAAAATTAATTAATTTTGCCTCTATTCAGAGCTCAGATATTGGTTAAAGTCATGGAAACGAATTTTTTAATAAAATGCATTTAATCAACGAAATTCATTCATCGAAGAAATGTTCATATGATTAATTTTCTTTTACCAAAAATACTTTTATTTCATATATTTGATGTGTAATAAAAGCCATGAAAAATTTCGTTATTACAAATTCTTTATTGAATTTTTTTATTTATTTCAAAATACATTTACATTCTACATATAAAGTATTTGAAATAATAAACTTGTTATAAATTAAATCAAATAATATCCATATTTGCCGTAATTTTAGTTTGTGGCAATAATACTGATTAATGTTTTATATTGTAATACTATGTAATTTGTATCAAATTGATATCAGTCATAATAAACATTATAAAAGATGGGGAAATATGGATCTAAAGTTAAACGTATGCTTACATATCGTACGTTTATGAAAACTGGATTTCTCAAAACATAAATGCAAGAAAAAGTAGCAAATATAAAAATTAAAGATTATAAAATTTCTAAATTAATAGCCATAAATAAACAGCCATGTTCTATTACCAACAGATAATTGTATAGTTTTCACATTTTTTATAATTTGCTTCCCTTTTCCGCATAAGACGAAAAAAATACTATAAACAATAATAATAAAACAACAAGTAAATGTAGAAAAAGAACTGTAAAAGAATTACAATCAAATAATAAATTCATCCCACCATCATTCACAGTTTTTGCATCGCCTTTCTTTAACCTCCGTTTCCCTTTACCCCCCATTCATCTACATTTCCACATCGGCCTTGCCCACTTTCAATTCCCGCCCTTAATTATCTACGAACCCCCGATAATCGCTATCGCCCTCTACGCTCACTCCCTCACCTCTCGCATACGCACGCAGGCCGCGCGAAAGTCATGTCAACAAGTACCTTTTCTCCTCCTCTAGAAATAAAACTTGCCCTCTCACGCCTGACCTTGCCAAGGTTATACACGCGGAGCCCTTTATTACGGGCATATAATATATACGCACTAGTTGGACTAGGAAGGGGGAGGAGACTAGCTTGTCGCCAGAACTCTGCGGGTTATTGACACTGTCGAGTGATAAGAGGGGGAGAGAGAAAGAGAGAGAAGTTCGGATAAGGTTTCCGGATTAACTTCTGAGGCATTCGACCTTGCCCACAGAATGTGGCTTTCTTCCTTTTCTTTTCGGCGTAATGACCGTAAGTGAATGGTATCGGTGACGGGGAGGGAATAAACAAATCCGTGGGGAAGGTAGGTGGGGGGAGTAAGTTCGGAAGTGGATTGGGGATATTAGCGGCGGTGGCCTGGATGAGTGGACTGTGATAAGATGGAAGAAAGCGAGTTGGGAAGAGTGCTCGATTTTTGGTGCGTACAAAAGAGTAAATGTTGCTGTTGGCGTGAAGGTGGTGGGCTGTGGAATATCGCTAGATTACGTCTATATTTATTATATTGTTAAAGAATTGCAAAGTTATTAAAATTAATAGTGACCTCAATTAAAAATGAGTAGAACAGTTGGTTAGATGTTAATTTTTAATGTCGCAATCATTGATCAGGTAAGTATAAGCAATATGTTTCAATTTTTTATACACTTTATCTGTATAAAACCGAATCTTATTTTTTTAATAAACTATCTTGGCTGTAAATTATAAGAATAATTCAGCTTCTTAAAAGCGTGATCGTCAACAAACAATTAAAAACTGCTCAAAAACTCAGATACTGACATATCAACACTATTATAATAAAAATTCCTGTACACCTTTTGCTACTGGAATATTTATTATAAATATAAACTTTTTCGTCCTAATCAATTGTTTCAGCTCTCGTTGTTACCAATAGGTTTTTGTTGATGTTTAATATTATAATTTTTCAGTGAAGAGGTTCGTGAATAGTCAGACTATTACTGATGAGAGACTGTGATTAACTTGCTGACCAATTTTTATTAATTATTCAATTAAAATTTAATTTCATGGTACGTTAATCCATGGCGAAAATTTGATGAATTACTTTCCCCATCCGACAAAAAACTCCAACTCCTTACATCATTCTAAAATACAACCGTCCTCCCAGCCATTATTTACAAAACGACAAACTCCAATTATCCCGAACTTAAACTAACAGGTACACTGAGAAGCCCCTCAACCTTACACCCAACTCCCCGGCGTCGCTTTTCCCCCTTAATCATGCAATCTTTCTTTACGGCTAATCCCGGGCTCAGCGCTTTATACACATGTACATGTGCCATTAAAGCGACGGGCGGGATGCCAAAACAATGCTACATACATGCAGGTATATGTATACATAGAGTAATATCTCCTTTATTCATGCACGCGCGTGGCGAGAGGTAGAGAAAACACGCCAACAGCGTCCGAAAACGCAGTTTCTAAACTCAGTCTAATTCGAATTTGCAAGAACCCAGCGAAGGGGAATTGTATGCGCCGTGTGGATGCGTTATTAAGCGAGTAATGCGTCGGATGTTGTGGCGTAACGGAATCCGCGTAGGTATTCCTAATAAGTCGGCCGGGCGAGGGGAAAGTCGGTGATGGTTTTTGTTTTCGGGGTGAATAATGGCGGTGGGCGCAGGTTCGGTGTGATGAGGTTGCGATGGTATTCACGGGAATAGGTGTGAGGGGGATGAATTTGGGGCTGGCGTATCTAAAAAGATAATTTTATAGCGTATTTCACCTCGAACGTGTATCTAGGTGCGTTATGTAAAAAATGTTTAGTCAAGTTTATGCTTTACCAATTTGAGCTTTTTCAGAAAGAGGAATTTATATTCCATGTCTTTAATAAATTGAAATTTAAAAATATTTAGAATAATTAGATGGCAACTAAGTATATCATTTATCATATTATGTTCTGTAACGAAAGTGGAAAAACAAGGTCGTTTATTACTTAGGATAAAAAAGCTGTTCAGGATCCACATTAAACAAATTGCTAGTATTGCCTAAAAAAAAAGAGTGCAAAGATATATGTCTCGCGATAGCAGTAACATTTTTCTTCACTTGTTGATATCATATTTTTCTTTTTCTTAAGTCTTTTTTCAAAATGCATAAAAACGTTGAGCATTTGTAGAAGTAAACACTGTGTACACAAAACCTTGAAAACAAAAAATGAAAAAGCGGCTTACACGCATTTGCCAATGTAACGTGTATGTAAATTCAATAAAAATATTTCATTGAACTTTTTTGCATATATACGCTTCGCTTTTTCTCGTATATTTTTACCCAATTCAATTTGCTTTTTTAACCGTGCAAAAGAGACACAAAGAAAATGTATTCTAAAGCAGTTTCGGCAAGATTAATAAACGCGCGTAGGCGACACATTTCGGATCGAATTAAGTTGGTTATACCTGAAGTCATTCATCAAAGCTGCGGGCTTTTGACATTTTTCATCGTCGAAACATACAGGGTATAATAATGTAAAAACTGAAAGAACTCCAAAATGTACCTTTCCTAGTCTTTGTATATCAGATGAAAAGTTATAACAAATAATAAACTGCTTGACTAAATTATGAAATAACCATCCTGAATTCTGAAATATTTCGTAGATTTTCAGGGCTGATAATATTTCTTAATTATTTGCCCCTTTTATTGGAAAATTTCAACATCCCAACTAGAAGATCGAAGAAACCTTTAGAATCCTTCCTCTATCCTTATTTTCCGATTCCTCACTTAGCTCCTTTCAGATAAATCTTTTGCAACTTTTCGCTTTACAGGTTTAAAAATACACGCAAAACGAAATTAATCATATTCTCTCGTGAGCTCACGTCGAATCCACTCTCCCCTCGCTATTACTTACTAATTTAATACTCTACGCCTGACTGAAAAACAAATCCTCGCTAGCAACGCATCAATCATACTTCCAAAAATTCCTCCACGTAATACCACACTCATATACCTATATACACACACACCCGCGCATTAAATTCAACCTCCCATACACAAAAACAATATAAAAAGCAAACACAGCGAATCGGGAGTCGATTGGAAAAAAAGGTAAGCCCCGAACTTTTTGAGATTCCTCCCGACACACACAAAACTTCTCTCGCCGGAACGAAATCCACTAAGGGTTTTATCGGGGAGAGAGAAGCAAGCGACCCTCGCTCGGCGATTATACGGGCCGGCGTTATCGGAACCCTGTACACTTCCCCACTCCTACCTCCACAGCGGGGAATTGGATTATCAGAGGACAGATGGTGGAAGGAAGGACAGCGGAGAGTAAGAGAGATTTTTTTCTGCCGACGTGGGCGGCAGCAGCGGCGCTGAAGTATATCTGAAAAATGTATCTTATCGGAAAATTTTATTTTCACGAGGTTGATGGAGAAAAAGCATTACACGGAGGCGGGGGGGGAGGGGCGAATGTAGCCGGTGCAATTGCGGGGAATTAATAGGTGCATGAGCTGAAGGTGGTGGGGCGGAGATAAGGAGAGGTTGCTAGGAGATTTTCTAATGTTTCGCGCGTAATGTGATTGAACGCGTGGTGTTGTACATGGGTGAGGTGATGGTTTTTTACACGATGTGTTGATTAACAATTTTTTTTATACGTTTAATGTGGAACTCGATTCTGTACAGCCATGCAGTTCTAATTCTGCGAGTTGGTAAAGCCTTGACGTAATATCAAGTGCGTCGCAGGCTACGGATTCTCATATTCTTTTACTGAGTCGTCATCTCTTTCATATCGCACTTCTTGAAAGTTGACCCAGACTTCGTCCATGACACGAGGTGTATAGATTTTTTTTCAGTGTATAGATCAAAATGTGAAAAATTATATGTTTTGTTTGACGATTTTTGTCTAATATTATTGATTAACGATAAATACTTTAGTAAACCCTTCAAAAATTGTATATAGTTATTATTTTATATATAATTATATATTTTAGATATAGATATGGAAGATTATGATTACTTTTCAATTTCATATTGCAATCAGTTTACGATGTATATTTTGAAATACATAACTCTCGCAATATTCAGCCGTATTATACCCATACTTTAATACTTCATAAATACCACTTATGCATCTAAAAGACCCTTTTGCTGAAAACGTTATTCGTGATTAAGTTAATCTTTTACGTATGGTCAAAGAGAATCGGACATGATGCTTGATAATAATAATTATAATAGTAATAATGATGATTAGAGTACCTACAGTAATTGAATGAGAAATGAGAAATGTTATCTTTGTATATGTATTATATATAAATAGATGAAAGTAGGAAGAAAAGTTCGCCCTTATCAACATAGATATATACTGCCTGATATATATTTTATACCTATTTATATACAATATTCATGATTATTTTACCATTGTCCTGATCTTATTCCATTTCCAATTTCAACAACTAGAATATTTGATGTATTATAATTTTCTCATTACTTTCGTTCCAGAACATACAGCGTCATATCAAATTAAAGCTTAACTATATGACTTATTTTTAAGTCAATGTTTGTAAACAAAAAATAATACAATCTTTCTCGAAAAGGTCAATTTATTTATGACGGTTTGTTTGAAATAATCCTGATATCGATCTCTGCGAAATCATATTCATTCGGCCTTTCATTCAGTTTACAGCGCGGTATCATTTTTATGCATGAGGAGTAAATCAGATATGAGATAATAGTTGAATTCCGTGCCTGTTATTCAACTTTTCATCGCGACTGCGGCTATCAGCGCCCCTGAATTGGGATAAGACTAAATTCTCATTAACTTCCCGATAAACCAGCTCCGTTTTTAAAAATAGCGAATAAACGACCTTTTGGTTGTTAAAAATTACAAAGGAAGATCGTAACAAAAAGATATTTATGCCAAGAACAGTTGTTTGGTATATAAATAACAAAAGAAACTTTTTTCAACAAAGTTGAATATTTCCCTATTAAATTTCGTTTTGTTTTTAAATAGTAATACTTTTTATTTTACTTTTTACACAAATATAAACTAATTGCTCGAAGCAAAGTATACAATCACTTATAACAACACTTAAATATTCTTATAAAAAAAAAAGTTTCAATAGCAAAGTAGAACGATTGCACCTGAAGATCAATTACCTCGAAAATTGCATTATTCACAGCTTCATTGTTCTCTATCTTCAAAAATCAACGTAAAAAATTCGTTACGATCGGGTACTTACACATTCCACTTGCTTATTTTTCATCAGTCCACGTACTTCCGCATACAACACCGTCGTAACATTAGAACCGAAAAATTTTCCCCTTCGACGTGCGCTGCGCTCGGGACTGGCGAATTCCCAGGCACGTTTTTGAAATTTCTCCTCGCCGACCTCAATAAAAAGTAACGCCTTATACCCCGACGACGGCCGAACGTCGTTTTCGCTTCGTCATTAAACCGACATTGAATAGCATGATTTTTCGCACACAGGGCAAACCGTTTATTAATATTGCATGGGATTTTTATAGTTATTAAATGGGGTCGTTGAAAATAAGCGGCACGTATGTTGCCGGCGTTGGATGATAGAATAACTGTTTAGATGCGTCGTAATATCGTAAAGTTAATAATACATTCAAAGAGAAAATGTCGCTATAAAATTATTCAAATTATGTTTGAAAAGATAATTTTGTGAAGACTGTTATACTTCGTGCCACCATGTTATTGAAAAAATTAAAAAGACAAAAGTAATCAAATTGTATAAGTTCCTACAATTAGTCGCTAATAAATTATCAAGCATCATTCAAACTCAGAGGAGAATAATTGAGTTGGCAAGAAAATAGTCCAACTCTTTGACTTTGAAGAATTAACTACTAAAAACTTCCGAATAATTTCTTTCGGACAATTATAGAAGTTTACATAATGGCAGTCATTTTTGGAGTACATATAAAAGTTTTAAAAGCTCGATTATATGATCAGATAAAGAATATTTCCTCTGATCTTAGCATTACGTACGAACACTACACCAATAAATTCCACTTTATATAAAAATAAAACAACTTTTCCTGAATTCGACGAACCTCCTACCAACCATTTACAGGCAAAAACCGTGAATTCAACGAACCAAAAACAATTACACCCACGCAAAGCCACTCGTATACGAACGATGATTCAGGACGCAGTCGCTGCATTGTATACGAGGTACAAGGAAATGTATATCACACGCGAAGGGCCAATTACTATCGCCACTCTCGGCCTCCCTGTGTATCGCAAAAGGGAGGGGAAAAGCCAGCCCATTATTCTCTAAAACGCGCACGATGGTGAAATATAATAAATACGTAACGAAACTTATTGATAAGAAAGGAAGTGAGGAGACGCGCCGCGCCGAGAATAATAACCGACGCGTCGCACCGGGAAATCTCGGATAGCGAAATTGGGGTAGATCGTTTTTCGGATATTTTTGATTAATGCCTTTTTTGATGTAATTCTGTATGTATACGTGTTCGAACATGCGCTGTACATGGTTATGTATATATAATGATGAAGTATTTTTTCGAAAATATCCGATAAATGTGCAATGATCAGCGTGTTAAAGCAAATAAAAGTAATCTGTCGATTTTTATAAAGGTACTCTCTAAAGTTGAATTAGTGAAAATTGCTCCACCATTTCAATTAGTAGAAAAAACTTCTAATTTATTAGTGAATATTCACTATTTCATTTAGTAGTTTATTAAAACTACTATTTTGATTAGTAGTTTTTACTAATTTAATTAATAGTTTTTAAAAAACCACTAATGAAATAGTGAATATTCACTAATAAATTAGTAGTTTTTTCTACTAATTGAAATGGTTGAGCAATTTTCACTAATTCAACTTTAGAGAGTAATAAGTAAAAGAAGCAAGAATTGATTAATCAAAAACATATCTAGATCGTTCTTTCAGATACTTCTATATCGAGATCCTGGGAGAAGTGTTAAGCATAAATTACCTATATTTTTGTATCTAACTTTATGCGAGAAAACAATATTCTGCGTTGACTTAATCATTACACGGAGAAAAATAATATAGTAAAAATCATCATGCCTGATTGTAAATATGGGACAGACTCAAAATACCAAAAAATTTCCATAACTTATGGTAACAATTTCGATTAATTTATGGCAATTTTTCCTACATAGTAAAAATATAAACTATAAATTATGTCAGTTTTTACCATAAATTATTGCAATTTTTTTGCTAATTTGAGTCTTTCTCACTTTTACAATCGGTCATGACAATTTTTACCACAGCATGTTTCTCCGGGTATGTACCAATTTAAAGTAAATTTTGGCATTTATATTTGGCAACATTGTAACAAAGTATAGTAATACTTTGTTGTTATATATTGAGTTTTGTTAAAAATGCTTTTATTAACACTTTAACTAACTCATTAACTATAAAATATTATTAATTTTCTACCAGGGGATACATAATCTTTCACGAAACCTATTATACGTTGTATACTTATTCCTAAATCAACAACGTTTTTCACTTAAACAATGACTATATTAAAACAAACATACCCACGCCTGTAACTACATCAAAATCCTGTATCTCCATCTTCCTCAAACAACCGCGACCTTTCCTCCCCTACTCATCTACATTATTCGTACCCCAGTTTTCTATCCGACCTCCAAAAAACGAAAAATTAAACGAAGATCGCTAGGCGGAAGAACGAGCTTGAACGTTGAACTTTCGAGGATTACTTCATTAGCCGCGAGAGAGAAGACGTCTTTTCGGAGGTAAGAAACGGATGCAATTAAGGAACGCGCCTTTGTTGTCGGCGCGCGGACTTCTGAACGGGAAATTATGTTGCGCGCTGCACACTTTTCAGCGTAATCGCTTTACCGAGAGGCAGAGCTCGGTGCACATAGCTGAACAACCGTCGAGAAAAGCGATTTTAGATTTGCATAGAATGGTGGTTTTGGTGTTGTAGTTTAGAGGATGTAGATGGTTGTGGAGTTTGAACTACACGATTGTTATATTTATAGATTAAATTTATGTAATATGAAAGCTTATGAATAGTAACTTTTTCAATAAAATACTCTATTCTAGATATGAGAAGAAAAAACTAAATGTTCCTGTTTCATGCACTAATTCTAGGGTAGCTTGTTCTCAAAAGTTATGTTTAATGAATAAATAAAGACTTCTTTAAAAAATAAGGCTGTAAATATTTAAAGATAATATAAATTTATATTTTATGAGGGACAGCATAGGAAAATGAAATAATAAATCCCTAAAGAAGCAATTTAAAGGCTTTTATTTGCCATTCTTCTGATATATTATATTTTTAATTTTTTTATATTTCCTCTCTGCCAATGCGTAAAAGGGATATAAAAGCAACGCTGGACAATATCGTGTTAGAGCCTGGAAAAAACGTTATTGAAAAATGTAATTCTTCCAAGAAAGCAGAAAATCTGAATTGAAATTATTTTAAATCTGTCAATCATTACTACCTGATTTTTTCCTTTTAATATATGGATATGTTATTTTTTAGTAAGAAAATGAAACTGAAATAAATATTATTCTAGGTATAAATAATTACATTATATAAAAATATACTGCAAATTTTTCAATTAATTGATGGACTGTTTCAATAGAAGGTTTTTTTTCCAGGAAACTACATTATTTAAAATGCTCTGAAAAAGCTCTATACTGCGTAATTATTCAAATGAATGAACTTTTTGTATTCTTCATTTGAATTCGTTAAAAACAAATCGTAACAAATTGAGACATGACGACATGCAAAATAACACGTTGCTACGAAAAAATAAAATACTTTTACACCACTCTAACCTCAAAATCATAACTTTAATATGATTATTCGGCTCTCGTGGTGTAAAATACGGTACGACACTGGTGCGTAAGGTGATTTTTACCGCATTCGACTTTTCGCACTCGCTTCGCTCGTGCGGTAAATAATCACCTTCCACACCCGTATCGTAATGTACTATTGTCTCATACCCTGTCGGAAAGTGTTGTCTTCCCACCCTGCTCTCACGGCCGAAAGTGCCACATTCCCTCACGCCTAGAAACTGCGACGCGCATGCGCGTTTCTCTAATTTTCGGCCCGGCTGGCGCCGCCTGCGTGTTGCAGCCGCTCGGGCCGCAAATCACCTGCAGGCGGCGCTAGTCGGCAGAAAATTAGAAACGTGCATAAGCCTCGCAGTTTTAGGAGTGAGGTTATGTGGCACTTAAGACCCTGAGATCAGGGGGAAAAGACAATAATATACTTTCCTCTAGGGAATACGTGAGACAAAATAGTATACGCAACACGGGAGGGAAGTAGAACATCTCAACCCGCGTGTTTACCGCCCTCGCCTTCGGCTCGGGCGTTAATATCACACGCGGCTTGGGATGTCTTACTTCCCTCCCTTGGTGCGTAATGTACTATTTCAACTCATTTTCGAGGTTTTATTAAATTTTCATAATAAATAATTTGATCAGCGTCACTCAATGCCAGTATATGCACCACCTACCATAATTGTTTATTTTTAGCAATAAAACTCTACCCTTCTGACTGACCATCATAAAAAATACTCTGTTACGAGGCTTTTACCGTTATTTCAACATCAAGCAAAAAAAAAATATCCACAAACCCAATAAAAGTAAAAAATCTATTTAAAAAAGTCCATTTAATTTCACTGAACACACCTGAAACGATTTTCAATCCCCCAACCTCTCAAGAAACAATCCCCATTCGTCCAGCTCACAATTTCTCCGCGCGCTTAAAGAAACCTCGACTCAACTTCCTCAAAACCTCGTCCTCTCCGCGCCATTGACGTGCACTACACCATCCCTCGTGCTCTCGTGAATAGTGCAGGGCGCGCGGGCACAGAGATTTTTCTGTCTTTTGAAGGACCGCGCCCCTCAATTTTTAACGAAGCCAGCGCTGCTGCAGATTCTTGAAAATATACAAACGGACCTCGAGTGGTTCGGGGTAAATAAGCGCGGCGCACGGGGGATGCCTGAAATTTTTAGCCCGGGTTAATTGATGTCCACGTTGACTTTGGATTAGAGAGGCGCGCAGGTAAACAGGACGTGGCTGCGAAATGTCGTGGTGTGTGTGTGTTTTTTTTCGGGTGCGATTGGTGGGACTATGGTTTGGGGGTGTGGGTGAAGGAAGAAGATAATTAGAAATAACGTGCGTGTGTGAGTGGAATTGGTGGGTAGTTTAGTTAGTTGTGCAGTATATGGATAAGTACACTTAGCCAAAAATATATATATACTGTTACTGTATGGTGTAGTGCCAAATCGTTATAAGTATGTTTAATGGTAACGTTTACTATTGTTATTGTTATATTTATTGTAATTATAGTTTGGAATACTATAATTTATATACTTTACTAGGAATAATAGAAAATATAACCATGTTGTTACAAATCTTGTAGTAGCTAGTAAAACTTATGCATGTTTTTTATGTGCATATAAGATCCATGTATTTGTGTCCAAACTATTCTATAATTTAGTAGCTGATTTGGCAAAATGTAATTATATTTACATAATACTAGATTTATAGTAGTTATATAGCACCTATATCTTCTGTCAATGTGCAGACACAAAGTTTATTGAAGAAATAACGATGCGTCATTCGAAAAAATGGATTCGAAAATATCGACTTACATATATTATGGCTTCAACTCTTTATAGTAGTACGTGTTAACCGAAATTAAAATGACATTTGTCCCCTGACAGGAAAGTCAATTACAAAAAAACTATTACTTACGATCAAACGTACGTTAGAAATAACTATATTTAACATAGTAAATAGAAGTCTTGTTAAATTGACAGTGTTTTTGAGAAACCAACACTATAATATTAAAAAGATAACTATAAGATTTTGGTTATAAATGCGATCTGTTATGATAAGTCTCTAATACTAAAAATAACAAGATTTTTTAGTAAATTTTACAAAAAATTTATAGTACCTATATTTATTCTAATTCATACATATTGTTAAAGATATGTCATCATTTACTATTTTTCATAGTCAGGTTAGTTATATTCTAACTTACAACGGTTACTATACATTTTTTATGTTTGTGCCATTATTGCACTATACAGTCTGGCACTTTTATAGTAACGGTTACAAAAATTTTCTCTGGGTGATAGATAAGAAAAGACCAAAATTTTCAAACTGCAGCGTTTTTCTGCATTTTTAAGAAAACTCAAAAAATTAAGGATTCAATTATACTGAAACAAACTATCCCAACAAACCGAACGCCCGAATTCATACCCTATACACACTTACAATTTCCATATCACACAAAACCACTTTACCAACGCTCCTAACAAATAAGTATACATCCCAGTCCCTTAAAAGCACCGCACAGAAAGCCCATCGCCTTTATCACTTTCCACAACGACAGCAGTCCTCGCCCCATCCCGTAATCGTTAATTTTTACGCCAAATTCACGGAGACGACAACGCTCGCATCGATTATTCGCGTCCGAGCGCTATATACTCGAAGCCCGCGCGGACTGTATAATTTCCCGACGTGTCGGTTTGATAGCTGCACTCACCTAATTGCGCGTGTCAATTATTTACCGCGCGAGTGATATATGTATATGGGCGTTCAGAATTAATTTTCGGGCGTAATGAAGTTGTCGCGGTGAGTGTGGGCTGGTATTACTGCGGTGGTGTAACCTGGAGTTGTGAAGAGAGATTGACTATTAGCGAAAGTTTTTTATGAAAATAGGTATGGAGGGATAGTGATGAAGTATCTGGTGCTGTAGGTACAAATATCTTTCGGTAAAGTTGTGAAGAAGAGTCTTATCAGATTATTTTACGTTATTTGCAATGTCAGGAAAGTTGACTGATGGTACCGAACATGACCTACACCTATACTCGACATCTTATTTATCCAACCATTAGTTCTCAACTTCATTAAAAGTTCGAAACGCCGTCGAAACAAATTGTTGAGTTCTTCCATCGTTCCTTCCACCTACGTACAACGGTTGACGCAAGACCATCAGAGAAAAACACTTACAATATAAGAAAAGATTTAATTAATGCCGCATATTTAAGAAATGGGAAATAGAAATATCTTAATAAATACACACCAGAGCTACTCTCATGTCCAAATAGACGAAATATCTGTTCTCTGCATCTCAAATTATCCCTGATCCATATTACCTCATTGTTACTACCTATATATTCGTCCAACGATCCGCATCTCCACACCTCTCTCCAAATTAACGATAATAATTATCGTTAATTCCACCCATGACAAAATAACCTCTCAAGTCTCCCAAACAGCGCCAGTAAGAATCTTTTCTTCCTTAGAAGCCCGCGTCTTTATCCACTCTCCGTCCCTCTCTCATACTCCCCAGAACTTTCTAATGAACTCACTTCGCAAAGTAACCCCCGTTGCGGAGGAAACATTAATCTTTCCCTCCGATATACATAACACCTGATTTTTCGCTTACGGCGCTCAATTACCCGTGTCGTAATTAAAATTCCGCCGAATTGATACGGAGGGGGCGGCCCCGTCGTCTCATTGCGTTCGATCGATCGGCCCCGTGTCGTGACCCACATTTTATTTTGTACCGGAGTGTACATGTATCGAGGCGACGACGGCGGGCGTGCGCCGGTGAAAAAGAGATACAATTGCGCGATAAACAGGCGCAAAAAGACGACGCGGTGTGGAATGTGAGATATACGGTTGCTGCTTTGTATTGAGATGCAATTATGCGCAAGTGGTGTGCATGGGTATGGGTTAGTGAAGTTGAGGGGCCAGGGGTTGAAGAAGAGATGAGGATCTACGATGAAGATTGGGGGATTTTGATTGGATTATAGAGATAGAGCAGAGGTAAGGACCTGTTTTTTTACATCTAGGGGTTGCTCTTACTTTTCTTTCGTCTGATAAATACGAAAAGGTGAGTAAAATATTAGTTGCAAAAGTTGTCACTGGTAGAAACGTTAACGACATGTTGGTTAATTTTGGAGTTAAAAACGTCACACTAACATTATTTCGTTGTTAAAGATAAATATTCAATTTTCGTTGATAAGAACATATTCTATTGTCAATATTTGAACATATGATTATAATCTTCGATACTTTTAAGAAGGGGTTTAAGTATTGACTTTGGTCGAAAATGTTTCCACTTGATTAATACGTTAACCAACAAAAATGGTTAATTTTCTATCAGGGTTGTGATTTCAAAAATCCATGGTTTTGTTCGTACAATTTTCACAGCAAAATGTCGATATCAAACTCTGACCTTTCTATACTAATTATCTCGATTTTCACACATGCTTTATTTCAACTTTTCCCTCAATTCCTCGAACCAATTCTCTTTAAAATTTTCATATTTCGATAACTTTCAAACAACGCCAATCGCTTTGAATTCGATGCACTTCCCTCTATATTCTCCGCTCTAAAAACTAATATATATTTCGAATGACTAGACACAACAATATTACGTACATTGTTTCCATCCCTCGACCGCATTACACACACGCCGGCTGGATAATTTAATCAAACATAACGCGGATTACACGAAATCCCGATAATTGATAAACACTTATAACAGCCAGAGGAGTGCGTCGGGAAATATAACGCCAATTACGCGCGTTAATTGCCGTACGCCGCCGCGCATCGACGATTATTATTATACACTCGACGAGAGCCGAAAAAGCCGCCTTCGACTCAACCTTTCCTGTGAATATTTGCCGTCATCATAACTAAGGACAGTCCTCTCCATACACACACGCACACACATACACGGGATCGTCGTATTTTTCGACGCTGTTTACCTGCGCGCACGCGCATTCCGTTTTATTTAGCAAATAAACTCAATCAACACGCTCAAACAAATCAATCAACATCTCCTGCATATGTATGCCTATGTATGTGTGTACGTACGAGCGCGGAAGAGAAATGGAAAAGAGATAACGAACGGGTGAAATGTGGGCGAGCGGCGGGAGGAAGAGAGGAGAATGACGGAAGAGGTGGAAACGGGAGTGGCTGGAGAATTAGGTGCGTGTATATGTGTGCGGAGGAACTGGAAATACCGCATTGTGTTTTTTTATAATGGGTGTGTTTGTTCTGTAAGGGAATTGTAAACGAAAAGCTTATATAAATCAATCGTATTGTCTAGTTATAAGTGTGTAGTATTTATGTATATCTTTAGGAAATGTCAGACTCCGCAATGAAATTGTACGTTTTTCTTTATATATTTTCGACTTTCGATTTTCACTTTACCCATTCACATTTTTTTCAATTCATTGCCAGAGATGTCGATAAGCACGTAATCGTTAAAAATCTGAAAACAAATATTTATTTTCTAGTGATGTTTCATAATTAATTGGAATAATGCATTCTTCGTCAATAATATTAATCTGACCTTTGTTTGACCTAGTTTAAGGAAGATGTTCGTTAATCAACGCACAATATTCAATAATATGTATTAAATAAACACAAAGAAAAAGATTTTATTTTTAAAAACATTGACTCTTATTAAAAAATCAGTTCAGAAAAGTTTGATAAAATTTAGCAAAGTTTACTAAAAATTTCAACAACCCAGATTTGTTATCAAGAAATAATTATTTGCACAATGATCATTAACTTTGTACTAATTAATAATCTTATAAAAATTTCAATAAAATTGCTGATCCAAAAAGTCTGCTAAAGAAACTGCCAGACTCAGCTAAATTAGTTCCTCAAAATATTCTTTGTCATAGAAACAATCGATCTATTTATTACTTTCAGTCGATAAAATAAAATACATTATTACAGCTCTAGCACCTCTCGTACATACTGATAACAAACTCCAGGAATCCTTCTTTATACTCCTGAGCAACTAGGACATCTTTGTTTTATCATGCAAAGCTTCCCGCACACGTTCGAATTCATTAAAAATGCCGATACTCGTGTGGATTTCCATAAAGGTCGTCATACACACCTTGATAGTAAAATTTTCCACGAAGCAAAAGTAGAAAAGTTATAGATAACACCGTGACCTGATCTCGTAAAAGTACGGGGGGCGTCCAAGATGATCTCCGCCGGCGGGCGTATTATTATTTTCGTAGATCAAGTCGACCGAGAGGAGAATAAGATTGACAGCGAGCGGATGGCAAATATTGGAGGGAGAAAGGAGGAGAATAAGAAGAAGAAGGACGGGGGAAAATTGCGGGGGCGACGGCTGGATATGATTTTCCATTAATTTTTCAGCTCTGACGTCGAGCTTTATTGACGCGAGTCGATGTTCATCAAAGCCTGTATTGGATATTGGCTGTTGAGAGATGGTGTTGTCGTTACTTTGCGAGAAAGTAGTATCGTAATTTTAACGGTAAGTTCGGTCCTTATCTCAGACAGAGGAGGGTAATATTTTATGTGAAAATGTTAACTTTCTAAGTACACTCTACGTAGAATCTCGTAAAATATTTCAGTAAAACGGGATGTTTCTAGCGGAAGATAAGCTTTTTTAATAAATTAAAATAGTTGATGATTATAGAGGTATATTAATATGTAATGTGGCTAGGATATTATAATAACATGATTGCGACATTTGCATAACGTTATTATACAATAGCGCATCGGTTAATGAAGTTACATTGTCAAGTTGTACTGCTGTAGTTGCAAGAAATATTTGAATAATATTGCTGCAATATAACTGCAGCGTTGCTTTAATGGTCTTGAAATATAGATGTAAGATTATTGTTGCGATTTTACAAAGTCAATATATAACTACGTAAAATGCATTTATTATTTTTAATAACATCATAAAATTTAAAGCTTTCAAACATTTTTGTTTCAATCAATAGGCTTATAAATTTTTAAAAACTCTCATTTTACTATACTATTCTCGTACGTTAGGAACTCACATTTTTTAATGGTCTACCCTCAAATTTGGGTACCAGGTGAATTATCTTCTAAATCTAGTTGTGCTTTAACTTTTACCAAACGTTTTCTCATTTCTCATCAAGCAACGCTAAATATCAACGGCTCCATCTGAAATTACCTTTATTCCCCCGCAAAATCTCTCCAATCCTGTACCAAACCGCAACACATTTACCCACGAAATTTGTCGCATCCCAGCTCTAAAATTTCCGAAGCGCGTTCATATAGCCGCGTCCACCGCCACGCCAGACCTACATCCGGAAGTGGACACACGCCCCCGACGCTATCCGGCCGCGGCGCGATAAGACCGCGAAATAGGGACGGACGGGTACTATATGTGTATGTGTAGGTATCTCCTATTTTATTGCTCGCGAAGCACCGAAATCGAGAAGTTGGATTATGCGGGACACGTGCAAGCGACTCGGTACATCGGAGTCTTTTTGTTTGGCTTTGCGTGTGAGGGATATTTCGAATTTGTGCCAATGGGGTTTGTTGGTAGTTTGTCGGATGGATGCAAGGAATATATTGAAATAGTTGGGGAAACTATAGTTTTTTTTTAGTTCCTCAATGTATCCCAATAAAGGTAATGCTGGCAATTTTAGAAGTAATATGCAATATAGTTGGTAGAGGTTGAATGCAAAAATGTTTATCGTTCATGAAGTAAAAGCAGGTTAATGTACTGCCGTCCCAAGCAAGAACATTGTTAACTACATTTTTTGTCGAAAATGAGATTTCTATTCCAATCGATTCATTCTAAAAAACTACATTTTTCATACTACATGGAAAGAGCGTACCTTAGAAACAATTTTATATCGCAAAAAATTAAGAATTTGATACTATTTCAATCGACAATAGTTTTTCACGATTTTTTCAAGTCAGAGTGAACTATACAGTTAACAATGTTCTTGCTTGGGACACAGTGTACGTGTTAATGGATAAATTTTCTCTGTACACATATATCAAAATAGTTGATTCGTTACAATGAATTTCTATGGCTATACTACTTATATATCCAACGACAAAATATACATTAGATTCTCTATGTTTCATAATGTAAAAGAAATTTCTGTATTCCATTAAAAAAATATAATTAAACTTATAAAGAATTTATGATGATTAGAGTGTAGGTCAAAATGATTTAAATGTTAAAGTAACTTGATTGATTAAAGTTCGTTAATTATTGTTGATCCAGAAATTAGTTATACTAACGTATTTTTATTCTTTTAATAGTATTAAAACGTTAAAAAGTTACAAAATTCATAACAACCTTTCACTAAAATAGTCAACTATTTAACGTAAAACAATGTAAAAGAAAAGCAGTTTAAAGGATTTCACTGAAAACCAATATTTTACTTTGTAAACGTTAACATGATTTTAGTAAAACGATTATGGCTCTGTTAAAAGGCAATACGTAACAACGACGTTTATATTAAAAGAATGATAACTGCCAAAGAGAACATATTAAATAAGAGTTAAATTACTTGTACCGAACTAATCAAATATTCAACTCTGTCAGAGGAATGTTTTAAAATTATTGGCTGTAAATTCAATTTCCCCTTTCACGAGATAGTTAAAGAAAGCAAGTCACACAGAAACGAATACAAATGAAAAATGTAAAAAGAGAAGGAAGTGGGAGGTGCGCAAGAAAAGACAGAAACGAGAAAACAGGGCAGTGAAACGTATAACTGAGAAAAGTGAGCTCGCACCAAGAAAGGGGCAAAGGGAAAAAGATAGGACTCGAGTTAATGTGCAACATATTTTCTCTCGAAAATATTCTTTTAAAAAATTGCGTGTAGGATGTGAAGTAATACGAGATCCTCTATTGGCCTATTATTTCTGATTTAGGCTGGAAATTAATGGGTTCTGAGTAAATTGTATGTCATTTGAAAACACGTCGTGCGCATGAATACAGTTGCGAAAGATAACTTTTAACCTTTAAGGTAGTTCATCACACATATATAGCAATATGTATAAGCTATTCGTAATGAATTCTTTGTTTTGTCTTTTATATTTGATACAACCAGATCAAGTTTATTCGAATAATGGGTGTCTTAAGAAGTAGAAAACATTTTTCTCATGCAAAATTACGTAGTATTGGCGCTAATATCAACAATTAATTATTTTGAAATTTTACTAACACGTCGCTTCTATGCAAATTTTTATTATACATGCAATCGTATCGATCAAAGTCTCATTTTGTTCCTTATGAAATTTGGGGGTAGGTTCGCGGTAACGATATTGTTATATAACCGATCTGAACGGCGCTAGATCTCATTGTTTATTGAAAATTCACGAAATTCACTGGAATTTCGATAAACAATGAGATCTAGCGCCGTTCAGATCGGTTATACAACAATATCGTTACCGCGAATCTACCCTCAAATTTCATAAGGAACAAAATGAGACTTTGATCGATACGATTGCATGTATAATAAAAATTTGCATAGAAGCGACGTGTTAGTAAAATTTCAAAATAATTAATTGTTGATATTAGCGTCAATACTACGTAATTTTTCATGAAAAAAATGTTTTCTACTTCTTAAGACACCCATCATTCAAATAAACGTGATCTGGTTGTATCAAATATAAAAGACAAAACAAAAAAAACTCATTACGAATAGCTGTGTGTGTGTGTGTGTGTGTGTGTGTGTGTGTGTGTGTGTGTGTGTGTGTGTGCGTGATGAACTACCTTAAGCTAAATGGTAGTTTCATTCATTCTTATCTAAGACAACCTAACTTTATTTCCTTATCAGAACCAACGTCAAAGCTAAATTCAATATATGAATTTTTTTATACCTTGTAAGAAGTTCTGATAACAAGTTGAATTGACATTCAATATATGTTGATGCCTAACCATAGCAGTTAAGTGCGTAAATTGAAGAAACATTGCATGCTTGGAACAGTATCTGAACAAGATACTTTTCGAGATTAAAAATTATATTTCATTTTACAAACCTATAGTTAAACGTATCTATAGATACTCAGTCATAATGGATTATGAATATTTAAAAGCCCTAAAAATCACCTAGATAAATATATATCTAGAAACGTTTCCCTATCTTTAAATCTAAAAGAATATAACTCTTAATTGAAAGTGACATTAATTCCACAAACCTCGGCGTATTTCCTTGCTAGATGGAATGCGTGATTACATCGCAATTATCGGCCTATACGTGTGCGCAGATTTGAATGAAACTCGGAGCGCGCGGGGAAGGGAGGACGGTTTTCTAGGTATCAAATAATGGATCTCGTGGATCGTAATTCAGCTTAATGGCCCATAGTTTCTCGGATGATTGCTGTTTTAGTTAAAATATGCAAAAATCATACGGCTCCGCGCGCCCGCGGCGCTTTATTACTCGGCATGAATAATTAACCGTTCGCAAAAGGTGCGGGAATGAGAAAGTGAGAGAAAGTCGGGAGGAAAGACGCGAGCTTTAATATAAGACGCTTGCGGGAGATGAAAAATTTATTTGTCCCGCATTTTCCGTTCTCTATGGGACTGTCTCGGGGATGAATTTTAGATTGATTGAGGTCTCAGCGTCAAACAAGAAAGTGCAAAGGATGAGTAAAAACGAGGTTTTTCACGGAAGGAGTTTATTAATTAGTGTTTTCGATGGACGTGTATAAAGAATTGTTTAGGAAATTCAATAGTCAAAGAATCCTTGTGAAAGTCTTTATGAAATTCAATAACCAAAGAATCCTTGTAAAATTTTTTATGAAATCCACTATTCAATAAAACCTTCAATTCAAAAAATTTTTTTTCAAAAGTTCTATTTAAGAGGGTGTAATAGTCCTACTTTACCACTAACCCTGTTTTATCGGCGGAACATGTCACAATAATTAATATAAATAAAAGAATAACGCGTCTTAAACAAATTCAGTTGCCCTGCGTAACCATCTACTCTCTAATAGTTTTACTATTTTAAATAGTGAATATATCCACTAAGAACTAGTGAATATTCACTATTTCAATGTTGACTAATGCTTAGTGGTTTTTTCACTAATTCAATTTTAGAGAGTAAAGGATTACGCAGAACAACTGAATTTGTTCGAGGTGTAAATCGCTATTCTTTTATTATATTAATTACTTTTACATGTTTCGCAGATAAAACAGTGCACTGAGAGAAGAATTTTTATATTTAATAAGGAAATATATTAAAAATGTACAGAGAAATATATTAACTATCAATATCGCATATTAACTATTAATATGCGCATCTTTATAGTAAGACTTATTTCGCCAAAATCAGCTATTTTAATATTAACAGTTAACATATATATTAAATATAAATAAATCCTTCTGTCAGTGTGTTAGTATAATGTAACACCCCTATATAGAATCAGTAAACGTGAAGCCATATACGAAATTGTTGCTGGTTATATTTCGTATTTTTTACTCCGGTCGTATAAAAATGATTGTAAAAAAATTTTGAAAAATATATATTTCTGTGACCTACATATATCAAATTTCGCAGCTGTAAAATCAATGGATAGCAAAATAAATGATTTACGAGTGTCGGCGAGTGAGAAATTTCGGCGAATAATTTATTATTATACTTACTGTAAACATCATAAAATTTAAAACAATCTTATTTACGACATGAAAACAATAATGAAAAATAAATAAATCCTAACAAAAATGGATTGTTTCATATAACAACGAAAAATGTTTACGTCCGGTGGAAGTCACAATCCGCTATTTTTCAAGAAACATTGAGTTTTTTTCAGAACGGTCACAAACCAATTCACTTACAAATCGAACAACACCAATTTCACACGAATAAAACTCAAAATCCGCAATAAACAATAAAACGCGACGACTAAAAATAAAAAATACTTTCCTCACGACATTCCGGCAACTATAGAGGCGCAGAGCAAAACAACAGGCGCGCGACGACGGGTGACGCGCGCGAAAAAAGCCGGGGGCGGCGAGATCGTTAAAAGCGGAAGGAGGCCGCGAGAACAGCGGCGCGAGAAATAAAAGAGAGAGAGAGAGAGAGAGAGAGAGAGAGAGAGAGAGAGAGAGAGAGAGAGAGAGAGAGAGAAATAAGATAAAAAGGACGCAGGCGCGCGCCCGAGGGGCAAATAACTTCTGTCAACGGAACGGCCGATCAATTTATAAACGCCGCGCGCGCGCGTATACATCGACGACGAAAATTGATTCGCTGACGGCGCGAGCATTGGAGTGTAATGAGAATGGCTCGGTGGAATCGTACAGGAGAATTGGCGAGTAGTCGTAACAAGTGAATAGGGTATTGTTTAGGTGTAGGGGAGAACGGGGCATGCGTAGCACGACGGGTTGGTTTGGCACTCGAATATTTATAATATAAATAAATATTTAAATGCAAATTTTTTTATGTGTAAATAAAGAATATTTCTATTTCTTTTTTCTGTAAAAATAATATAAAAAAAATTATTATGAAAAAAATGATAAATATCTGAAATTCTTACTCCGAAAGCCACCTTTTTTCATTTTATATTCGCTTGGCAGGGATAAAAAAATGTATAATTTTTTATTCAAAATGAACGTATTCGATAGTTCTCAACACGAACTTTCAACTTCCGTTTGGATTTTTACTCGAAATATTATTTTCAAAAGTATTTATTAACATTTAATAAAGTACTGATGTGGGGCATGCGTGGCACAGGAGTGGGGCACGCGTGGCACACGTCGCCACTAGCGGCTGGTTTACGAAGCAAGCAGCTGATGAAATTCTAACCTTTTACTTAGTCACGTGAGTAATGTAGCTTAATTGTTAAGAGATAAGTTTATTAGCTCTTAAGTAATTTATAACAAGGGTTCAATAAAGTGATGGTACGGGTGTACAAAAAGAAGACAAAATTATAATATAATATGCATGGCAATTAGACGATGCCACAGCTCAATGTATTTATCCTTATAGAGAAAATATGCACTCGTCTGCTTCTAATTTTATACCACTTCAGTGTATTCAATCACCTTTGAACGTAGCATTAGAAAATAATAATGTTATTTATTAAATATAATTTAAATATTATTTTATAATTTATTATGAAAATGTTGAATAATTTTATGAGTTTTCAAAGTTATTACATATAATGTAAGGCGAAAATATTGTGATCTGTGTAACTACAGACTGATCAGTAAAAAAAGTATTATTTATTTTTTGTTGTAGAGAGAAAAACAAATTTCGTTTAAGTTAATTTAACTAGTTACATAGAGAAATTTAAAAAAACTGTATTATTTGAATATATCATGTATGTACCTGATAAAAAATAAATTATAACAATGAAACAAATTTTTTTCTATTTTCTATTTACGTTTTATTGCGTTTTTAAAAAAAAGCTTATCAATTTTAACTTTTTTGTAAAAAATAAATCCGTCACTTTCTGACAGTCATGTTGAGTGCGCCACGCATGCCCCACCCGCCTGCTACGCATACCCCATAGTGGGGCACGTAGAGCATTTTAACGAGTTTTACTTTTCGATGTATCATTCAGAATATATTAAAAAACAGTGTTTTTTAACTATCAATTCTATTTCTAAATATGTTTATCTAATTATTTCTTCTTTTGAACTTCTTGATATACTTAAGATATTAATGTAAATCTGCCCTAAAGTTACGGTGCCACACATGCCCTCCTCTCCCCTATAGGTGATGGATTTGTTTAATGAGGGATATGATTGGTTTTAAGGTGTAATCGAAGGATAAGGGTTCGATTAAAAAGCTGTTAGGAAACTTTTGGCGCTTGTAGTTATAGTTTATGCTTTTATGGTTGGAAAGTAATGAAGCTATAAAATTAGAGATTTTTTGTGGATAGGTATCCTGCAAAATTCACTACTTGAAATATCGAATTCAGTTACATTATTATATTCAGTACTTTTCACACAAAAGAATTTTTTATTATATCCTCAATAATTTTTACAAAATTGTTATGAATTTTATTTCATTTTTAATAATTTCATGATATATTCTACATAGTAAATTTTATAGAATAACACGTCTTCTAATGTACGAAGGGATCACAATTTTTCATAAAAAAATTTCTCTGCATTACATGTTCTACTGATGATTGTTCTGTAATTTTCTATGAGACTGGCGAAATCTAATGAAAATCACGACCGTTAGGATTTTTTTTTATCGCAAATGGTTACAAGATATTTCGTCGTGCTGGAATACGTGACATTTCGTATACGATTCCAACAATATGGTCGTACCTATTCGATAGCAATTTCCATCGAAATTCTCGCGAATTTCAATACCTCGCAAAAAATTTCGAAATATTTTTATCAAATCTTGATGAAATTCCGTCAAATTCTTTTACTCGCGTCATTTCGTTATTTTACATTCACGACAACATCTTCGTGTCTTCTTCTCGATTCCAGATGGAAGAGTTTTTGTGAAATATTTATCAGTTACCTACATATTTTCTAAAACATCGACGTGTAATGCTTTTAGAATGACAGATTTTTCGTATACGATTTATAATTGCCATTAAAATTTATAGTAGAATTATTTTACATTTTATGAACCAATTTGAAACTCAAGTCAGTAAATTCTAACTACGCACTGAATGAAATATGCAATTAAAACTTTTCACAATAATTCACGGTTCGATTATTCACATTTTCTTTTAATGGGAGCGATTGGCAACTTTATATAATTATAATATAAATCATGAAAAATAAAGTCAATCCAAACTTCACAAAAGCACCTGCTTAAAATCAATTTAATACGAAAAGAAAATCTTTTACGAGCCACGCTTCATCCTAAAAGCTTATCTGCTACCACTTTCAATCCAAAAAATTCAATTAATTCATGAACCGCGACATTTCTAACTTGGCAATTAACCCCGGGGCCATCGATCACGCAAGTCCGCGTATTCATTTTAATGAATACGCCATTATCATCACAATTAATGCGAAAAGCTAGTTTTTCCCGCCCATCGATCTACTCAAGTTGATGGGGAAAACAATTTCCGCGTGTCGTCCCGCTGAAAAAAATAAAAAACGAGGATCACGGAATCAAAACGACGCTGTAGCTCGTGGCGGAATCAAATGTAATTTTCACCGGATCTCGGCCGGGGCTTATCTCCGTTTCTTTGTGAGACGAGCGAGGGAAGAAAATTGTATGAGGAAGAACTTTTCAAAACGATATCCTACGCTCGGTCTTTGAAAATATTAAGCGAGAATCTCGTTTCATTCTCGGAATCTTCATTGTTATCTCAAATCTCGTATTCAATGATAACAATCCAATACCATCTTTTAGAGTTGCGGCAATTATTGAATATCTCGTGAAATATTGGCCGAAGAAGCGTGAATTTTTCAAGTGAATATTCTAGCGCCTCGTGCTGCAAAAACAGCGCAAAGTATTACGCACATGTGTGCGTCGCCACGTATGAATCGATATGTACGGCGCACGACAATAATTTAGAAATATCGATCGGCACTTTTCACGATAAGCATCGGGCAGGTTTATGCAGGGATGCATAGTAATGAAGTACTACGTTTCTTTCTGTGTACATATTATGCGCATGGATACGAGTGTAAATTTGGCGGATAATATCACGTAGATGCGAGGTGCTCAAATTTTTTATAATGGTCAAATTTAATCCTGTTTTTGTCATGTGACGTGCAATTATAGTTCATGTATATTGATTTAAAAATGGGTGTTTTATCAAAATATGAAAGAATCGAAGTACAATATTTCCATATATAGAATACAGAGTAAAAATGGTTCGAGGTACCAGATACATGCTTTTCAAATATTATGCATAAAATTGGTTGGGTTCACATTTTAACATCAAGTACTTTCTGTGTTTGGAACCATAAATGTACTCAAGTCAAATAGATAGCAGAAACTTTTGAAAATAATTATGAACAATTTATATAGTTATATTGTTGAGAAGAATTTTAATAATATTCTAACAACCCGATCCTATATATCTATTCAACAATTTGAAAAGTTTACAAACAAAAATTATTGGAGTATTGTAATTTTTTAGAAAGTATGTTTCAACTATATCATTTCCAAGTTCCACGAATCTAGAATTCTATTGTTTATTTACTTTACTATTAAGTTTAACTACACTATTCAAAGAATTCATATTTTATTTTAAACACTTGCCTTTAAATCAGCAGGTGAGTTATCATTTTTCACTCTCCCAATATACCAAAACATCTAAAACATTTTATATTTACATATCGATTTCTTCTACGCAAATCCACGAAACCACATATTTACTATCATTACACGCTCATCTCCAAAAAAGATACTCCACGCATCCACTGTGCCCACATCTACTAGGCACTCGTCTACACACAGACGTACGCTCTATACGTCTCTCTATTTTCCACCTGGAAATCTCGCGAAAACATTTTTGCGCCTCTGGAAAAGAGAAAAATTTCACCGGGGCAACGAGACCTTGACGTCTGCACACGCGCGCCGCTTTTATTTATCAAATAAATCCAATCAATCGCTTCTTCGTGCTTTACAAAAGGCGAAAGCTCTTGTTTGCGCGCCTGCTCTCGGTGTTGACGGTTATGAGGTTGCTTTTTGCGAACGCGAGGTTAATGAAAAACAGGAAACAAGTGTGTTTGTACGTATTACGCGTTTTTGGAATGTTGTCGCTGGTTAATTAAACTGTTGGAAGAATGGTGAACAATAAGAGAATTGTATGATTGTATGTTGATTGGGCTAATTCTTGAAAGTATTTGCTTTATTGATGAAAGCGCGAAAGTGTACTTGTAAGAGAAAATAATGTTCGAGGTCGCCTGATGTCGAACAGAAAATGATGAAATGTAGGTATATTAATGCTTGCACAGACCTAATACAATCGAGGAAATAATCTGGAATTAAATTATTTATTTTAAATACTACGTGCGATTATATGTATAAAATCTTACATAGAATTGTATACTGGAGTTTATGTAATATCTTATAAGAGGTAATTTAGATGGGGTTGTATTATCAGAATTAGTCTATATAGATACATAAAATACTCTTTTACATTAGTTTTGGAAAGAAACCCGAAATGTCTTCAATTTTAATTATATATTATGACATGATACATTTAAATCTCCCTAAGGCTTTTATGATTTTTCTAAAAACTATATCACGTATAAAAAAATCCTTTTTCTAAATTCTATACTTTGCTCAAATCTATATGCATTTTAATATAAGTATAACAAACGAAACACATATAACTTTCTCTCAAATCCTATAACTACCAAGGAAAAATAAATTCTGTAACTGCGATAAAATAAAAACTTTCACGCAGATATATAAAAAGTTACTGCATAAAATCAAGTTCACAATATAACCAGGCCAGCGTCAATTTTCCTTCTCAATTCGCATTCTTCTCAACCGGGGGTTGAAAACGAATGAGCTAATTTAAATTGCAGCCAAATACGAGGCCATCAACAATGCGAGTATTTTTAATTACCGCATAAATATACGGCCGACTCGTGGTTTATGTCACACGCTCGCTAAAATTTATAATCAGCATTTACGATCAACTTCCCCGACTGCGCGGATAAATGAAACACGAGGTTTATAGCTTATATATAGAAATTTTCCGGACCGAAAATTTTGACAGCTACGACGAGAACAAAAAGGACTTTTGTCGAGCTTGTATATTGTTATCCTTAGATTGAAGTTTGAATCGAACGTTCCGATTGTTTATGTTAAGCTATAAAATAACTCCCCAGGCTTTGTCCTTTAGAAAATCAACGCGAATGCTACTTTGCTGCTTCAATCTGGAAATAAAGCTGCAGCTGCGGGAAAGTTTTTGTATGTACTTTAATTAAGCAAACTTTCATAAAAGATTGATTTAATAGGAGTAGCGGATATACCGAATCTCACGTTGAACATTTTTAATTAATAAAAATAGTTTTAGTGCAATAATAAAATTTAATTTTACGAGAAAATCGGAAAATATAACCGAGTAGTGATCTGCGACAAATTTATTCCCGACAGCGGCTCGCCATTTGATCACGTAACATGGCACGCGCGCGCTCGACGCGTGTAAAATGAAGTTTATGGATGACTGCGCGCTATAAGAAAATATGCAGTGCGATGGCAAACATTATACCGTCAGTTCTGCGCGCGCATGTCACGACCCGACGCGTATGGTCAATTAATGTTTGTTACAAAAGCAGATCGCTTCCTCGCACAGACAGCGAGGGATCCTTTGCAAATATGAACCATTATTTTCTGTTTTTCTGCGCGCTTGTTAGGAAACCTCTCGAAAACAGCATTAAATCGTCGAATCATTTCTATTCAGAGTTCTTATACTGGACAGTAGAGTAACCGGAACAGCAAACACACCGGATGAGACAATCAAGCGCGTTAAAAAAATAGGGCCGATTTAAACGCCGAAAATACTTAATAATTACTCATAAACGAGGCTCAGTCTGATTCGTCCCCGCAACACGAGCGCGTAATAACGTTATGCAGAACGGAGGGGGAAAATGTGTGTTTGTCACGATGTCCGCGCGAGCGCTGGTATGCGCTACTTGCTCTCGTGATTTCTCGCTCGTTTGCATTGTTCGTTAATTCTTTGTTTTTTTTTTTTATGTGTTTAATGCGGGGGTTGTCTTCGTAATTGTGAAGTTTCAACTACTTTAATGATAAGAATCTTGGGTAAACGTGTGGCTAAGGAATTAGTATTTTTTTTTTTTTTTACATAATTTGTGTGGAAAAAATATTTAATAATTGCTTCAATTTCTTATACAATTCTTTTGAAAAACTTTTTTATTGCCGAAGTTCCATTTCGGACTTACTGTAAAAACGATATTTTTACCGCAACGTTAAAATAGGGATTCACTTTTTATATACACTAACTATCGTTTTTCGACTTTCCAATAATTCGCACAAAACAACGTTATGAAAATAAAAATCAGAATCGTTACTAACAAAAGTATAAACATACAGTTTCCATAAGTTTCTACGAAGTCTCTTTTCTACAGCAACGACCTTTTTACGAATTTTCAAGATGTACACGTGCAAAAACGTACCATCATCATTATACATAATCCCATACATATCCGAAACTTTCTGCATCCATTCCACGTCTCTGTTTCCATCAAACAAACAAAAAGAAACCATTCTACCCTCCAGCCAACATAAAATCGATCATCCGCTCCTTGCCTCAAAATCGTAAAATTCCACCTTCCCGTCGACAATAGGTCACCTCCGTCTCTCATACGCATAGGTATATACATACACAATATGCTACTCACCAGGCGGACGGCGACAGCTCCTCCGCTCTCAGCGCATGTGTGTATAATCCGGGGGAGGAGGCGGCGACGCTGAAAAATCGCGACTGGCTCTGGAAAATGTCCTGGAAGAAGGCAGAGAAGAGCGACTGGTTAGGTATACAATGTCGCAGAAGTATTTATGCGCCGAGGAAAAAGTTAACCGAGCGCCGACGTATACCACAGATTGATACAAATATACTCTGAATGGGTGGATAATTTTTCGACTGACGGTGTCAGTGTTGGCTATAATATTCTGCTTTTGCAGAATTTGACTTTTTGTAGTAAAAATATTATATGCTGAATTGTAGGTTTATGGAGATTTTGTTTTCTTTGTTATGGAAAAATCAAATTAAGCGTTTAAGCAAAAATATTAGTATAAGGTACTGTATATTTAATAAATTGATATGAGATTATTTCAATTCATGGCTTTAGAACTTTATGGTATAGATGTCAGATCTACTTTATTGAGTATAGGCGGTGCGCTCTGAATAGCGAATATAGCAATAAGAATAGCAGTGACAATAATATCTTTTGTCCAAGCTTTGTATTCCGGTACTTAATATGCTATTTTTCTCTGCAGGATATCAGTAAATTTAAAAAAACATATGTCAAGAATAAAAATTAATATATCAGTAGGTTACATTATTTGAGTGCAATAAGACTTTTCGAATATTATCTTTATTTTAAGTTGATATTAATTTTTATGTATATTTAGCGTTTTAGATGTGAAAAAAATTCGTAACGTTTCGAAGATGTAAACTACAGACATATTGAATACTGTAATTGTCCTAATTCTGAATTAACTAAGCATAGCATATCTCTATTCTTCATCAACTTCACTATCGTAAAAATAATCTTGCGTTAGTACGTTATACTTTGTATTTGCATTTATAGTTAGATAATTTTCGTTACTGTGAATAAAAAAATACTAGGAATTCGTAGAAAAAAATGGAATCAATAATGAAGTACTAGTTAGTAAATGGAACCGTAACGATGTAGTCAGTAATAAACAACTATAAGATAAGGTATTACGTGATTATAATGTGTAGTAACCGTTAATCAAAAATATCATAAACATAACTATAAGAAATTATTATGAACTAGTTGCATTTAGAAAAAACGCTCATACGATATTATTTACTACATCGATTCTAACATAAATTATACAATAAAAAAACTGGAATGGTAAAATGCTGATCATGATGAAAACATAACTCTAATTATATCATAAAATAAGTTGATACTACAAAAATATATTACAATTTTACTATCATTATATTATTTAGTGATTAATTGTTAAGAATATATTTCACTATAATTAATAAGAAAAAGATGCTTCGCAAAATATCTTTTTAATTTGCTTTAAATCAATGTTACCGAATTAGATAAAATATTGGTAATTGGATTTCGATAAACTTTTATTTAAATAAGTTTTTTTCCAGTGTTATTCTGAAAAGATTTAAAGGTTGTTTTATCTGAATATTTTTATTTTCATATCTACTATTTCTCAGTATTGATAGGGGCCGAGCTTTTGATCCTCTAAGTAGATGAAAAGATTAAGTCTTGTTTCGCGTCTCCTACGCATCGCAATTTCGAGAAAAAATCTCGCTTCTATTTTCAACTCTTTTTTCTCTTTTATCAATGTAAAAGTGATTATTATCTTAAAATCAGTCTTAAAAAACTAAAGAATACTCTGAGTAGACATTTTCAGAAACGTAAACACATATTATCATTATTTAATTTATCAAATAAGCCCTAAATATACAGACTATAAAAAAGAATATTATAAATAATTTTGAACCGCAATAAATATAGGCTACATAAAATACGTGATTGCAAAGCGATTTATTCACTAAAGTATGTTTACTCAGGCAGAATTCAATTTAATTATGAATGACATATAAAGCGGCCATAAATATTAATATAATGATCGCATTTTGTCAGAAAATATCAAAATAAATTCAGTGCTTTTAAATATTTATATATAAAATTTATTGTGTACCATGCGAAACGAAACATAAAAGTGAAATCAATACATAATAATAATAACACTGCTTTGATGTACACGAAGTATATGGTAATTTATCCATTTAGTTATTTTGATTAGATTTTAGCATATAATTGAGAAAATTAATTAGCAATCAATTAATTTGTTGAAGAGATAATAACAAAATAAAATTGTTTGGAAAAATATTGTCTATAGACACAAAAGTCTTTTAAACGAATTTTACATTGAATGGAGATGATATATTTTTAAATCATATATCTGTATAGTACATTAAAATAAAATGAACCTTGACATTTTAAGGTAATGTGTACTTACCGACAAATTTTAGAACATATATATCTTTTGCAAATAATAATAGAATTACTAAAAAAAAAAATTGAGTATAGTATTTATATATACGGAGCGCCTGACAGAGCTGTTTTTCCAAAAATCTACTCAGAATTTATTTAATTAAATAAAAGCCGCAATGTCGATAAGTAGGGATCTGTAATACTTCGAATTTTGCCAGTTTTAAAACGAGCGTATCTCATGGAAATGCTGATAGAATCGCACAAAAAAAAATCTGAGCATAGTATTTACATACACGGAGCGCCTGACAGAATTATTTTTCCAAATAAACGTTCGAATGTTTATTAATTAAATAATGAAATTGGGTTGATTTTGAGGTTCACATCGCCTTTAAAATGCATATTAATATTAAACAATTACATAATAGTTGGAAAAAGTTTTCTTTATACTTCTTTGCACTTCTTCTAGCTTAGCAGGTATCGTACGATAGGAAATAACCTCTATAAATATGTTATTGTTATCAGGATTATAAATGTTCAGTATCTTCACGCGTGTTATTGATGATCTTGTTAGTAAATGAATAACTGCAATATTTAATAAGGCTCTAGAATATAAGTTTTCCTCTGATTAATGCTTTTAGCGACAGGTATTTCATTTATTTTTCATTTGCCAATGCCGGGTCCATTATCATTTTATAGCGATGACTTCAGCGCAAAATGAAATATCGAGGTGTAACCAGGAACTTTTATTTTTAAGCTCAAGCAGGCACAGTTTTTTTTAGATTTTCAATATTTTGTTTATAGTAATGATAAATAATGGTAAACCAGCCAGTTTGATGAAACTGGAATTTAATAAGTGAAAATTTTGTATTTCTATCGGTAAATAAAAGTAATAACGATAAGCTTTTCGATTTTCTAAAAGTTATTTCAAATAATTTTAATTATCACATACAAATCATTCAAAATAGTCAAAAATAAGATTTATTTGAAATTGAAGGGAAACTGAAATACGAACTATTTCAGTACTACTTAAACCGGAAGTTTCAGAACATCGGCATTTTTATAAAATATTAAATATTTTTTTAATCTTATATTGATTTCCCGTGTTTCCACTCTGCTGGTGGATTTTAATTAGAAACTACGTAGGTGCTATTGACGCGCGTACAAAAAAATAACATTATTACCTAAAATTAATTAAACATTGAACAAAATAAGACTTTCGAAGACAATAATATAAACTCATTTCCTTCTCGATCATTACAAATCCACGAATGCTCGATCCATCAAACTATTAGACTTTCCAAAACACTAAGCCTCCAACCAACGACATTAACACCAAAAATCAATAAAAAGCCGGTTATTTATACCTTTCGATACACACACAAACACGTGCGCGTTAGTTTCAATTTTCGGATTTTCACCTCTTGCGAGGCTCGATTCATTCTATCGGCTGGTGCCTGCATATTTAATCGCAGCACCGCGCCGCTGTATATGAAAATAATTCTGTATTTATTGAATAACGAAAGCTCGGGCCAGATATAATCACTGTCACTGGAACGATTAATTTAATTAATAGATAGGCGGTCGCGATAAGGATTGGAAATTTCATTTTCACGCTTGGTGCGTTGTTTAAAGCAGAGGACAATCGGGGTTTTTGAGGTGTCACGGACTGTTGTTTTCGTTTCGCTTGGAAATCGATTATCTTTCGTTTACATACGCGTCGCTGGCGGCGAAGTAATATTTGCCAAAAGTTAAATTTGAATTATAAGCGGGTTAACGAAGTTTCGACATTGTTTATATTTGACACATGTTTAAGTCTTGAAATTAAATCATTTTCTCGAAACTACTATCGGCGTTACATTATCCACGATGAATTTTCCATAGAAATACAGGTAACTTTCAATTCCCACTTACCGATAGCAAACTCTCGATCTTAACGACTAAACTTCAGTTGTTTCCCCTGCTTCACATACCTTCTCAGCCGCGGCCACAACGACGACGACTTTGTAACCCGCGGTAACTCCAACGACAACAACGACGGCGTCGCGAGCAGCTTACATACACGCGCCTCTACACACCGACGCAGCAAAAGAAGATGAAGAAGAACTGTGCCACTCACGTATACCAACAAGTACTCAATACTGCATTATTACATCGCTGCGCGCACTCACTCGCGGCACTGTACATTTACATATTGATACATATCCACCATTACATATACTTGTGCAGCGTGCCACATAGAGAGACAGGCACGCACGTTATGGGCTGTATGGTGTGTACGCTCTCCGCCGGCAGCGCGCGCGTGCACGGGGAGGTGGGTGGAAGCTAGCCCGCTCGCGGCCCGAGCCCGACTGAGGAGGGCTGCTCATAGAGCTCGTCGCGCGGACGCTACGAGCGTACAAAAGAGAGGGAGAGAAGAAGAGGGTGGCCACACGCGCGCGCGCGAAAGAGAGAGAGAGCGGATTGAAAATTTCGTCGGTGAGGGTGGGTTGACGGCCGGGTGACGTTCACGCGAGTGGCATCGAAGCGATTTGAAAGGATGCATTCTTGGAGGTGGGTGTGTGATTTTTGGTGGGCAAAGTGGTTCGGTAGCGAGCTGTGTTTGAAAATCGTTGGGTGGAGTGGAATTGGGGAACTCGTGAAGGTTTTTGTGGTTGGGTAGGGAAGAGCGTAATTTTAGTGCGTATGAAGGGTGAACAGAATTATTTACGGGGATTTGAAAAAAATTGTGAAATTTAAAAATTGATCAACAGCTTTGTAAATTTATTTGGGATGTTAACGTTGAACATTAGCAGACCTCGATTATTTACTTGTGCTTCGATAAGACGCTATAGTAATGCCCATTTCAACATTTACGGGGGATTTAATTAAAAAATGAGTTAAATAATCTTTTTATCGGTATACTTTGATGGTCATGGAATTATGGTTGCTACTGAATGTATTCACAGCAAAAAAGTATATGCCAATGTCACAAGAAAATATTAAATGAAGAGGATTATAATATAATTGAGACAATAAAATATATGTTTGAGTTAATGAGACGTGCAATAACTTCAATGACACCTCAATTGTTTCAATTTATTTTTGTTCCAATAAAAGGTATTTAATTGATTCAATTAAATTTTTTTTTCGGTGTTGCTACACGTTCTAGACAAGCTTAAAGTTGTTCATAGATATAAAAATATTTTTATCACACTACGTATTTCGGCTATGAGTTTCTTTCGGTGTAGGTACATGTCCAGGACAGTTGATAAAATGCTCCATGATGAATTGCGAAAAAGAGCACTAGAAAGAATCTGATAAGTTAGAATTTCGAATAAAATACTTCAGTGTAGCGTGAAAAAGATGCTTTGTGAAATATTGTATTTTCAGGTTGGAGTTGCTCTTAACGGTGACAGAGACGACGGTAACGTTTCACCTGCCCGACCTCAACCGATAGACCTCGGAAATAACGCACTCCGTGGCTCTACCTGGGACTGTCCTGACCTCACTCTTTGTATTTTCCTACAAATATGCCTCGTGCAGTTCGATTATTGGAATTGTCCTGGGAAAGAAGATTGCTAGGACAAACGGAGAATTGTGAGAACGTACAAAAACCACAAATTTTAAAAAATCTCACTTTTTCGGTTATACATACATTGTGTACATTATTTACATACAAACTATATATGGATTATGCATACTCAATTCTGTAGATAATCTACTCACAGGGCATTGTACCTACATAATTTATGTATAGAAAATGCACTTTTTTTTAGGTGAGATAGGATTGGCATCCTCGATCTAATTTGAATGATAGTGAAATTGAATATTCAGGTTAGAACCGAATAAGGAGTTACATTTTTCCCAACAGAATATTTTGTTGCAACAAACTGCTACTACATCAACCGGAGCACAAGTCAGAAAAACTGTATTATACCTTATGTATATATAGGTATTATACATATTAGATGAATTTTAGAATATAGATCATCAAAGCTGGTATTCAATTTCTTTGTGATGACTTTAACGTTCAGAAGTGGTAACACGGAGGTACATAATATAGAGTAGCATAGTTATGTTAGTTTGGGGGAACAATTTGAAGTAGATATAATAACCATAACAGTGAATACTTTTTTCAATTTACGTCACTGCCATAAACATCAAAAAGTAACACAGAGTTTTTTATCGATCTCTTTAACAGAGACCGAAGTCGTATAAATAATAGAGAAGTGAGAACTTAATTACTACTTCTTACTACTTCATCTTTTTCTATACTTATTCTTTACTTCATCCAAATGGTATCAAGAATAACACAAGAACAAGAAGTTTCAACATCTAATAATAGCTATAACATGTTTGTCGAACTTTGACGTACCAGTAGCTACGTCCAAACGCCTGAACAAAATTATTAATCTTTCTATAACATTTAAGTACTGAACTAGTTGATTAGATAAATTCTGTACCAACCCAAATGTATTAAATTAATGTAAAAAATAGTAAATCAGTTGTATAACATTGTGGTGAAATCTCATATTGTAAATGGAAATCATTTTTCAAATTGATTTTATTTCTTATTGATTTTAAAAATAAATTATTAATTTCGACTTTCTTCAAAATAGAAAAAAGACTGTCGAACATAATTGTCACCTGTGTAGTTACAATTTCTATTTGTATATTGAACGACGGAGCTAACAACCTTTTTTTTCCATACGTTTACTAACAAATTTATTGAGAATTCTTAGAAAAATAATGCTGCTGTCTCGAAGAAATAACACATAGGTACAGTGAAACAGCTGTTATTATATTGTTTATAAACTATCAGACTGTATTTACCATCTGCTAGTAACAATTTACCTCCTCTTTCCATCTTTGCATGTACTATCATTATCAGTTATAACTACACCAGGAATATTTACCGAAAATTAAAAAAACAATGAACAAAGAAGTAGACTAGCTCAACTACTTTAAACATCCCCCCAAAAAACACACGATTCGTAAAATGTCTCTGACCCAATAGAATAATTGAGTATCTTCATTTACCCTTTTTCCACCTGCACACTTGCAGTGAACCTTCGCGGTGAAGCCCAGCTCGGCGCATCTTGCGCATTTCCCCAGGCGCGAATCCCCCCGAGAGTACCCTACATCGCTAGTTGTCTCCACCTCGGGCGTACATGATGCTGTGTAGCTTGTCACACGTCGCGGACTCTAGCATGGCAGTCTATCTTCAATTGGGTTTCTATAGAAAAAGCGAATCCAGTGATGTGTCACTTTTTCTTATAAGGGACGTCGATGCGGGTTGCTTGAGTGGTGAAGGTTGTTTTTGATTTATAAAGGTTTTTGGTTGGATAGTTTAGTGTTGGGTGATGATAGCAAATCTTGATCTATTGTTGGAGGAGTTTTAATGGTGCTGCTTTCTGCGATTGATGCGAGCTGGAAAATCAAGAACCTATTAGTTTTTTTAACAGTTGGTGCGAAAATTTATCTGGATAATATTTCTTGAAGTCAGCGCTATATTATTTCTTGTAGAATTTTTGGACGAAGCTTGATCTGTAAAAGTACTATAAGATTAATTTAGTAATCATTTAACACATTACTCTCCCCGTGGGCATTTTTTATTCGATGGGCTTTTGGCTTGGAAAAATGACAAAACTGTATCAAAATGTAAAAAAGGTATATTAGGTATATTTTCTGATGTAAAAAGAGTTGTTCTTTCAGATTCCGGTGAGAAAATTTCAAAATTTTTAATAGAAAATTCAATATGGCAGCTCAAAGTTGACAAAATTTTGTTCACCATCAATGATATTTTATGATGGATAACTATAGTTTTCGTATATTTGGCAGCCATATTGAGTCTGCCATCTTGGATATGTTGAAAAAATAAATAAAAAAGCATTGTTTATATATAAATGTGTATATGAAGTACTCTAACTCTACCAATCTATGACATTTCTGTACAATATTTTCGAAGTTATCAGTCATAAAATATCATTGATGTAGATGGGTCTGAAGTTCGCATCGTTGGAGTGCAACGAAATAATTTTTTATGACTGATTAAAGTTATTGAACAATAGAAATTTTATCGAAATTTTTGTTATAAAGTTATTTTATACTATAAAACCCTAAATCTACACGAAAAATTAATATTAACTAGTATAAACTCGAAGTAAAATGAATTATTTTTTATTTCGTTGCACTCCAACGTTGCAAACTTCAGACCCATTGATGTAGAACAAAATTTTGTCAACTTTGAGCCGCTATATTGCATTTTCTATTGAAAATTTTAAAATTTTCTCGCCGGAATCTGAAAGAGCAATTCTTTTTACATAAGAAAACATACTTTTTTCATGTTTTGATATAGTTTTGTCACTTTTCCAAGCCAAAAGCCCATCGACTCAAAAATATCCGCGTGGGAAGTAATGGGTTAACGCGTTATCTTCTCAATTTAGAAACGAGTTGTTATTTATCTCTCCTGCCGTAAATGTTTCATCGAGAATACATACGTAAGATCAGTTTTCCATTTATAAAAAACAAATGCGATAAACCTCAAATTGAATTTAACTTTTTTATTCGCGCTTCAATTCGTCAATTTTGTGGAAAATACAGTTTACTTCAAGTTATTAGATTGTTTATAAATTTATGAGAGATTCAAGTTTAGAGCACGCAAGACACGCGTGTGCAAAATCTGCTAGTATTGTCTAAAGGAAAGTTATTTTAAGCCATAACTACCCATATGGAAAAAAACAAGTGTAGTAAATCGTAATAAACTATACGAAACTGTAGAAAACCGTACGAAACTGTACAAAACTGTACAAGTGTTGGTTTTCGGACAGTTTGCATGGTTAATTTATACGGTTTAATACGTTTTCGTACGGTTTCGTACAGTTTTGTACAGTTTTGTACAGTTTCCTACATTTACTATTTCGACAGGAAAAATTTGTTATAGACGCAAAAATTTTACGAATTGTAATAAAATGTATAAAAGTATATAAACTCGTACGAATCCGTAAATAAATGTACAAAACTGTACGAAACTGCAAGATTCATTAAATCTTACGAAAATGTACGTTTTCGTACGATTTCTTTTCTTACGTTTTCGTATACCTTCTTACGTTTTCGTACACTTTCTTACGTTTTCGTACACTTTCTTACGTTTTCGTACATTTAAGTTTTTACAGACAAATTTGAGAAAATTTATAAATCGTATGAAAACGTATAAATACATACAAAAATGTACAAAAATGTACAAAATCGTACTAATTTTGTCCGAAAACCAACAGTTTCCTACAATTTCGTACAATTTTGTACAATTTCGTACGGTTTTCTATGATTTCCTACATTTATTATTTCCATACGAGTAAGGATGGTTCAGATAAATATGAGATCTAAAAATTAGGCATGATATAGTTTATGTACATAAAAATTTTACACATATTTATTGTGTACAATTCTTATGTACATAAACTACACCATACTGAAAATTATATTTAAAATAAATGAATGTCTTGTTCAGACAAACTTGTAAATGTATTGATTTTACGTTTAAAAAATAAACAAAAAAAGCGCATTACGTAGAGATCGAGTAAGCTATCGATTATGCGAGTTCATTTGTTGTCTTGAGCTCGGAAATAGCACGTCGCAGAGATCTTGTCGATCTTTTACTATAAAATAAATGGCTACCTAAAAGATAACTTTGTTTTTATTATTTTTATTTTTTGCACTTCTGTACATTTGATTATTTCCGAAATACTAGCCATTCCGACGAATTCGTCCAGGCTTTCAATGTTATTAATTTAAGTGTACGCTAGATTATGTTAGGTGAGTGGAAGAATTTCACCTCATTTTAATGAGATTTGTCATTTGCAAAACCTGTAAAGCTTACCAAACGAAAATTTTCTTCTTTTAGAGTGAAGCAATATTTCACGCAGGATTCCGTATTTGTTATTTGAGATATCATATATTCTAGTATAAATTTTTAAGACTGTCGTTTGAAATCATTTTAATGTTAAATTGGAATTTTGTCATAAATGTTTTCTTAATTGATTTTAATTTTCTTATGAAAGAAATTTGAATTATATGTTTATCGTCAGTAGCTACATCAGACTAACTTCCATATCTGTATTGTATGTAAATTCTATAATGCCAACATACTACCGAACTTTTGACATAGTTGAAAATGAGATCCTTTCTTGACATAAATTTTGTGTCAAAAACGGAATTAGTAAAACACTTTTCTATGTAATTAAGATTTAGCGGACAAAATGTACACAAAACTTGTGCAGTACTAATGGAAAGTAAATGAGGTTATAAAACACATTTTGTTTTTTTATTCCACACATAATTTGTTTAATATCAGTATTCTATTACACAAAATACACGATTTTCATGTGTGAGTATTGTGACAGATTAAAATAATAATACATATTTTATGCGTGCATTATAATAGAAAAAGCAAAATTATGTCAATTTATAATTATTTTCCAATTATTCAAATGGCCACGAAAGAGCTAAAAAACCGATCCTTCATCTGACCTTAAAATTATGATCAGAATTCGTACACAGCAGACTAGGTACACACAGTTTAAGGTATGATTGTAATTTATATAGAAACATGATATGCGCATGATTTTAATATTAAATATCGACAAGCAAAGCAATAGAAAAAAAATTATAAGGATGTGAAGGAATTTAAAACATATAAGGAGAAAAAAGAATTCTTCTCCTTGATTATAATGATAATTATAACTATTTTTCAGCTTATTATCCCGTTACATGGGGCTCCGAGGAAAATCCTATGATCCCTGAATATGCTCATCTTGCTGCTATTCTCGCTGTTGCAGACGATATTTTACACTAACATACTCTTCATCGCAGGTTTGCACGAGGAAATCTATTATAATTTAAAAATTATACAGTATATCATATTTGATTTTTTTTAACTATCTATAGTGTATTAACTTTAGAAAAATATCAACTCTTTCATTCTCACTGCAGTCACATGGCATAAAAAAGGTACTCAATTAGTATGTTTCCGATGCAGTCAATGTAAAATGTTGATTTATGATTACATTCTAATTAAATAAAATCAATTTTTCCATATACTTTTTGTTCCATAAAAAAAAATTTTATTCAATTTTTTTGTTATGTTTAAGAAATTATTGGACACGTTAGGTGCAGTATTAAATTAATTACAAAATCTTATTGTTAAATTTGAATTCGATTTTTTACAGTAAACAATCTGTTGAACATGGAAAAAATATTCGATAGTATTACACGGATTCGATTATGCTACATAAAGCACCAAGTATTACGAATTTAAAATATTTGATCAATCAAATTATTTTAAATAATGAAAGTGTGAAATTTGCGAGTACCGTACAATTATTGCAATCATTCATTACTCAACGACCGTTTTCAAAACAAGAAATGGACAAGAAATGAAATGTTCATTGGAAAATGCAAAACTATTAAAATTAAAAGAACATGCCCAATATAAAGAAGATATGCGAATTTATTTTCAATTAATGAGTACATATGTATATTTTACGAGAGTTGAAATTAGTAGGACTTTTGTTAGAATAAACTTCACAGAAAATTTGTGATTTTTTTCAATTCTTTAAAAATAAATGTCAAATGAAGAATAAAGTGTTTATTCCGTAATTATTTGATTCTTTCAGACCGTACATCCATTGTATGTGGATCACGCCTACAACGGTAACATACTTTCAGAAAAAACTTCAGTTTTTTCTCATAAATATAAATCAGAGAGAATGATTGGAATGAACATAGATCGCGGTATCCTTTATAGTCCAGTCAAATTGGCTCGAAAAAGGGTGATTTTCGAACAAAATTAATATTAGGATGCGACAACATTTTTCTTGTTCAGTGCGCCAATACAGAGCTACTGTAAAAAAAGAAACTCGCAACTCCTGGCGGAATTGTTTATATCATTGTTTAAAGGGTCAAAATACGGTTTTTTACATTTTGCGAAAAAGCTAAAGCTCGGATGAAGTTCAATGTATGGAAGAAGTTTTAGGAATTAAAAAGACCTACAAAACGAGCTCTTATTTATTAAGATTCGGCAATTATTTACATCGCAAATTGAATAAAACAATTAAATTTAAGTTTTTCGATTTTTCGCTGAATGGCATTTGAATAATGTCTCAAAATCAAGTAATTCAACCTTAATGTAACCTTCATAGTTTACGACTTATAAAAGATATTTTAGAAATAAGAAATGGTTTTCTAAAAGATAGGATTTTCTTATTAAATGATACAAAGAATTAAATTTTTATATTAATCTTTAGAAAAATTCGTGTAAAGGTAGCTCTTAAATTTTATATTCTTCTAATGAACTTATAATCGTATAATAATAATGAATTCATAACGAAATATTTTATTTGATTAAGAAACGAAAAACGCTTTCTCTAGTAATTTGTAATATTAACATCATTATATTACATCATAAATTATGTTATCACTCGAATTTAGCTACGAATCTCGCTGACAACGTTTCTGTGACGAATACGTGAATCTAATATGCTACCTCTGCAATTCTCGACATACCTAATCATACATGCCTTGTTGTACTCAGCAGCCTTAGCTATTACGGATGTATCCTTTCGCTCGAATTCTCTTCTTCTACCATAGCGGTGATATCGTACAAAATCACTCCTGAAATATTCATAAATAAAACTTCATCTGCATAATATTGCTTTTACCAACTCTAAAAAAAAAAGTGTTGGCAACTTTGAAAACAAGGAGTTAATAAAATTTTATCGATTGAACATCTGCGCGTTAAAAATGCGTATTTTCAGTTTTTGTTTTAAGCCACTGAAAATTCTTTGAGATACGTTTTATAATAACAAAAATATCTGTCGGAACGTAAGTTGGAACATAGTGACAAAAATTAGACATCGCGAGGCCATGCCACTAAACGACCAGGCACTTAACCATACGAACAAAGTATGTATAATGTGCCATCGGGAGACAGGGATTCCCAATCATTAAAAATCATCTGATCGACGGTGTCACCAAAACATTTTGTTTGAAATAGAGCTCATTATCCAGTGTTGTATTGTCTTTTACTTTACAATTTTTTAACGCCATTTTTTGTACTTCGCGCATTACTATGTTTATATTGTTTTAATGAATTTTATATTTTATACTTTATTTTTTTCATATAAAATAGGTTTATATTTGCGCGCAAAATATAATTATTCAAAACTAGAACGGAAACGAGACTTTGAACTCTGAAGCTTTTGAATACTCAATATGGGTTGATATCTGCCTGGGACGTCTTGCTACGTATGTCTGTAGTTTCATCGTGCAATTCTTCTCATATATCATTACACATGGAGAAAATTGAATACACTAAAGCTTTCACAGATAAATTTAGTACTGAGCCACAATGTTCTCGACAAAGAACAAAAATTTAATTAAATCAATTAAATACATTTTATTGAAACAATAAATTGAAACAATTGAAGCGTCATTGAAGTTATCACACGACTCATTAATTCAAACATATATATATTTGATTATATTAACTATATTATAAATCCTCTTCATTAAATATTTTCTTGTGACATTCTGATTAAATATTTTCTTGTGACATTCTGATTAAATATTTCACTGTGAGAAGAATTTTTTTTTCTGAATGTACTTTTGCTTCCTCATAGAGGAAGCTTTGTGATAGTAAAAAAAAAGTTTATGAGATAATGTGTTAGAAATGTTATTTAGCAAATTTGGAATCGAAATACACTATTTTTAGAAAATGTCCGTATGGATGTGTGTGTGTGTGTGTGTGTGTGTGTGTGTGTGTGTGTGTGTGTGTGTGTGTGTGTGTGTGTGTGTGTGTGTGTGTGTGTGTGTGTGTGTGTGTACACGCTGATATCTCATGATCTACTCGACCGATTTTAACGGGAGAGTGATCATTTTTTTAGATTTTGCTTCCAATTGGGGTCAATATTCTATTTTTGTAAAATTTAATTTTTTTTTATAGCCATTTTTTAATTTTCAAAATTTTTTTTTTCCATTTTTTTAATATTTAAAACAAATATTGTTTATATATCATGAATTCTCTGTATGTAGGATAAAATTATCTACAACTTAGAAAAAAAAAGTCGGTAGCTATATTTCGTCATAAGTTATTGATGAAAACGTAATTTTTTGTAAATAGGTTATATTTCGAAATTAAAAGAAAATATTAACATGAATATTTTTTTGGTTATAAAGGATATTAAGTACTATAACTTACTAAATTTTTAGGTTTTTTTATTCATTATTTTTCGAGAAAAAAAATAATTTATAAAAAAAAGTGATTTTTTTTGTCGTTCAATAACTATAGTAAAATTGGCTTAATCACTTTGAAATTCTTTGTAGGGGTAGATTTTGTATACCAATCGAGTGAGTTCTTTGGGCAAAAGGATTGATCCATACATTTCGAAGATATTTGAGGTTAAAATTTTTTTCAATTTTTTTTTAAATCGTAATTTCTCGAGAACGGCTCTATGTATCTAAATGGGGTGGGTGGCATTCGAAAGAGAATTAGATTACCTATATTTTCTAAAAAAAATTAATTCTCTAGCTATCACGATTCTTTTGTTATTAACAAAAACGTAAAAATTGAAAAATGAAAAAAAATGAGTTTTATATGTTCAACTATTACAAGAGTAAAATTGTCTTATTCGCTTCAAAATTCATTGTAGAGATATATTATTGGTAGTTCTCGGATGAGTTCTTTTGGCAAAGTGATTGGTTCATAAATTTCAGAGATATTTGAGGTTAAAATTTTTCTAGACATTTTAAAAATCTATTTCTTGAGGATGGCTCTGTGTATCTGAATGGGATGGGTAGCATTTGAAAGAGAATTAAAATATTTATATTTTCTAAAAAGAAAAATTTTTTAGTCATCGCGGTTTTTTATTATTAACAAAAATGTAAAACTTGAAAAATTGAAAAATGAAAACAAAAATCTGTCTTTATCAAATTTTGTAAAATACATCCCCTCATATTATAACAGCCTTTCCACATAACGCATTCAATATAACATGTTCAATGTTCAACGTAACGCGAAAATAAATTTGTTGTCCGACATCTACCAATTTCATACTCAGTGGTAGTGGTGCAGAATGGATACATTTATACCACTGAATATGAATTGGCCATGAAAAAATTACAAGTTAATATTTTCCATAAAATTTTTCCAATTTTTTTCGTGAAAAATTTATTTTACGAATTTTAATTTTATATGAAAATGTATAATTTCATCTATCTCTTACGAGATGAAAATTACGTAAAAAGTTGTGCATTAATGTGGAATGATCGTTTGACAAAATTTTCTAACTTTAAAGTAATTTTGACAATAACTTTATCGTCATTGATAGTCATAATTTACAATACATAAATATAAAAATTACCGACATTGCTTACATGACAGTCATTTTTACAACAATTTGACAATAACTAATAGATATAATTTACAATCCATGAATACAAAAATGACAGTCATTGAGCTTTGGTGATTGGTCAGAAATGATCATGGTGATTGGTCAGAATTTATATAAGCTATAAAAATTTGAATAAATTATGTTGGAGTTTTGTTATTTCTGTCTTTCTGAAGTATTAAATTTTAAATATTGGAATTAAAAATTAATTAAAGGAATCAGTAAATTAAGTTTGAGGAAGCTACGTGCCAATGAATTGGCAGCGGTTTTTACAATACCATTAAATTTTAGACGCCGTTGACACTTCTTTCACACTGCAAATTGATCACCTTATTTCAAGTGTTTATACAGGATAATTTAATGCGTTGCTTTCGATCCGCAAAATCAAATTCCCTTTATAACAGGAAGTTTAGATTCTATTATCGGTATTGACTTCATATAAACAGACTTGATAGCCAATTTGACTGCTGAACTGATTTTCAACCGAGACTAATGATTTCACTGGAAGACTGTGTGCATCACTCGCAATAATTCCTCTTATAGTGATTGCCTTCTTTAGGTCATTAAATACTATTGCAAATTATTAATTTGATTGATACTATCAGATTAAGGGAAGATAAAGTATGTAGATAATTTACAATATTCATTTTCAATTATAACAAGTTATCTCGTTTAATTTTATAAATTAACAATTAAATATATAATTGTAAATTAATTATTAATTATTAATTATTATAACAAATTTCATGTAATTAAAAAATTGTAAATGAACCATGTAACAGTTCTTTAAATCTATAATTATAAGAACTTTACCGTATAATTATTTGTTTAGGTTTTTACAATAAATGAGGTTATACGGGTTGCATGTAAGCAGTGCAACTACTTGAAACTTTGACAAAAGTCACAACTTGCTTACAAATGTATAAAAAAAGTAAAAAGCAAGCTGAATCATTGAAGTCATAAAATTTCAAAATTATTCCCTCGCAATGTGATTTCGACAATTCTGCTGAAGACAGTAAGACAAAAAAAGAAAGGGAACTAGAGGGAAATGTAAGACACAGAGCACCAGTTAAAACTAGGAAGAGAAAAAACTACTAATAGAAGGACAAAGAAAACGAAATTGAAGATAGAAAGTTTCATCTTTGTCGGTTAAAATCGGCTCACTAGTTTTCCGAATATTCGTTGTTTACGTAAGCGAATGCATGCACACGTGTGTACGCGTACATATCGAAAGAAAGAAAATTTCTTGCAAATACGGAACTTTCGTAGTAAAGGACTCAAACGACATTCTTAAGAATTTCTTGCTCAAACAATCTTTTACCATTTCAAAGCTTCTTTTATGCGGAAGTAAAAGAGTGCGCCATATATCCTTAAAGGAACATGCATATAATAATATTTTAAGTCTTGAGCCAAATCCGTGATCTGAAATTAAGTCTCACACACCTCAATTTCCCATCACGCTACGGCGAAATTGAAATTTTTTATTTTACTTAAAATAACTATAAACGTTCAAAGAGCTTGAAAAAGCACACGCTTCTTTCTTTCCCATATCAGCCCCCTAAAACAACCGACACGTAATTTACGATTATCACCTTTACAAGGTGTCAAACATTAAAACATTAACTTTCGAAAAAAGTGTGACTCATCTACCACGAAAAACGTTAAACAACTCACTTACACCCACCCTGACGGAACCGCGCGTCACAGCCGCTCTCGACTCATCTGTTGGCCCGTATGTACAACGCACCTCGTCCACATACGCGCATTTTACGCATAGGATGATGGATGAGGCCTGCCATATAATGGTGTTGAGAGTTTATCCGCGCCGGTCAACGCGGTATCAATCACCACCGGCGAATCAATTCCCAAAGTGATTTGCCGCGCAGGGCGATAAATCATCTTGCGTATTTACGCATCGTGCGTCGCTTTATTAGCGCACCGACCCCCCCCCCCGCTTTCTCTCACCGTGGGCAGACGTCATCGGAGGTGAGACCTGTGGACGAAGGAAGAAAGAGTTTGGATGTGAAGTGGAACCGGGTTTTAGGAGGTTGAAAGGGATATGGAAAGAAATGTAAAGCTAAGTGTGAACAGTTGTAAGAAGTAGTCAGGGAGGTAAAATGGGTTGCATTTTGTAGCCGAGAAATAGCTAGTTTGACTAGAATTTGGAATAGGTTTTTTCAATAACTATTCTTTTTATATTAATTCAGCGTTTTATATAGATTGAAAAGAAAGATCTTTCACCGCAGCCTTGGTCAAATAATATAAGGGGAAATATTATAGTTCATGAGTATAAGTGTAAGGACCGAGTGCGTAAGAAAAAGCAGGTGCAGAAATCCACTCTCATTCTCTGAATCTGTGTCAGTATCTGACACTATTTGTTTATGTATATGTCTCGTTTCCCCTCCCCCTCTCTATATTAGAAAATTAAAACAAATTCGTATTATATGCGCTATGGTACTACCTGAATACGCTGTAATAGCTCGATTTCAGGTTACTATAAACTTTAAATAGAGACGAAAAATTATTTAACAGAAAATTTATGTTGTCCATTTTTAGTATATTTTTATTGTAATCGAAGTATTATAAATTATTAATAAGTTTCTAATATAAATAAGATGCCTTCAATTGATTACTTTTTTATTGAATTTTTTAATTTATTTTGGAGTTAATAGAAACCGATTAGATGATACATTAATGGAGGATCTTTCCTTAAAAGATGGAAACAACAGAATTTAGCAAATCCCTGGCACATTTCCATGTTTGTTGAAAAAAACGTTGTTAATTATTATTTATTACATCCAAAACTGTCGTTAGTATAATTAAATCATTTATATTTTATAATGTGTATGTCCCATTAATTTGTGTAATATTTACATTCAAATAATTAGTTGCCTATTTATAATAAACAATTTTTAAAAGTAAGGCGTATAATAAACTGCAGCGTCATCTCTTGTAGATGTCGGAAACTACCGTATAAAACTATTGATTGAATAGGACACTGCATTGCCAGTTTCTTCTATTTATATTCACATGATAATTTGTACTATTAATAAAAGACAAACTCTAAAATAATGAAAAAACTGAATATCAACTATTTGGTTTTATTTGAATGATTTTCCAGTCGTTACCTTTTTTTTATTAAACTAAAGTATGCTCATTTTCTGCTTTACTTACTGTCATAAAGTAGTCGCTTATGATGATAGAAAGATGATAGTATTGTGTTAGCTAGTTTAAAAATTACAAATAATTTCAGAGTATTTAATAAAAAAGTATATTTTTACAAATTAGTTTTTCTACACGATTTAAACTTTTAACTAAATAGATTCAGAAAAGGCTTCATTTTTTAGATACGTTATGCAAAATATTGATTAAATAGTACCATAAAGTTAAACTCGAAAAACGTTTTTCTTTGAAAATGCAATTGGTAGTTTATTTATTGTTCAGTATTAAACCTTACTAATAAAATGCTAATTTAATCAGTGACTGTACTATTAGCTAAACTGTTCAATACCCATTGATTATCAGTATTATTTCCGCTACTAAAAAAGACAATTTTAGAATATGGGGAACTATTAAATTACTGTAGATGAACTACTAAACATATTCGTACTACTTTCATATCCCAAACTATTGGAAAATTGCTAGACACTTACGCTAAATATTTGCGAAAGATGTATCTTTATAGTTTATTAATGTACAACTAACATCTCAGTATTGGTTTGAACAATTAACAATATTATTATTATTAACAATATTATTCTTTCAAAATTACAGTAAATAAAAACAATAATTTTTAATTATAAGATAAAATGATTTCTTTATCAAACAATTTTCACGTCATATCATAGTACTTTTCACGAAAAGTTTAATTTTCTTTTCTTCTAATGCTAAATTTCTTAACTTTATCTCATATATATTTTAAAATTTAAAAGCTCTTTCGTTGGAGACAAATTTTTGTAAACATTCCACTTCTGTCGGCCAGGTGGCGGAAGCGGTACCGTGTCTACAGTACAATTGGTGCGACAAGAGTATAAAGAGACGAACTTATTTCGAAGGTGAAAATACTATATTCTCAAATAATTATTACTTTTTTAAATACACTTTCTGTCAGTACGTCGATACGCTACTATAGTCTGGCGCCGGCACATTAGAGGTCTCCGCCGATTGAGCGCTCGGTAGGCGCTCGAGCAGTAGGAGTGGTACGACTGTAGCGCGCGCGTTCAAACAGCGAGCGGAGGACTTCGCGCGACCCGAGGTCCATACATATAACGGAGTTACGTAGATGCGTGGTACTAAGTAAGACGAGTATTAAAATCATTTCTAAACCCATGTAGGCGGGGGATACAAGGTCCCCCGCATATAAAGGAGTTGCGTAGAAGTGCGACGCGATTATTTTAATAATTTTTAAACCCAAGTAGCCGGGGGATACGAGGTCCACGCATATTAGAGAATAACATAGAAGTCCTACAATAAGCAAAACAATGATTTAAATAATTTCTAAACCCAAGTAGCCGGGGGATACGAGGTCCACGTATGTGAGGGAATTACATAGAAGTGCTTATACAAGAAGCAAAACAATTATTTAAATAAATTTTAAATCATGTTAGCCGGGGAATACGAGGTCGACACATATTAGGGAATAATGTAGAAGTGCAAGAATAAGCGAAACCATTATTAAAATAATTTTTTAACCAAAGTAGCTGGGAGATACGAGGTCCACGTATGTGAGGGAATTACATAGAAGTGCTACGATAAGCAAAACAATTATTTAAATAATTTCTAAACCTAAGTAGCCAGGATATACGAGGTCTACGTATGTGAGGGAATTACATAAAAGTGCTACAATAAACAAAACAATTATTTAAATAATTTTTAAACCAAAGTAGCCGGGGGAAACAAGGTCCACGCATATTAGGAAATTACATAAAAGTGCGACAATAAGCAAAACAATTATTTAAATTGTAACGGGCTAAAAGCTGTCCTCGATGCGCTATATCTCAACGCGGACTTGCCGATGAACGGCGCAACAATCGACAGGCGCGAGCACTTACTCGTGCCAACCCTCGATGATTAGCGGCCCGTCAGCTCCGTGCTGTTGCTCGCCGTCGGCTGCTTTCAGCAGCAGCCGCGCCTTTTCGCTCCGTTACAACGCGTCACTTCGTCGTCGCGCTCTCTCTCGAACGTGCTGCCCCAGCTGCTCAGTTATCACGCGAGTACTACGTACTCGCGACCGCGGAGGCCGGCGGTATTCTTCACCGTGCCACCGAATAGGGAATTGAAATTAGGCTGCGTGAAATAATACGCGAATAAATAAAAGCAACGAATTATCTTTATTGGAGCCCTGGAGGCTGTTCACTATTTACACGCGCGGCGCGTACTCTAGGTACGCGCCGATTCGGGTGGTGCGCCCGCGCACGCGAAGTACGTGTGTGCGCGGTCGCATACACGTACGCGCAAAAGCGGCTCGCGCCGACGTAGGCCGATCGCCGCGCGCGATCGACTCTCGCGCGCGCGTCGGCGGCCTCGCTCGCTCGCGCGGGTCTCGCTCCCCGGACGCTCGTCGTCCGCGGGGGGAGCACGCGATCGCCTGGCCAGGACTTACCTCCGCAGCCTATAGTCAGGGCTGGGGCGGACCCTCTCGGCGGTGTCGGCTGCCGTGCGCAGCGGCGTCTCTGTCTGTCTCTCTCTCTTTCTCTTCTTCTCTCGGCCGCGGGGCTCTCGCTCTCTCTATTTCTATCCCTCTCGTGCACTACACTGTGACTCTCTCTCCAAGTCTTCGCGCACGGGAATCGAGCAGCTGCCTTAGCTACAGCAGGAGCGATACTGCCGGGCTCTGTTTCTCGCTCTCCTTTCCCCTCGCGCAAGGTTGTCGCGAGTTTTCATTTCGGGACTCATTGTGTGTCGTAGTTGCGCTCGGTACTTTTCACATAGCTACACGTGCGAGCAACTACACGCGCACACGCAAGCCCCCGGAGAAATACGAGGACAAGCCCGACTCTATTTGCGAATCCTCATGCCGCAATTGTCGGCCTTGCCTTCTGCAAGACCGCGGTATGTTTATGTTTTCGGCCAACTACCTGTGTGTATACCGTGCGTCGGAGATCGGCTCGATCCGAGCTCCGTGTTCGCACACATACGCACACACAGACGCGCCTGCCGTTACAAAATAATTTTGTAAACCAAAGTAGCCGGGGGCAACAAGGCCCACGCATATTAGGGAATAACATAGAAGTGCTACAATAAGCAAAATAATGATTTAAATAATTTCTAAACCCAAGTAGCTTGGGGAAACGAGACACACGCATATTAGGAAATTACATAGAAGTGCTTATACAAGAAGCAAAACAATTATTTAAGGCCGAATCCATCTCAAATCAGACAGCCCGCGTATGCCTATTTCACCTATCATGTTGAAATAAAAATATTTATGTTCTACTCGAAAAAATATTTTACACGTGTTTTTTTATTTTTTTGTTTCATCAAAATTTCATGCGTTCAGCGATACCGAAAAATTCCGAGAAAATTCTTTCATTGAGAAAAAAAATTTTCAATGTGATTTTCAGACTGCTATTGTTTCAGCAGTTTTTCAAGCTTTTAAACGTGTAACACATAATTTCACTCAGTTTTGAGCCCTCTTTAACGGACTTAATGTCATTTTCAAAAAAAAATAAAAAATCCACGAGCTATGCACTTTTTACTGAAAAATTCATTTTTTAGAGAAGTGCCTTTTTCTCGAAAACCCCATGTTTTTTTTGCACAATTTTTGTTGTGATAGAGGACGGTAATGCCTAGCTAGACGTATTTGTGAGATTCGGTACTTTTTTCCTGGGATAGCGATCACTAATGAGATAACACACAAACAAATTTTTCACGCTTAACGCTTATATATAGTCAATGATATTAGAGTCAATGTAAAGGTATTTATCTTTGTGCGTATGTAATATACATGTACGTGCGCCTACTTATAGGAGTATATGTACTAGTACATTTGTCCGCTAGATGGATATGGTTTGACTTAACATTTACAAAGAAAAGTTCGGTTTCTGCTATATATCACACATCTCGTCTTATTTAAAACCATCATCTTTTGGAAAATTATTACATATTTACACCTTATCAACTCAACTACGATGTCTCAATATTACTCAACAGAGAGAATCAAATGTGCAGACTTTTTAGACAAACACAAACAAATTATTTACAAATCTAGTTCCGTACGTTTAAAACAACTTGAGAATCTTGCTCATCCATTGAAGCACCTCTATCCTCATTTACCTTTGACACCTTCTACATATCTGTGTCAACATTGTTACAATCGTGCTTTAGAATTGGTGAGTAGTACTGACAATGAATTTATAACGGATAATGAAGTTACCGATAACGTAGTTGATAGAGATGAAGATTTTTTACCGAGTACTCCAGAACGCATTGAAGAATTTAATAATGAAATAAGTACATCTTTCTTAGGTTCTGTATCGCCTCTTAAAAGAAAAAATCTTATACATGAAAAATCAATTGAAAATTACGTAACAAAGAAGAAAAAAAAAATACTTTCAACATTGTCTAATACCCTTGATGTGAAGTTGAACAATGTTTATGACGTTTCTATAACAGCAAATGAATCAACTGTATGCCATTGTACAGAATGGATACAAAATCTTGGTCTAGCCTTGCAAAAGTGTTCTACGGTATCAGAAAAAATAAAAATTCTGACTTTGCTACCTTCATCCTTTACAAAACATGAAATTTTATCTTTATTTCCAGAAATAACAATGTATATGATCAACAAATCGAGAAATCTTGTTAAAGAAAAAGGAATTTATTCAGAACCAGATGCATATTCAGGCCATCCGATTGATGAAAACATGGAAAAAATTGTTATGGAATATTATTTAAATGATGATTTTAATTGTTCAAGACAAAGTCCTAATAAATGTGACGTTGTTACAATTAAAGTTAACAATAAAAAAGAGAAAAAAGTTAAGCGTTTTCTTACTCGAAGTTTAAAAGAGACGTATAAAGTATTTAAAAATGATTATCCAGAATTGAGAATTGGAAAATCGAAATTTTATAGTTTGCGACCAAAGTATGTCTTACTTAGCCCCATCAAAGAAGTTTGTCTCTGTATCTATTACGCAAATTATGATTTATTTCTTACGAGCTTAATTAATTTTAGAGGAGTAACGTCACAGAGTTGGATGAAAGTCGGTCACAAATAATAAATGCAACAATGTGTTCTGAGCCATCTGATTTATGTTATTTACAAGAATGTAAACTATGTCCAGGGATTAAGGGAATTACGTTTCATGTTTTAAAACTGCAAGATGTAGAAGGCACAGAAGAAATTACATATGCTTTGTGGGATAATGGAAACCTGATTAAAAAGACACTATCAATTTCTGCTTTTAAAGATGAACTTTCGGTTTGGACCATGAGGGTTAGTACTCACATGTATGTAAAAAATATACAACGCAAAGCTATAAAAACAGAAAGAGAAAGTGCTAAAAAAGACTCACATCATTTAGTTCTTCAAATAGACTTCGCTGAAAACTGGGCTGTGATTCATAATAAAGCTGTTCAAGGAAATCATTGGGTTAATGATCAAATTTCTATTTTCACAGCAGTCTCTTATCAAGGGGATTCGACACAAAGTTTCGCAGTTATAAGTGATGACCGAAAACATGATTCAGCGTATGCTTTGCTAGCAGTAAAAAAAATTATAAAATTCTTGAAAGAAAATTGTTGTGATTCAATTAAAAAAATTACCATCGTATCAGACGGCGCTGCGAGTCACTTTAAAAATCGCTTTCAATTAGATGAACTAAAACGAGCACCGTGTGATATAAAATGGTTGTTCTCTGCTACTGGGCACGGCAAAGGAGCTGTAGATGGTGTGGGTGGACTTATAAAGCATTATGCTACTTCGCATAATCTTCGAGAGCCTCTTGAAGAAGCTATTCAAAACGCAAATGATTTTGCAATACATGTTCAAAAATATACTGATGCTATTAAAATAATACATTTGCAAGATGCTGAAATAGAACAATTCAGAAAAGAAAAAAAATATTGATTGGCTTACAACTCCAAAGTATCCTGGAATTCAAAAAACTCATATATGGGTTAAAAAACATGTGACGATAAAATACATTGTTTGACAGCAAAGACCGCTGATCGTCCGCTTACTGAATTAAGAACAATGAAGCAGAAAAACAAAGGTAGTAAAATAGGTATACAAATGAAAAAAGGTATAAAAATAAAAAATCAAAAAGACGCAAATAACAAATAAATACATAGTTATGTGTACCTGTATATTACATACACACAAAGACAAATACCTTTACATTGACTCTAATATCATTGACTATATATAAGCATTAGGCGTGAAAAATTTGTTTGCGTGTTATCTCATTAGTGATCGCTATCCCAGGGAAAAAGTACCGAATCTCACAAATACGTCTAGCTAGGCATTACCGTCCTCTATCACGACAACAAAAATTGTGCAAAAAAAACATGGGGTTTTCGAGAAAAAGGCACTTCCCTAAAAAATGAATTTTTCAGTAAAAAGTGCATAGCTCGTGGATTTTTTATTTTTTTTGAAAATGACATTAAGGCCGTTAAAGAGGGCTCAAAACTGAGTGAAATTGTGTGTTACACGTTTAAAAGCTCGAAAAACTGCTGAAATAATAGCAGTTTGAAAATCACATTGAAAATTTTTTTTCTCAATGAAAGAATTTTCTCGGAATTTTCCGCGTTCAGCGGCATCGCTGAACGCATGAAATTTTGATGAAACAAAAAAATAAAAAAACACGTGTAAAATATTTTTTCGAGTAGAACATAAATATTTTTATTTCAACATGATAGGTGAAATAGGCATACGCGGGCTGTCTGATTTGAGATGGATTCGGCCATATAATAAATAGATTAATAAATAGATCATTGAAATACATAATCAGTGCTTAAATACTAATAATATTTTCACTTTTTAAATAAGTAGATTATAAAGTATATTTTTCTCAAGATTAAGTTTTACTTATTGATTAAGTAATAAAAATGGTGAACATATTTTAAAGTGATTTTTTCACTTATTTTCAAGTGAAAAGGAGCATTCACTTATAAAATATGTAAAAATTTACTTATTTTGAAGTAAAAAAGAGGATTTACTTATAAAATAAGTGGAAAGTCACTTATTTTAAACTAAAAAGAGCATTTACTTATCAAATAAGTGGAAATTTACTTATTTTGTAGTGAAAAGGGCATTCACTTATGAAATAAGTGAAAATTTCACTTATTCAACTTTAGAGAGTAAAATTAACAAAACCAAGTCATCGAATTTCAGCTGTAAGTTCAAGTTCAAAAATGTCGAAATAATTTCAAAAAAAGCAATTTTCCCTTCTTGAATACTTAAGAAATTATTGTTGTAAAGGCTGTAAACATCGACGCTGTAAACATCAGCGTGTAAAAAATAGTACGAGTCGCATAATATGAAACTTGTACAGCCGCGAAGGTATTAAATACATGTGAACGTATGAATGTGGATATTTTCACACAGATTCTAAAACTACTATTATTTAGAAAGTTTCTCACCTCTCGACATTCTCGAGAAGTATGTGCGTCGCAGATGTACGCTACGTCGCACAGTGGGGTCGCGGGCAAAAAAAAGCGCCGAAATTCGTGCTTGCCTCGAAAAATGCATGAAAAACAAAGTTTGAAGCATGAAAGTATTTGCTCGAGCCTATATTTTAAAATGCCGTATCCCCCGGTATGATCCAAATCGATATATACATGTATATCAGGCGTATAGTGGGCATGTATACAGCAACCGCATTTAAATGACATTTCCGGGCAAAGCTACTTCATTTCTCGATGTATATTCCATGATAAAAATATATTTAAGACACACACATATACGTTATTAAATTATTAATATGAGTTACATCAGTTTCTGTGTGTGTGTGTGTGTGTGTGTGTATATGTCGTCGGGTGGGTGGAAGAGGCTATTATCTCGGGAAAACGGTGAGAAGCAGCGCCGGTCTTACGTATTGTGAGACCTGGGGCAAACATTTATTGCGGGGCCTACTTAAGGGGAGGATTTTCCTAATGAAATTCGGAATTGCTTGAAAAAGTACAAATATTGTTAAAAAAATACAAATGTAGCCAAGGGATTCGATGTATACATAAAACTCGAGTTTTTATTTCTTCAGGTCATAATATATTGAAATAAAATCTGAGAAAAACTTTTTCTTTTTTTCAAAATTCCGAATAGTATTTTATTCACTTAATAACATATTGTATCAAATTTTAGAGTACATAATAGAAAATAGATTTTTAATATTTTACAGAAAATTAATTTTTCTTGATTTTTGCGTGGCGAAAACATTAATTAAATCATCTAAATTTAGCAGAGATGCTTCTTCTTTTTCTATCGATAGAGTAGCTAAACCGCATAACCTTTGTTGACTCATAGAATTTCTCAAATAAGTTTTAATTAATTTTAGTTTTGAAAAAGATCTTTCTCCAGATGCTACTGTTACAGGCAAAGTCATTAAAATTCTATATGCTATGGATGTATTTGGAAAATTTTCACTTAAATGATTTTGTAATAAAAACTTAAGAACATCTATTGCCTTTGTAAATGAAATTGGAATAATAGTTTTAAATATTTTTAATTCCATAAATAAATCATCTCCATTCAAATCATTCGCTTCATTTCCGCTTAGCACAACCTCTAAATTTTTGCAATATTGCTGTAACTTGTTATCTTCTAAATCACGTAACTTATCAAAATTGTACAGGAATCCAAAATTATTTGAAATCATTTTATAATTTTTTAATCTCGTTTCTAAAGAATTTATTGCCATATCTAGTAAAGCTATAAAACAATTAATTTCATAAGCTTTTTCTAACGAAGTCTCTAGATTATCCATACTTTCATATGCAAATAACCTCCTTTTTTTTCTTGGGCGATAACGTTTGAATTCTGGTTCGATTTCCAAATCACTTGCAAGTTCTTTTGCTGTAGTAAGTACTTCTTTGAAACCTGATTGTCTATAGTTCTTTAAAAATATAAGTAAACCATTTAAATGATTTACCACGACATCTAATTGCATATCCTTGGACTGCAAGTATTTGCTTACAGTATTAGTGGCATGTAATATGTTATACCACATCACAGTTGAAACAATAAACTCGAAGCTTTCAATCTCGTTGCAAACTAAACTTTCAGCTTCACTTTTTATTTTAGGATCATCAAAAGTACTTGAAACTTCTAGTAAAGCTTCTCTAATATTTTGCAATTGATATCGTACAGCTTTTACACTCTCAACTCTACATTCCCATCGTGTTTCTGATAAAGATTTAAGTGTTAAAAATGCAATGTGCTTCTTTAAAACTTCCCACCTTTTTGTTGATGCAGAAAAAATTGTATAGATTCTTTGAATAATACCAAAATAAGATATAGCGTAAGAGTTACATTTTGCCATATCCCCTAAGACGAGATTTAAATTATGGCAAGCACAAGGAACATAGAACGCTCTTGAATTGATATTCAAAATGTGAGCTTGAACACCTTCGTTTTTTCCTTTCATGTTTGCGCCGTTATCGTAGCCTTGTGCCCTACAATTTTCAATATCAATATCGAGAGATCTTAATGTTTCAAGTAATACCATAGATAGACTTTTTCCAGTAGTTTACTTTACATTTAAAAACATTATAAATTGTTCTTTAATTATAACGTCTTCTTCATTTTCACACACATATCGTATTACCAAACTCATTTGTTCTTGGTGACTTATATCCGGAGTGCAATCAACGATAATAGAATAATATTTAGCTTTTTTTATATTAAAAATAATTTTTTTACGAACTTCAAGAGCCATCAGTTCAATTAATTCATTTTGAATTTTCGGTCCAAGGTAGTGATCGTGAATATCTTTATTGTTTATACGACGAACATGCTCTTGCATAATTGGATCAAATTTAGCCATCATTTCAATAAGTCCCAAAAACTTACCGTTGTTAGGTTGATAAAGTTTATCATTGCTTCCTCGAAATGCACAATCGTGTTGTGCGAGATATTGAATTGCACCAATTATACGGTGCAATACTTCACGCCAACGTTTTTTTTCATCATCAATTTTTTTTAGCATATTCTTATCTAGCGTCTTATTATTTTTTGACAAAAAAATTATTTCTAACCATGCTTTTGCATTTTCTAAATGGTTTTGAGAGATTTCATGCTCTTTTAATCGTCTTGACAGGTGTTTCCAATCGTAAAAACCTTCATTTTCCAAATTATTTAACACATTTTTTCCAAAAAGTTTACAGCAGAAACAAAAAACTTTATCTAATTTAATTGAATAAATAAGCCATTTTCTATTGTATATTTCACCATTAGATAATTTACGCTCATAAAATTTACTGGAAAAGTGACGGTTATCTTTATTTTTAGGAAAAGAACACTCATTTTCGGTTATTTTAACTGGACCTTTTTCGATTAAAACATTCACATAATTACGTAAATCAAGTTTTTGCCAATTACCTGGATCAAAAATATTATTTAAAAATTCTGTATTATTACTTTGACTGTTTCCTTCTGAATTCGTGCTAGATAATTCACACACATTTTTACTTTTACTTCGCTTGAAATTTTCACACTCACCTACACTACTTACTTTGACTTCTTTTTCGCTTTTATTTTCTTCCAAATTTTCACTCGCACATGTATCTTGTTCATCTTCTTTATTTTCAATGTTTTGATCCGTATTTTTAGACAAAAATTTATCCAGTGAGCCTCTGTCTGCTTCTAACAATTGCTCTCGTCTTTTTCTCTTCCTTGATTTTTCTGCGCCTGATTCATATCTTCTTCCAAAGTCTCTTTCTCGACTAGTCATATTGAAGTAAGTAAACAATAAATGCTCGTTTAGGTATTGAGAATCACTTATGAGGGAAAGAAATGATAATGAAAATAAATGGAGAATATGCGTGCGCACTCTTCGCAAGCTTTCACGTTTATGATTATAGTAAATAAACTGCTTCAGTTTCCCATCGGCGCGTCCACCGTATTTTGTTTTTCCAATTTTCTTGGAACCGTCGCTACGCTCGCTTGCGAACGGCCGAACATAACAACGCATCCACCGCATTTTGTTTTATGTAGAACCGGTACATCGTTGCTCCTTTTTATCGATTACATATTTTTCTATTATTATGAAAAGATTATGCGAAGATATTTTTAATATCACGAGTAAATTTACTCTTAAAACATGAATTCAAATAAAAACCGACTCATTATAAAGTCATTAAACTATAGCAATCATCAAATAGTAATGCTACATTTATATATTATTGAATCATCTTGATGACGGAATAAAAATAAAATTTTATACTTGATTTAACTAAATATTGTAATAAATAATTGTAATAATTGGTTAAAATTTCAAATTGATTAAATATTCTCTGAGATATCAGTATAAAGAGATTAAAAAAAAATTTTTAATCTCGAATATCTGGTTGTGATGATCATTATTTTGTGTTTTTTGTGGGCAATGAATTTTTTTTGTAAAATATAAAATTGTATAATAATAATTACTTTTTAATGATAAAAAATAGAAAGAGTTAAAATAAAAAGTCACAAACTATTGAACATAGTCTCACCGAACAAAATAAAGTATTAAATTTTAAATATTGGAATTAAAAATTAATTAAAGGAATCAGTAAATTAAATTTAAGAAAGCTACGTGCCAATGAATTAGTAGCGGTTTTTCATAATGTTTTGCAGTATGTAAAGGAGTAGAACTGGAATCATTGTATATTTATTGAATAGATGAATAGATAATGAGAATAATAATTCAATAATACTGTGATGATAATGAGTAGTACAGATTAAATACATGATAAAATATGTACCATTACATTAATTTTTACTAGAAAAATGTATTAGCATAATGATAGAAGTAGATGCAATTATAGTACTTTTCGACACTCGCTTCGCTCGTGCAAAATGTCAGATGAGCGAAATAATCGACTTACACGCACGAGTTTCGAACAGCATTTTATACCACGAGCGCTGAAAAATCATACCAAAGTTGTGATTTTGAGGTTAGAGTGGTATAAAATAAATATAAGTACATTGTGCAACAAGGGGAGAAAATGAGCAATTTCTAGCGAGGGTGAGGTGTTGAAAACACCTCACACGAGTGTTAAATAGCTTTTCTTCCCCTGTTACACAACGTATTTTTTTAACGAAGGCATAACAGGGCCTTTTTTTCGTGTGTGAGTCAGAGAGAAGCTTGGGCATTTCAAGTCGTATACAAAGAAGTTGAAAATCAAATTAATTTGAAATAAATACACAAAAAATATAGACTATTAAATATATAATTAAATCTCAATCACATTTATTTGTTCGAAAATAAATATTAAATAACAAAAAATCGATATTTTGTTTAATAACGTAAAATCAAATTACATAAATAATATACCATATTTAATTTAATGATTATACTGAAACTAATTATATTCCCTAAAGAAAGGAAGAAATTTTCATTTCTCACCAGTTTTAGGTGAGAAATATGTATTTCTCACGTGTTTTAGGTGAGAAATATTCATTTCTCACCAGTTTTTCATTTCTCATCTGTTTTAGGGTAGAAATAGATATTTCTTACCACTTTCACAAAATACGTTTGAAATGCGAAATTTTCTCTCCTACTTTCACACGTGAAAAAGGCCCTATTTCATGCCTGAGTTGAGAAAATCATATAATATAATTTCAGGCAATTGCGAATTTTCTTTTAATTTTTGTTTATAATTCAATTTAATGATTGGATCTGCTGTGTTGAACAATTCGTTACGTTCAGGACTAGAATGAAGACTCTTCATTAATTAAAAATGTAAAATTGATCGTTTTTGTGATCTTAGTTCAATGATTTCTAGTAGAAGCAAACAATGCAATAATATTGAATCGCTAAATCGCGGAACCCTTTGTCATCGCGGGGCCCCTATCAGCGCGGGGCCCGGCGCGACTGCCCTTCTCGACCCGCCCTAAGACCGGCGCTGGTGAGAAGGCTATTATCTCGGAAAAGTGGTGAGAAGACTATTGTCTCGGTCGAGATTTGAAGAGTGTATTATCTTGAAAAAAATTCTTGTTATTTGAAATAGTTTTTAGGTTGGTAACCACTGCACGATTTTCGAATAAAATTCAAATGTAATTGTGTTATACAAATGGTTATATACAAATAAATACATTAGATATGTTTGTATTTAATGTGCATTAACAGTCACTCAATTAGATTAAATTTGAATTTTATTCGAAAATCGTGCAGTGGTTACCAACCTAAAAACTATTTCAAATAACAAGAATTTTTTTCGAGATAATATACTCTTCAAATCTCGGCCGAGATAATAGCCTTCTCACCACTTTTCCGAGATAATAGCCTTCTCACCGCTTTCCCGAGATAATAGCCTTCTCAGCGCTTTTCCGAGATAATAATAGCCTCTTCCACCCACCCGACGATATGGGCTATTTCAGGTCAACCGTGTGGACTGAAAATTTAAAGTGGCTGAAATCAGGTTTAATTTGTTCAAGAGAACAAAAAAAAACACAGAAACCAATTTTTTGCATGATATTTGCAAATGTTCAAAAGTTATAAAGACATAAAATTTTGAAAATTTTCAATTATTTTGAAAATTTGCAAATTTCATGATTTTTTATCTCAAAAACTTGAACTATTTTATATTACATATATAGTGGGAAAAAGTTTACAAATTCAAAGAAGAATTGTTAAAAATTATTGTTTCATGATACAATTTTTCTTGGGTATCAATATTTTGAAATATAATATTCAAACTGTGAAAAGGATCTATATGACCAGGTTGATTTCACCCAGCGAAGGGAAAAAATATTTTCTAAAATATTACCTTTGAAATGCCACCTCGCCGAAGATGGTAGACGATCACTGAAAAAAGTTCTGTGGAAAAAAGCATCATTTTCACTGTTTTTACAGATTTATCCCACATAACTTTTTTCAGTGATCGTCTACCATCTTCAGCGAGGTGGCATTTCAAAGGTAATATTTTAGCAAATATTTTTTCCCTTCCCTGGGTGAAATCAACCTGATCGTATAGATCCTTTTTACAGTTTGAATATTATATTTCAAAATATTGATACCTAAAAAAAATTATATTGATAAACCAATAATTTGTAACAATTCTTCTTTGAATTTGTAAACTTTTTTCCAGTATTATTATTATTATTATTATTATTATTATTATTATTATTATTATTATTATTATTATTATTACTTTGCCCGGAAATGCCCTTTAAATGCGGTTGATGTATACCCATACCGGGGGATACGGCATTTTAAAATATATGTAGTTGTTTGCAGCTAATAGCAGTCATGGTAGAATATACTAAGGAATAGGCCGCTAACGGTTCTACTGCCCAGGATAAAAAATAAAGACAAAACTTATATGTCCAAACAACGTTTCGAACGGTTTTATTCCGCCCCTTATCAAGGTGTAACGTTTGGTGACTACGATAACACTATCTTTGAAGGTATCTAGAGATGCTTCAATGTTGGATTGCAGTCTTCGATGAATGATGGTAGTGTATCACAAATTCAAGGTCGTGTTAAGAACCCAACGACAAAGTATATGTAGTTGTTTGCAGCTAATAGCATATAATAGCATTGGACATATAAGTTTTGTCTTTATTTTTTAACCTGGGCAGTAGAATCGTTAGCGGCCTATTCCTTAGTATATTTTAAAATATAGGCTCGAGCGAATACTTTCATGCTTCAAACTTTTTTTTTCATGCATTTTTCGAGGCAAGCACGAATTTCGGCGCTTTTTTTGCCCGCGACCCCACTGTGCGTCGAGAGTCTGGAAAATCTCACAGGTAAAGGTCGCCCCATAAACTGCAACCGATGCGCACACAGCCCCAACTGACCTTTTATTCGGGCGCTTTCCCCTGCACGGCATGTGCAGTGATCACTGCGGTTTACAGCATGTTTTTTCAAAAGAATGCGTATAGATGTTTGCAGAACATGCATGAAAAAAAAAAAGTATCGCAACTGTTAGTATTACCTTAGAGAATATATATATATAATATTAAAACAGGAGTACAAAATTAATAACGACGTTGTGAAGTATATCCCTAAAGGAAATCATATAATACAAGAAAGTGTAATAAACAGGGAGTTAATGTTGAAATTTTTATAAAAAATATAATAAATTGTAATCTAAGTTGTTAATCGTATTCACGATTTTTCTCCCCATTGCAGAAATGATGATAATGTTTTTAGTCAATTCTGACTAGATCCGTTGGGAGCGAGGAAGAAAATAAATCTCCCACGATGTTAAAGTTTGCGACGTTTCAATCTGAGCAACAAGAATATTAACACTTTAGACAAAAAACTTAACTATCGTTTTAATAAAAAACTTAATCTGATTAAAAGGAGATCCAATGTTCATAATAATTTAAACGTTAATATTGATAAGTGTTTCAAAAATCTTTCTAATGTATACATCCCGTCGAACGTTGCCGAAATTGCTTCTCTAGGCCGTAACTTCGCATATAAACAGTGTAATATGTCAGAATCTAATATTTTTTCTACCATCAAAAATTTAAAATCAAGTCTTAATACCTCACATTTGAATGCCAATGATAAACATAAAATAAGACAAGATATAGTTAAAGCTATAAAATTCCAAACAAATTGTAAACAACAGCCGAATCTTACTGACCGAACGTTATTCAAACAAATAAAAACTGCTCAAAAATTTATAAGAGACAACAGAGATATATTTTTCACACAATCAGACAAAGGCAATGTAACTGTTTGCTTAGACAAATCAGAGTATATACAAAAAATGAATGAATTACTTAATGACAACAAGGTATATAAAGAGATAAAAGGGAAACCCCTTAACAAACTACAAAATGGTGTCTATAAAATCCTAAAAAATTTCAACGAAAATAACATTCTCAAACATAAATATCATACCATACAACTCACACAGACAGACACACAACTTGCAAAATGCTATGGTTTACCTAAAATCCATAAACCAACATTATCATTCAGACCGATAATTTCAACTGTCAACAGCCCAACCCATCCCCCAGCAAAAGTGATTTATGAAAACCTTAAGAGTTGCTTCCCTCCTCCCAAATCACACATAGACAATAGTTTTGATTTAATCCAAAAATTAAAAAACATTAAAATTCCAGATGGATACACCCTTGTTTCATTAGACGTAGTTTCTCTTTTCACAAATGTCTCGTTGAACCTTGTAATTCAGAGTTTAGAGAAACGTGCCTCAAATATTTTAAATAACTGTAAAATACCGTTCAGTGATATTATTGATAGTACAAAATTTTTGTTTGAAAATGTATTTTTTACCTTTAATGACAGATGTTACCAACAAATTTTTGGGACACCGATGGGCTCCCCCATCTCTCCTTTTTTTGCTGATCTAGTGTTGGAAGATTTAGAAGTTTTTTGTTGGAATAAACTCAAAATTGATTTCAACATCATACCGATTTTTTATTTTCGGTATGTTGATGATTCGATTTGTTGCATTAAAAAAGAAGATATCCATAAAGTTAACAAAGTGTTCAATGAATTCGATTGTAATCTTAATTTCACTTATGAAATAGAGAATAACAACAGTATTAACTTTTTGGATGTTTCTCTTGTTAAAGAAAACGGCAATATTATCACTAATTGGTATTGTAAACCAATGTCCTCGAATAGAACATTGAATTATTATAGCAACCATCCTGTATCATTAAAAAAGAATATAGTTTTTAACTTAATAGATAGGGCTATTCTGTTATCAGACAAACGGTTTCACAACAAAAATATATCGGGGGTCACATACATACTTATTGAGAATTCATATCCAACGATCTTTATCAAAAAATACACAAAAGCCAGACTTTTCAAAATTAAAAACTCAAATAATACCAATGACAAACCAGTACATACCAACGGTTATAACTTAAAAGTGTCATTACCGTTTCATTCAAATTTTTATAATAACTGCAAAAAATTATTTAAAAAATATAACATTCAAATTATTCCATCTATAGTCAATAAACTAAATAAATTGGTTGCTCTTGGTAAAGACAAAACCAATAAACTTGAACAAACGAATGTAGTTTATGAATTCTCATGTAAAGACTGTGATGCTCGGTATATAGGTGAGACAAAACGTGCTTTAAATAAACGTATTTCCGAACATCGTATGAATAAGAATGAAAAGGCAGTTGTATATGCACATAAAAATACATATAAACATGAATTCGACTTTGAGTCAGTTAAGATAAAAGACATAGAAAGCGATTATCAAAAAAGACTTATCTTCGAAATGTTATTCATTAATAGCATACCTAATACAATTAACAAAAACGAAGATACATTGAATCTTAGTAGAGAATATAAATTTATGTTTTACTCGTTACGTAAATAATAACGTATATCTATGACAGTTTTTCTCTCTCTATTATTGTTTTTGTTTTTGTTTACCATCGGTGCAACCACAATACTATATAAGCTCTGCGTTAATATATACATATTCACATCTTTTGACGAATCTCTGCGAGATAAACAAGGTAACAATTGTTGTTAACATTTATTGTAATTTCGATGTATTTTAACTATCCAGTGTAATTTTTATAAATTTCTGATATATTTTAAATAAAGCCTGATGAGGTCGACAAATCCGTCGACGAAACGTCGCAAACTTTAACATCGTGGGAGATTTATTTTCTTCCTCGCTCCCAACGGATCTAGTCAGAATTTACTAAAAACATTATCATAATAAATTGTACATTTGTATTGAATCTCAGACGTTTTAAGCGCTTTTCTACACTTTATTATGTTATCAAATCAATACTTTTAAACATTGTTAAAATTTTTCACAGTACTAAAAATCATGCAAAATTATAGAACAGTGTAAAACAAGGAAACTATTTGTGAGAAATGTAAGGATCAGAATCAAAATAAAAGACGCTGCAACAAGTTTCGGCCAGAGATTGAGAACAGGAGCTGTCGTTTCTGACAGATGCTCCAATATATCCTCATATGGCAAGTGTAACTTGTCACTTCAAGTATTCCACTCGTGCCATTACGAAACGTCTGAAATCCTTTTTACACCACACAATACTTAAATTTTTGCTAGCAATGATTTAAATTTATAAAGTATACAAATTTTTATTTAATAAAATAACTCATTTACAATATATTGTAACTTAACGGCTATATGTAATGGCTTGGAATAAATATGAGTAAATAAACTGCTATTTATTGAAAACAAGCACGTGGAAGGGAAAGCCAGGTATGAAGAAGAAGAGACGCGGATTCAGGTAACGTAACAATCTTCGGGACGTCGTGACCCAAAATAATCAAGGGTACAAAAGGATCCGAGAAAATTTTAATAGAGCGACGGGAACAAAAGTGGATTATAATGATTATGGTAGGTTTGTACCAAAATTTTACAATCGGAAAATGTGCTCTCAAATATTAGTGGATTTTACCAAATTTTTATAGCTTACGTCTCTATAGGCACAGCAGGAACATTCTGTACTGTACAGCAGATCACGTCGTGATAATAAAGGGATTAAGAGAATGTTCCCCACAGGGACGCTTTATTTATACAATGAAATTTTGTTTAGAAAATTCGTATTTTTATTGCAGTTTGACGACGCTGCCTGTTTCTTGTGTTTTGCGTTATAAAGAATGCCAAACGTTAAAAAAGATAGTGTCATAAAATTGCAATCGAAATATGCGCAGTTTCAAAATAACAATTATTCTATGTAACAAATCGTCTAGTTTAAATTTCTTGTTTAAAATGTTAAGTTATGAAAATTGAAATTTTCCAATTTTTTTATCAAGCTTTTATTATTGCTAACTTAAGGACATTCTCTTGGTCGAAATAGCAGTTTTCGAATTTTTAACTTTTAAATAATGTTTAATTAATTTAATAATCCAAAAGTAAGTACATATAACAAATATATACTAGAAGGAACATAAAAAAAAATTTTTAAAACGAATTCAGGCAATAGTTACCATGATATTGTTAAAATTAAAGACAAAAACTTCAATAAGTTACCTAATTTTTTTTGTTTCTTATCCAATCTTAACGAAATAAAGCTTATTTTGTTCGTTAAGAAATTTCAGAGGGAGTATCGACGGGAAATTTTATGATACGAGTTACCAATACGACGTAATATCAATTTGTTTATTAAAACTTGACTTACTTTTCTTAAACAAATTGATATTACGCCGTACTGGTAACTCGTATCATAAATTTTCCCATCGATACTCCCCCTAAAATTTCTTAACGAACAAAATAAGCTCTATTTCGTTAAGATTAGATAAGAAAGAAAAAAAATTAGGTAACTTATTGAAGTTTTTGTCTTTAACTTTAACAATATCATAGTAACTATTGCCTGAATTCGTTTGAAAAAATTTGTTTTATGTTCCCTCTAATGTATATTTATTATATGTACTTACTACTGGATTATTAAATTAATTGAACATTATTTGAAAGTTAAAAATTCGAAAACTGCTGTTTCAACCAAGAGAACATCCTTAAAAAAGGAATATGATAATTATTATATTAGTATCTATGGACACTTTACCACCTACCACCTCTTTACAATTATTTATTTTCTTATAAAGAATATAAAACTTTGAAACAAATTGAATGTATATTATTTTTATTTATTTGTACAATTCTCTGGTCGTACGGAAAAAGGGCACATGTCTATTCCTTTGACAAAATGAGTTAACACTATATTTGTATGCTTTAAGAACTGAGGCATAAGTTTATAATAAAATTTTCTTGAAAATCTAATTTTTTATATAGAAAAGTTAATTTGAAAAGGGCACCAGTTCACTTTGTAATGCCTAATGTAGTATAAAACATCAAATATCTCGAAAATGTTTTGAAGTGGCATGTGCCCTTTTTCCGTACGACCACAGAATTTATCTTCGTATTGATGGGTAGTAACATTATTTCTTGACTTACTGTATACAGAATTTTGTTACATACGTCTCACTTATGGCAAATTTTTATGATTTTCTTTTACTTCATGTTCCAATTAAATATTGTCATCTTTTTTTAAATTACTGTTCTTCCATGATCACACTAATTCAGAAAAAAACTTCAGATTACAGAAATATAATATGTATACAATTACTTAATAGTATACGAGAATTTTCCAGGATTTAAAGTATTCAAAAATGTTATTAAATTTTATAAAGTTTTAATGATTCGTTCCTGAAACCGTTATACTGTTTTATTTTATCACCTATCATTTTTTTCTTCTTTATAACTTGAATACTTTATAAATATTTATTTTGTGAAGCAAACAAAATAATATAGATTATTAAAAAGTAATACAACTGCTAAATACTCATTATTTTAAAAGATTTTGCATGAAATAAAATTTATTGTCATTCTTCGTAAATTAAAAATATTTTTAAAAATTATTTTATTCAAGAATATTTTAATAATTATCACTTTATAGTTCAGTGTTGGCTTTATTATTATTTTAAATGAATATTTCTTTTGCCTATGACTTTGTTACAAAACCTTAAAATATACCTCCGTTTTAAAGTTTCAGCAACAATAACTCTGTTACGTGTGAAAGCAGTTCTATAAAACAAATTTTGCCTTTTCAAACAATTTTTTTTTAAATATATTTGTTTCGTTCTAGGCAATACTTGAAGGAACCGGTTTTAACGGGGTTTTGAATGTCGATTTCTAATATCTAAAAATGAAGCACAGGATTCACAATTCTGTCAAATGGGCCCTTTTTGTTAAAATATGGATAATCTAATAAAAATAGGCAGGAAAAGCTAAAAGCTTTGAGAATTTTTTTTTTTTTTTTGCTTGTTTTCGTATCATAAACAATTTCAAAGTAACACTCAATACAAGAAACATGATGTTTTAACGAAATAAAGTATATTGTAGATAATGCTACTCGTATCTCAAGAAAAAGGGTCCGTTTGATGTAATTGTGAGTATTTTTCAGACATGGGAAAGCGACTTTCAAAGCCCCGTTAAAATGTTAAGCTCTGTTTCCCATAGGTATGCGCTCTCTTTGCTAGTTTATTAAATAACAATAGTTTAAATGTAATAAAATAAAACATTGTAAAATCTGGACGTTGGGTTGGCCCGATCGATCCAAAAAATTCTCAACCAAGAAAAAAATGACTCCTTCGTCAGGTGGTCAACATTTTTCCAACACGCGTTGTACGTTCGTCACGTACAGTTTGAGAAAAGTTCGCACGACGCCCGAACACAAGTGTCTCGACAACTTGTCACCATAAAACCATAAAGATTCGAATTTTCAGACCCGAGTGCCGCTGAAAGATATGTGTCTGCGTATTCTTTTATGTTTGACAGTAATTCTAATTCTTTATAAGATACGTTTAACTATTTAATTGCAAATCCATCAACTAATAGATCGAATTTTAAACCGTTAAGATAATTAGAAATTATACTGAAAATTAATATTTTTCTAAGTAAAAAAAATACCTAGAAATAATTGTAAGTAACTGTAAAAAATTGTAAGAAACTACAGAAAACCTGTAAGAAAAGTGTAGAAAATGGTTGAAATTGTTAAAAACAGTAAAAGAACATTTGTGAGCTTGTTTTTCAAACAGATATTTTGTAACAATCAGAAAATACAAATATGTGCAAATAATTGTAAGAAAACTGTAAATATCAGTTAATAACTGTAAATAACTGTTACTTTCGTCTAGAATTTGACCATTTTCTCGATGCTATTAACACTTCTTCCCTTTATTTATAATTTTTTATATTTTGTAAGTAAGCAGATTCTTAATTAATAATAAAATTGTTAATTAGTATAATAATAATCAGCTGATAAATGAAATATAATATTTCTGAATTTCTTGATACTGACTCGAATTCTTTACTGAATTTTAATTAGTTTATTTGATTTTATTTAACTAATCATTTTGATTTACCAGTTAATTAGTAACTTTGTTTTAATTTGTAAAAATCTTTAATGATTCGATTAAAGTAAGCTAATTTATGCTCAAGAAAGGGTTCACTTTTGCATAATTAGATCATAGATTTATTAATAATATTGTTAGTTTTGTCACATTCTTGTGGTACCTTGACTACACCGGTTAAAATAATATCTTTTTATCAAGTGCTGAACCATCTTTTTGTATTTACGGGAGATAATTTAGCGGTTTTCGCATTTATTTTGTGAAGAATCCAGTACTGAAATTACAAATAGAAAATTTTGTTCACTTAAACATATACATTTTCCTATTCTTTTTAAATTTTGATTTCAACTGTAACAACTTAGCTTTATTATTTCTCAAATACAAAGAGAAAACTTTCAGACGAAGAAAAAATTCTCTGCAAAAAGTTGTTTACATAGAATTTTCAAAACTTCACGCGAAAATTCGTAATTTCTGGAGAAAAATTTTCCAACACTTTTTCTTTTGTCCATCTCAAACGTTCATATTTTGAACCTCATCCCTCCTTCCAATTTCCGAAAGCTCAACTTCCTTGACCGTGTTATAAACCACCTAAAATAAAACGGCACGCTTGGGGACTCGTCCCTCCTAATCCCTGCCAAAACTTAAGTATACACAGTAAAAGGCGGCTACCATAGCGATGAGCTTACCGCGCAGGGGGTATGTGTGCTCTCATTGGTCAGCTGCGGCGCGCCGATCCAGACCGAAGGCAAAGCGTCCGGTGCGCAGGTCACAGAGCCCGAGCGTGCAGGAAGGGCCGCTCAGTTTTGAAACAACCCTCGAGCGCAACACACCGCGCTGCTCCTAACGCCTGCGAAGAGTTGTAGTTTGAAACAGTGTCCGATGATGGAACGTTCTAGTGCGTGTGTTGATAGTGCGTGTATGCAGTTTGTAGTGCATGGTGGTGTATACATAGACGAGTAGCAACGCTGAGGCTTCCAGAAAAAAGGTACTGTAGAGATGAACATATTTTTTTTTCTTGTTTCATTAGCACTGCGTGCGAAAGAGCGGGAAGCGCGGGATTGAAAAACTAAGGGAATTAATAAGTGAAGTATGAATAAATAAAGAATTGCAAATTTGTGAGGTAGTCTATTCATTTTTTAGTGAATAGTTGTTTTACGAGACATTGGATTATAGTTAGTGTGTGAGGAATTCTACAGATTAGGCACGGTTTTAAACACAAATCCATTTTTCTTATGGAAATTTAAGATGGGAAAAATCGACAAAAAGTAGTCACTGATGAGTAGCCAATAGTATGCTCTTAAAGGTGCCAACAAATATGCCACAAAAAAAATTATTAAAGTAGAAGAAAAGAGCTTTAATTTAAGTTAAAGATCGTTAAAATCGGTTGGTTCTGTGCAAAGTTACGTGCATTTGAAAACTGCGAAAGATGACTAAAACTGAGCGGATTTTTCCCGAATCCACGAAATTCTCAAAATTTTGATTCTTTAGTCATTTTTTGCGATTTTCAAGTGAACGTAACTTTGCACAGAACCGACCGATTTTAACGATCTTTAACTTAAATTAAAACTCTTTTCATCTGCTTTAATCACTTTTGTGTGGAATATTTGTTGGCACGTTTAAGAGCTTACTATTGGTTAATCATCAGTGACTACTTTTCGTCTATTTTTCTTATGTTAAATTTCCATAAGAAAAATGGATTTGTGTTTAAAACCGTGTCACAAGACCATTTTTGACTGTTGGAAATTTTTCACGTCTATTGTATGATCTAAAGAATGAGACAAAATTTATTACAGAGGTTTGCCTCCAAATTCTTTTTTTAATTTCTTGAACCCTCTCAGTGTAAATAATCTGTATAATTACTCATATGAAAAAATGAAAAATTGCTGACGCGTGAAAATTCGTAAGATATAATCTTTTAATTTTTAGGGAATACTTATTTTTTTAAGTAACGGATTATACTTAGTGTTTACCACTTAAAAAGTAAATGTTGACAATGAAATTCATAATTTTTTTAAATCGTAGGTATTGTTTTTTTATATTTTTTTTAACTGTTCTGTATAAAATTTCAAGATCAAAATAAATAGTGAAGTAAATTATTGTTTTTTATTAATCAAAACTGGACTAAATTAAAAAAATTTTGAGAATTGAAGAAATTCAAACGAAATCATCATTAAAAAGAGTACAAGTCGCCCCGCGCAGCGCACACAGATTTTCTCACATACAGACTATTTCTTTTGCCGAAGCGCGCGTTTGTACGTGACTGGGACGTACACTAGTTCGGGCGCTAGAAGGGTCTTCGTAGCCGATGGAGTTCCACGGCTGCGCTAAAGGTTTTTTTTACGTATTTTGACGCGCTAAATACGAATATGAATTGTGCTTTTCCAGGAAAGCGTCAGGAAAATTGGAAATTTTTTGTTTTTTTCAATCTAAAAAAATACTGTAGTATTCTTCGCGTGATTGGAAAAACATTTTGTTCTTATGTGCTTCTTTGTAAGACACATCTTTTCCGAAAATTGCGATTTTTATGATTCTTACTGGCAAAGTAAGCTTTGCCAGTATACTGGCCGAGTAACGTCACAACGAGATGGTTTTTATTGATTTTTATTGTTTATTATTCGTAATAAATAATAGGCAATCTGTGAATATTTTTATTTTACCAGTTTTATAAATTTATTATTTAAAATATTAACATTAATATTAATATTATTATGAAATTTTACTCTTATAGCTGATAAAATAAAATAGATTTATAAATTTTAAAAATAATTAACAAGTTTCTAAAATAATAAAACATTTTTATTCATTTCATATAATAACGTCTCGAACATTAACACGATATTTATTCATGTTCTTTTTCTGAACTCTTTCATTGTTTCCGCCTTCTCGATCAGCAGATCCAGAAAACCAACGGAACACGAAGAATAAGAGCTTTCCGCTTTCTATGGCATACTTTTGTTCTATTAATGCTAAACTGTTAGTTTTTTAAACTGTATTATATTTTATTTTCACGAAGAAACTTTACAGGTAGAATGTAAATGAAAAATGCTTTCTAATTGAGTACCTCATGCGCGGTATCTCCATATATAAAAAATGATAAGGTAAATATGACAAAAAAAGTAGGGTTAGAACATCACACCAAAGAATAAAGGATGCGCCGACGCACACTGGGGCCATACGGATTTTTTTTGTTCAAAACCACCTAGAGGTCGCAATTCTCAACGGAATCTCAAAATTTTTGCTTAGGAACATTCGTTATCAAATATCGAAGAGCCCTACGAAGCCTGATTTTCCAAAAAATTAACCTATAAATCTAAGGAGTCATATAATCCTATCACATCAACCAATCAATTCAATTTTTGACCTGCAAATCCCAAAAATACGATAAACCTTTAATCTGTAAGCCCTTTACTCGTGAACTCTTGACCTTTGATCCAGTAAGCCATGCACTCATAAACTCTAAATCTATAAGCCCTAACCTCATAAGTCTTAAGGGGGTCTTACACCTAGTGGCTTCTGAGGCCAAAATCAGCTATAAAAAAGAGAAAAATGTTATTTAAACCACATACAATGTATATCCTAAAAATATACACTATTTCTGACAGAATGGCCCAAGACTTAATCTGTAGACCAATTTTATGAATCAAGGTTAAGAGAGCATGTGTCAAGGACTTATAAATTGAAGTTTTATAGCATTTTTGGGAATCACAAGTGTAAATTTTGGGGTTATAGGTTATAAATTAGGTTTATAGGTTCATATTTTCAAAATTAGGCTTCGTAGCGGTCTTTGGTATTTTGTCACAAAAGTTCCTGTTTTTGAATTTTCAAATTCGGTTAAGAATTATGACCTCTAGGTGGTTTTGAACCTTTCGGCCCCAGTGTGCGACACCCCGCTTGCTCATCTGTCACTTCGTTCCTTATACTCGCCAAGCAGGGCGCTGCCGCGCCCTTTGATTTTAAATTAACAAGTACCTTTCATAGAAATATAAGTATGAGTAAAGCTGAAATTTTCTTTACCAAGTCCATTAATTTTCTTTCCACATCCAGAATAGAGTACCTATACAGCTTTGGTAATGCTACAGTAATGCGTTTAATACTCTGAATGTAGCATTTTGGTAGGAATCCTCTTTCAGGGTTAACTTCGTTATCAAAAAAATCTGTGTAACAATAGAAGGAGGAAAATAGAACAATAATGAATATCTACTGATTTTTTTGTCGTTAAATTTTCGTACCAAAGCCCCCTTTTTCTCTTCTTCCATTCCGATCAATTCGTTAAAATTTTGAAAATCATTAAGCGCCTGGAAAGGTAGCGGATGTAACTTTGCATATTGCAAATTAGATTTCATTGCATTTATAGTTTTTTTATTCTTTTTCCATATTATGTAAATCTTCTTTTGTTGCTACCTTTTCTGTAATAACGGTGAACTTTAGTTCTTTGTCTTATATACATGTTCAATCAAAATTACCTTTTTTATTTTCTGGCTCTTCACTGCTTGACTAGTGTCGTCAGTAGCTGCGAACAAACAATACTTACAATAATGAAATTTGTTGTTGAACTTATAATTGCGTCAGTAAATGATTCTATGATCTTTTCAATCCTTTACTACTTTCTGAAATAATCAAAATATAATTAATAGACAATAATGAAGAAGAGAGAGCGACAGAGAGAGAGAGAGAGAGAGAGAGAGAGAGAGAGAGAGAGAGAGAGAGAGAGAGAGAGAGAGAGAGAGAGAGAGAGAGAGAGAGAGAGAGAGAGAGAGAGAGAGAGAGAGAGAGAGAGAGAGAGAGAGAGAGAGAGAGAGAGACAGAGAGAGAGAGAGAGAGAGAGAGAAAGGGAGAGGGAGAGAGCGAGAGAGATTGAAACCTATAGGAATATTCAGAACTAATATTTTAGCGTAGATTACGCAGAAACGGAAATCTAGGATAAAAAAGCTATTAAAATACGAGAAAAGTAATAAATAGACGAAAATAGTTTAAACCATGTACTACAGTTCTTTTCGATTTTTACAATTGAAAAATTAACTTCAAAACCAAAATGATCGGTGACAGACATATCTATGGCACATCCTGTCCGTTCGATTTGAGATAGATTCGGCCAAGTATAATTCAAAATACCAATTTAGCTGTTTAATAAATTTATATTTTAAGCAATTATACGTATTTTAGAATTTTGAAACAAAAGCAAAAGCTTAAGAAACCATATTTATTTATGTACAATTGTAATCGAAACATTATTAAATAACAAATATAATTAAAAATACATAAATAACTTTTATTGTTTTAAATACTTTAGTGAATCTTAATTTTCAAATTTTACATATGGAGAAGTTCTGTAACGTACGACTTCGTTCCAATTTTGAACTTTAGACACCTTTTTACAATTTTTTCAAAGCTGTAACATCTTGCATTTTTCGATGTGTTTATTATTTAGAAAACTCCTACGATTTTCGATTCACAGGAGAATAGAAAAGCGTTTTCAACGTTCAAGCAATAGCCTTCCAAAAAATATTTATTATCTTTGATAAATAATTAAATAATAGACGCAACCTTTCCATCTTACAATAAAACAATATTATTGGGAGCTATTGCTTGAATAATGCAATTGTTTAATTCAATTTCTAATAAATCGCAGTTAGTCGCATTTTCTTCAAAATATTCGTCTGTTCTAAAGTTTTTTTCCAAACAATCACTGAATACTTACTTTATTCTTTTTAATTGTATTACTGGAAATAGATTGCATTTCATCAAGTCGTCGGTATACTTGTGCCAAGGGATTCTTTTGAGAACGAATTAATTTTCGAGTTAGCCCTAAATAACTTTCGAAAGGATAGGCCGAAAAAGCTGATAGTGGAGCTTTCATTAATTCTACGTCATCTACAACGTGATAGAGGTTATGAAAATTCATGACCTGAGAATTATTACCATACATAGATGGCATTAATATAAAAAACTGTCTTAAATAAGCTCTTGCATTTTCGACGTATTTCACTGCCTTATCCTTGTCAAAAAGTAAACGAACTGCAGCATGTAGTAATAACAAGTACTTATGCTTATTCATTGATATCAACTTTTTAAAAATAACCGGCGAAACATAAAGTAAAATAATTCTAAATTGTGTAGACTTCCAATAACTGTAGTTTTGCAAATTCAAGTCTTTTCGCCAAAATTCTATTGCTATACCAGTACTAAGATTCCTCAAGATTTTTGCAAGCTCATTCTTTTGTTGTGAACTTAGTTTATCTTTACTGCTTGCATCGATAAATTTTTCGAATATCGTTTTCATCACGCCCAAATGAAATAAGTGCATAGAATCGAGGAAAACTTGACGCACTGGATCGAAGTTTGGTATGCAAATCAATGGTGAGTTCACGTTGACTACGTGGTGCTCTATTTGTTTTTTTATTAATGAACGACTCTTTTGTTCGCAACTCACAATCTGGTTTTCTATAAACATGTTTTTTATTAATCAGCTCAGATGCATAAAATCCTCCGTGCCCTTTACAACATTTAATAAAAGATCTTGCCGGGGTATCACAAACGGAACCACTTATTTCGAAAGAATAATGCTTTTCTGCAATCATCAATTCATTATTAATGAGAGAAGTAGCTTCGTCAATTCATTATTAATGAGAGAAGTAGCTTCGTCAACAAAATCGGATAAAAGGTCTTCTACTCGTAGTGGCTTTGAATCACCGCAATATAAAGCCACATCAGCAGGATGGCACGTATATTCTTCATGATAAATTTTTATTAAAATTGGCCAAAATTGTTTATTAGGATTCTTATAAATACTTATTCCATCTATGTTTACTAAGATTTTTAAAAAAGACTCATTATATTCACATGACTGTATCATTTTTGATAAAACTTCCTCTATACCAAAATACGAATATGACCCATTATGACCTTTAAAGGTTTGGGTAACTGATTTCTTTTGAAGCATTATTAGTTTTTAATAATGTTTGCACACTTTCCTTCAATCCTTAGAACCAATCATTTAGTAATAGTAGAATTTCTAAGTGTGAAAATGATGTTAACGCACGAAAGTTGTAACTTGTCTTTTAAGGTTAATTCATGTTGAGTCTCTTCTATTGCCAATAAATAAATAAAATAACCTATTGTAATTTTTTCAGAACTACAAATTGAACTTAAAGTGTCATTTGTAACATTTTTAGCATCAATATTACTGGGTAATTCCTCTGCATTTATATTAATATTATTATTGTTTTCAGAAGGTTCACTTATTTCATTAGTTGCTATTCTATTAATAATACAAATTAATATTTTTTAATTTTTTTCTCAAATTAATTTGATTCTCATAACAAAAAAAAAATTTCTACATACCTTTCGTTATCAACCCTAAGTATTTCTTTTTCTTCAAAGGTTAATTTCTTTTTCTTCATTATTGATATTTCTTTTAGAGCTTTCGTCGCTAGATTCTGCGACAACACTTACCCTATTCTTCATCCTTACACTCAGCGTACAATACCTATAAAAAACGTGTACTATTCGCCATTTCCCCAAACTTTGGAAATTTTTTCACAGGAAATAATGCGTCTTTCAAAAAAGACTTAAGAACAAAATGTCTTTACAATCACGCGAAGTATACGAAATTTTCTTTTTATATTGAAAAAGCGAAATTTGTTTCTGGATATCTTGAAAAATTGGTGATAAAAATTTTCCTAACTTTTTCCACTTTTTTTGCGGGCAATAACTTTATTTCTGTTCAACCCCTTCAAACGTAAATCATTTTGTCAGAAAGAGTCTCACATACATTAAAAAAAGAGAAAATAAATGAAACTATAGATAATGCGAGTTTTCATTTGCTTTTTAGCTGATGAAAAAAGTTGGTTTCTTCAAAATTACATAAATTAAAAAATGCTAAGAAGAGAGGTTTTGCCACTTTTCAGTGTAATTAAAAAAATTAGTATATTTTACGATAATCTTTCTACTAATGCAATTTTTGAAGAAATTAACATTTTTTCATTCTGTAAAAAGTAAATAAAGCTTGTGCTCTCTAGTTTCATATACTTCTGTAAATATATACGCGGCTCCTCCTGGCAAAACGATTCATGTTTGAAGGGAGGTCATTTTTAAGCATTTGTTAAAAATAAATTAACTGTTGGCAAAAAAGCTTGTCATTCGATCGACAGGGTTCACTATTTTTTGTTTTTATATTTAAAATGTTCCAGAGAACCAAAAAACTTGATTTAGTAAAACAAATTTTTTATTTATTCTTGTACTTATCGAGTTATTTAAAGGAGCAAGCCTGGGATAAAGCCTAAAAAATAGATTTTAGTATAATTCGTCAGGTCATTATTTTTTCAAATCTATATAAAAAACAACCTTTATATCTCAAAAATATACATAAAAAACAACATTTTAACGTCTCCCTGGCTCCTGTATTTCGATTTATAAGGCTGTAATAACAACTGGATTGAAATATCAATTTTTGCATATCACCTTAGGGCACGTAGCGCTGCACTTGGATGACTCGACCAAATGAGCTCTAATTTCGTGGAGATCTTCTTAATATATATCTACACTGCTTAAGTGAAGCAGATTTTGAAAGTAGACACCCAATCAATTTTTACATATAGAAATATATGAAAAAATTAAAAAAATCATTAAAAAATTATTCAAACATGTATATTAATAGAAGAGTCCAACTTTTTCAAAATCTGATTCACTTAAGTAGTGTAGATACATATATAAAGAAGATCCCCACCAAATTTTGGCTCATTTGGTCGAGGCATTCCAGTACAGCGCTACGTGCCCTGAGGTGATATACAAAAATTGATACTTCAATCCAGTGGTTATTACAGCCTTATAAATCGAAATAGAGGAGCCAGGGAGTTGTTAAAATATTATTTTTTATGTATATGTTTGAAGTATAAATGTTGTTTTTTATATAGATTTAATGATGAAAAAATAATGACCTAACTAATTGTACTAAAATCTATTTTTTCAGGCTTTAACCCAGACTTGCCCCCTTAACATTACTTATAGAATGGCTTTTGTACGTATCTAATCAAACAAAAAACGACAGTCTTCGTATTGAATTATAAGTATCATAATCTCATAATTTCCATTCTATTTTCAGGCATATTCCAGCAAAGTACCACTTCAAGCATATTCCATTCCTACTTCTTTGCACTGTTGTAAGGTATGTATTTGATTTATAACCTTTTTGCAAGAAATACTAAAAGCATGATTATTAAAATATAAAGTTTATCTTAACCCTTAAACGACACTGTGGGTCCCACGACACTGTCAAAAGTTATCTACTTTTGATTAAATAATACCTTTATCAAAAAATTTACAATTATGATTATATTTACTTAAAAGAGCAAACTTTCAAAAGTATCCAATTATGTAAAAATATAAGTAAATAAACCTATAACTTAGTGAGAATGTATCAATATATCGCATACAGATAGTGTGTCGTTTAAGGGTTACAAATATGAAGTTGCTACGCAGAAACTTAGCGAATAATTTTCTATCGTCATTTTTATTAAAAAGAAGTAAAATTACAAAAAATTTCAAAGTAGTCAAATATTTTAAGAAAAGTTTTAAAGTATATTTTCTGATGATGCATATATTTTCTTGAGTAAAGTATGAGGTTGTTAAAATGCTGCTTAATTAATAACGCTGCAGCGTCCACAGAGAACAAATTTAATTATTTTGATGTATTTAGTATCTTATTGTTCAACTATTTTATTGAATATTCTTATTAATTTGTGTAAAGTGATTTTAAATTTTTGAAATGAGATTGTTACGTGAGATCTATAGTGATTACACGTACGTGCTTAAATGTTATTTTTTTGTCCTCAGGCCGCCAAATGAATTTTTAATATAAAGCATTTTTCATTGTTTCTCTTTCAATATTGCATCTTTGCGTTAACACGTCCTGATATAAATAGTTTATTTGATTGCGAATATGTTTCTCTAGATATACGAATTTAGAGTTCACGTATGAAAATATATCCAAATTATTAATCCAAAATATTTTCTTTATAAGTGAACAGAAGGTTCTCATATTAAACTACAATATATATATTTTTTTTTACTTTTAATTATAAAGAAAATAAGCTAATAAGCATCCGCCGTCACACCCCCACACTTAAACGATTACTTAAGGAGTGCAATGAGGAAAAGTGATCGTAAAAATTATTTAGAGATTAATGATACATTATTATAGACAAAAGGTATTCACACACAAAGAAACAAAAATTACAACTTAATTTTATGCCAACATGATCAATTAACTTTCAATCCTGAACGAACCCTAAGGTCGATTTGGTTGATTTCGGTTGTAAGGAGTTAGGGTTACTTATTTCATTATCTACCCTAACCATTGGGTAATAAGAATTTTCTCTCGGTGATTGAACAGGTGGCGCGAGAGGTTGTTCCATATCCCTTTGAGCAAATGCATCGGGTTTAGATCCTAGATGAATGAAAAGAGTTGTTAAACTACTCCAGGCTGCTGCTAATAAATGGTATGACCATCCATAAATCCTGTGCAAGGCTATACCGTTGATAAGTGTGTCAGCTAACATTTTTATTCCTTGGAGGATGACTAGAATAGCCATTATTGCGACGCTCACGGTACCAAAGGTTAAGAATTTTCCCCACGCCTTCTGCCAAGTGGACTGGGCTAGACGTTCGATGAAGTCCTCGTTCAAAAGTGTACTGATTGCTCCATCTTGATTACGTAAGGAATGACCTCCTATTTCCCGTGCGACGTCGTTGATTACACCTGGTTGTTCGAGGGGATACATGATCCTGTTCACCATTCCTCCAGATCGTGTTCGGAATAAATACCGCTGGTAGCAAGGGTTGGTATGTCTTGATACTTCCAGGTCATTTCTGTAAACGGTTTCAAGACTTCAGGTGTTCTGGCATCTACGGGTCGTGGTAGGAACTTGAACCAATTTTCATTAAAGAAAATGAATGTGGGCAACAAAGCGTTACAATCCACAATGGTACCGTGGCTCTTTAATATATGAGTTTTGGGTGTCATAAACTTGGTTTCATTATTATGACTGTTACGTCGGGTCTGCCAAAGAAGACCCAACATGTTAGTTTTATAAAAAACTATTCTGCTCAGTTTAGAGCCTAGGCTAATGAAAACCTACTAGCTTGGGATTGAGCTAGATACTAGCACTAGAAGAATAGGGTAGTTTATGGGCAGCAAAAAGGGCGCGACGCGGTTGAAAAAGCAAGTTTAAAAATTTGATAACCAGTGGTGTTTCTGGTTATCCTTGTCTCTTTTATTTTTATTCATCCCGAATGTGATTTGTTTAATTTGTTTTGATTAGGGAATGTACCCACAAGAAAGGCCAAGTTACTGACGACTTGCTGAATAGATTCCCTAATATATTTTTTATTCTCAGGATATCTAGGGGGTTGATTTAGAAAGATGGATAGATATATAGAAGAAACACTTTATTTTAAGGGAAACTTTACGAAAGCACGAATTAAACATGAAATGGGGTTAATATTTTGGGAGATGTTCTAACTAACTGGTAGAAAAGTTAAGATAGCAAATAAAATTTTTCACTTACTTTTATTTTTCCTCGGTCCTTAGTGGCTTTTGATGGTCCGTTGTCTCTGCTACGTATTTTGATGGAAAATGTCGGTTGTTAACTGATTTTAAAATAAATGAATATAAACACGAGAATTCTTAGCTTTATGCAATCGCTTTATTTCACTAAAAAAAAATATGTATTACCATTGCACGGTAATAAGGTTACAAATACAAAATCTTAGTTAGAGCAAACTAAATCTCGCGGACCTCGTCTGTTTGAGGGTGAAAGAGCGCGTGTTGATGAGCGCGTGTAAAAGACCTCGTTGGAGGGTGATGGCTGGTGAGAGAGTGAGACTGACTAGACGCGCAGCGTTACGAGCTAACCTAACTAGGAGGACGCTCACGCTTCTTTCCTTAAATCTATCTATCAATTTTAATCGTCATTAATAAAACATTAGTACAAATTCTTATACTGTATAATTTAATTACGATGGAATTTAAATTTCAGATTGAAAGCAACTTTCAATATGAGAAAGTAACGTTAATAATAGAAAAATATGACGTAAATTTGCAGTGATTATAATGATCATCACAAATCAAATTACATATTCAAGTATAAAAACTTGTGTTACATTATATATAATTAGTTATTTTAATATCAAGTGGTTGCAGCATTACAAAAAGGCCACGCGCTCAATGATAAAAAAAAATTTTCCTTTTTTTTTTTATTTTTATTGAATAAACTTATCTATAAGGCAGGATGTAACATGACTAACTTTGAGTTCAACATAACATTCATCACTAGACATTACCCTAACATCAGTCAGAATACACTTTACAACATGGACCACTTCTCCAGCCATTACAGCCATGTACCCGGGTCCTTTCATGAGATTAAAAGCGAATTGATCGGGCGCCTGCGTAGCAATAGCTAACGCATTTTTTAAAATTTCGCGTTCCTGTCTACAACGATGTATCACTACACCCCTACACAAATCAGTTATTTGGGTTCGGATATAACACTCTACAAATACAAACTTAGAATTAGTATACGCAAATATATTTAGATTGCTGAGCGACATTCTCTTACTCGTAGTGAATACATTATCTTTCGTAGTTTCAAAAATAAATAACTTCCGATGTTCGGTTCCAATTATTTCATACCCACACACAAATTTCTTTGCCTTCATCATGAGTGCGAAAGTAACTTCCTGTATCGTCAGTAAGTATATGGTGTGTTGAGACTCGTCAAAAATCCTATTTGCCATCCCTTCATATAATACGCTGTAATGACTAAATTTACACATATCCCGGGGAAGATTCTGCCAAAAAGTATTCCCACCTTCGGTATCAATACAGTTTTCATCCGATAACACGCAACGGGTTCCTGGTCGTAACCGTACCTGATTATTATTAAGATCAACGATATACTCCTGCACAGTGATTTTAACCATTCCCTGAACAACTACATTATCCCAAATCCTGTATGCATCGGAATACGTTGCTCCTGAACATTTCCCTTCAGAAGTCAACGATCCTGCTAGAGTTACCAGTCTGACAGTTGTCTGATTAATCCTAATTCCCGTAATACGTGGGCATCGTCGAAATATAGAGTACCAGTGGTGAATAAATCTAGACAGCGCTTCTTACTCATCTCGACCATATACTCATGCAACCCGTTCTTAACTATAGAGTTATGCGAATGCATACCACAGTGATAAACGGTGAGTTGTAGTTGTAATTTGCATTGTACTACATGTACGTCATCAAACAGATTCATCTGGAGCAATTGTACATACTTTCTAGTGCTATTTACAACTGTGGCAGGCACATCGCATGCCGCTACATCGAGTAAAGACACGGTAGTTATATTTAAGGATCTTGCCCCGCAGTCTGTTACGTGATGACCGCTAAAGGTTGTCACGTGATTTAATGTTGTTTCCTTCCTGGTTAAATCCCCTAAGAATATTCATTCATTCTTATCTTTATTGGAACCTCATCGTTATCTTCGTCACCCCTACACTCCCATATGTGTAGGGCTGCACTAAACCTCACCTTCTTCAAGGTTAAATTAGTCAATAAATCCTTACCCGGAACGCTAGGTAGAAATAAACCGTACACTCACTTATGTCCCAAAAAAAAAACACAATTTGTTTGATATCTTTATTCTTCTAATGCATTAAACAGGCGATTACAATTTTTGGTCAAACGCATAAATATAGATTTAATCCCTAATTCGCAAAACTAACTGAACGGTTCGAGAAAGATGAATTCTCAATTAAAATCAAAATAACTTTATAATCGGAACACAAACAAAAAAAAGGAAATGACTCTTTCTTCCACGCTCTTAATTCACTAAATAAGTATTTACGGATTGGTTTATTTCACTCTTATATGAGCGTCGACTATATGTATATCTACCCTTGTGGATTTTTCGCTCGACACTGCCACGCCGTGTGGGCAGTGTAACGCGCAGAGGCACGCTTCGTCCTCGTGCATCCCTCTCCCACTCTCTCTCTCTCATTCTCTCTCGCATTCGCACGCTCATGGGAGTCGGTAACTGCGCTAGACCTGGGACGTGCTGCCCTCACTGCATCGTGGTAGCGTCAATCGGCTCGAGGCATACGTGCAGCGGCTGGCTGTTGCTGCGCGGTCAGCTTCACGAGCTTCGCGAAGCTACCTCTCCCACGAGCGTGCTCGGAAGAGGGTGTTAGGTTGCGCTGATAAGGAGAATGAGTTCTTTGTGTGTCGTACAATTTAGTCGCACAGAACACGTTCTTCTTATTTATATTACGAAGTCGAGTTTAATTGAAAAGGAGATTCATGCTTTACAGATACAATTATAACAATTATATAAATTATAAAAAAAGGAGAAAAAGGTGAAAACGGGAAAAATTTAATTTTTGTAACGTAACACAGTCATAGGCGATGATGGCTCCTCCCCCATAGAACATTGTTAAAATAAGAAATAGACTTGTCACAAGAGACATAATTGTTGTTTCGAACTGCAATCAGAAAAAGAAGTTATTATTTGCTCTCCTCCAATTTCGGTTTTTTTTTTTTTATTAGATTATTTTTATTTCTATGATTCTTTGGTTGGGTTTATATGTGAAATACGCAACCGATTTGCATGTACAACTTTTGTTTCTTTCCTCATCTGTATTTTAATGTTATTTCTCGGTAAAATTGCTATTATCTTAAAAGGAACAGTATAATGATCATTGAGTTTTCCCGGCTTTGGAACTGATTTGAGAAACACGTAATCACCAAGCTTAAAATTTTTAGAGTTAATATGTTAATCATAGTATTATTTTTTTATTTTTCTTTTGATTTAACTAAATTGTCATAAGCTAGTTTTTGAATGCCAGTTAGTCTAGTGACTAAATCAGCTATGTAGCCTTTATATTTGGGAACCATGTCACCTTCACGTAAAGGGTTGCTAGATGGCAGACGGGCTAAACGACCGAACACTACTTCATAAAGAGTGTGTTTAGTACTCTCTTGCACGCAGGTGTTGTAATTAAGCATGGCGAGGTCTAACCATTCATCCCAATTATTGTCACTGTTGGTATACTGTTTAAGAAATTCTGCAAGTACGTGATGCGATCTTTCTAAAGATCCATTTGACTGAGGGGAAAAAGCTGTAGTTTTTAATTTTTTTATCTTAAAACGCTTCGCTATACGGTTCATAAGGGAACTTAAGAAATTTTTGCCTTAATCAGTAAGAACAGACTTGGGACATCCGAAAATGCAAATAAATTTTTTTACAAAAGCATCGGCAATAGTGGTGGATAACATATTGGATAATGGCACGGCTAAACAAAATTTGCTAAGCTGGTGTCACGTTCGCGTGTCACTGATACCGGATCTAATCAGTTAACGAATAGAGGTTCAGCTTCACGACGAAATCACGACAGCCTCGATCAGCGCCGAGCGGTTGCGCTGTCGAGATGGGGTATGCGTGGCGAGAGAGGCGTCAAGAGGGTGGAAAATTCCCGAACGACTCGAGAATCGTTTTGGCGGAAAAGAGAATGTTATAAATATTGAAGTTGGATCTTTACCTTAGGCTGTGTTTCTCAGTTGTTGCTGATCTGCGTCCTTCTCGTGAATAGTTAGGTGTGGTTTCGTCGTCCCTCCTTCTTATATATATATATATATATATATATATATATATATATATATATATATATATATATATATATATATATATATATATATAGGTATTTATATATTTATGTTATTTGGAAGAGGATAGCTGGGCGTTGAAATGATTCTCCACACTTTTTATTGGTTTAAATGAACAACTATTTATTTCGGTAGCACTTGGGTTACACTCACTTTAAACTATTAGAATGATCCGCACTCGAGCAGAGGTGACAATTGACTGACTGTCCCTTAAACGCGTGGGAGTCAGGTACAAAATTTGTATATGTGTAAACCGAGGTGCAGGTGGCACCTTTACAAAGTATTTCGACCGGGAAAGGGAGCTACACTTGAGTTGACTTTCGTCTACTCGTGGCAGTTGTCCTTTTATAAAAGTGATTTATAGATATATTACCTCGAGAGTGAGTCGCGTATCGCGGACTATTGTTCCGTCGGTAGACCTTTTACGAGGGGTCTCGGGCTTCGAGCTGAGTCGCATATCGCGGACTGACTTATGCTTATTAGGCGCGGAGGAGCATTTCGTAAGCCCTTTTATACCAGAAATATGTCACAGAATAGAACACCTGTGTTTACCCTTTAATAGAGTCTTCGGTACGCGCGAGAGCGCGTGCCCGAAAGTATATTTCGAACGCCTCTATTAGAGAGTATACACAACTGTGCAAACAATCTATTAATCATTTTGGTCGATTGAGGCATTATCCGACGAGCGGATGATGTCTCGATCTGTGCATAATATTTGCTAAAAATAACGTCATCAAGAATTCTCGGAATAAAAGAGGAATTCGACCAAAAATGGAAAAAGAAAAGTTGAAAATATCGATGTGACGTCACACTGGTATTACATATTTTGCACTCAATGAGCGTTCTACATTGAGCAGCCGCATGCCCAACCCTATTACAGATTTGGCAAGTCGGCTTGTTATCTAATTTATTATTATTATTACTATTATTAGTATTATTACTAACTTGACGACCTTGAAGCAAGTCGCATTTATTTGCTTCGTGGCCCTCCTTCCGACAAACTTGGCAAATGAATAGATTTTTATTTGGTTTAGTTTTTTGATTATCTACTTTCTTATTATTTCTCAATTGCATTGTGCGGCTAATTTACGCTCTACATTAATTGCATTTTTCACTAACTCACTAGCATTATCAACATCTTTTAAACGCTGTTCAATATCGAATTTTAACTCACGTTTAAAGCAATCCATTAAGTTTCCTTCCACGCCTCTCTTGAAATCGTCGTCGACTTCGCCCTCAATTTTTTTTATATCTATAATTCGCGCCCCTATGTTCATTTCCTAGTTCACCTAATAATTGCGTAATTGTTTTCACGGAAGCGTAAACATCTTTCAAGGCATTACAGAATGTTTCTATGGTTTCGAAGGTCTGTCCCCTTATTATAGACTGTCGCGCTTCCCCTTTCAATTGTGCTCGAAGTAATTTTACTAAATTTCCTTCTGCCTCTACAGCGATCATGCCCTTTGCTTCCTCTACAGCCTCCACGAATAGGCTTATAGATATATTGTGCCCGTCAAATTCCGGAACCATTTTTACAGCGTCCTTAATGGATACTAATTGGTTAGCCAGCAATCTAACGGGTTCGTCGTCGACTGCCATTTTGGCACCGGAACTGCTATTGGTTAGAATTTCCTTAGGTATAAATTTAATAGTTCTCTCTGATTCTGAGTCTGAAGAACTATTTCCCAAATTCGATTTCTTTATCGGGGTAGAGTGTACCCTATCTAAGGATCTCTGCTTACGAGTGCGCGGTGCGATCGGTGTAATCTCTTCTATTTGGCGTCTTAATTCCTTATTGGATTGTGACGCTGAACGAGTAATTCAATGATCACTCATAAAAATAAATTGTCACAAATGTAATTTATTAATTTATTTACTAAATTTAATATTTCCGTTTTTAGGAGAATAATAGTGTAATGTATTATTATATATTTTTCTAATTAATTATCTATGTATCTATTAATATATTTCTACGGTTATATGTTTATTTATTTAATAATTACTGATAATTATTAAAATTTTATAATTATTCGAAAAATAATTAGTTTTAGTTTATGGATAAAGATTCAAATTGCTTTGCTAGTGAGTCTACCCGTTTATTTAATACAACGAAACTTTTATTACCACTTTCCTCAAATTTAACTTGTCTACTAGCAAGACCCGATTTTCAATACTCGATTTTAAATGTGCAATACCTTCATTTATTTTAAGGGCTTCATTAATTAAAAATTCAGTTTTCTCCGTTAACCTACTAATTTGTTGTTGATCTCGTGCTAAATAGTAAGTGTTAATTGTAACCTGATTGCGTAGTTGTTACGTCGGGCCTACCAAAGAAGACCCAACATGTTAGTTTTATAAAAAACTATTTTGCTCAGTTTAGAGCCTAGGCTAATGAAAACCTACTAGCTCGGGATTGAGCTAGATACTAGCACTAGAAGGATGGGGTAGGTTATGGGCAGCAAAAAGGGCGCGACGTGGTTGAAAAATCAAATAAAAATTTGATGGCCAGTGGTGTTTCTGGTTATACTTGTCTCATTTGGTTTTGTTCACGCCGAATGTGAAATGTTTGATTTGTTTTGATCAGGGAATGTACCCACAAGAAAGGCCAAGTTACTGGCGACTTGCGGAATAGATTCCCTAATATAGTTTTTAGTCTCAGGATATCTAGGGGGTCAGTTTAAAAAGATATATAGAAGTAGAAAGAAACACTTTGTTTTAGGGGAAAACTTTACGGCAACACGAATTAATACATGAAATAGGGTTAATATTTTGGGAAATGTTCTGGCTAACTAGTAGAAAAGTTAAGATTGCAAATAAAATTTTACACTTATTACTTTTATTTTTCCTCGGTCCTTAGCGGCTTTTGATGGTCCGTTGTCTCTGCTGCGTATTTTTATGAAAGGTGTCGATTGTTTAACTGATTTCGAAATCAATAAATAAATACAACCACGAGAATCTTTAGTTTTATGCAATCAATTTATTTCAACGGAAAATATAGGTTACCATTGCACGGTAACTTTGGTTATAAATACAAAATCTTGGTTGGAGCAAACTAAATGTCGCGCACTTTGTAAAATTTTGAAACGAACAATGCTTGAGTAAGTATTTGGACCCCTTCGCTTGAGGGTTGTGAGAATGAGTGAGACCTCGTCGGTTTGAGGGTGGTTGAGCGCATGTAAGTGAGTGCGTGTTGAATACCTTGTTGGAGAGTGAGTGAGCGCGTGTGAGTGAGCGCGTATGCAGACCTCGTTGGAGAGTGATTGCTGGTGAGTGACTGAGACTGAGTAGACGCGCATCGTTACGAGCTGGCCTAACTGGGAGGACGCTGACACTTCTTCCCTTAAGCGTGGAAAGATATTATTGGTCGCTCGGTTTTTGAGACCGCCCTTGGCATTGTAAGGGGCATACCTAAATCTACTTGATCGGTTACAATTGGTTCCGGAAATTTCGACCGTTTTCCTTTCTAGGAATTCTGAGTGAGGATTGGTTAATTAGTTACAAATATTCATCACGCATTTAAAAATAGTAAGTAATAATAATTAATACAAATTTTTGCATAAATCTTAATTAATAAACAACTTAATTATTTTAAAACTTAAAACTTTCCAAAATATTAATTTCCACTTGGTGAAAGTGTCGAAAAAGGCGGAGCTAGTACAAATTATTAAATATTTCAATAAATAATAATTGTTTACATAAACTTTTGTGTTGGACTGATAGATAAACCCGTATAAAAACAGATTCTAATACAATAAACATGAAAATTATTAATTAAAAGGTAGAAAGGCTTTAATTAACTAATTTGTTATGAATTTTAGTTGTTTTACATAGTAAAAATAAAGACTATAGTAATTAGGGTTAGTATAAGTATGGGTAACGCATTTGTTAGTAATAATTTTTGTTTACAAGTATATTTTCGTATCTTAAACTTACTGTGAGGTATTTTCATTACTTAAGCTATCTTAAACGTAATTTCCTAACAATAAAACATAGTTTATGCTTAAGTAGCTTATATTTATAAATTATTTAATAGTCAAACATTAATTATTGATAAAGATTTAACTTTAAACATAAATAATGGACATAAAAAGAGAAAAGATTCAACATATTTTATACTTGTATATAAAGCGACTGCAAATATCCCTAAGAATATTTGATTTACAAGCTTTATAATATGTTAAATTACTTAAATTATGCATAAATGATGTTTCATTTATCATCATAATTATTATAACAATATTTTAATTATAATATAATTAATAGTACTGCATACATAAGAAAATTCAATTAAACATCAGCAAAAGGTTTCTTATAGAGTTAAAAGCAGAAAAGCCTAAAATAAACAAGGTTTTGCGTAAAAATGATAATTAATATTCCTAAGAGTATTAGATTTACAAAACGTCTTAATTTAGTCGTTAAAATAAAAGAAATAACGTTATTAAGTGAATTTTCTTAATATTCTTACAGTGGAAAATTTCCAAATTTTTGCGAGATGGGTAGTATAAAGATGGACATTCGCCCTTAACCGAAGTTTTCCTGGGTGAAATTGTGGACAGCTACCCACGCTTCCCCGTAAAGGACGCTACGCTTCTTAGAATCATACCTGGGGTACGATTCCTCGAAAAGGACGCCGACCTTTTCTGCTATGCTGAGCGTCGCTTTCTTCTCAAAAGGACGCCACGCACTCAATTCTAAAATCTGACAAAATTTTTTCGTTTTCCTATTTCTAATGGTAAATCTAGCTATAGGGCAGGATGTAACATAGTTCAGAAAAATTTGAATCTAACTGATTTTCTAAGCTTTTAACTTGTTTAGAAATGAAGTATACTCTATTTTCAAACCTAGTTTCAAATAAAATGTTGTCTAACAGAGGTATCATGTTTAATGACTTCTCATTATAAACCGTTAAAAATTGTATTAATTACTTTAGTTACTGAATTTATGAAAATTATATAATTTATATATTTACATATAATAATCTGCCTATTAGTGTGTTAACACGGGGAAAACTCTCATATACTCTTAAAATTTTGACATCGAAAATTTTGTATGCGAAATAATATTAACAATTAAGTTACTACAAACGTTGCGTAATTGAAATATGAAACATAATATAAGTATTAATTTAAATATAAGAGGTTGAAACCTATCTTTAAGCAAAAACATTTAAAGATTTTAAAATTAGGAGTAAAAAAAAAAAATTTTGCGCGTAAAGTGTGCGCGAATCTTACTAGTATGATGGATAAAAACAAATTAAAAGGTATGGAAAGGGAAAAGAACAAAAAAAAAATTGTATTATTTATAGGTTTTCTATTTTATTATTAGAAAAAAAATTTTATTTAAAACTAAGAAGTTTTTTATAGTCAATAAAGTAGTCCGATTCGGGCCAATATTCTAATTCTTCATCTGGAGCTACAGCGGATGAATTGGGTACATAAACTAACTTAATTTTCACACGTGTAATGCAATATTCCTTACTATATTTTGTCTTACACTTTTTACATATTAATGAATCTCTCTTATTGGTACCATTCACGGGTGGTGGAACCCTACGACCCTTTTTAAACAGAACAACCGGAATCTTATTTTTAAGGATTTCGTCCTTAATTACACATGGTTTAGTACGTTCTAAATTGTTTGTGGATTTATCGTACGGTATATTTTCCAGTGCGGTCAAAGTCCTAGTGGGCTGTGGCTTTACAGCCCTTGGGTCGGAGTAAACAGTGTCCCGCACTTTCTTAAACTGCTCTTTGTATTTTCTAAATAAATGAGCTTGACGATGCACACGCATCGCACCAGTTCAGTCTTCACCATGGAATCGAAACGAGCGGGTTTTCACCTGTTAATGAAAAATAAATTTTTATTTATTTAAACGGAGACGAAAGCCCCGTATGTTACGAAAAGTTTTCCTTACGTTAATATAACAAGCAAGATTACGCGCCGATAATTTTTATTTTCTACATTTTATTAACTTTTTATATTTTAATTCTTATATTCGTTTTACTATTTTACATACAAATTTTCAAAAATATACATTTTTATTTAAATGGGTTGAAAGCCCCCGATTGTTAATATAACTAGCGAGATCACGAATGCACAATTTTTATTTCAACTTCTTATATTCGAATTACTATTTTACATACTAATTAATTTTTACAAACTCACCATACACATTCAGTCAATTACAAACATTTTATTTCGGTTTCACTTTTCCGTCATCATTTTTAAGTACGAAATATAAAACACTTTTATTAATGATAGAGATGCTGACACTTATCACTACTTAACGCACACCCTGCATTGATGATGGTTGATCCCTGTCACTTTCGAGGCATGCAAACACACCGTCGATGTCGACACGTACTGCACGTTGCGTATCGTAGCTCGCAAGTAGAGCACGGACGCTTAGGTTTTTTAAGTACTTCTTTTGAATGTTGACACCATCGCCATCCTGTGGGTAACTTTTCTGTATACGCCATGGCATGCCTGTGCGCCTTATCGAATTTTTCCAGGGCGATATTCGCCCGGGTATTTAGTTTGTATAGCACGTCCGTCATCTCCTCTAGGAGCTCGCTGTAGTACGCGTGGGTATGCGGCGATGTTGCCGCGGCCAACCGACAACTAATTTCGCCCACAAATTCCGTCATAAAGGCTGAATCCCGCTGCACCTCGTTGAACGCACCAAAATTGACTTTAATATATCATTGTATTTTGGCGCGCTTGTATGTCAGCTTGTCGTAGTACGCGAGTCGGCGCGCACTGATCGACTTCATTGCGCTGGAACACTACACTACACGCCTGAACACACAGTAATCACTGGGCCGCTTTATGGGGAGCGTGAGCTGTCCAGGTCGCTCAAGCATGGACAGCGCGCACTGCTGCTGCACTGAGGGCACCGAAGAATATCACACCTCCAACAGCTGGTCCAATTAAGTGCTGCTCGCTGATACAACCCACAGTCAAAACACCACTCCTGGATGGTTGGTGCTGCAGGTGGTAATGGTGGTGGTGTTGGTGTTGCTGCTCTCGCCTGGTGTTCCACCAGGTTGCGCCGCCACTGCTGGAGATGTCTTTGGCACAAGCGTTTCAGTACTTTCACGTGCCTTATCCGTTCCGTGTATACGGCCTCCTTCGAAGTTAAAATCGTCAATGCTTGACGATTTCTTAGTGAGATTCTTCGCCACTTGGCGAGGCGCGCTTCAAATCTGACTAGTTGCTGCTGAAGACTGGCCATAACTGACTAACAGCTCTTGGCAGGAGACTTCGAGTTTTTACAGGAAGACATTTTTGAACATCTGTAGAGCTTTTTTCTCATCGAAAAGCTGAACGACCACCATAGCAATCGTACCCCGCTTCGCGGGGATTCTCAATTTTTCTTCAAACCCGTCGGCACGCGTGACGAAAACCTTTCGAGCTAAACTATCGATACGTGACAGAACCATGCAATAATTCTAAGGGTTATTGGGTTACTGTTTACGAGCGCCCGGCTCGAGTAGTTAAGTGCCTGAATATGAGAAAAGCATAAACAACCGTAGGCATAGAAAATAACGTTTTTACAAAAAGGTACTTTGTAGCATCCGTAGAGTTATTTTTTCTTATCGTAAATTTGAACGTCTACCATCGTAATCGTACACACTTCGTGGAGATTCTCAAGGGTTTTTCAAACCATCGGTACACGTGACGAAAACCTTTCGAGCTAAACTTGTCAATAATGCGCGTCAAAGAAAGTAAGAGCCTTTGTTTTTTCTGAAACAATATATCACGGTAGCAGCCCATAACAGGATGCTTAGTGTGTAAACTTTACGCACCATGGTTCCTTTCATACAAGTCTGCATAGCAATACTCGTGTTATTTTTCCGCCAGCCACACATCTGTATATGCCTCGGCTAGAGTTCTACCATATGAGTCTATGAATATACATTAATTAATCCTTAGCTTACAATTCAACATAGTTGTAAAATGCTTCATCCATCACTACTCTTTTACAGATCGTTTTCATACGTATCAAAATCTATTATAATTATTGTGAATCACAAAAGATGTTGCCGTAGTCTGTGGGAACAGTCATTGCAATCAAAGATTTGCTCAGACGGTACCACTGTCGTCTCAGTAAGGATTGTGACGATTTACGACTTTTCTAAATCCCCCTTGTCGTTCAGGCACCTGGTAAATTTTACATAATCATCGTCGTAATGTCGTATTAAAAAAATTACTAGCTCAGCCAGAGCTGATGCTAATCATCCAACAGGATTTACACTCCCGTTCGAACATATCCCGAAATAGATCATACGTTCGAGATTATAAATACTATTCGGCATTCAACAAGGGCCAAAAACAACTTTATGCCGTAGCAATTTCAAAATTCATCAAATGTACTCTATCAAAAAAGAAAATTGTACATTAATCAAAAGATACATAAAATAAATTTTATTTCGATTCTCTCATGCACTTTTATATTAAATTGACTTAAAGCTTATAAAATGTTATACAAACCAAAATTATAGTTACCACTTAATTGTGTTCTAATTATTGTTAATAATGTGTATACAAGACTCTGTTGCTTGATTTACGAAGGTACTCCAATAATGTTAGCACGTCTGATCTATAGTGTTGTCGGTGATTGTAAATTTTAAAAGAGATGTCGATTATATGAATGACTTTATAATATACCATTTAGAAAAAGGCAATATAGTAAGCATACTTACATCTATAATAATTCAATGGAAAATTATAATTTTATGCTTTTCATTTTTTGTATATCCTAATTTTGCGGTTTGTATTTTACATTGTTTCGTTAAACTACTCGCTTCTTGTTAAAGTTTAATAAGAAATATTATTATATTCAAGAAAATGGCAAGCGTTTTTTAGAATAGGACTGTATATAGCTTTCTTGTACTGCTTGGTAACATTTATTTTTGCTATTGTATATAATGTAAATGTAATAAAAAATTTGGTACATTTGCAATTGTTTATTAAAAAAAACATACACAGCGAAATAAATTTATCAGTAGTTTTTAATCAATCCATTATTGCATCTTTAGAAAAAAAAAGTTGTATTATCTGCGTGGTGCGTTGTTGGTTTTTTCAATAAACGGTAAAACCTTTATAACATTATACTTACGGTCACTTTAATAGTGAAAAAGAAGGAATCGGCTAAAGAGGAAAGCTTGTGTCTTTTTTGGAAAATTATAGAAAGAGCACTCTACACAACTAATGTTGCTTTGCGACCATCGGAGATCTACACAGATAAATAACTGGATCATTCTACCTTCATATTCTCGAGAAAGCGCAACCAATATGTTCTCACTGCAAGTATCAATCGATCTACAAGATAAAAAGGTTATCATACGTCGAACGACTTTCACAATGGGACGAGTTCAGTTAATTATACTAATAATATCAAGCGAAGATGGTATGATTTCATTCAACAATCTTTGGATATCGACCCGTCTTCAGAAATTTCTACTATGTCTACGAATTCTTCAATTACGATCGATAGGACTTTAGAAGATATAGTGATGTTGAATCTATGTTGCCTCAACATTGATGAAAAATCTACATCTTTATCTAAAACACCATCCTTTCTGGATCTATCATTGAACAACTCGATAAGTAAGACTTCTGATCTTCTCAACGCCAATGAATGACGTACTCCACAAGTGATTGCATCTTAGATACCTTCAGACTAGAGATTTAGGGCCGATTACGATCGATACGACTTTAGAAGATATAGTGATGTTGAATCTATGTTGCCTCAACATTGATGAAAAATCTACATCTTCATCTAAAACACCATCCTTTATGGATCTATCATTAAACAACTCGATAAATAAGACTTCTGATCTTCTCAACGTCAGTGAATGACGTACTCCACAAGTGATTGCATCTTAGATACCTTCAGACTACAGATTTAGTACCGGTTCCTGCACAACAACCAAGCCAATTTCAACGGAGCTAAAGTTAGAGAATAAGAATGTCTGTTCTGCATCCTGAGAAATTTATTTGGCTTGGAAGAACTTACTATAGCTCGAACCGAAACGAAATTCTGGTCTTTGAGTCTACTCTAAGCGGCGATCTGTATGTTACCTGATTCAACAATTACGAATGCATTTAAGACTACAGTCATCCTAGCAGCTTAGAAATTCACCAATGGAAGGAGATCATCAAAAATTTATCATTTTTTCGGTAGAAGATACATCCAAACTGGATTACAAACAAACTTCGCTCTAAAGCCTGTCCCTTCTTCTTGCGAATCATATAAAATACAATCAACATCAAGATATTGAATAGATACCTTACCGTTTATTTTATAAAAATCAACTGCATTTCACGTAGGTACTTCAAGGAAAGTACAACAATGGATTAAAAGTTTAAACGAGCTCACTTTACATGTTCCTCAAAACACGCTTATCAAAAGGTGATAAATTGAAAAATCTTTTATTACATTCATCATGATAGCAGCAATTACGAACATGGTAAAAATAAGCGTAAAATTGGAGCACAAAATTTTTCTATTTTTTTCCCGCGTTAAATGAAGCAAAATGCGTTTCAATGCCAAACAGATGTAAGCATGCTGCTACTATTGTGATATTTTCATTGAATTAAGCTATGCACGTTTCTATTAACATAGTAACATGCATGGAAAAGTTTTTTATTTTTTAATATTTCAATTTACATTTAGATTATATGGTTTTACAAATTTCATACGATTGCCTTAACTCATCAGATCAGACTCACAGTAACACACGTCACGATATGTATCTTAATATTTTTTATAATACAATAATTAATATAATAGGGGAGAGAATAATCGAAAGAAAAATTTGTTTGTGTGTGTATAAAAGACAGAATCTCGACACGGCATTTTGCCCTTCAACATCACATTGCATTATGTTATATCATGTTAGTATCATTGCTCTGGATAAACCTTTTCACATATTCAGTCAGCAAATGATGCGATCTTTCTAGCGATACGTTTGAATGCGGAGGAATGCAGTAGTCTTAAATTGCTTAATGCGAAATTTTTGACACGGGATAGGCGAGCGAACTTGCCAGTGTCTCACACTTCCCTATATACCCGTACGGTTCCTATTTACGCGCGTGTTACGCCACATGGCATGCGCCACCTAGCGGCGGATTCGAAACTACACTGTTACGTCGGGTATCGCTTAAAATCGAACGATAATATTTCTGAAACTGAAACGGTTACTCGCTTTTGAGCCTAGGCAATGAAATCTAATAGCTCGGGATCGAGCTAAGATAATACACAAAACGGAAGGGGTGGAATAAGGGGCTCAAAGGGCGCGACGATGTAGTTAAAATGGAATATAACAGAAAACGCTACATCACATATATTAGGAAAGCGAAAAAGACTCTTTTTCTATCAAGGTCTACTCGGAAATCTTAAGTCTGGCCAGTATTTACTAAGACGACTATAAAAGAAAGGAAGCGAGAAAAAACTTTACGACATGTGTCGAAGAGGAAATCGTTGTACCATGCTGGCGAGCGGTGGTATGCCGTGATGTTGCGTGGCGTTGGTCGTGGTTGTGGTGGTGTTGGTTCTGTGATGGGAGTGCGTTAGCCTCACTCTATGCATCCCGCTTTTATCCACGGCGATGTATACGTAATGAGTACGGACTTTGGCGCGTATCTGGAAAGCGTATACGGTTCATGCACCGAGTCCGCACACGCTGCCTCTCGTTGTCTGGCCAGGCTCCTGTTACGTCGGGCCTATCAAATAAGACCCAACATGTTAGTTTTATAAAAAAACTATTTTGCTCAGTTTAGAGCCTAGGCTAATGAAAACTTACTAGCTCGGGATTGAGCTAGATACTAGCACTAGAAGGATGGGGTAGGTTATGGGCAGCAAAAAGGGCGCGACGCGGTTGAAAAATTAAGTTTAAAAATTTGATAACCAGTGGTGTTTCTGGTTATACTTGTCTCATTGTTTTTGTTCACCCCGAATGTGAAATGTTTGATTTGTTTTGATCAGGGAATGTACCCACAAGAAAGGCCAAGTTACTAGCGACTTGCGGAATAGATTCCCTAATATAGTTTTTAAGTCTCAGGATATCTAGGGGGTCGGTTTTAAAAGATGGATAGTTGGTAGAAAGAAACACTTTGTTTTAGGGGAAAACTTTACGGCAACACGAATTAACACATGAAATAAGGTTAATATTTTGGGAAATGTTCTGGCTAACTAGTAGAAAAGTTAAGGTTGCAAATAAAATTTTACACTTACTTTTATTTTTCCTCGGTTCTTAGCGGCTTTGATGGTCCGTTGTCTCTGCTGCGTATTTTTATGAAAGGTGTTGGTTGTTTAACTGATTTTAAAATCAATAAATAAATACAACCACGAGAATCTTTAGTTTTATGCAATCAATTTATTTCAATGGAAAAATATAGTGTTACGTCGGGTCTACCAAAATTGTTACGTCGGGTCTACCAAAGAAGACCCAACATGTTAGTTTTATAAAAAACTATTATACTCAGTTTAGAGCCTAGGCTAACGAAAACCTACTAGCTCGGGATTGAGCTAGATACTAACACTAGAAGGATGGGATGGGTTATGGGCAGCAAAAGGGCGCGACGCGGTTGAAATAATTAAAGATGTAAAAAATTTTAATAACCAGTGGTGTTGCTGGTTACTCTTCTTGGTTTCCTTTTTTTTCCACTCCGAAATTTGTTTTAAACAGTTGATTTATTTTGATTAGGGAATGTACCCACAAGGAAGGCCAAGTTACTGGCGACTTGCGGAATAGATTCCCTAATATAGTTTTTAGTTTCAGGATATCTAGTTGGTCAGTTTTAAAAAGATGGATAGATTGTAGAAAAAAACACTTCGTTTTAAGGGAAAGTAAACGGAATCACGATTTAGAGGTACACAAAATGGGGTTAATATTTTGGAAGGAAAGTCTCTAGGCTAACTAAAAGAAAAGTTATGACAGCGAATGAAATATTTCACTTACTATTTTTCCTTAGTCCTTAGCAGCTTTCGATGGTCCGTTGTCCCTGCTTCGTGTTTTAATAACAAGTGTCGTTTGCTTAGTTGGTTTTAAAATAAATGAATAGACAAGAGAACTTTTTAGATTTATGCAATTAATTTATTGTAATGTAAAGTATTTATTACCATTGCACGGTAATAAAGTTATACAGCAAATTTCAGACTAAACAAAACACTGAGATACGAAATGACTTGGAGAAAAAATGAACCTCTCCGGTTGAGGGTTGTGTTGTGAGTGAGCGCGTGCAAATGAGCGCGTGAATAAAGACCTCGTTTGAGGATGTTGACCCCGTTTGAAGGTGATTGAGCGCGTGAAAATGAGCGCGTGAAAAATAAAGACCTCGTTGGTGGGTGATTGAGCGCGTGAAAATGAGCGCGTGAAAAATAAAGACCTCGTTGGAGGGTGATTGAGCGCGTGAAAATGAGCGCGTGAAAAATAAAGACCTCGTTGGAGGGTGAAGCTGAGTAGACGCGCAGCGTTACGAGCTGGGCTAAGGAGGGGACGCCGACGCTTCTTCCCTTAAACGTGGAAGGATGTTATAGGTCGCTCGGATTTTGAGACCACCCTAGGTAATAAAAGGGGAATACCTAAATCTACCTGATTGGTTACGGTTGGTTTTCCGAAAGTTCTACTGCTCCTCTTTCTAAGATTCTGCGTGAGGATTGGTTAATTAGCTTTAAATGCAAATAAATCTCTTCACGAAAGCATCGGCAATAGTGGTGGATAACATATTAGATAATGGCACTGCTAAACAAAATTTGCTAAGCTGATCTTGCGTAGTTAAAATATACTCATTGTCGTTTGGTGTTTTCTTTAATGGCCCAACAATATCTAAAGCTATTTTCTCGAACACCGTGCCACATGTATCAGTGATAATCATTGGCTGCTTAGTCTATAAACGAGTTAATTTCTTTAATTGACATTCTAGACATTGCTGTATGCGTCTCTGAATATCATTTTTTAAATTTTCCCAATAAAAATGTTGTCTAATCCGATAATACGTTTTCGATATCCCGCGATGCCCACCAACGGCAGAGTTATGTAATTCATAAAAAATAGCATCCCGACGTTCCAAGGGAACGTATTCAAGGGTACCCATGCAAACTAAAATGGTTATTTCAGTACCACGAAATACTTCGTCTAATAAATTAACAAACTCTGACCAATCTAAATTTTCGATATCTTTACTTTTCGCTACACAGAAACTTGTTTGATTTAAACTAATTAATAGACTTCTAAGTACAAATAGAGTACTTAAAATTTGTTCTTTAATGTAACTTATTGATTCAGAGTTCTCACCACGTATACATAAACCAAATTGATAATAATTCTTTCTTTTCTTTATCTGACAGACTTCCCCTACACTTAGTTCCTGATTACTACTAATTTTATTGTACTCTATGAGCTTGTGAGCTCCTACATCACAAGGTTGACCATTACTGCTAATAAAATATATAACATTATCAGTTCGTATATGCAAAGCTTCCTTAATTTTTATTAAATTAGTAAATCTATCTTTATTAATTATCGAATTGTTAGATCGCAGGGAAAGTTCACCTTCAGAATGTTCATTGTCTTCCAAAACTTCTGAATCACAACCTTCCAACACAAGGGATTGTTGATTTTGAACCTCATCACTAGGATCACTTTCTGCAAGATTTCGTTTTCCCTCCCGCTTCCTAAAAGGATATCTACTTTGAGTTTCTAATTCATTGAGCATATTTCCGGGATCGCTAAGAAAAACCTCTGATTCTACAGGGACATGGACGTTATTAGGTGAATCCAAAGGAACTGTTTTCTTTGGTCTACCGCGTGGTTTTTTAAATGGGTTGTTAGGAATAAGAGGTTCGGGAATCAGAATTTGAGCTTCCTCATCGGTATTCACCTTTCGCGAACGACCACGAGGTCTTTTTACTGGTTCTACTTCTTGAACCGCAGGTGATTGAACAGGTGTGGGGTCTGTAACAATAGGATTTTCAAGAGCAAGTTTTTGCTATCTAGTAATGACATTTACTTTATTACTTTTACCAGACCTATTTCCAAATATTCGTCTTTCTAAAAAACCCCCTATATTTTTTCTGCGAACTTTGAAAGATAAAATCTTATTATCTAGTCTAATAGTTCTGTCATTGAAATCAATTTTAGCTTTAGTCATACTAAGAAAATCAAGTCCTAATAAACCTTCACTAATAATTGGAAAATCATTCGAGACCACCTGAAATTTCACAATAATATTGAATAACTCTAACTCAATCGAGCCTAGTGTTTCATACAACTTACCACTAATATCTTTAATGTATACTTTATTAGATTTATCAATCGTTTTGTTTATAGGCACAAAACATTTTTTTAGAAGACTTAATTCTGAGATTGTGCTAATAATAAATCGCAAATTATATTCTAAATTCGAATTATAAACTTCTAAAGAAGGTAACTTGTTATTAATATTGGCTGTATCAATGCCATTCATACTATAATAACTCCTATCATTACTACCACTAACCTTTAATGATAATGACGTATTTATATCAGATTGGATTAAAAATAACCTATCAAAGTCAATTCTACTCTTCGTATTACACAAATACTTAAATCCTATAATTCCATCAAACGGCAAATCATAATCATCACCAATAATAAAAAACTCGGTAATATATCCTAAAATTAATAACTCCACGCTGCAGGTTACTTCAATATTTTCCGTAAAAATTCCTTGTAAGGTAGTATTTTTATCTAAATGAAATATCAAGTCCTGTGGCACAGAGCTTTGTTTAATTATATTTACGGATGATGAGCAATCTATTGCAAGTTTAATATTTTTACTGCTTGGGCTAATTTTTGGTTGAAAAACTAAATTTCTTATCATATCAATTTCTAATTCAGCCAAACTCGGAGAACTAGATGATTCGCATAACTCAACTTGATTTAATTGTTTACAGGTTACATTTACATTAATTACTGGCTCAATCACTAATTGTTTATTGACTTTTGTTAATAACATATCTAATCTAACCTGTTCTGAAATTCGCTTCTTAAAAGGGGCTGCCATATGTTTTACTCGAATAGCTTTAGTGTCAAAGTGAAGACTTGCTTCGCTTTTAAAAAGAAAATCTAACCCTAGCATCCCTTCTACATTAGTTGGAAAATCATTTGACACTACCTGAAATTTAATTTTAATTTTCGCTTTATATATAAAGCGAAGAAACTCACTAAAGACAAACAAAGGTACCATATAAAATTTCACTGTTTTTTTTCTTTTATTTATTTATCCTTTAAACTAAAAGTTTTCACATATGATTGACTTTTGGACTAAATTTTTTTTTTTGAATTTAACATTATCACAAAATTTTGTCTTACATAGACTACAGTACCACGGATTGCTCCCGTGTTCACAAATATTTTCCACTATATATTGGCCCTTTTCTTCTAAAGTTTGTGGGGCTAAATTTTCACATGAAACAGATCTTGCTGATAAAGGAGAATTTTCCTGGGCAAAGGGACCAACAGCGACAATGTTCGGGGTTGACTGTTGTAACCTCGCAAGTTCCCGGGTTCGTCTGCCTCGCTTAGCTTTCCGCTGTTTTTTCGACAATTTTTTTCGTCGATTCCCGGTATAATAACCCTGCTTCACTAAAATAAACCAAATATTCCTGGATTAAAATCGGATTCGAAATTTAATTAACTCAAAAACAAAGGTACACACAGTATCCAGAACAAAATAAATGCAATTTATACGTAATTAAATCTTGTTGCTTTTCTATCAATTTTAAACATTTAAGACAAGTTTAACAGCTCGTTAGCTATCTCCACAACGTTAAACAAAAACTATTAAATTAACTTTACAAGAACATAACTAAAATGATTCTTCAAAACTGAATTTACGCATTAATTTAGTCAAGAGGCCGTTGCGCATAGCCATCCTCTTGTGGCTCAGAGGCTTTGGGGCGTTAACTAACAAAATTATATTTCTTTTTTTCAAATAGGCCGTTGCGCGTGATCACTTCTTGTGATTCAGAGGCTTTTGTGCATTAAGCAAAATTATAATATTTTTTTTTTTTATTATTTTCTTTCAAATAGGCCGTTGCGCGTGATCACTTCTTGTGATTCAGAGGCTTTTGTGCATTAAACAAAATTATAATATTTTTTTATTTTACTTAATTTTAGTTCAGAGGCCGTTGCGCATAGTCACCTTTATGTGACTCAGAGGCTTTGGGGCATAACTAACAAAATTATATTTCTTTTTTTCAAATAGGCCGTTGCGCGTGATCACTTCTTGTGATTCAGAGGCTTTTGTGCATTAAACAAAATTATGATATTGTTTTATTTTACTTAATTTTAGTTCAGAGGCCGTTTCGTATAGTCACCTTTTCAACCAATCACTTCGTAACCGCGATTTTTTTTTTTTTTTTTTTTTTTTTTTTTTTTTTAAATCAAACAAAATATTTTTCGCGGCACGTACGGACTCTTAAAATTACAGAGAAGGAAAAGAAAAAGAAAATGCTACTGTTTTTTTCCTAACACAATTTGAGCAATTAGCCTATCCCTCCGGGGCCTCCAAAAATTTTATGTGACGTATTTTGTGTCACAGTTCTGCTCCTTGTGGTTTTGCAGTTGCCTGCATTAAACCGGGATGAGCAATGGCTAGTTACTCAATATTTGTATTAGATTATGGGAAAAATTTATCCTAAGTCTATTCCCTCAGTGTAGATGAGTTAGTTTTCCGATCCTTGCTCTTCCGTTTCTTAGGAGGCCGAATGCGAAATTCCAACTCACTCACCGCTCTGATCTGTCGACTTTAAGAGGCCGAATGCAGAGTTAGTAATCTATGGGACAATTGATCCTATCGTTTCCGACAGAAGAATTCAACGTCCCGGAATTAGGATAGGGGAGGGTGAGGTATAAAAGATGAGATAGAAAAGATAATGATATTTGATACAAACTTACTTTTTATTTCGGTCTTCTCTCTCTCTCTTACAATGCTTCGACTTACAATCTACAGAGCTTTGCACGCTCTTTACAAAAAAAAACACAAATAATTCCTAAGTCCGTAGTGGTGGTGATGGTGCTGATCTTCCTTGGCTGTGAGTGTTTCGTCCTGCTGGATGGTAGTGGCAGACTGACCTCCGGGGCCGCGTGAGTCCCGTTTGATGCTTCGAGGGTAGTGGGCGGGAAAACTCCCTTCCCTTGATCCGTCGCGATGGAGAAAAACGAAGTTAGCTTCATTTCCCTCATTGGTGTAATCGTCCTCCTCCTCTTTTCTTGTCCAATTTTGGGCCCCTAATTGGTTTAGGGGCACGAGCGCGGGAGGGCGTGAACTCTAGGGTTCAGATCTTTACGCAAGAGATGGCTCCTCAAGCCGGTTTTCTGTGCCTTCTTATTTTAATATTAATTTGTTGATTTGTATGCGCAAAACTCTGTTAATTTAATTCAAAATGAGTTGAGAAACGTCTTATTAACTATTCTACAATACTTCTAAGATGCAAAATTCAATTTTTACGTTTAATTATCCTTTAACTATGATTAATTGAAATTATAATGTCCCAATCATTTTTTAAATTGATAAACAAATGAAAGTACCTAAACGGTAATAGGATTGTTGAACCTCAACGTAAAAATTCAATTTTTCGTAACATTAATAGTATAAAATAAACGTATCGCAAACATTATGTAACGCACGCTTTCTCGAAAGAAAAACAAAAGAAAATCTTAAAATACTTTCCATCAACTCGCTATGGTCTTAGACTAATTATGTTAGAAAATAAAACATCCAAAATTAGGGAAAATCGCAAACATTTTGACTAAGTTTAAATTAAACCTACAGCAATTGCATTGACGAGAGAGATTTTTATTCTTATAATTTTAAAATTATTATTCAAACTACCAAGCACTATTATCTTATAATTTATTGTTTAGGTTGATTCTTTTAACTTTGAATATTTTCTTCCTAATCGATACAACATGAAGAGTACATCTATTGTTAATTATATAAATTGCATCTCCTAGAGAAGGTTATAAAATATCTTACGTGATTCCGCGGAAATAAGAAAACATTACGCATTATTGTTCGTAGTAAGAAAATTAGGAAAACCGGTGTCGATTTTCCAACTTAGAACAAGCGGCTACGCGCAGGAATTTTTATGACTCTCCCTTTCTCTCTATCTTGTTTGGCTTTCTCAAGTGTACACAGATGTTTTTTTTTTCGGCGTGGGAGAAAAACCGAGCGAGGGTGACTGCTTTTCCGAGAGAGTCAAGTCGTAAAACGTTTTTTTCTCATATAGTTTTCACTATGTTCCTTCGTCCTCGTCAGAAACATTCTGCTCGAAAACGCGACTCTGGGTTTCCTCAACGATAATGCGCGGCGACATTCTGGGTGACATTAGTGCTCAACTTATTTTTTTCATAAGAGAACAGAAGGTTCTCAGTTTAAACTACAATATATATTTATTTTTTTCCTTACTTTAAATTATATAAAAAAAAATTAAATTGAAGCATCCGCCGTCACAATATATATAATAGACTAACCTATTGTCGAAGTAGGTGAGATATTAAAATATATTATTTTGAATTAACTTTTCAGGGAAGAAAACAGAAATTACTTGTTTTCACGAGATATTTGTATTTTAAAATATCCTTAATTGAACTTGGAAATTGTGGGAAGTTTTCTTATATATATATTTTGCATAAACGTACAAAATAAATCAAGAAATATTAATATGGGTAGAATATGTTGAAGATAATTAACTTATGCACGAGCTTAATGAAAGGAATTGAGTTTTGGTCTATATAATTTTTATAGCCAGTATATTTTAACTAAGTTAAAAGAAACTTATTGACATTAATATATATATATATATATATATATATATATATATATATATATATATATATATATATATATATATATATATATATATATATATATATATATACTCATATTCTAAAATGTAAAAGCTATTTTATGGATATATAATTATTTTATATTCTAAACTAAATTAATTATATTACAAGGGTGTTACTAAAGAACTGATTCGGGTTTATAAAAAATTGTTTAATGTGGCTAAACGTGGATTGCATAAAATTTTGGGAACGAGAGAGACGGGAACAGACGCCGTCATTCTTATCTACAGGGTTTCCCCGGTTTGTTTGTCTTCGGGTGGCTGAAAATCCAATGCGTGCTCGCAGCCGGGAAAATTATCGCTTGCAGATGTTTGGGTCCTTAGATTAGGCCTTGGGAAAGCGAAGAAAAAAACTTTACGGCATGCGGCGAAGAGGGAAACATTGTATCCTTACTCCGAGATGTTCGAGTTTGGGATTTTCGTTTTCAAGCCTAAAAATAATTTTTTTTTGTTTTTTTTTTTTTTATATACAGAAAAATGGCCGGATGTAACACCCCCTCCTAAAACGATTGCTACTACTAACAAACGTAGCAAACGATAGAATAAGTAACTTAAACATAAAAGAAAGATGTAATTTGTAACTAGAACGATTTAAAGAATGAAAATCTAAAACAAAACTGATAATGTGTAATTAGTTTATATAAAAAATTTCATAGGAGTTACTTCAGAATAATGATTCACAAGGAAATATTATGTACCCAGTGCAAAGAAAGGTTTCTGAGTAATGACTTCTTGATCATTACTATGTAGTTTTGGATAATGGATGTTGGTATCGGTAGGAGCTGACGGCTCAGGTGGTATAACTTGGGTTGGGGGATCGGCTGAGTTTACTTTTATTTCCTGTAACTCCGTTGGAGGTTCGGCAGGAGGTTGATTGTTTAGATGGATGAGCAAATGGGTTATGGACCCAAATAATGCTCTAAGTAGACGGACTGACCAACCGTAAACAGTGTGGAGAGTATACCCGTGAACGAAAATATTGATGATGGCTTTCACAAGCTGAAAGATCATGATCAACGCCAGGAATCCAGCGCTGGCATTGCCGAACATTAGGAAACGTGACCAGAATCTTTGCCATGTTGTTTCGATGATGTGTTCTATAGCATTTTCATTTAACAGCTTATCAAGGGTAGATTCGTTATTGTCTAGAGGATGACCTCTCATTTCCCTGACAACGTCATTTAGAAGGCCCGGTCTTTCCATGGGGAACATGATTCTTTCCCGTAATTGGTCAAGATCGTGTTGGTTGTAAATCCCACTTATGGCAAGTTCAGAGGGACTGATGTAAGTCCATGTGGGTTTTGCCATAGGGTGTATTACTGTTGGTGGTATAGCCTCCGTTGGAGAGGGTAAGATTTTGTACCAAGAGTTTCCAATAAAGTAGTAAGATGGTAGTAGTGAATTACAGGGCATACGGGTGCCTTTTTGTTTCAATACATGTGTTCGGGGAGTAAGAAAGAAGGTTTGATTATTTCGTGTTACTTCTAATTCGGCATAGCAGTAATTTCCATGCTGCACTTTTACTTCGACTGGGACGCACTTTACTATGTGAACTACTTCTCCTGCGGAAACTCCCATATAACCCGGTCCTTTCATTAAGTCAAAAGCAAAATCATCAGGTGATTGTTTAGCTATTGATAGTGAATTCTTAATTGTTTGGCGTTCCAAATTACATCTTTGTACAAGTACGTCTCTATACAAACTTTTCATTTGCTCGCGGATGTGTTTTTCTACGTAGATAAACTTAGAATTTACGTAAGAGAAAATATCCAAATTAATAACGCTTATAGTATCGGCTGTAGCGAAGCTATTCCCTTTCGTAGTCTCGAAAATAATTAATTTAGGGTGCTCGGTTGTAATTATTTGATACCCACAAACCGATTCGTAATTTCGGGCGGTTAACGCAAAAGTAACCCCTTGAGTGGCCAGAGACAATACCACCTGCCTATTGCCACCTAGGTCAGGGTTGGACATTTTATTGGCATAACCCTCATAAAGGATACCGTATGTGTTGAATTTACATGAATCAGTGGGGATAGTTTGCCAGAAGGTATGTCCACCCTCTATGTCTAGGCAATTGCCTATGGACAATGGACAAACTGTTCCTGAGCGTAAATTTATGTGATTATTATCTAGTCTAACTTGCGAATCATAGTCCATTAGTGTGATTTTTATAGTACCCTGTACAACTACGTTCTCCCAGGTACCATAGGGGTCGGAGTACCCTGCTCCGCTACATTTACCTTCCGTGGTTAACGAACCTGCTAAAATGATACTATGGGTAATGGTAGAGTTTGGTTTTATGCCTACTATTACTTTAGTGTTAGGTAAATTATAAGTTCCATAGTGATGTAATATTTCGCACGCATCTTTAGAAATGTCCTGAATATATTCGTTTTCTCTGTTCAGTACAATGGAATTATGTGAAAAGCTACCGCAATGATAGATGGTGCGATGTATTTCCAATTTGCATTGGATTACATGAGTCGAAGCGTATTCGTTGATCTGCAGTAACTGGACGAACTGTTGGGTGATGTTGGGTTGGTGATCAGGGACTTCGCATTCGCCTACATCTTTAAGTGACAGTGTGGTAACATTGAGTTGCCGAGCCCCGCAATCATACCCAATTAGGGCAGAGGTTCTACTCAGCAAAGTTAAAACAAATAAAACCACAAAGCTCATTTTTACTTTGTTGAGTCTATGAGATTTTTATTGAGTTAACAAAAAGGAAAATTATTGTTTCTGTTATATATTTGATCTATAACAGAAAAAAAAATTAATCTTTGAACTTTACTCCATGTATCCTGTAATGTAAATATTGATACTATAAGGCATAAATTGAATTTAATTATTAATCTAATTACTATTAATGAGTTACTTCTAATGATTGTAAATGGTACTGAATCTAACTATAAGTAAAATAACTATTAAGCAAATGAAAACTCTGATGATATCCATAATATTATTACAAAAAAACTAATTAAGTAATTTAAACGACTTATCAGAGTTGATTATTTATCAAGTATTTTTAACCCCCTTAACAAACTTATTGTGCCATCAATCCTTAGATTTTTTATTTTTACGTTTTGATTTTAATTCTTGGTTAATGTGCGAAATCCGCAAACGATTGGCATGCACTATTTTATTGGTTTTATTTATCGAAATTCTAATATTTACTTTATCTATTATTTCCAATATTTTATGTGGTCCAGTATAATGATCACCAAATTTATTAGGTTTGGAACCTTTTAGTAAAAAGACATAATCGCCTATTTTAAAATTTCTTGGGTTTATGCATTTATCATAATACTTTTTAGATTTATTTTTGGAGTCAACTAAATTATCATAAACTAGGGTTCTGATTCCAGTGAGTCTAGTGACTAGATCAACTAAATATCCATTGTAGGTAGGAAGCAAATCTAATTCCCTTAGTGGATCGCTAGATGGTAATCTAGCTAATTTGCCAAATACAACCTCATAGGGCGTGTGTTTCGTACTTTCTTGTACACAGGTATTATAATTGAGCATAGCTAAATCGAGCCATTCGTCCCAATCCGAATCCGCATTGGTATATTGTTTAAGAAACTCTCCTAATGCGTGATGGGATCTTTCCAGTGAACCGTTCGACTGGGGATGGAAAGCGGTGGTTTTTAATTTTTTTATTTTTAGTCGTTTAGACACCCTTTCCATAAGTTTACTCAGAAAATTTTGTCCTTGATAAGTTAGCACTATCCTGGGTGCTCCAAAAATGCAAATAAATCTCTTTATAAATGCATCGGCTATTGTCGTAGCCAAGGTGTTTTTTAAAGGGACTGCAAGACAGAATTTCGACAATTGATCTTGCATCGTTAGAATATACTCGAATTCAGTTTTTGTTTTTTGTAATGGACCTACGATGTCCATTGCAATTTTATCAAATACCGTTCCGGGTGTATCTGTTATTATCATGGGTTGTTTAGTTTTCAAACGTGTTAATTTTTTTAATTGGCAATTAAGACATTGCTGTATCCGACGTTGAATATCCTCTTTTAAATTTTTCCAATAATACTGGGTTTTAACGCGATTATAAGTCTTTGAGACACCACGATGGCCACCGATTGGCGAATCGTGCATCTCATAAAAGACTTTATCCCTTAAGTCAGGTTCTACGTACCGCAGTGAATTTTTACAAATTACTATTTTAATGGGTACTTCATAAAATATTTGTTTTATTAACCCTAACACCTCGGACCAATCTAGGTCTTCTATGTGTTTACTATAAGATAGGCTAAAAGTTTTTATTTTTAGATTTAGTATTAACTCTTTCAAATCAGTAAAGACCTTAAATAAATTTTCTTTAATTTTAGTGATGGAAACCTTTTCCTTTTCCCGTATACATAGGGAAAAGTAATAATTACCATTACTTCTTTTGGTATGGTTTATATTGAGATAATCTAAAATTTGTTTGGATTCTATTTTATTGTTTTCTATTAATTTTAACGCACCATCATCACAGGGGTTACCCTCATTATCTACAAAATATACGATACTATCCTTCCTGTAATGAATTAAATCTTTTACCTCGATTATTTGACCGTGTTGATTTAAATTTTCGGATTTTAAATCGGGCTCCGGGCGTTCGGATTCAAACCTTGAAGAGGATGAATGAGAAGCCTCGGATAAATTGTTAGTTTTCAATATTACTGGGGGCTCAAAGGTATTATTATTTATTGAGGAATGTTTAGTCTTTTCAGATTGTGGAGGTAACAGTGCTTCTCCTTGAAAATCATCATCTAGACTATTAGATTCCACGTAATTAGGTTTAGGTTTGTTTTTAGTGCGCGCGGACATACGTTTCTCGGTAAGGTCCGGTTTCCCTAAATCAATCTCATTATGCTTAATTTTAGAATTTATTAATGAGGATGTGTCCGAATTATTTTCTACTGATAGATTTTTAATAGCTTTAACTATTTTGGTAGTTTCTTGAGAAATAGCTTCATCAAGTCTCTCCTTCGAGTCCTTTGATACTTTACTTATTATTTTTTTTATTATGTATATTTTTAAGATTTGATTTAGGATCAATCCTGGTATTGTTTTTCTCAACATTAGCCTTGTTAGTATCATTATTCGTTATGTTATTTCTTTCGTTAAGTAACCTAGCTTGTTTTCTGGTAATTACATTAAACAGGGGGTTTCGAGATAATGCATCAGCATTAGCATTCAATCTTCCGGGTTTGTATATAACCTCATAATCAAATTCGGAGAGTTTAAATCTCCATTTTTGAACCCGTGTGTTGCAATCCGCAGTTTTACCCAAACTAATGGTTTGTGATCAGTTACGAATGTGATTTTTCGGTTGTAAATATAAGATCGAAAGATTTTAGCGCAATGAATCATAGCTGCAGCCTCTTTTTCGTATACCTCGTAATTCAATTCTGATCCTCTGAGTACACGGGAGGCATAACTTATAGGAAGATCTTTACCAATCTCTCCTTGAGAAAGTATCCCACCTATGGCATACCCTGAGGCGTCCGTAGTAATAATAAAAGGTTTAGAAAAATCGGGATACTGTAAAATAGGAGGATTGCATAAGGCTTCTTTTAGTGATTCAAAGGCTTCATTTGTATTTTCAGTCCAGACAAAATCGGTATCCTTTTCCAACAATTTTGTTAGAGGTTTCGCCATCGTTGCAAAATTTTTAATAAACCTTCTATAATATCCTGCTAAACCAAGGAATTGCCTAATATTTTTGACTGTTTTAGGCTGAGGAAAGCATCTAACTGCCTCAAGCTTCTTTGGATCGGGGCTAACCCCGTTTTCACTTAAAACATGACCCAAATAGCAAATTTCACTTTTTAAAAATTCACATTTATTAATGTTTAATTGTAAATTTGCTTGGTCTAATCTTTCCATAACCAAGCTTAGTTTTTCCTCATGTTCTTCTAAGGTATCGGCAAAAATAATTATGTCATTTATGAAGGTAAATAAAATTTTTCCTTGTAATCCTCTAAACGTTTCATCAATGTATCTTTGAAAAGTAGGGGGGGGGGGCATTTTTTAATCCAAACGTCATACGAACATATTCATAATGGCCATATGGCGTACTGAAAGCGGTTTTGTGTGAATCACGGGGATCCATTAGTATCTGATGGAAACCTGATGCTAAATCCAGGACCGTGCAATACTTATGTCCTCCCACCTGATCAATGATTTGGGTTATGTCAGGTAATGGATATGCGTCAGTTATCGTTTTTTCATTTAGCATACGAAAATCTGAAAATAAACGCCATTTCTGCTTCAAGGAGGCATCCAACTTCTTTGGAACCAGCCAAAGAGGGGAATTATAAGGTGAAGTCGAAGGTTTTATAATTCTTTCCAGCAGAAGTGCCTCAACTTGTTTGTTAACTTCTTCCGTAAGGGATATTGGGAATTTATATTGTTTGACATTGATAGGAATGTCATCGGTGGTTATAATTCTATGCATTACAGTGCTGGCAGCACCTAAATGTTGTCCTTCCAAAAGAAACCTATGTTTAAATTTTGAAATTAAATTTATAACATGATTTCTATCTATTTTATTTAGGTGATCCAACCTTAAAAATTCTAGAATGGAATCATTATTACATTCCGTATTTTTAGCATGAATAGATAAATTCGAATCTTGCTGATAATTTTCAAGAGTATTGAGGGCATCCTCAACTTCTTGATCAGATATAACTGGTATACCTATTTCAGCAAATGTCTCGGTATAAGCAATTTTAAATAATCTACAAGCTGGACAAACATTCTCATCCATAATTTCTTTCTCATTATCTGAATCTAAGATGGTAATTTTATAATTTGAATAATATTCCTCTAGATCAGATAATTCGTTAAAATTTTGTTCGGAGTATTCTATATTTTCAATGTCAGTCTCATTTCCAAAATTAACATCTAAGCTAGCATTGGAAATTAAACTTGAGTGGGAAGAGGTTAGATGATTCTTACATAATTCAATGTTATTTGTAATTTTAAATAGTAATGGGGTGTTGTGATCCCCTACTTTAAGGCATTTGTTCTCATAGTCAATCAAGGCTTGAGCCCGTGTTCAATATGTGGAACCGAACACTCCATCGCCAGGAATAGGAAAATCGTCTGGTACTACATGAAATGATGAAGGAATTCCGTAAATCTTAATTTCAATGGCACCAAGAGATTGGGTTGTTTCGTCACATATTCCTTTTAATAAAACCGAGCTGCATGGATTTATTTTCTGATCCCTAGGTAATAACTTTTGCTTAATAAGATTGGCTTCGGAACCGCTATCTATCATAAAATAACCTCTAATAAAGAGAGGCGGATTAAAGATTTCTATAAACGGTAAACAGTTTAAAGCCTTTTCAGTTACCATATTTGTAACTGCATTAATCTCTACCTCATACCGGGGGTTATTATTTTGGCAAAAATCCATTCGTTGATCACCTAAAGTAAATAATTTATTTTTAAAGTCCAACTTAGCATTATGGGTTAGAAACAATTGAGATCCTAAAATTCCGGCAAATGGAATTTGAAAATTATTAGGTACTACTATAAACTCTATATTCCTACCTAACATTCTCTTATGGACCATTCCTAAAGATAGCACTGGATTTTCTGAAATACCCATGATTAAAGTTGGTTTTGTGGTGTCTATGGTTTTAGTATCGCTGACAAAACCTACTCGTAGGACATTTACTTCTGATCCGGAGTCCAGCATGAAACCAAATAGTACATTGTTTCGACAATCCTTAAAAGAGACATGAGGGATTAATTTGGATGCAAATTGGAGTTTAATACTGTTAACTCGTCCACTGTAAATTCTTGCACTTGGGCCGTGTGGGTTGAGCGCTGCGGGATTCGCTGAGTCCTTTGAGGTGCGCTCGGGCCTAAAGGGCTCTGTTCGTTTCCCGACCTGCTGGTGTTATTATTATTACTTCTTTTTCGGCATTGGTCAATTGTGTGCCCTTTAATCTTGCAATATGTTACGTCGGGTCTACCAAAGAAGACCCAACGAGTTAGTTTTATAAAAACTATTCTGCTCAGTTTAGAGCCTAGGCTAACGAAAACCTACTAGCTCGGGATTGAGCTAGATACTAACACTAGAAGGATGGGATGGGTTATGGGCAGCAAAAGGGCGCGACGCGGTTGAAATAATTAAAGATGTCAAAAATTTTAATAACCAGTGGTGTTGCTGGTTACTCTTCTTGGTTTCCTTTTTTTTCCACTCCGAAATTTGTTTTAAACAGTTGATTTATTTTGATTAGGGAATGTACCCACAAGGAAGGCCAAGTTACTGGCGACTTGCGGAATAGATTCCCTAATATAGTTTTTAGTCTCAGGATATCTAGTTGGTCAGTTTTAAAAAGATGGATAGATTGTAGAAAAAAACACTTCGTTTTAAGGGAAAGTAAACGGAATCACGATTTAGAGGTACACAAAATGGGGTTAATATTTTGGAAGGAAAGTCTCTAGGCTAACTAAAAGAAAAGTTATGACTGCAAATGAAATATTTCACTTACTATTTTTCCTTAGTCCTTAGCAGCTTTCGATGGTCCGTTGTCCCTGCTTCGTGTTTTAATAACAAGTGTCGTTTGCTTAGTTGGTTTTAAAATAAATGAATAGACAAGAGAACTTTTTAGATTTATGCAATTAATTTATTGTAATGTAAAGTATTTATTACCATTGCACGGTAATAAAGTTATACAGCAAATTTCAGACAAAACAAAACACTGAGATACGAAATGACTTGGAGAAAAAATGAACCTCTCCGGTTGAGGGTTGTGTTGTGAGTGAGCGCGTGCAAATGAGCGCGTGAATAAAGACCTCGTTTGAGGATGTTTGACCTCGTTGGAGGGTGATTGAGCGCGTGAAAATGAGCGCGTGAAAAATAAAGACCTCGTTGGAGGGTGATAGAGCGCGTGAAAATGAGCGCGTGAAAAATAAAGACCTCGTTGGAGGGTGAATGAGCGCGTGATGAGTGAGCGCGTGATGAAAGCTTGTTGCAGGGTGACTGCTGGTGAGTGACTGAAGCTGAGTAGACGCGCAGCGTTACGAGCTGGGCTAAGGAGGGGACGCCGACGCTTCTTCCCTTAAACGTGGAAGGATGTTATAGGTCGCTCGGGTTTTGAGACCGCCCTAGATAATAAAAGGGGAATACCTAAATCTACCTCATTGGTTACGGTTGGTTTTCCGAAAGTTCTACTGCTCCTCTTTCTAAGATTCTGCGTGAGGATTGGTTAATTAGCTTTAGATATTCAGCACGCATTTAAAAATAGTAAATATTAATAACTAATACAAATTTTTGCATAAATCTTAATTAATAAACAACTAAATTATTTTAAAACCTATATTTTTCTAAAATATTAATTTTTAATCGGTGAAAGTGTTAAAAAAGGCGGGGCTAATACAAATAATTAAATAACTTAATAAATAATAATTGTACATCTTAGATTTTGATTTGAAATAAAAAGAATATCAGAATGAAAATGGATTCTAAAATATAAAAACATGAAAAATTATAATTTAAAGGGTTAAAAAGCTTTAATTAACTAATAGGCTCCATAATTTAGTTGTTTTTACAGTTGTGATACGGTAAATATAATAATTAAAGTTAGTACGGTACGTGTAATACAATTGTGAATAAGGTTTTTGTTTATAAGTATATTTTCGTATCTTAAACTTACTGTGAAGTGTCCTCATTATTTAAGTATATTAAACATAATTTCTTAACAATAAAACATAGTTTATGCTTAGGTGGCATTATATTTATAAATTATTTAATGATCAAACATTAATTATTGATAAGGATTTAACTTTAAGCATAAATAATGGACATAAAAAGAGGAAAGATTCAACATATTTTATACTTGCCTATAAAGCGATTGTAAATATCCCTAAGAATATTTAATTTACAAGCTTTTAAATTATGCATAAACGATGTTTCATTTATCATCATAATTATTATAACAATAAATTAAATATAATGTAATTAATAGTACCGCATACATAAGAAATTCAGTTAAACATCAGCAAAAGGTTTCTTATAAAGTTAAAAGCAGAAAAACCTAAATTAAACAAAGATTTGCGTGAAAAACGATAACTACAATTCCTAAAAATATTAGATTTACATAGCGTCTTAATTTAGTTGTTAAAATAAAAGAAATAACATTATTAAATGAACTTTCTTAGTATTTTTACAATGAAAAATTTCCAAATTTTTGCGAGATGGGTAGTATAAAGATGGACATTCGCCCTTAAGTGAAGTTTTCCCTGGTGAAAGTTTAGATGGCTACCCACACTTCCCTGAAAAGGACGCCACGCTTCTTAGAATTATACCTGGGGTACGCTTCCCTAAAAAGGACGCCACGCTCTCAATATGTAAATTTTTGTCTTAGGTTTTCTATGTATATATTTCTTTATTTTTTTTTTATTTTTTTTTTCTTTATATTTGAAACCATAGCTAAAAAAAAAGGCAAGATGTATGACATGCTTTAGAATAAATTATCTAAATCAACATAAATCTACTAGGTGACTAACATAATATACATATATATATATATATATATATATTAAATGGAGTACTAAAATTGTACAGAAGAACGTACAATAATATATATAATAGACTAACCTATTGTGGAAGTAGGTGAGATATTAAAATATATTATTTTTAATTAACTTGTAAAATGTTTTCGATGAATTTAAAATTTTCTAGCGATTCCATTGTTACGTCGGGTCTACCAAAGAAGACCCGATGTTTAGTTTAAAAGAAACTAATAATTGCTCTGTTTAGAGCCTAGGCTAAAGAAAACCTACTAGCTCGGGATAGAGCTAGATACTAATAGGATAGGATAAGGTTTGGGCAGCAAAAGGGCGCGATATAATTTAAACGCTTGAAACAAAACGTTGATGCAAATGTATGTTTGTATTTTGCCAACTTACCTAGATCTACCGAGAAACAGAGGACGAACCCCTGTACAGTCGGTTACTAGGCCAGATTTGGCTTGTGTATTACGCGAATTTAGAGGATTTTTTAAATAGAATAATAAAAAAACACTTTTATTTTAAGGGGGACGCGGTCAAAAGAACACGGATTAAATTACAGGAAATGGGGACAATGTATGGGGAAAAATCACACTAGCTGTAGAAAAAGATAGACAGCAACTTAAAGTTTACTTACTTTTCCTGTTGTTGGCAGCTTGGGATGTTCCTTGATGTCGATGATGGTAGATAGTGTAGAAAATAAATGAGTCAAACACAAAATAGAAGGAAAGAAAATATTAAATTTATTCTGGCACACACAGGTTACCTTTGCTCGGTAACTTTACAAAAATTTTAATTTTCCGGAAAACTTTAGAGTGGCGCGGGACTCTGAATAATTTTGATGCTTAGAGGTGAAAAGTTAGAAAGAACTCTGAGAAAAGAAAAAAAAACCTCTTCGGTTGAGGGTTGGAGCTAGAATGTGTGAGACCTTGTCGGCTTGAGGGTTGGAGCTAGAATGAGTGAGACCTTGTCGGCTTGAGGGTTGGAGCTAGAATGAGTGAGACCTTGTCGGCTTGAGGGTTGGAGCTAGAATGAGTGAGACCTTGTCGGCTTGAGGGTTGGAGCTAGAATGAGTGTGACCTTGTCGGCTTGAGGGTTGGAGCTAGAATGAGTGAGACCTTGTCGGCTTGAGGGTTGGAGCTAGAATGAGTGAGACCTTGTCGGCTTGAGGGTTGGAGCTAGAATGAGTGAGACCTTGTCAGCTTGAGGGTTGGAGCTAGAATGAGTGAGACCTTGTCGGCTTGAGGGTTGGAGCTAGAATGAGTGAGACCTTGTCGGCTTGAGGGTTGGAGCTAGAATGAGTGAGACCTTGTCGGCTTGAGGGTTGGAGCTAGAATGAGTGAGACCTTGTCGGCTTGAGGGTTGGAGCTAGAATGAGTGTGAGTGGACGCACAAGTGACGAGCTACGCTAGCGTAGGGACGCCAACGCTTTACCATCTTAGACGTAGAGGGATGGTATTGGTCGCTCGCGTTGGGACCTCCCTTGGCGTTGTAAAGGGGGAATACCTTAATCTACCTAAACGGTTACAATTGGTTCCGGGTTTCCTGACCATTCCTATTTCCGGAAAATTTGAGTAGGGAGTACTCGATATTCATTGCGCATTTAAAAATAAGAGATACAATAATTGAAGTAACATTACACATAATTTATACACAATGGAGTGATTCTGCAATTTAAATTTATTCAAAATGTTAATTTTTACTTGGTGAAAGCATTAGAGAAGACGTGGTTAATATAAGTTATTAAATATTTTAATAAGTAATAACTTTGTTTATAAACATTTATTTTGAACCAATGAATAACTGGATAAAGAAACAAATTCAAATATGGTAACATAAAAATTATTGGTTAAAAACTGAAAAAGATTTGGTTAATTAATATTTTGGAAAAAATTTAATTGCTTTACATAATAAAATTAACATCGTAACTTAAATGTAATATCCAAAAAAAATGAAACATAGCTTATGCTTAAGTTGAAATTATATTTTTGAAGTATTTTAATATTAAACATTAATTATGAAATAAACATAAGTAATGGATAATAATAGGGATGATTCGGCATTGAACATTTGCATATTTAGATAATGCATAAACAATATTTCATTTTTTTATTGTAATTATTATACCAATAATTTAATTACAATGTTATTGTGATTGTAAGTATACAAAGGAAAATTCAGTTGTTAACAAGGATTTTTATAAAGTGAACAAGTAAAAAGGTGATAACTAATAGAATAATAGGTTGAACCACGGTTCTTACTTAGTCATAAAAAAAATGAATGGAGTTAATCAAGTGAATTTTCCTTGTGTTATCACCATTGAAAATTTTCAATTTTTTTCAATATGGGTGATACTACGATGGACATTGGCCCTTAAGCAAGTTTTTCTATGGTGAAAGCTACAAACAGCTACCCACGCTTCCCCGAAAAAGATGCTATGTTTCTCGGAATTCATACCTGGATCGCGCATACAATTGATCCAGTGAATTCCGTTACTTATTCAAGCTAACCTAATGGAATTCTTTAATTGAATCCTTACCAATACGCAAAATAAATCTAGGCGTAATATTTAATGAGGGGAAATGATATTATTTGCCACATTGAAGAGAAAGAAAAAAAAAAAGAAATATCCCGCATAGACATGGATAGTGGGGATTCCAGGAAACAAGAGAGAGAAGGAAACAGACGCTGCCGTAATCGCTGGGTTTCCCCAGTTAAGAAGTTTCGGGTGGTGAGAAAAAATTTTGAGGCGAGGGAGAGAAAGCGAGAGAGAAATGGGCACGTACGCCAACGTTTCTAACTGCTGGGTTTCCCCGGTTTATTGGTTTTTCGTGACGGCTGAATATTCTCGATGCGGCTCGCAGGCCGGGAACTTATCGCTTGCTGATGTTTGGATCTTCAGATTGGACCCTGGGAAAGCGAGAAAAGATTTTATGGCCCGGAGGAAGAAAATGCGCGTTCAGGCCAAGGAGCAGCAAGACTATCTTGAAGGATAGTATGCAACTTTACGACCCTTGGTGAAGACGAAAGCGTGGTAACCTTTCCTATCGAGTCTGACCTTTCCCGCAGGTCAAAAACTCGAAGCCTGTATCTATGGGTCTGAAATTATTTTTTGTTTTTTTTAATCAAATAGCAGGATGTAACACCCCCCTCCTAAAACGGTTGCTACTACTAACAAACGTAGCAAACGTTACCTAAGTAACTTTAGTATATACACAAATGCAATTTTTAACTTAGAACGATAGAAGGAATATAATGTCATAAAGTACACGACTATTTTTAATTCATTTTTAGGGAAGTTGTCCATGTAGCGAAAGTTTAGGTGCTTAATGAAAAGAAAGGCTTCGGAATTGTAGCATTTTGTTCAATGTTAGGCAGATTTGGGTAGTGTGCGTTTGCGATGTTGGGAGCGGATGGTTCAGGAAGTTTATCATTTGTTGAAGAAAGGGGTTGTGATATATTAACCTCTTGTAGTTCAGTTGGAGGTTCAGCAGGAGGCTTATTGTTCAGATGGATGATTAGATGAGTAATGGACCCAAAGAGGGCTCCAAGCAATCTTATAGACCATCCATAAACGGAATGGATAGTATATCCATGAACGATTATATTAATAATAGCTTTAATGAACTGGAATATCACTATTAAAGCGAGGAAAGCAGCACTGGCATTGCCGAAAATGAGGAAGCGTGACCAAAATCTTTGCCAAGTAGTTATAACGATTTGCTCAATGGCCTTTTCGTTTAGTAGCTTACTAATGGCATATTCTTCATTGTCAAGAGGGTGACCTCTCATTTCGCGAGCGATATCATTTAAGAGTCCAGGCCTTTCCATTGGGAACATGATTCTATCCCTGAGCTGATCCAGATCATGCTGGTTATAAATACCACTAGTGGCGAGCTCGGCGGGGTTGATATAATTCCAAGTGGGCTTTGTCATAGGACGAATGATGGCTGGTGGTATAGCCTCAATTGGGGAAGGCAGTATTTTATACCAGGCACTTCCAATAAAATAGTACGAGGGTAGTAGGGAATTACAAGGAATTCGTGTGCCCTTTTGTTTTAAGACGTGGGTTCTAGGGGTGAGGAAAAAGGTATAATTTTTGCGGGTTACTTCCAATTCTGCATAGCAATATTCTCCATGCTGTACCTTTACTTCAACCGGCACACATTTTACTATATGGACAACTTCACCGGCTGAAACTCCCATATAACCCGGTCCTTTCATAAGATCAAAGGCGAAATCATCGGGCGACTGTTTTGCGATAGAAAGTGAATTTTGTATCGTTTGACGCTCTAAATTGCATCTTTGTATCAGAACATCCCTGTACAGACTTTTCATCTGTTCACGAATGTGCTTTTCCACATAAACAAACTTAGAGTTTACATATGAAAATATATCTAGGTTAGTGACGCTTAAGGTGTCGGAAGTCGCAAAACTATTTCCTTTTGTGGTTTCAAATATTACTAGTTTAGGATGTTCGGTTGTGATTACCTGGTAACCGCAAACAGACTCATAGTGTCTGGCCGTCAATGCAAATGTTACGCCCTGAGTAGCTAACGAATATACAATTTGGTTACTACCTCCTAAGTCAGAATCCGACATTTTATTAGCATATCCCTCATATAGGATTCCATATTGGTTGAATCTACAAATATCGGTAGGTATCGTTTGCCAGTATGTATATCCTCCCTCAATATCTAAGCAGTTACCCGATGTTAAAGAACAGACTGTTCCAGAGCGTAGATTTACATGGTTACTACTTAACTTAACTTGAGATTCGTAATCAGTTAGAGTAAACTTGACTGTTCCTTGTACAACTACATTTTCCCAAGTACCGTAAGGGTCGGAATAACCGGCTCCCGAACAGCTACCTTCGGTAGTAAGGGAACCTGCTAAGATAACGCTATGGGTAACAGTAGAATTTGATCTTATACCGGTTATAATTTTGGAATTGGGTAAGTTATAAGTACCGTATCTATGTAATATCTCGCACGTATTTTTAGATATATCCTGAATATATTCGTTTTCCCCATTCAATACAATTGAATTATGGGAAAAACTACCGCAATGATATATGGTACGATGAATTTCAATCTTGCATTGTATAACGTGTGTAGCGGCATATTCATTTATTTGTAGCAGCTGAACAAATTGTTGGGTGATGTTAGGTTTGTAGTCGGGTAGTTCACATTCGCCTACATCCTTGAGAGATAATGTAGTGACGTTTAGTTGTCGAGCTCCGCAATCGTAGCCGATTAATGCAGAAACTCTAGTCAGCAAGATTAAAACAATTAAAACTACAAAGCTCATTTTTACTCTGTTGAGTCCTTGAGTTAATAATTGAATTAAAAAAAATTCTTTATAAACTTGGTTAAGGTTTTTTTTTCTGTAACAGAAAGAAATATTAGTGATCGAAATTTAGTTTTTTTTTTTTTTTTTCATGGACCCTATACAAATTAGAGCTAAATCTTAACCTTAATAACCAATCTATAGATCTATAGTAGAAAATAATCAATTTGAACAATAATAAAAACTTTAATCATCTGTTAGTTATATTATTTTGATCTAAAAATGAATCAAATCCTGAGTATAGAATAGTGAATGTTTTTAACTTAATTGATCATAGAATTAGATATAGATATAGATTTTATTTTTTCCTGCGCTTTTAAGAAATATAATATTTTTGAAATTTTAATATTTTTATGGTATTCTACTGACTCATACCACATCGCATCTATAGGTCGATTACAATCTGTCTCGCAACAAATTATCGTCCTACACGTACCGCAAAACTCGTATTTTGACAAATACAGAACATGACAAGAAACCTTAATATCATTTATTCGTGCGTATATGATTACTTTTCCCCATAAATTGAGAAATTCTTCATGACTTTTTTTCTTCAATTCTACCAGCATGTGAATTATTTTGTGCCACGATAAACCTTGTAATGAGTTTTTATACGACGGGAAAAACTCGCAAGTTGGCACATTACAATTCACACATTCGTTTCCCGTCGTGCCTAGTTTCCAGGCGTCCTCATCTCTAACTACTGTAAACGAAAAAGTATATACTAAATAAAAAGAAGAATATTTTTGTTTTATTTTTTATTTATTTTTGTAGTAATAATTTTATGAATAAATATTATTCGTTATAATTTAATACGCTATACTTGACATTATACACACGGTATATTTACATTGTATTTACATTATATTTACATTATTCTTTATAAAAATATAATTATTTTTAATTTTTACGTTTTTTTTTTAAACCCATAAGGATAAGAGATATTTTCACTTATAAAATTTCTTTTCATACTAGTCGCTTTATATGATTTAGTTTCCTCACGAGTGACTACCGAGTGTAGGGCCGTACGTCGTATTGTTTTACAAGTATGTGTTATGACTTTATCTTTATTTAAAACTAACGATTTGATGCTATTATAATTTACCTTACTATCGGTTGAGGAGTTTAAAGTTAATCCTTTAACTTTACATATCTCATGTGTTTGACCGTTCGGTGTCTTAACAATATACGCATAAAATTTTGGTCCTACACTCGTAAAATGTGATATATAACTACCTGACCCGTAGCATTCTAACTCACCTGTCATATCACCTAAAAATCTACCTGTTGGAATTTTGTACTCACCAGGGATGTTCTTACTTAAATAAATACATGAATCGGTATCATAATACAAAATCCTATCACCCAATTTTTCTAAATAACTGTATAATTTTAAGCGTGCTTGAGCAGTTGTATATGCTGCTATTGCCACGTTTGTGATAGAGGAGGGTGTAAAATCATCCCCTGAAAAACACCAATTCACGTAAAATACATCATCATTTACGGGTAAAATGCTTTTAACCTGGATTGCTGAATTTAAAATTAATGTCTGTAACCGATTTCCGTCACGAATGACCTCAGTCGTCCCCATATTATCGCGTTGACCAAACTTACCCCAAAATGAATTTAAACATAATTTTGAAAGTGAGCGTAAACCAGGGTTTTTTTCAATTTTAGTTTCTTCCAAGTAAACGTTTTCTTTCTCAGTATATTCTCTGATATACTGTCTACGCGATTGCTCGTCAATGAAGTCACTAGGCCATCCACTAGCTTGCTGTTTAATTTTTAAAAAAGTATTAATATACTCTACAAATAACCCGTTCATTTGGTTAGAGCTATCTTCTGAGGGATCGTATCGGCATGTATTATATTGCCAAATTTCAAACATATTCGTTATAATGTACCCTAGTTCTACCGCTTTTTTTAACTCATCAGATACCCATGTACCTGTGAGTTCTCTCTCACAATCATTATCATGCATGCACTCACCAACGTTTAAGTTTTCACAACAAGACCGGCACAGCGGGAATATTAATTTGTTGTGTATTTTCACCGGTAACACAGGTAAAAATAAATGCATTGGTGGAAGCACTGTACATTTAACGAATCCTTCTACATTTTTCAAATTAAAAGTAGCGCCTGTTAATATTTTACATTCATCTCCAACATAAATTTGTGGATGCCCTATAGGGAATTTACCGGATTTACAAATATACGGATACAATGAACAGATATCAACGTAACTTATGCTTTCGCTACCATAAACCTCTACGTTCGCTACAATATTCTCCGTGCGCCCTCCGAAAAAAGCATCGCGGGGTTTTAAAATATCATTAAAAATCATTGGGTGATTTTTAACGAAGTTTTTTACTTCAGGGTTATCTCTTTTCTTTTACTGAAATCACATTCCCACATTTCTGTTAAAATATACCCTAAAGATCTAATTCGATTCGATAATTCTATTGTTTTATGAAACCGATCGTTATGAGAGTCACCATGACCTTCGATTTGTCTATATCTTTTCTCACCTACAAAACACTTATCGCAACCATGCCAGAAACATCCATGAAATAAATATACATATTTCAAACCGTTTTCATTTTCATGATATCCGTCTACAAGAATATTTTCTTTTAGCCGGAATTCATGATTTTTCCCAGCGTGGATAATGTTGTGACCAGTTTCTTTTTCAACAATAAGTAACCAATCTAAAGATACCCTAGAATGGTTACTTGTTTTTCTATACCCGCCTGGCGGAATAATACCAATGACATTATCCTTTAAAAAATTTTTACGATATAATTTGGAGCACGCGCTGGCTATTGTAGAAGCCTCTGTAAACGGACACATTTCTCCCACCTCTATAAAATTTTTTCGAAATGCCGAACACGCTTTTCTTAAAATATCCACGTCAGCTAAACAATATTTTAAAATTTCTGTTTCAAAATTAAAAATATAATTATTACCGAGGGCATCAAGATACCACTCTTCAAATTTTAATCTATCAGCATTATCCATGTTCTCTGGAGCATAAGACTCCCTAGAAGGTATAGGATACGAATAATGTTGATTTTCAGATTTATTGAATAAATGTGGGAACCACCCTTTAGCATTTTGGCCTTCAAAACCAAAAGCTTTAGGCAGAGCCGAAAGTCTCATGTGAAAATAATTTAAACTGTCTAAAAATTTAATGTTTCTACCTATACTCATGACCATTATTTTTGTCCCATTTAAAATTATTTTCGGTGTTGTCTGCATATTCTCTACTAAATATTTTAAAATAAACTGCCCGTCAAAACCTTTACTGTTATGAGCAATACAAATTAATTCTTTAATATTACTTGAACGTGATTTATCATCCAAAATAAAATCTATAAAATTTTTTAAGCAGTTATTTTTAAATAACAAATTTCTCCCACCGCCACAGAACTCACACCCCGACACCATATCAGAATCTATACATTTTTCACAACATAATTGTGCTACGCACAAATTAACATTGTGGAAAGTGCACGATTGAGCGCTGTCAACATGTTTTAAATCCTGCGTGCTTTCAAAATCATAGAAAAGAAAAGCGTGTTCGGGTACATCTTGAGACGGCTTATTTTTTTTTACGCTAGACATAAAACATTGGTGATTATAAGGCCGCTCACGCGCGCATGTTCGACAATACACAACCCCGCATGCATATCTACTAACCTCTATCGATATAATTTTTCTACAAATACTACATTTTTTTAATGCATCACAGACACTAACATTTTTTTTAAAACTATCGCTTAATTCATGTTGGCGAAAACATTCGGCGCCATAAAACTCACGTAAACATTTCATACACTTAAGCAGCGAACTTTGCTTATCACATAAATTTGTGTGTAGGCATTTATCACAGCGCCCCGGACATTTATGTGTTGATACACGCTTTATACCAACGTTACAAATTTGACAATAATTATCACACGCCGTGATTCCTAGCATACTTGTTATTACATCGTAATGTTGGTCTTCAGGGGTAAATAAAATGTTTAACGTAAAATTAATTTTAATTTTTTCGTTTATTAAAATTAATACCCCATTAAATAACGGGGGCTCACCATTACCGACACAACCGCGTTTATACACCATAATCGCGATTCCCTCTTTTTTAAAATAAAATTGAAACTTTTCTAAATCACTTATTCCCGAACCGTTTTCATGAATGAAATTAATACGCGCTGATTTTATAAGAGCATCGGCTCTTTCGCGCTGAATTTTACTACCAGATTTTCGAATGTTACCCCAGTCGGTATATAATTCATGAGTGCAACTATCACCGGCAGCGAGTTTCCTCGCATGTACAAGGGCGACAACTAACGCGCGGGGTAAACATTTATTATCATGATTACTGATTTGGACTAATGACTTAGATTTTATTAAATTAATATTAGACGGTCTACTACTACGACCAAACCCCACGGGTGCTCTAACGCGTATCACTTTTATAATAAAACTATTATCAATTTTAAACTCGCGCGCGCTTTGCGAAACAGCGCTAATCAACTCCCACATTTCTTGAACAGAATAATTTTTTAATTTTTTAAACGAATGATGTTACGTCGGGTCTACCAAAGAAGACCCGATGTTTAGTTTTAAAGAAAAACTAATAATTGCTCTGTTTAGAGCCTAGGCTAATGAAAACCTACTAGCTCGGGATAGAGCTAGATACTACAGGATAGGATAAGGTTTGGGCAGCAATAACGGCGCGACACGGTAGTTACCTAGAATTGAATTTACAAAGTTCGACTCAGTTCTTAGTTATTTGACTACAAGAAGGCTGATGTTTAAACGGGAGTGGTTACCCAGACTAACATCCGAAATCTTGTAGTATAGTTTACGCGGTACTAGGGGTGATATTTTTTAGAAAGATGGATAGATAGAGAAGAAACACTGTTATTTAAGGGAAAGTAACACGATATTTCCGAGTTAGAGTCACATGAAATGGGGTGAGTGTGTGGAAAAAAAATGATCTAGCTGTAGAAAAAGTTAGACAGCAAAACTTTACTTTTACTTACTATTTCTGTTGCTGGCGACTCCAGAAGATCTCTGCTGTCGGCGATGAAAAAGAATTGGATCAGGGTTATAAATAAAAATGTAGCACAAACAAATATATGCAAGGAAAGAATAATGAGTTTATTTCCGCACACGCGTGTTACCTTTGCTCGGTAACTTGTACAAATTTTAATATTTTATATATTTTTATTTTTTTTCAGAAAACTTTTAGAGTGTCGCGGAACTCTGTACAATTTTGAAGTGTAAAAATTTTAGGAAGACCTCTTCGGTTGAGGTTTGGGACTTGAGTAGTGAAGAACCTCTTCGGCTGAGGCTTGATGCTTGAGAGAAATGAGAGCGGGCGCGCAAGTGACGAGCTGCGCTAGCAAAGGGGACCCCAACGCTTTACAATCTCTGACGTAGAGGGATGGTATTGGTCGCTGGTGTTGGGGCCTCCTTAGCGTTGTAAAGGGGTATACCTTAGCCTACCTAAATGGTTATGATTGGTTCCGGGTTTTCCTAGTTACTCCTACCTTCCGGAAAATTTACTTTGGGTAGGGAGTACATGATATTCGTTACGTATTTTAGACAATAGTAATTACGGTAAATTTCGCAATAAACATAGTTTATAAACGCTGGAATTATGCAATTTAAGTTTATTCAACATATTAATAATTATTTTTTTTAGAAAATTTAGAGGAAGTGTAATACAAATTGTTAAATATTTCGGCAAGTAATAAGCATTTATTTTGAACTAGAGAATAGTGAAATTAATAACTAAAGCTAGCAAGGATTAATTGATTAATATTTTGAATAAATTTAATTGCTTTACATTCTAATATTAACATTGTAGCTTAAGAACAATATCCAAAAACAATATTCTATCAATAACTTGGTTATAGTGTTATTGTGGTTATAAATATACAGGGGAAAATTCAGTTGTTAACAAAACTATTTATGGGAGAACAAGTAAGAAGATGATAACTAGTAAATAAATAATACTAGTCGAAACACTGTCCCTACTTGTCGTTAAATGGAATTGTTAAGTGAATTTTTCCCTGTTATTCACCGTTGAAAATTTCCAATGTTTTCAATGTGGGTGATACTATGATGGACATTCGCCCCTAAGCGAGTTTCCCTATGGTGAAAGCTACAGGCAGCTACCCACGTTTCCAGGAAGAGACGCTATGTTTCTTGGAATTCATACCTGGATTGCGCATACAATGGATCCAGGGAATTCCGTTACTTATTCAAGTTAGATTAAAAGAGTTCGATTTTTTTCTTTAATTGACTTCTTATAACTACGCAAAGTGAATCTAGTCGTGGTATTTAGTAAAAGGAAATGATAGTATTTGCCGTATTAGATAGAGGAAAAAGAAATATCCAACATAAACATGGATAGTGGGATTTCGAGAAACAAGAGAGAGAGAAGAAACAGACGCCGCCGTTATCGCTGGGCTTCCCCAATTTAGAGGTTCCGGGGTGAGAAAAATTCTCAAGGCGAGGGAGAGAAACCAAAATAGAAATCGGCACGTACGCCAGCGTTCCTAACTGCTGGGTTTCCCCGGTTTGTTTGATTTGGAGCGACTGAGAATTTCGATGCGGTTCGAAGGACGGGAATTTTATCGCTTGCTGATGTGGTCTTCAAGTTCGACCTGCGGAAAGCGAGAAAAGTTTTTATGACCCGGAGAAAAAAAAGTATACATTTAGACCGAGGGACGCCCAAGCTATCTCGAAGAGTGGCCTGCGCTTTACAACCCTTGGCGGAGATGAAAGCGTGCTAGGGTTTGCTATACCTTTTCCGCAGGTCGAAATTTAAGGCTTGTATCTATAGTCTGAAAATTTTTTCTTTCTGTCAATTTTGATTTACCTATGCTTTTGAGAATAGTTACTAGTATATTTTTTTTTATTTTTTTTTTTTTTATTTCTTATATGAAATAGCAGGATGTGACACCCCCCTCCTAAAACGGTTGCTACTACTAACAAACGTAGCAAACGTAATATACGTAACTTAGAAATTAAAATAAAAGTGTAATTTGGACTTAGAACGATTTAGAGGAAGAAAAAAAAAGTAGTAACCTAAAATTAATTGATTCATTTTAAAAAGAGAGAAAAAGAAGGGCATATATGTGAGTTTCTTGGAGTAATAATTCATAATTAGAAGTTAAGTGCTCAAAGCGAAGAATGGTTTTTGGGTAGTGGTATGTTGGTCGTCACTACGTAGGATCGGGTAATGTGAGTTGGAAATCAGTGGGGCTGATGGTTCGGGTGATTGTTCTTCGGCTGGGGGAACAGATGGGGATACCTTTACCTCTTGTAATTCTGTTGGAGGTTCGGCAGGAGGTTGATTGTTTAAATGGATGAGCAAATGAGTAATAGACCCAAATAATGCTCCCAGTAAGCGAACTGACCAACCGTAAACGGTATGGAGAGTATAACCATGAACAATAATATTGATGATGGTTTTTAATAATTGGAAGATCATAATCAAAGCAAGGAAACCAGCGCTGGCATTGCCAAACACCAAGAAACGGGACCAGAATCTTTGCCATGTGGTTTCAATGATATGCTCTATAGCATTGTCATTTAGAAGTTTATTAAAGGCGGATTCATCATTGTCAGGAGTGTGACCGCCCATTTCTCGAGCAACGTCATTTAAAAGAGCTGGTCTTTCCATAGGAAACATGATTCTTTCCCGCAGTTGATCGAGATCATGCTGATTATAAATGCCACTAACGGCAAGTTCAGCGAGACTTATATAAGTCCAAGTGGGTTTGGACATTGGTTGAATTATTGTTGGTGGTACTGCCTCAGTGGGAGAAGGCAAAACCTTGTACCAGGAGTTTCCGATAAAATAATAGGAAGGTAACAAGGAATTACAAAGTATCCTAGTACCTTTTTGCTTCAAAACGTGTGTTCTGGGGGTAAGGAAGAGTGTGTGATTGTTTCTTGTCACTTCTAATTCAGCGTAGCAATATTTTCCATGCTGTATCTTTACTTCTACTGGAACACATTTTACTATATGAACTACCTCCCCCGCGGAGACTCCCATATAACCCGGTCCTTTCATTAAATCGAAAGCAAAATCATCGGGTGATTGTTTAGCTATGGATAAAGAGTTCTTAATCGTTTGCCGTTCCAAATTGCACCTTTGCACAAGTACATCCCTGTATAAATTTTTCATTTGCTCGCGGATGTGTTTTTCAACATAAACGAACTTAGAATTTACGTAAGAGAAGATGTCTAAATTGGTAACGCTAATCGTATCCACGGTCGCAAAACTGTTTCCTTTTGTAGTTTCGAAGATGAGTAATTTAGGATGTTCGGTAGTAATTACCTGATATCCGCAAACTGATTCATAAATTCGAGATGTTAGAGCAAAAGTAACTCCTTGAGTAGCTAAAGAATATATTGTCTGCATACTACCGCCTATATCGGGGTTGGTCATTTTATTAGCATAACCCTCCATAAAGTATACCGTATTTACTGAATTTACAGACATCAGTAGGTATGGTTTGCCAAAAGGTATACCCCCCTTCGATGTCTAAACAATTTCCTACGGACAGAGAGCAAATCGTTCCCGAGCGCAAATTTATGTGATCAGTGTTTAACTTAACCTGTGATTCATAGTCTGTAAGAGTGATTTTAATAGTACCCTGTACCACTACATTTTCCCAGGTACCGTAAGGATCTGAATACCCGGCTCCACTACATTTACCTTCTGTGGTTAAAGACCCTGCTAAACTAATACTATGGGTAACAGTGGAATTTGCTTTAATGCCAGTTATTACCCTTGAATTTGGTAGATTATAAGTACCGTAACGATGTAACATTTCGCACGCGTCCTTAGATATATCATGGACATATTCATTTTCACCATTTAGTACAACCGAAACATGGGAAAAACTACCGCAGTAATAAATAGTACGATGAATCTCCAATTTGCATTGGATTACATGAGTGGAAGCGTATTCATTAATCTGTAATAGTTGAACATATTGCTGAGTGATATTCGGCTGATAATTTGGAATCTCGCATTCACCCACATCTTTGAGGGACAGCGTGGTGACGTTTAATTGGCGAGCTCCGCAATCGTAGCCGATTAATGCAGAACCTCGAGTCAGCAAAATCAAAACAATTAAAACTACAAAGCCCATTTTTACTTTGTTGAGTCTTTGAGTTAGTAATTGAATTAATAAAAAAAATTCTTTATAAAACTTGGTTAGGTTTTTTTTTTCTGTAACAGAAAGAAGTATTAGCAATTGAGATTTAACAGGAATATAGAAAATCCCGGGTTAACTATATTTTCAAACTGTAAAGAATTAAAGTCTGATTTTGTTATTGATAATAATGATAAATGTAATACCAATTTACCTAAATATAACCTTATTAAAACCTATTCGCTCTAACCAGTTTATATTTGTTAATTTCCTAATGAATGTATAACTGAATATTCAAACAGATTAATCGTTAAAGCTAATGAAGTAAGATTTAAATATTGAACAAATCTTCGAGATTTCTAAATCCACTCCCTCAAATCTAAAACTCGTAAACCAATCTATAGTAGAAAATAAACAATTAAACAATAATGAAATAAAGAAAACATCTGAAACTATTCCAGAAATTATGGAAAAGTGTACTTCTGAACGTATAATTGATAAACCTAAATCTTATAATCATGAATCTGGATTTCAATTAAATTGCACGTTACCAAATTACTTTAAAACTAGAATAAAGGATTTAAACAATGATAAAATCTTTGAATCCACTCAATCATCTCCAATTCAACTTAATGAGGAAAATAAATTAGTTCACTCGCCAGCAGTACTTGAATATAGTAACAGTCCCGCTAAGCTGGAATTTATTTTAAATAAAAATGTACCTAGATTTATTAACGACAGGGTTCATTTAGAATGAAACAGGTTAATCCTGATTTAAAATTATTACCTAATTAATAAAAAACTCAACCTTGATAGATCTTGTTATTTACCGAAGGGTACTAAACTTAACCAAAATTCGGCGACCATTATACACTTTGGTACCAAATTTTGGGGATATATTTCAATTAATAAACTCTGAATTAAAACCTATTTGCTCTAGAAACGAACTAAACCCTGAGTATCAAATAATAAGTGGTTTTACATGTGTTTTCAATCTTTGGTTTTTTTATTTTTATTTTTTTGTTTTAATTCCTGATTAATGTGCGAAATGCGTAAACGATTTGCATGCACTATTTTAGTAGTTTTATTTAAAGAAATTCTGACATTTGTTTTATCTATTATTTCCAGTATTTTATGAGGGCCGGTGTAGTGGTCACCAAACTTATTAGGTTTAGGACCCTTTAATAAATATACATAGTCCCCTATTTTAAAGTTTCTAGGATTAATATGTCTATCATAATATTTTTTTGATCTATTCTTTGCCTCAACTAGATTATCGTAAACTAACGTTCTAATTCCGGTGAGTCTTGTAACTAAATCCACTAAATATCCATTATAAGTGGGAAGCAAATCCAATTCTCTAAGAGGATCACTGGAAGGCAAACGGGCTAATTTACCGAATACGACTTCGTATGGCGTATGCTTTGTACTTTCCTGTACACAGGTATTATAATTTAGCATAGCCAAGTCAAGCCATTCATCCCAATCCGAATCGGCATTAGTATATTGCTTAAGGAATTCCCCTAAAGCATGATGGGATCTTTCCAATGATCCGTTTGATTGGGGATGGAATGCAGTGGTTCGTATTTTCTTTATTTTAAAACGTTTGGAGACTCTTTCCATGAATTTACTTAGAAAATTTTGTCCTTGATCCGTTAGAACAATTCTAGGAGAACCAAAAACACATATAAATTTTTTTATGAAGGCGTCTGCTATCGTGGTTGATAGAGTGTTTTTTAAAGGGACCGCAAGACAGAACTTAGATAATTGATCCTGCATAGTGAGGATATATTCAAAATCATTTTTAGTCTTCTGCAAGGGACCTACGATGTCCATGGCAATTTTATCAAACACAGTGCCCGGAGTATCGGTAATTATCATCGGTTGTTTGGTTTTTAGCCGAGTTAGTTTTTTTAATTGGCAATTAATACACTGCTGAATCCGTCGTTGGATATCGTCCTTCAAATTTTCCCAGAAATATTTAGTTTTTATGCGATTGTAAGTTTTAGATACGCCGCGATGACCACCGATTGGGGAATCGTGCATTTCGTAAAAAATTTTATCCCTCAAATCGGGTTCTATGTATTGTAGTGAATTCTTACATATTACTATTTTAATAGGTACTTGATTAAATACCTGTTTTAGTAAATTAATTAAATCTATCCAATCAAAATTTTCTATATTTTTACTATATGATATACTAAAAGTTTTTAGTTTTAAATTTAATATAATTTCTTTTAAATCCGTAAAGACTTTAAATAAATTTTCTTTAATTCTAGAAATAGAAATTTTTTCCTCTTCGCGTATGCATAGGGAAAAGTAATAAAAACCGTTATATCTTTTGGAATAATTTATATTAAGATAAGTTAGGATTTGTTTAGATTCTATCTTATTATTTTCTATTAATTTTAAAGCTCCATCATCACATGGATTGCCATTACTGTCTACAAAATATATTATATTATCTTTTCGGCAATGGATTAAGTCCTTTACCTCAATTATTTGGCAATTTTGATTTAAATTTGTAGGATTTACCTCAAGCTCCGAGGGTTCGGATTCGATTTTAGAAGAGGATGAATAAGAAACCTCGGATGGGTTATCTGTATTTAAAATTATTGATAGTTCCAAAGCGTGATTATTTATAAAAGAATGTGTAGTCTTCTCAGATTGTGGAGGTAACATAGCTTCTCCTTGAAAATCATCATCTAGACTATTTGATTCTATATAATTAGGCTTTGGTTTATTAAGTACGCGTTTAGAAACGCGTTTCTCATTAACTTCGGGTGTAATTGGGTTATCATCATTCTCATTATCCTTTAGGTCAAGATTTATTAATTGAGATGCATCTATATTTTTTTGTATTTTAGTAATTTCTCGAGAGTCTTTACTTTCCTTAATTACTTCTTTGTTATTTATATCGTTAGGGTTTAATTTAGTATTAACTATAGTATTTGATGTTGGTTTAGCTTTTGAAATTTTAGTTTCATTAGTAACCTTATTAATTATGTCATTGTTTTCATTAAGTAATTTAGACTGTTTTCTAGTAATTACATTGCATACGGGATTTCTAGATAATGCATCCGCGTTAGCGTTTAATCTCCCAGGTTTATATATAACTTCATAATTAAATTCAGAGAGCTTAAATCTCCATTTCTGAACCCGAGTATTACAATCTGCGGTTTTGAACCAGACTAATGGTTTGTGGTCTGTTACAAAGGATATTTTCCTGTTATATATATATGATCGGAAAATTTTTGCGCTATGGATCATGGCTAAAGCCTCTTTCTCATAGACTTCATAATTTAATTCTGGTCCTCTAAGAACACGAGAGGCATAACTTATTGGAAGGTCTTTACCAATTTCTCCTTGAGAAAGTATTCCACCAATGGCATACCCTGAGGCATCAGTTGTGATAATAAAGGGTTTAGAAAAATCAGGATACTGTAAGATTGGAGGATTGCATAGCGCTTCCTTTAATGACTCAAAGGCTTCATTTGTTTTTTCTGTCCAAACGAAATCAGTATCCTTTTCCAATAATTTGGTTAATAGTTTGGACATAGTAGCGAAATTTTTAATAAATCTTCGGTAGTATCCGGCTAAACCAAGGAACTGTCTAATGTTTTTAACTGTTTTAGGTTGAGGAAAACATCTAACTGCCTCAAGTTTCCTTGGATCAGGACTGACTCCATTTTTACTTAGGACGTGGCCTAAGTAGCAAATCTCGTCCTTTAAAAATTCGCATTTATTGATGTTCAGTTGTAGATTAGATTTATCTAATCTTTCCATAATTAATTTTAATTTTTCTTCATGTTCTTCGAGTGTGTCTGCGAAGATAATTATATCATCAATAAAGGTGAATAAAATTTTTCCTTGTAGGCCTCTAAAGGTTTCATCGATATATCTTTGAAAAGTAGGAGGAGCATTTTTCAGTCCAAAGGTCATACGAACATATTCATAATGACCATATGGTGTGCTGAAAGCGGTTTTGTGAGCATCACGGGGATCCATTAATATTTGATGGAAACCGGAGGCTAAATCAAGAACAGTATAATACTTATGTCCCCCAACCTGATCAATGATTTGTGTTATATCCGGTAATGGGTATGCATCGGTTATTGTTTTTTCATTGAGCATACGAAAATCCGATACTAAACGCCATTTTTGTTTTAGGCTGGCATCCGTTTTTTTTTGGTACCAACCAAAGAGGAGAGTTATAGGGAGAACTCGAAGGTTTAATGATTCCCTCTTCCAAAAGCGCATCAACTTGTCTACTGACTTCTTCTTTAAGAGAGATTGGAAACTTATATTGCTTAATATTAACCGGGATATCGTCAGTAGTTATAATCCTATGCATTACTGTACTGGCGGCTCCTAAATGTTGACCTTCTAAAAGAAATCTATGTTCAAATTTTAAAATTAAATTATTAATATGATCTTTTTCTAGATTATCTAAATGATCCAATCTCAATAAGTCTAAAATAGAACTATTGTTGAACTCTTTTTTGATAGTATGAGCAGATAACTTTGTAATTGCTTGAAAATTTTCAAGTATATCAAAAGCATCTTCGACCTCTTGATCTGACATAACAGGTATACCTATTTCAGCAAAAGTTTCAGAATAAGAAATCCTAAATAACCTGCGAATAGGATTCACGTCTTCATTAAATATCTCCATTTCTGCGTCTGAATCTAAAATGGCAATTTTGTAACTGGAGTAATAAGCCTCCAGATCAGATGAATCATCAGAGTTTGTTTCAAGAAATTCTGTTACTTCGTTGTCAGTTTCATTTCCGAAATTAGCATCCATACTAAAATTGGAAATTAAACTTGAATGGGATTTTGTTAGATCATTTTTATACAAATCAGTACAACTGGGAATCTTGAACACCAAAGGAGTGGTGTGAATTCCTGTTATGAAGCATTTATTTTCATAGTCCACTAAGGCTTTAGATTGAGTTAGATAAGTGGAACCAAAAACTCCATCACAAGGGATAGGGAAATCATCAGATATCACATGAAACATTGAGGAAATTCCATAAACTGTGATTTCGACAGCTCCAAGGGATTTGGTGGTTTCATCACATATTCCCTTTAATAAAACCGAACTGGCTGGATTTATTTTTTGATCTTTTGGTATTAGGCTTAACTTGATAAGATTGGCTTCAGAACCACTATCTATCATAAAGTAACCCTTAGTGAAAAATGGAGAGTTGAAAATTTCAATAAATGGTAGGCAATTTAAACCTTTCTCAGTTGTCGTGTTAGTAACTGCATTGATTTCTACCTCATAGCAAGGATTATCATTTTGACAAAAATCTATTTTTCTGTCTCCTACTGTTAACAATTTATTTTTAAAATCTAACTTGGCGTCATGAGCTAGGAATAATTGCGATCCTAAAATTCCAGCAAATGGAATTTGAAAATTATTGGGGACTATTATAAATTCTACATTTCTGCCTAACATTCTTTTATTAACCATACCTAGAGATAAAACTGGTTTTTCGGAGATACCCATAATTAATGTTGGTTTGGTGGTATCTATAGTATTTTTATCATTAATAAAACCTATTCTAAGTATATTTATCTCAGATCCCGAATCAAGCATAAAGCTAAATAATGTATCATTATTGCAATCCTTAAAAGAGATGTAAGGAATTAGTTTGGACGCAAAGTTGAGTTTAATGCTATTAACTCGTCCGCTGAGAATCCTTGGATTTGGGCCGTATGTGTTGAGCGCTGAGGAATCGGCTGAGCCCCTTGAGGTGCACTCGGGCCTGAAGGGTTCCGCTCGTTTCCCGATCTTTTTCCCTCATTGTACACTCTTTTGCGACACGAATCGATAGAATGTCCTTTGTTCTTACAGTAAGCACATGTAATGCTGCTTCTGCAGGAAATAGCCGAATGGCCTGCGTTTTGACATAGCTGGCAAATTTCACTGCTAGCTGTAGGTTTATGGGTTTTATTGGCCTTAAGTAAATGGCACTTATCTGCGGTATGACCAGCATTTAAGCACAACTGACATGTAACTGCTTTCTGAGTTACAGTGGTCCCATTAGCTGACTGGCATAGGCGAGCAGTATGCCCCTGATTGCCGCAGATTTGACAAATCGCTATTTTATAACACTGGGCAGCTAAATGCCCAGTTTTCTTACAAATTTGGCATAGCATGCCCCTTTTACATTGGGCAGCTAAATGCCCTGGCTTATTGCAAATATTACAATTCGTTTCAGTTTTTTTTGTTCCTGCAGCCAGTAATTGACATTTATCGGTACTGTGTCCGGGTTGATTGCATATTATGCAACTTAGAACACGGGTTGCAGGTATTAAATTGCAATTATTGGCCTCATGCCCTGACTGATTGCACAGTTGACAGAGGAAAGTTTTCTTTTTGTCAGTTTTTTCCATTCCAGACTGACCCTTCCTTAGGGCTTTCCTTGCCAAAAGCAATTTTTCAATCTTAATTGCTTCTTTTACAATATCATTAACAGTCGCAGCTTCCCCTAAACGCTGCTCAATCTCTGGTTTTAAGCCTGCTTTGAAGCATTCTAGCAAACTGCTTTCTACAGAGGCGCTAAAGGTATTGGGTAGCGTGCCAGTCTCTAATTTTTTTGCTTCAAGAATTCTAGCTCCTAGAATTCTTACCCTATTTGCAAAAGTTATGACAGACTCCTCATTCCTTTGGAAGTCGCTGCCTAACTCTCCTAACAGTTGTACAACGGACTTAGAGGGAGCATAGATTTGTTTCAAATAATTCTTGAAATTTTCAACTGTATCAAAGGTTTGTCCAGTGATAGCCTGTCTGGCTTCTCCTGTGACTCTGGCTCTTAATAATTTTGCAAGGCTAGGTTCAGCCGTAGCATCAATCATTGCCAATGCTTCAGTGCAACCTTCTAGGAATTGTGTTATGGGGATATTTTTCCCATCAAATTCAGGCACTATCTTCAGTGCGTCCTTAATGTTCACAAATTGTGGTGTGACTGCCATTTTTATGTTAACTGGGCCTTGAGGGGCCTCCGAATCACTTTCACTCGAATCTACTGGTTCTTGGGTCGTCAAAGTCTTATTGTCTTTCCCAAGTTCCAGTTTAGAGATATCAGTTTCCAGTTCTGATTCGTCCTTTGATTCAATTCCCGATGTTGAAGTGCTGGTTAATTGAGCCAGTTTACTTTCTATTTTTATTGGGGAATAAGGAAGTTGCTTATTTGGCACAAACGGATTGAACTTTTCAATTTCGTCGATTTTTTCCTGATTATTTCGGGCCTGTTGCCGAGTAATTCGCTGGTCGCTCATAAAGATTATTAAGTTTTTGAATAAAAAAAAAAAACCCGAAAGAAAAAGAAATATTTACTTTATAAGGTTAACTTTTATTCATCTTTAAACTTTAGCATCCACTCCAATGGTGGTTGTGGCAAAACTTTCTTAATTTTATAATTTAATGTGAAACATTCGAAGCATTTGCTTTTTAATTCTTTTGTTATACAGCTAATACACTTTTTCTTTGGAGGATCCACAGGCAAAGGTATATTTTCGATTTCAACAGGTGGTGGCGTTGCTTCCAGGTCACTTTTGACTTGTGCCCAAAACGTTTTCACTCGCTTTTCCTGATTAATTCTACTTCTTTGTCTCTGTTTCTTTGTAGGCTTAGACTTTTTATGGGGACGATTTTCCATTAGAATAAAATAGAAGTCATCATTATCTAATTGGTAATGTTTAATACAACCAAACCATAAAAGTAAATATACTCTTATTTTTTTTTAATTCAGTGTTTAGTATATTTAATATAATTTTGTTAGAAGTTTAATGAAACTTCCTCGGGTTTCATATTATTTCACTTACAAAGAAAGTAAAAAAAAAAAATTATTTAGAAAAACTTGTAAAATTTGTTTTAATGGACTTAGTAGAATTTTAGAGCTAAAAGACTTGGAAAAAATTTTCGATTTAAAAGGTTTAGTAAAATTTTTAATTTAGAAGACAGTAAAAATTTAGAAATAAAAGAACTTAGTAAAATTTTCGTTTTAAAATAACTTAGTAAAATTTTAGATTTAAAAGATTTAGTAAATTTTTCCTTTTAAAGATCTTAGAAAATTTTTGTTTAAAAGAACTTAGAAAAATTTTAAATTTAAAAAGACTGAATAATTTTTCGATTTTGAATTTAGTAAAATTTTCGTTTTAAAAGAACTTAGTAAAATTTAGTGAATATAATTTTTCATTTATTATTTCATTTTTCAAAGAATTAGAAAAAATTTTGTTTTAAAAGACTTAGTAAAATTTTGAATTTAGTAGACTTAGTAAAATTTTCGATTTAAAGGACTTAGAATAATTTTCGTTTAAAAGAACTTAGTAAACTCTAGTGAATATAATTTTTCATTTATTATTTCATTTTTCAAAGAATTAGAAAAAATTTTGTTTTAAAAGACTTAGTAAAATTTTGAATTTAGAAAATTTAGAACACTTTTAAAGATTTAGTAATTTTAGTAAAAATTCTTTTTGCCTCAAAAAGACTTGGTAAAATAGGTGAATTTGTTTATATTTCACTTTTAAAGATTTAGTAGATTTAGAAAATTTAGAAGATTTAGTAAAATAAGTGAAATTTTTTTTTTTTTTTTTTTTTTTTTTTTCAAGAAGACTTAGTAAAATAAGTGAATATAATTTTTCATTTATATATCACTTTCAAAGATTTAGAAAAATTTATTTTAAAATTTCAATTTAGAAAGAAAATCTTAGTCGAGAGGCCGTTGCGCATAGTCGTCAGAGGCTTTGAGGCGTAGACATTGAGATTTAGAAGATTTGGTAGATTTAGTAAAATTTTGTCTCAAAAAGACTTAGCAAAAATGAGTGAATATAATTTTTCATTTATATATCACTTTCAAAAATTTTAGAATTTATTTTAGTTTTAAAATTTCAATTTAGAAAGAAAATCTTAGTCGAGAGGCCGTTGCGCATAGTCGTCAGAGGCTTTGAGGCGTAGACATTAAGATTTAGAAAATTTGGTAGATTTAGTAAAATTTTGTCTCAAAAAGACTTAGCAAAATGAGTGAATATAATTTTTCATTTATATATCACTTTCAAAAATTTTAGAATTTATTTTAGTTTTAAAATTTCAATTTAGAAAGAAAATCTTAGTCGAGAGGCCGTTGCGCATAGTCGTCAGAGGCTTTGAGGCGTAGACATTAAGATTTAGAAAATTTAGTAGATTTAGTAAAATTTTGTCTCAAAAAGACTTAGCAAAAATGAGTGAATATAATTTTCGTTTATATTTCACTTTTAACAATTTAGGAAAAATTTTGATTTAAAAACTTGTAAAAATTTTGATTTAAAAAACTTGTAAAAAATTTTGATTTAGAGACTTGTAAAAATTTTAGTTAAAAAAAAAAACTTGTAAAAATTTTGGTTTAAAAATACTTAGTCGAGAGGTCGTTGCGCGTGGTCATCTTTTTATGACTCAGAGGCTTTGGGGCGTAGACTTTAACTTTGAAAATTATAAGTTTTTCTTATTTAGTTCATTTTTATTTTTAACTTATTTAGAATTTTTTTTCATAAAATTCTATTTAACACATTTTTTCACTTTTAAGATTGAAAACACAATACCTAAATTTTGAAATATAACCTTTTTGCCCTAACATAAAATCCTATCTAGTTTTTGTATCTATGATCCCTCCGGGGCCTCCAAAAATTTGTTACGTCGGGTCTACCAAAGAAGACCCGATGTTTAGTTTTAAAGAAAAACTAATAATTGCTCTGTTTAGAGCCTAGGCTAATGAAAACCTACTAGCTCGGGATAGAGCTAGATACTACAGGATAGGATAAGGTTTGGGCAGCAATAAGGGCGCGACACGGTAGTTACCTAGAATTGAATTTACAAAGTTCGACTCAGTTCTTAGTTATTTGACTACAAGAAGACTGATGTTTAAACGGGAGTGGTTACCCAGACTAACATCCGAAATCTTGTAGTATAGTTTACGCGGTACTAGGGGTGATATTTTTTAGAAAGATGGATAGATAGAGAAGAAACACTGTTATTTAAGGGAAAGTAACACGATATTTCCGAGTTAGAGTCACATGAAATGGGGTGAGTGTGTGGAAAAAAAATGATCTAGCTGTAGAAAAAGTTAGACAGCAAAACTTTACTTTTACTTACTATTTCTGTTGCTGGCGACTCCAGAAGATCTCTGCTGTCGGCGATGAAAAAGAATTGGATCAGGGTTATAAATAAAAATGTAGCACAAACAAATATATGCAAGGAAAGAATAATGAGTTTATTTCCGCACACGCGTGTTACCTTTGCTCGGTAACTTGTACAAATTTTAATATTTTATATATTTTTATTTTTTTTTCAGAAAACTTTTAGAGTGTCGCGGAACTCTGTACAATTTTGAAGTGTAAAAAATTTTAGGAAGACCTCTTCGGTTGAGGTTTGGGACTTGAGTAGTGAAGAACCTCTTCGGCTGAGGCTTGATGCTTGAGAGAAATGAGAGCGGGCGCGCAAGTGACGAGCTGCGCTAGCAAAGGGGACCCCAACGCTTTACAATCTCTGACGTAGAGGGATGGTATTGGTCGCTGGTGTTGGGACCTCCCTTAGCGTTGTAAAGGGGGTATACCTTAGCCTACCTAAATGGTTATGATTGGTTCCGGGTTTTCCTAGTTACTCCTACCTTCCGGAAAATTTACTTTGGGTAGGGAGTACATGATATTCGTTACGTATTTTAGACAATAGTAATTACGGTAAATTTCGCAATAAACATAGTTTATAAACGCTGGAATTATGCAATTTAAGTTTATTCAACATATTAATAATTATTTTTTTTTAGAAAATTTAGAGGAAGTGTAATACAAATTGTTAAATATTTCGGCAAGTAATAAGCATTTATTTTGAACTAGAGAATAGTGAAATTAATAACTAAAGCTAGCAAGGATTAATTGATTAATATTTTGAATAAATTTAATTGCTTTACATTCTAATATTAACATTGTAGCTTAAGAACAATATCCAAAAACAATATTCTATCAATAACTTGGTTATAGTGTTATTGTGGTTATAAATATACAGGGGAAAATTCAGTTGTTAACAAAACTATTTATGGGAGAACAAGTAAGAAGATGATAACTAGTAAATAAATAATACTAGTCGAAACACTGTCCCTACTTGTCGTTAAATGGAATTGTTAAGTGAATTTTTCCCTGTTATTCACCGTTGAAAATTTCCAATGTTTTCAATGTGGGTGATACTATGATGGACATTCGCCCCTAAGCGAGTTTCCCTATGGTGAAAGCTACAGGCAGCTACCCACGTTTCCAGGAAGAGACGCTATGTTTCTTGGAATTCATACCTGGATTGCGCATACAATGGATCCAGGGAATTCCGTTACTTATTCAAGTTAGATTAAAAGAGTTCGATTTTTTTCTTTAATTGACTTCTTATAACTACGCAAAGTGAATCTAGTCGTGGTATTTAGTAAAAGGAAATGATAGTATTTGCCGTATTAGATAGAGGAAAAAGAAATATCCAACATAAACATGGATAGTGGGATTTCGAGAAACAAGAGAGAGAGAAGAAACAGACGCCGCCGTTATCGCTGGGCTTCCCCAATTTAGAGGTTCCGGGGTGAGAAAAATTCTCAAGGCGAGGGAGAGAAACCAAAATAGAAATCGGCACGTACGCCAGCGTTCCTAACTGCTGGGTTTCCCCGGTTTGTTTGATTTGGAGCGACTGAGAATTTCGATGCGGTTCGAAGGACGGGAATTTTATCGCTTGCTGATGTGGTCTTCAAGTTCGACCTGCGGAAAGCGAGAAAAGTTTTTATGACCCGGAGAAAAAAAAGTATACATTTAGACCGAGGGACGCCCAAGCTATCTCGAAGAGTGGCCTGCGCTTTACAACCCTTGGCGGAGATGAAAGCGTGCTAGGGTTTGCTATACCTTTTCCGCAGGTCGAAATTTAAGGCTTGTATCTATAGTCTGAAAATTTTTTCTTTCTGTCAATTTTGATTTACCTATGCTTTTGAGAATAGTTACTAGTATATTTTTTTTTATTTTTTTTTTTTTTATTTCTTATATGAAATAGCAGGATGTGACAATGAATTGGCCCCAACGGTAGTCTAACGGTGGATAAGGAAATCCCAATATAATCCTCAGGATCATATTCCCGTATTATGTAAAGAAATAAATTTTCAATACACGCGTTTAAGTCGGTAATGACGTCCCCTGTTATATTCTCATTTTTAAATTTTAAAACTATTTCACGCGCACTTGTTGAAAATCTACTATATTCCGTTTCCCTTTCATCGAGGACATTGAAAAACTCACCGTTAATACTTGATCCTCCTCCTCCTCCCTGCTGCTGCTCCTCGATCTGTTGCTCCTGCGGCTGCTGTTGTGGTTGCTCCAGTTGCTGCTGTTGTGGTTGTTCGGGTGCAGTCGAGTCAGGATGTTGCTTGATTTGTTGCTCCTGCGGCTGCTGTTGTGGTTGCTCCAGTTGCTGCACCTCCTGGTGTTGAGGGCGCTCATCTGATTCTTGGAAAAGATTGTTGATCTCCATTGAGCGTTCTATAAAAAAGGAAAATTTTAAAATAATTTATATAAGTTAAAAATTAATATGTTAAAAATGTTGTTAGATAAATATCTTGATAAATTACCTCGCAACAGTTCCGCGTAAGCAGCTAATAAAGCTCGTGCCAGCTGCCTCTTAGCATTACATCGCCCTAGGAGATGCACTGCGACCATCTCGAGAAACTCACTATGCTCTCTAAAAATTCCTCTTAAAAATGCACGATTTAAAAATCGGGCAGTCCTTGTTTCCACAAACGCCATGAAGCTAGCCACTGCTTCATTTCTAAATGCACATATATAGTTTCTGACGCATCGATTTTCACGCCCGCTCACCAACCACCCGACCGCTCACCATCCACCACCCGCTCGCACCATGCAACATCTCACAACCCGCTCACCACCCACCCGCCCGCTCACCAACCACCCGACCGCTCACCATCCACCACCCGCTCGCACCATGCAACATCTCACAACCCGCTCACCACCCACCCGGCCGCTCACCACCCACCGACCGCTCGCCACATTGCAACCTCTCACCGCCCCAGCTCACCGAGGAACCGTCACTAATTACCCCCACTAATTACCCCTGGCGACGCTCATTAGGGACCGCGCCCGACCACCGCCGAAACCCGACGAAACGACCCGAAGGATTTCCTATATTCCCCCAAGCGCCATCTTGGAAACGGCCGCCATTTTTTCCTATATTCCCCCATATACTACTCTTATTATTTTTTAATTCAAAATTTATTGATTGAGATGTATCTATATTTTTTTGTATTTTAGTAATTTCTTGAGAATCTTTACTTTCTTTAATTACTTCTTTATGATTTATGTCATTAAGTTTTAATTTAGTATTAACTATGGTCTTAGGTGTTGGTTTGGCTTTTGAAATTTTAACTTCATTGGTAACATTATTAACTATGTTATTTTTTTCATTAAGTAATTTAGATTGTTTCCTAGTGATTACATTGCATATTGGATTTCTAGATAATGCATCCGCGTTAGCATTTAATCTTCCAGGTTTATATACGACTTCATAATTGAATTCAGAGAGTTTAAATCTCCATTTCTGAACCCGAGTATTACAATCTGCGGTTTTGAACCAGACTAGTGATTTGTGGTCTGTTACAAAGGATATTTTTCTGTTATATATATATGATCGAAAAATTTTTGCGCTATGGATCATAGCTAAAGCCTCTTTTTCGTATACCTCATAATTCATTTCCGGTCCTCTAAGAACACGGGAGGCATAACTTATTGGGAGATCCTTGCCAATTTCTCCTTGAGAAAGTACCCCACCAATAGCATACCCTGAGGCATCCGTTGTGATAATAAAGGGTTTAGAAAAATCAGGATACTGTAAGATAGGAGGATTACATAGCGCTTCCTTTAATGACTCAAAGGCTTCATTTGTCTTTTCAGTCCAAGCGAAATCAGTATCCTTTTCCAATAATTTGGTTAATGGTTTGGACATAGTAGCGAAATTTTTAATAAATCTTCTGTAGTATCCGGCTAAACCAAGGAATTGCCTAATGTTTTTGACTGTTTTAGGCTGAGGAAAACATCTAACTGCCTCAAGTTTCTTTGGATCAGGACTGACTCCATCTTTACTTAGGACGTGGCCCAAATAGCAAATCTCATCTTTTAAAAACTCGCATTTGTTAATGTTCAATTGTAGGTTGGATTTATCCAATCTTTCCATGATCAATTTTAATTTTTCTCCATGTTCTTCGAGTGTGTCTGCGAAGATAATTATATCATCAATAAAAGTGAATAAAATTTTTCCCTGTAGGCCTCTAAAGGTTTCATCAATATACCTTTGGAAAGTGGGAGGAGCGTTCTTCAGTCCAAAGGTCATACGAACATACTCATAATGACCATATGGCGTACTGAAAGCGGTTTTATGGGCATCTCGAGGATCCATTAAGATTTGATGGAATCCTGATGCTAGATCTAGAACTGTATAATATTTATGACCCCCGACCTGATCAATAATTTGTGATATGTCGGGTAGTGGGTATGCATCGGTTATGGTCTTTTCATTAAGCATGCGAAAATCCGACACTAACCGCCATTTTTGTTTTAAGATGGCGTCCGTTTTTTTTGGAACCAACCAAAGAGGAGAGTTATAAGGGGAACTTGATGGTTTAATAATTCCCTCTTGCAAGAGTGCATCGACTTGTCTACTAACTTCATCCTTAAGAGATATTGGGAACTTATATTGTTTAATGTTGATAGGAATATCATCGGTGGTGATAATTCTATGCATTACCGTACTAGCAGCACCTAAATGCTGACCATTTAATAGAAATCTGTGTTCAAATTTTAAAATTAAATTTGTAATATGATCTCTTTCCACATCATTCAAATGGTCCAGTCTTAAAACATTTAAAACAGAATCAGTGTTTTCTACCCCCACGGTGTGAGTTGATGGGTTTATGATTTGTTGATGAGTTTCGAGGATATCAAAGGAATCCTCAATTTCTTGATTAGAAGTAACTGGTACTCCTATTTCAGCAAAAGTTTCTGCATAGGTAATTTTAAATAATCTGAAGAGTGGATCTATATCTTCATTGATATTTTTGATTTTAATATCAGCATCTAAAATAGCAATATTATAATTGGAGTAATGTTACGTCCCGATTCGTGTATAGATTTTAAAGGTATGATTTTACACGATCGCGCACTTTTAACGAAAGTTCTACTTAGCTAAGCAAGGTAGTTGAGCTGCGTGGCTGGCTTGCGGTCGAGGCGGCGGCCCTTAGGGTAGGCCCCGATGATGGCGTTACGCGCGGGCTGGCTGTGCGAGGATCGTCTCGACGAAGACGTGCGTCCTTCGTCTCGTGGGCTGCTGTCACCACTCCCTGTGATCGGCGGGCAGGAAGACCCTCGTTTGCTCGGCTGGCTGCCTCTCTGGTCGAGCGTCGGCCCGTGGTGGAGATTCCTTCGGTCGCGGCGCGGACGAAATATATTTCTTTACTTTGCAGAATTTTCTTTTGACTCTTTATGCTTTTAGGAAGACTGCGATACGTTTTTATAGGTATTCCGTGGATAAATAATAAGACAAAAGACGATTGATTTTATGTTAAAATGTGGAGACGCTCCACGTATATTGAGAAAAATATAAAAGTATAAAAATATAAAAGTATAAACGATCTTAATGGATAAAAATTACAGAGTGAATATATATCGAGAGCTCGTCTCACGAGTGGACTGCCCTAGTTGGATGGTGGAGGTTGACTGACTGCTGGCTGCTCCGCTCTGCTCTGCTCTGCCTGGCTGGCTCTGGCTGCTGAAGAGAAAGCGAGTGGTGGGAGCGCTCCGGCCGTAGTGGGGCGTCCTTCCTATTGGTCGAGCGGTGGGCGTGGTTTACGCTGATTGGTTCTCCCGCTCTAGGCTTGGCTTGGGGACGCCGTTGCTTGGCGTGGGGACGCCGTGTCACGTGATGATGCCATTCAGCTTGGCGTGGGGACGCCGTTGCTTGGCATGGGTTGGTGACGCCATCATGTTGGCTTGCTTTGAGATTCGGCTTACTCCCGATATTTTTATCTGCCTAAGCATTCTCATTCGATAATCAGTTGGGACACATCGTAATCACACTGATTACTTGGAAAGAGCATGCTTTCACAATGACGCTTATATCTAGAGTTCTGGCATTCGATGCTTTTGATTTATCTTAATGGGCATTCTTTCGCAGAAAGGGTGCCTTGGAGCATGTAATGCTTACAGAAGGTGTTTAGCTTATAGATTAGGTATGTTGGCGGTGTTTGAAGAGCGGACGTGCCTTTGTACTGTATATCTGATGATTAATTACTCTATTTTACTTATGCGGCAGTTCGCTTGAGGAGCGGACGTGCCCGTTCTTATCTGAATGGTGCCTCGATGTGGCGAGAAAAGAATGTGTTTATAAGATTGCGAGTGCAATGCTTTGCACGAGGATTCTAAGAAATGGCTATCGTCACACGGATAATAATTCGGCAGTGCGTCTGAAGGGCGGACGTGCCTAATGTATTGAGATTATTTTTTTTGTCGGCGGATCGACTTTACATACGGCGAGAAAAGAATGTGTGTACATAAGATAAAACGTGTTGCTCTGCACGTGCGTTCTTGGAAGGCATGGCAGATAATCCAATTTATTATAAGTTAATGAATTACGCATTCTTCTCCTTAAGATAATTAAATGTTAGTTAACTAAGATTGATTAATCATATGACGTGTGCATATGCGTATATAGGAGCATATGTGCACGTGTACAATGAGTGTAGATATACATATATAGGTGAGTGAGAGAGTGCGCTCTCGAGACTGTGTGAATGCATATGATAAGCTGTAGGCGGGCAAGTTACCGACGGGTGGTAAGTAATCGGCTCGAGGTAAGTAGAGAGGATTACGAGTGAAGGTAAATGCTTGAAAAGGGTTGAGAGGCTGGCAACTGGTAATGTGCCAGTTTGAGGTAAAAGGGTTGTAGAGCCGGTGGCTGGTAAGGTGCCGGCTCGAGGTAAAAGAATTAATTAGATCTTCTGCTCTGTTTGGGAATTCAGTAATTTGAATTCCCGCGGTTATGCTCAGCTCGGTACGACTCACGGCGCTGCCACGGCGCGGCAGCACCTCGCGGCCTCTCGGCGGAACAGCCGAGACACTACACTGATTCACAAGGTGAATTCGCGCTTTTTCGGTCTCTCTCGCTCTCTCACATGCAAATGTGAGAGAGATTGTGATTTGATTCGCGAAGTGAATCGTGAAGGCCAAGAAGACGGAAGTGCTCACTCTTTGTAAAACTCAGTCTGCGGCTGCTACTAAAACGGCAGCAGTTCTCACCCCGACCCGGTATAGTCTACAGTGTGCTCGTTGCGAGGCTGCATGGTGACTAGTATGGTGCCTCATACTCGGACTCTCGTCTCATTCAGCGGATCATCTCACACGGCAGCTCCTCATACATAGAGGCATATTTTCTCACACGGCATCTACTCATACAAAGCGGCTCTCACTGTTCGGTAGTGAAGCGTGCTCGACACGAGGCCGCACTCACTCGCTCTCACAATGTATACGGCGTGCTCGCAAGGAGGCCGCATGGACTTTTACACGGCATACTCTCAGTCAGCTGTATCTCTCAAACGGAACTTCTCATACGGCAGTGCTTTCATACGGCAGTGCTTCTCACACGGCAGCTTCTGACATGGCATAATCTCACCGGCTCGCTGCCTCTAGCTAGCCATGAGGCAACCACTCTCGGTAACCGTTACGCAAGACTCAACTGGCGGTGCTCAACTGGCTTTTACCAACTCTCCTGTTTCACTGGCTCCTCTCACTGGCTACAACTCTTCTCACTGGGTACAACTCTTCTCGCTTGCTATAACTCATCTGCGGTTACAACTCAATTGGCTTCATCTCTATGGACTGTGTGATTCAACCGGCTTCCTCATTCTTCTCCAAATTAATATAATTGCTATGAAGCTAAGGTAAACTCACACACACACCTACATACAGCCATTTTGATGACTCAAGCAAGCAGTAATCTGATATGAAGTTATTTGCACATATAATTCTTGTCAAGTCTCAACCACAAGAAATCAATAACATTCATTGTGTGTATTTATGCTAGCAGTAAACTTAACGGAATTTACTAATTCAAACTCAGCAATTCTCTGAAATCTCACTCACACAGAAACACTCAAACATAATCTTTGTAACACTCATACACTCAAACATAAACTTGTAACACTCAGATACTCAACCAAGCTTTTGTAATATTCAACCAATTTATGTAATAGAGTTAAGTTTATAGACAGTTTTATAATATACTGAAATTTAATTTATTAAAGTGTTTGGCTCTCAATTTATTTGTAAACACCCACAGCATGTCCTCATTAAAAATTATGGCATTCTCAGACATTTTGGTCCTTCGAGCCGGATTAAACATGCTGTGGTGTGTATTAGAGCCAGTGAACTTTACTCATTATTAACTGTTTTCATGCATTGGATCCACGTCGGAAAAACTCGAGAGGATGCTGGGGCCAAGGAGATTGACATACTCATGGATGTGATTCTCACCAGTGACTTGGACACGCTCAATATTCAAACGGACAACCTCAAGGAAGGAACGGACAAACTCTTACTACATGTGGATGTACATATGCACACACCTGTGTCGGTGTACAAATTCATCGCTGCCTTGGCAGCTTACTCAGCAAGATGCTTCACCGGACTACTACAAGAACATCTCAGTCGAATTGATACATTGAATGTGCATTACTCATCTCTCTTGCACCTATTGGAAATAATCTCAAGTAATATCATTTTATTGTGGCGGTCACAATAGTCAACAGATATATCGAGATGAAGAGATGCAACTACACCGCTGTGCTTCAGAGGATGGATTTGTGCATCAATAACTGCATATTACACATAGGTATAAGACCATGGAATTTTCACTCAAGATGGATCACGTGGATAAAATCAATCAAAAATTGGATTTCGGCGCAATCACTCACACTCAAGGTCAACTCAGATGCAACACTCACTTACTTAATGTTCATTACTTGCAACTGCATTGGAATGATACGACACACCGGTAACATCTCATAAACTTGGATCATGAGTCTATTTAATATCAGAATTATGATTTATCTCAAAAGATGCTATTCGAAGACTCAACGCTCCACGGCAATGCTCATCTATCCCAATGATTGGAATTGGAGGTACGCAATCAACTCACACATTAGGAAAGGTTCAAACAGACTTACAGCCCATCCACAAAATCTCAAGGTTAGGATCATTGCTCACATTATACACCAATTCTCATCAACTCTGACATCAGAGAAATGTGAGCAGCTTATGTGTAACCATGTGCAGAAATTATTCTTGGCAGATCCTACCATTTTGTAAACCTCAACCTGTGGATGTACTCATTGGTGCTGAATGCTATGATCTAATTATCAATCTAACCTCATTTAGAGCAGTGTGATAGAACCTATCGCAGAATCATCAATTTTGGCTGGGCATTACTCAAACAATTCAAATCATCTGTTCAATGGAAATCAATACATCAAGATCGGATTGGACTTAACGCAGAAGAATTAAGGAAATTACTCACACGCTTCTGGGTTAAGAAGAACCACTCTCAACAACTAGAGGCAAACTCAAGAAGAAAGAAGCATTGTGTAAGCAGCACATTGTTCACACAATGAAACCATCAAGTAAGGTTATCTCAAAACATCGGCTGATGCACTGAACAACTCATTTGGCAAAGCTCAAGCGTACCTCAAGCAGATACTGTCAATTTCACTCATGACAGCATCTATAAAAAATGGTACTACTCATTTCATGGATAAATAAACCGGACCAACTCACACACGTCGGTCAGCAACCTCACAAGGGCCATGCAGTTATCAGGATTCTGCACGGCGGGCGGCTATCCATGAGCCAAATTGTAAATTCAATTTGTCGATGTTTCTCAAGGAATTCCTCACCAGCAACTCAATTTATAGATTATGATGATTGCGTCACGAGATTACTCAAATTATAACGGATTTCACTTCGAATAAATTCAAATCAGAATTATATTGCCGCTCACTCAAGAAAAATTCACAACCAGATAACTCTTTCTCAAAACTCACCACTACTCGATCCCGCATGGACAATCTCATCGGTGGATATTCTTTCAAATTCTCCTACAAGAGCTGTGGCTACTCAAGTACTCATGGGACAAACAAGTTCAACTCAATTGCGAAGAATGGCTGCACCTTCGAGAAGATTTCACTCAACTGGATTCGGGTCTCAAAACTAATGGCTTTTCGAATGCTTCGCAACAGGCAACAGCTACAGCACTCAATATTATATCCACATTTCTCACGATTGGATTATTATTTATAGTCTCATCAAGACGGAAGGCAACACTCAACCCAGACTCCATATCAAGGTTGGAGTTCAGAGCGGCAAGGTTTACTCAAGGTATGTTTGGACAAAGTTCAACTGCCAAGCGCTGATGTTCATTTATGGACAGATCAGAATATGGTATGCACACTCATAATCTCACGTGCCTCACGATGGAAAGAATCTGTTGGAACGAGGGTAACACTCAGTCAAGGAATAGTTCCAACAACCAAGGGAAGACAATCATCATGGACATCTCAAGCTGACTCACAAAGGGGAACACTTTCCAGAAAGAGGCAAAGGTCACACTCACTGCAGCCACATCACATAAGGAAATTTCATGGGATCTCGTCAATACACACTCATTACTCATTAGATTACTCAAAATTACTGGCTAGCTAATGCTAGCTGGTGATCATTCCAAGGCAAACGGCAAAGTTCAACAAAGACGAGATTCACAGCTGATATAATCAGCAAAGAAAAAATCTTGTGGATCAAGAAACCTCAGCAAGTTCGTTTTCAATACTGAACTCAATATGCTGAAATATCTCAAGTCCCACGGATTCATCTACTCAATAGATTGACTGTATAGACTCAGATGGAATCATCATGGTAGGAGATCGGTTTTACAAAACTCAACTGGAATATCACTCAACATCCAGTAACATTATTACAGTGCAGTCAACTCATCACTGATCATTCGGAATTCTCACATACCAATATTTCTCGGTGGCACCGAGAAAACTCACTCTGCACACATCAGGCAGGAAATTTGGATTATTGGAAGCAGAGTTCCGACCAAGTTATTTACTCAAGATTCTGTAACTTGTGCAAGGTATCGGACTCATCGGACTCAGCAACTCATGGGGCAACTATCCAGTGCACTGGAACACCCCATCACAACCCTTCACTCACACTGGGATCAATTTAGCAGGACCACTCATCAACTCATCGAAGGGACGTGAATCCAAAAACATACAAGTGCTGGATTTGTATTTGTGCGCTCTCTCTCACAGCATTGTCATCAGCTGTTCATCTATACATGGTCAGTGGCTACTCATCCGAATGGTATCAATACGGCATACATATGGTTTATTTCAAATGGAGAACTACCTTCGCAACATTCTCTACAACAAACTCAACTTGGTACAACTCACATCAATGATGGTACTCCATGGATACTCAACCCACCTGCAGCATTTCGTATAATGTAAGTGGAAAGCAGTGGTGAATTCAATAATATTTCATCGCTAACAGACCATGGACAACATTATTCTCAAATTGGAATTTCATCATCCTTGCTGACTCAATTGAAGGTTTGTTCAACTCAAAGCCGTTACAACCACTCCAAAAGGATTCAGAAGATACATTCACTTTGGCTTTGTTCTCATCATCAAGGTATTAAACTCAATGTTTCACTTGGGTTCTAACTGTCAATGCATTTCAGCTGTCCAGTTGGGAAACTCCTTCATGGATGACTCAGTAACTCTGGCAGCAAGTCTTCTCAACAACGGTCTCCATCAACATCAAGAAGGCATCACTCATCTTACGAAACCAAGTGGAATTCATGGTACTCAATACGGATAATCCTCACATAGTATATGGCTACTCTCAGAAGATGCAGGACTACATCATCAAGGAACTTTCTCATCGGCAAGGCATTGAACTCAGTGCCTGAACCAAGCTTACTCACCTTCAAGGAATCAAGGCTTTCCAAATGGCAACTCATTCAACGGATCACTCAGCAATTTTGGAAGCATTGGTCAACTCAATACCTTCAACGGCTTCAATCAATTTCAAAATGGCATCATCCCTCTCATGAGATAAAAGTGGGTTCCATGGTACTACTCACGGATGAACACTCACCCCCAAGCAAATGGCCACTCGCAAGAGTCACTCAACTTCACCCTGGAACTGACAATCTCACCACTCAACTCACCCGCCCAATTGCAAAACTCGCCATCTTGCCAGTGCCAATCGGAATTTAAATCAACCTGGCGGTTGATGGCGGGCGGAATGTTTGGGAATTCAGTAATTTGAATTCCCGCGGTTATGCTCAGCTCGGTACGACTCACGGCGCTGCCACGGCGCGGCAGCACCTCGCGGCCTCTCGGCGGAACAGCCGAGACACTACACTGATTCACAAGGTGAATTCGCGCTTTTTCGGTTTCTCGCTCTCTCACATGCAAATGTGAGAGAGATTGTGATTTGATTCGCGAAGTGAATCGTGAAGGCCAAGAAGACGGAAGTGCTCACTCTTTGTAAAACTCAGTCTGCGGCTGCTACTAAAACGGCAGCAGTTCTCACCCCGACCCGGTATAGTCTACAGTGTGCTCGTTGCGAGGCTGCATGGTGACTAGTATGGTGCCTCATACTCGGACTCTCGTCTCATTCAGCGGATCATCTCACACGGCAGCTCCTCATACATAGAGGCATATTTTCTCACACGGCATCTACTCATACAAAGCGGCTCTCACTGTTCGGTAGTGAAGCGTGCTCGACACGAGGCCGCTCTCTCTCGCTCTCTCAATGTACATACGGCGTGCTCGCAACGAGGCCGCATGGACTTTACACGGCATACTCTCAGTCAGCTGTATCTCTCAAACGGAACTTCTCATACGGCAGTGCTTTCATACGGCAGTGCTTCTCACACGGCAGCTTCTGACATGGCATAATCTCACCGGCTCGCTGCCTCTAGCTAGCCATGAGGCAACCACTCTCGGTAACCGTTACGCAAGACTCAACTGGCGGTGCTCAACTGGCTTTTACCAACTCTCCTGTTTCACTGGCTCCTCTCACTGGCTACAACTCTTCTCACTGGGTACAACTCTTCTCGCTTGCTATAACTCATCTGCGGTTACAACTCAATTGGCTTCATCTCTATGGACTGTGTGATTCAACCGGCTTCCTCATTCTTCTCCAAATTAATATAATTGCTATGAAGCTAAGGTAAACTCACACACACACCTACATACAGCCATTTTGATGACTCAAGCAAGCAGTAATCTGATATGAAGTACTCTGCACATATAATTCTTGTCAAGTCTCAACCACAAGAAATCAATAACATTCATTGTGTGTATTTATGCTAGCAGTAAACTTAACGGAATTTACTAATTCAAACTCAGCAATTCTCTGAAATCTCACTCACACAGAAACACTCAAACATAATCTTTGTAACACTCATACACTCAAACATAAACTTGTAACACTCAGATACTCAACCAAGCTTTTGTAATATTCAACCAATTTATGTAATAGAGTTAAGTTTATAGACAGTTTTATAATATACTGAAATTTAATTTATTAAAGTGTTTGGCTCTCAATTTATTTGTAAACACCCACAGCATGTCCTCATTAAAAATTATGGCATTCTCAGACATGCTCTTTATCTTGAAATGAAAAAGATCGGAGTGCATACTCGCGTTCAGACGTTACACCCCCCTGGTTAAGATTGAAGTCGGGAGCTGAACGATTTCGACTTGAATCAGCTGAGTAATTGAACGCGGATCTACTTTCCGTTAATTCAGGATAAATACCCTGGGGTGGTAGGTTGGAAGTCCTTGGCGGGATGTGTGGAGGTGTGGTAGCAGGTGGGTTCTGTGGGAGTGGAGGAGGTGATGGTGAGAATCCAGGTGATGGTTTGCATTCGGCTACGGGTTCTTTTTCGCGGTTCTCCTCGACTTCTATATCCGCGGGTATGTTTTCTGATTTCCGCGAGCGTTTTGGTAGAGGCCCCTGACTTAAATGCACGAGTATATTTGCTATTGTTCCCCAAAAGGCTCCTAAGAGTTTAATGCTTGCTCCGTAAATTGAGTAAAGCGTATATCCGTGTATTATCGTATTTATTACGTATTTGCATGAGTTGAAAATAAATATTATTGCCATAATGGCTGCGCTTGCCGAACCGAAAATGATAAAATAATACCATATTTTGGTGGCGGCTCTTTCAGTGAATTTGTTAAGGCTATCCTCACTCAAAAACCCGAGTAGATCTAGGCTAGGATCGGCTACCGCGTGTCCTGTTGCTTCGCGCGCTATTTGATTGAGCACCGCTGGCTTATCCGCGGGGAACATCATAACATTCCGGTAGCCTTCGAGATCGGCTTCTGAATATATACCGCTCTCGACTAACTCGCCTGGCTCCTGGTATTGCCATGTAGGTTTGTTTAATGGCTGTAGTATTTGAGGAGCATCGGTTTTTGACGGATGTGGGTTTAATTGATACCATTTGTTATCTATCTCGAACACTGTTGGAAGTATTCGGCTGCAATCGCGTTCCGTACCGTGAGTCGTGAGAACGCGTGACTTTGTTGTCAGAAAGTACGATTGATTGTTGTATGAGACGGGCAACTCCACGAAACAAGAGTTGTTCGTGTTTCTCAGTTTTACGTTAACGACCGAGCATTTAACTAGGTGTGCTACGTCGCCGGCGAACACAGCCATATAGCCCGGTTCTTTCATGATAGTAAATGCAAATTCATCGGGATTGACCGATGATTGAGACAGAGAATTTTTAATTACTTGTTGCTCCAAAATACAGCGATGCGTTATGATGTCTTTGTATAGCGATGTTATCTCATTTTTGAAGTGATTCGCGATATACATTATTTTTGTGTTGAAGTATGCTGTGAGCATAACGTCTTTCGCGCCTACTTTGTAATTTTTCGTAGGGAATGGATTGTTAGCCGTGGTCTCATAAATAAAAATCTGTTTTTGTTCGGTCGTTTTTAAAGTTATTCCGCATAGCGTTTTACTACCGTGATCTGCAAAAGCAAATTTCTTTCCGTCGGTAGCATTTGAAAAATAAACTGTCGCGGTATCGAGTTCTTCGTCTCGAGTTTTAACTGCATGTCCCTCGTAAATAATTGCGTATGTATCTAGTTCGCACATGCCGCGTGAGGTTTTATCCCAAAATATAAACGCTTCCGTTGTGTCGCGACAAGTTTCCTTTTCGTAATCGCAATTTACTCCGGAAGGAAGTAAGAGAATGTTTGCGGGTAATTTCAAAGTGGCTTCACCTTTCGTGTAATAAATTTCGAGTTCGGCGGTTACTATCATATTTTCTTTATCCCGATAGATTCCTCCTTTGCAGTAAGAATTGTGTTCTATGATCCCGATTATTTTAATTGTTCTAAAATTTGTCTGTTCCGAGACAAGATCTTCGATTATTGTATCACCGATTTTTATTCGATTTGTGGTTATTAGAGAGTCACACATCTCTCGCGTTAGTTGGAGGTACCGTGTCTCGTCTGGGATAGGAGAAAGGGATACATGAGAATGCATACCGCAATAACGAGCCCTGCGGGTCGATTTTACTTTACATTCTTTTATAGGGACTTCCGAGTGCTCTAATTTTTGGATGATTTGAATAAAAGTGTCTTCGCGTTTTACCCTAATCGTCTCGAAATCGCACTCACCCACTCTTCTCAGCGAGATGGTCGTGACGTTTGGTGCGTTTGATGAGCTGCAGTCATATCCGGTTAGCGAGTGGACCGATGATAAGAGTGTTGCGAAGATCAGCAGAAGATTCCGAAGATCTCTGGTTGTTGGGCGTGTCGTCCTCATTGTGGTTTCCTGAAAAAGGCGTGTTCTTAATCAATACTCGCCTCTTGCATATCGAGACCTGTTGGTCGCAATTTATTCGTATGTACGACACGAGTTTTATTTTTATAAGTTATTTCTACGTTACAATTGTCGTCGAAGATTTTTATGATCGTGTGAGGACCGGTATACTCTGAATCGAATGGTCCCTTTTTGGGTTCTTTCAAAAGGAGAACCTTGTCTCCGACTTCGAACTTACAAGGGTTGTTTCGTTTGTCGTAATATTCCTTAGATTTGGCTTTGGCCCTTTTTAAATTTTCATGTGCCAAAAATTGCGTTTTATTAATTCGCTGTTTTAATTCTAATAAATATTCGAAGTAAGATTCGTTGCTCTCGGGCGGCAATGGTCTATCTATAGGGGTGCGGGCTATGTTTCCGAACACGCATTCGTATGGAGTTAATCGAGTGCCCTCGTGTACGCTTGTATTATACGCAAAAGTCGCGCAATTTAACCATTCATCCCATAATTGCTCATTCTTAACATGGCATTTAAAGTATTCCTTCAAGACATGATGCATTCTCTCGATTGATCCGTTACTCTGGGGGCGGTAAGCAGTAGTTGTACATTTCGTGGTTCTACATAATTTTGCTATGTTTTTCATTAAGCTGGAAGTGAAGTTTGCACCCTGATCAGTTAACAGAATTCGCGGCGATCCGTATACGCAAACGAATTCATTCAAAAATGCTGTCGCGATTTGAATCGAGTCTGTCTTTTTTAGAGGTACTGCAATGACGTATTTTGTTCATAGGCACTGCATTGTCAATATATGGGAATTCTTATTTTTCGTTAAAGGCAAAGGACCAACAATATCCATAGAGATTTTCTCAAAAGCCTGGCCCGGAGTATCTGTGAGGATCATTGGTTGATGTATTTTTCTCCTTACCAATTTACTGCGTTGACAAACTTCACAGCGGCCTATGTGTAGTTGGATGTCCTTCTTTAACGTAGGCCAGTAGTACTCTTGGCGAATACGGTGATAGGTTTTGTTCACACCTTTGTGACCGTTTACTGGATGTGAGTGGTTTTGGGAAATGATCCTTTTTCTTTCCTCCTCGTTTTCAGGAGTTTTCACTAATCCTTTACACAATAATATTTTTGTCCTTACGTGAGAAAGCACACCTTTTAATCGATGTGTGAACACGCGAACCGAGAAATCATCAATCGAATGTGTAATTGAGGCTCGTATTGTTTTAGGATTCTTTTCGTTGAGGACTTTGGCTAAATTTTCAAACGCGAAAATAAGTAAGTCCTCGTCAACACGCGAGTGTCTATCAGTTTTGAGCGTAACTGCGATGTAAAGTTTTCGCGAGACTAAGAAGGTCTTGACAGAACCGGGGTCCGGGCTACACTGAAGAGGTAGGCCGTCGCGCTCGGCTATTTCAACTGCGCCGGAGCACAGTGGTTGGTTGTCGCCTGTCACGAAATAAAGCACATTATCTTTATGTGTAAAAAGGCTGTCTCTTATTTCGATAACATTCTCGCCGGGTTCGCGCACATTGTGGTCATATGGCACGCTCGGGGTGTCAATTATATCAGAGGCGAGAGTTGATGGGTTATTATTATAACTGTGAAGCGACGAAATGTCGTTATCGCTTTGTTCGTCATCGTCGTCGGCGTGACTTTCATCCGTATCGTTATTTATATTAACGTTCGGGGAATGTTTATCCTGTTTACTGGTAGATGGAATTTCTTCGTTCGGGATTTCGGCGATAATGGGACCGCTACGCGCTTGTGGCGTATAAGTTTCATCTGAACTAGTAGACGTTATGAAAATACGGTCATTCTCGATGTTTGACGGGTTCCTTGACAATGCATCCGCCACGAAATTCGTCTTTCCCTCTTTATAGACGACGTCGTAATCAAATTCGCTCAGTTTGAAATAAAATCGTTTGAGACGGGATGTCGGATCTTTAACGTTATGTACCCAAACGAGGGGTTTATGGTCGGTATAGAAGGTAAATTTCCTTCCGTAGAGACAGTATCTAAATTGAAACGCGGCTGCTACCATTGCCAAAAGTTCTTTCTCAATGGTCGAGTAATTAATTTCAGCATTTTTTAGATGTCTCGAAAAATATGCCACGGGTAAATCGTGACTCTTTGTTTCCATTAAATAAATTTGACTAAGTACCGCGCCTATTGCGTAAAATGAAGCGTCACACGTTACAAGGAAAGGTTTAGAAAAGTCGGGATATTTTAGCAAAGGTGCATTGGTAAGGCTTTTTATTAGATAATCGAGTGCTCCCTGTTGTGGTTCTTTCCAATAAAATACAGTTTCTTTTCTCAACAGCGTAGATAGTGCCTTTGTTTCCTTCGCGTAAAAAGGTATAAATTTCCTGTCATAATTTGCTAAACCTAAGAGTTGTCTGATATTTTTCTGGTTTTTCTACCTCTTTCTTATAGAATTCACACTTATCCGGTTGCAGGCGCATGCCGGCGTTTCGGAGTCTTTCCGCAACTTTATTGAATTTCGCGTCATGTTCCTCGATGGTTTTAGCAAATATGATACAATCATCTACATAAATGAAAACCTCCCGCGCTTGTAATCCGCGGAACAGGGAGTCCATCTGACGCTGAAATGTCGCTGGTGAATTCTTTAAACCGAAAGGCATTCGAGTGAAGTGATAGTGACCGTAAGGAGTTGAGAAAGCAGTTTTCGGCTTGTCCTCGTTTCGCATGGGGATCTGATGGAAACCTGACGCGAGATCGAGGATACTTAAGTATTCTGCTCCTCCTAATTGGTCTATAATTTCGTTAATGTTAGGAATCGGGTACGCGTCACTAATTGTTTTCTTGTTTAATTCGCGATAATCGATTACCGGTCGCCATCTTTTATTTCCTAAGCTATCTGGTTTTTTCGGAACAATCCAAAGCGGACTGTTATATGGCGAATCAGAAGGTTCGATAATGTCTTCTCGAAGCATTTTCCCTACTTGTCTTTCTATTTCGTCTTTTAGCATCGGTGGGTACCTGTACTGTTTAATATTTACAGGGACGCTATCGGTGGTTACAATCCTATGTTCCGCCATATGCGTCGCATTTAACTTTTCACTCGGCAATTGAAATATATCCGCGTGTCGATCACACAAAGACTCTATTCTAGGGCGCATGTCTTCATCGCATTTGTCAATGTTTATTAGTTTTTTCACTAATTCGCTTCGCTCCTGTAAGTTCGAACTCGGGACTTCCTCTAGATTAAAAATGTTATAGGAGTCTAGCTCTGCTTCATCGTAAGCAAAGATGGTTTCCCTATCGAAATCGAGTCCTTCATCGAGACAGGCCAATATTGAATAAATATCGCGCTCGGTCGCGTCGTCGTGTTCCGAGGTACAATATTCATCCGTGAATTGGTCCGTTGGGATGTTTTGATCGTAAAAATCCGTTTTCTCGAATGAGTTAAAAAATGAACCAATATATGCTTCGTAATCGTCGGGGCACGATGGTCCCGAGTCCATTATTTGATTTTTCATTTTTCGCGTGTCGCCCGTGCTGTTAGTTTCATTATTTATCACCCTTTCGGCGCTGACGCTACTTGTTTGAATGGCACCGCTCGCGCTACTGTACTCATTAATCATGCTTCCGATGCTGCTATTATACTCGCGGTCTTGTTTATTTTTGATGGCCTCGCTCGCGCTGCTATAATCGTTAAGAATCACGTCATTGATGCTGCTAGTGGGCTCATTGTCCCTTTTATTAAAAATGGCATCAACTTCGCTACTGCGATTAGGAAAAATCACGCTCGCGGGGCTGCTAATTGACTCGCGATCATATTTATTTTTAATGGCATCGGTCGCGCTACTGTAGTTATCAAAAATCACGTTCGCGATGCTGCTAGTAGACTTTATGTCATGTTTGTTGCAAATCGCGTGCTCGACATTGCATAAGGCTCTCGCGTGATCGCGGTTGTCTCGCACGTTGTTTATTACCAGGCTCTGGTCGGAGCTGATTGTTTCCGGTATGTTTTCTGTAACTACCGTTCTTCGTAGATGACGCTTGGAGAGCTGTCTTTACTACTTAATGTTATCGCGCGAGCATCTTCCTTCTGGCAGGAATCACTCGCGTTGTTTAGGACTATGTCTCTAGTCCGATCACGCTATTCGCGCTGCTAATATTTGAATCGAAGTTCTTGTTAGTCACACTCGCGAGTTCGTCTTTTAAATATGCGTTTATCGCGATAATTTTTGATAATTCTCGACTAACCTCGTCCGCATTAGTTTTTCGTTTTTTCGATACATGATTTGTGGGTAAGGAGTTGTTTTCTGTCTCCTTGATAGTGTTATCTTTTTCCTCCGTTTCATTCGCGCTGCTATGTATTACGGAGTCCGTCACGTTTTTCGGCCGATTCTCGCTGCTAATTAATGAAAATGGCTGAAATGAAACTTTCGATTTTACACTTTCTATACTATTTTTTTGAACAGTTTCCCCCTTTTCGACGTAATTCGCCACTACCGGGGTGAGTTTCGGAACTCTTATTTGAATGTCGTAATCATTCTCGTTTTTTAACGGGACAAAGATTTTTATGTCGTCCGCCGGAATGACATCTTTTCCTCCGATGTAGACGTTCGGATATATTTCCCTTTTTTCATTATATTTGACGCGGTGATGTTCGGGGACAATCATGTCCATCCATATTGTTTCGCGGGCCGGACATTGTAAGTAGTAGGTGTACCGCTATAGCGAGACAGATAGGTATCAGGTTACACTTCCGGTGTCATCTTCAAGTGTGCACTTGACTCAAGTGTTTATATAAACATCTCTTATCTTAAGTGTTTGTTTATATAAACAGTGGCCAAAACAGTAGCAAAACAGTAGCAAAACACTAGTTAATTATTGTTTATTTATATAAACAATGATTAATAGCCTATTGTTAATGAGCTACTGTATAGCTCCTGTTTAAGTGTCCACTTGATGGCGTCGTAACCTGATACCGCTGTTCTCGCTATAGCGGTCATGACGTAACCTGCTGGCCCACTATACCCGTCATGGCGCCCCCACTCCTTCGCAGCCAGCGCAGGGTATTGGTGCGCTATACCAGTCACACGCCCCCCACTCTTTCGCAGGCAGCTTGAGCGCGTGGGCGCGGTGGATGTAGAGGGGCGGACTACGCTATACTTGCCACGCGTGTGCCGGTAGTTGGCATCCCCACTGAGCACGGGCCGTGTGCTCTCTCCGGGTGGCTTGAGCGTACTGCAAGTCGCGTGGCTCGAGAGGAGTGGGGAGTTTTGGTGTGAGAGAGAGAGAGAGAGAGAGAGAGAGAGATGAGTAAGCGCTCGCTTGCGTGGTATCAAACGGTCGCTATACTCGCCCCGCTACTACGAGAGAGAGAGAGAGAGAGGGTGAGGAGGGGATAGCGTGGGATTGTTTTTCGGTGGTGGTTAAAAATAACAATTTGTATTAATAATTAATAATTAATATTTTTATTAATTATAACGCACACACACACGTACAAGCGCATATTTGATACGTATATGCACATGCGTGTCACGTGTTCGCAGACACGTACGGACACGCAGTGCGCACACACACACACACACACACACACACACACACATACGCACATACACATGTACATTTTTTCAACAGTACTTACTGCTGTCACACACATGTACAAACACGTACAGTCGCACACGTATCCGGTGATACGTGTAGGCACACATGTGTCAAGTGTTCGCAGACACGGCCGGGCACACAGTGCACACACACACACACATACGCGCCCACACACGCACAGTTCTGCGCCCGCACACACATATTGCACTATACGGCTGCACTGGTGTCGTATGTTGCTGCTGTAGACGCAGGAATTTCTGCTGCTGCTGCTGCTGCTTGTGGTGGTGGTGGTGGTGGTGGTGATCGCAGCGGTGATCGCGGTGTGTCCATTTCGTTGAGACACTCGCACGCGGTTTTTTTGCACTCGCAGCACTTGTACCGGCTGCCCGCCAGCATTGTTCCCACGATTGGCCCTCAGGGTCTCTCCTCAGAGTGCGGAATATTATTCCACACGAATTACACCATGTGCCCGTTGCAGGGCTGGGCTGCTGCTGCTGTTGCAGCTGCTGCTGCTGCTGCTGCTGCTGCTGCTGCTGCTTGAGGAGTTGCACTTGGGCTTTTATTCCTTCGACTATTTCCGCAGTACGCCTCACACCGCGCATGTAGCGCTCTAGTCTCTTGCTCGCACTAGCGAGCTGTTGTCGCATGGCGGCAATTTTTTTACCCGTGTGCTCCATCGCTGGGGTAATACTGACGACCGGCGAGCGGTGACATGATGCAATGCTGCGTGGCGCTGGTGGCGGCAGTGGTGGTGGTGGTGGTGGTGGTGGTGGTGGCTCCGTTAGCCTCGCTCTGGATGCCCCCACTTTTATTGGCGGCGGCGGCGACGCATGCGTAATGAGCACGCACTTTGTCGGCTCATGCACAGTGTCCGCTGTCTCTTGGTGCGTAATGCGTATATTCTTTCTTGATTACCATCTGGAAGACGTATACGACTCATGCACCGAGTCCGCACACGTTGCCTTTCTTCGCTGGGCCAGGCTCCCAGAAGTACCATTGAATCCGCCGTCAGTTTGTCGTATACTTCTTATTTATCACGAATGTGGTTTTCCTCGCTGTGCAAACGCTGCCTGGCACAATCCAGACAGCGGACACTCTTATTTTGAATCTTCACGGTCACCCGCTCGATGACCCTGTCGGACGCCTCTATCTTTTTATAAATATTATATTGCTCGTTGAAGACAGTTTGTAAAATATTCTCGATAAATTGAAAATTTTTCAATGTTTCCATGTTGACGGCGACGATGACGACGACGACGATGACGATGACGATGATGATGATGACGATGACGATGATGATGATGGCGATGGCAGCGATGGCGATGCTGTGGCTGTTGGCGATGCTGTGGCTGTTGGCGGTGATGGCGATGCTGTGACTGTTGGCGGCGATGGCGATGCTGTGGCTGTCTAAGGTTGATTGGTACTGTGACAGTGCACGCCCCACGCTTTTATGTGCACGACCGTGGAGGGTAGAGTGGGGAGAAACTGGCCAGGATTCGAGGGAGTAAGTACGAGCGTTTCCTACAGAAACTTTCAGTTTTATAGTAGTAGTAGTGTTATAAAATTCTCGGGGAATAGTGTGAGCGATGAAAAAGTACCCGATTAAGCGCCGTGGTTTATGGCGGCTAAAGCGTCGAGAAAACTGCCTAGGTTGGCCAGAGTAAACACACGTTCCCTACAGAAACTCTCGGTTTCGGGGAATAGTGTGAGCGATGAAAAAGGACCCGATTAAGCGACGTTTCTTAAGGCAAGAAAATTTCCAGCGTTGGTGGGCGTCCCGAAGAAAGCGGGCTGCTCGGGGAAAGTCTGTACATTTTTGGTGTTGTGAGGTATTTACGTCGTACTTACGACGTACTTACGAGCGGTAAACGAACTATCAGACCCACAATGCTAGCCTGTATTTAGATTTTTCTCTAATTTTGACAGGCAGGCAGGCAGGCAGGCAGGCAGGCAGGCAGGCAGGGTGAGTAATGGTTTTGTAAAACAACACCCCCGACTGTAGCGTACTTTCGAGCGATAAACGAACTATCAGACTCACAATGCTAGTCTGTATTTAGAGTTTTCTCTAATTTCGGCAGGCGGACGGGCGGGCGGGCGGGCGGGCAGCCAGGGTAGAGTGAGCAATGCTTTTGTAAAACAATACCACCCGACTGGGCACAGTACAACGGTTTGTATAGTTTTTATCTCAAGTGTGCTTCTCGGCTTTCTCGTCAAATCAATGGGGGTCGTATTTTACGGCACTGGTCCCACGCACGTACGTTTGAGGAAGTGTTGTTCCTTTTTCTCAGCTGGAGTGCCTGCATAGCGCTGCTATTTTTTTTTTCGATGTCCACTCTTTTTTCATAAGATGTTTATTTTGACTCTCGGAATGTTTCGAAGAAAATGTGCTCACGGGGTAGGACGCTGTCGTCAACTTCTTCGAGATGACTAGATGACTAATTTTTTTTTTATCATACGTTTGTTGGGGTGCGTTTCAAAGATGACGGGTGTGTATAAGAAGTCCAAGCTTGCGTGCGACGCACTCAGTCTATTCAGAAGTTTCGAGATGGATAATCAGGCAAATAGTTCGTTGCGGAAAGCCGTGTTACGGCCCGCGGCTAGAGCCCGTCACGGCAGAAACCCCGTGTGGCTACGCCGTTTACGGCGTATGTCGCGTGAAAACTTATCAGCGCAATTACGACTACTACTAAGAATGGCAGGGTATCGCGCAATAGTGCGCCTTTACAACGCATTCGCTTGTTCGCGCGAAGTGCAGACCGTCATTGAAGATGATGTCTTCGAGCGCTGATTAAGCGGGTTACCCGTGTTTCGCGATATTGCGAATGCGCGCACGGAACGTTTAGGTAAGTCTAAAACTTTTTTTTTTCAAAATAATTTTCCTTTACTTTTTATTTATTTACATATTTTTATTTACAGTATTTGAGAGCCTCATTCGCGATGATTCGGATACGGAGCTATCCGATAGCTCGAGTGTGGCCACCGATGAGACAAATTTCGAGCCAAGCGCGTCAGCCATGTCGCCGCAGCACTCGGCGCGCACGGGTGGGGTATTTAATCCTGTAGCGCGACGACTCAACTTTGAGTACAGCGATACGGAGAGCGAAGCCGCGGACGAGCAACCGGTTGTCGCGGACGACGCGCGCAGGTCCGAAGATGACCATCCCGAAGACACCCAGCACGAAGACGCCCAGCCCGAAGACGCCCAGCCCGAAGACGCCCAGCCCGAAAGTCCGTCGCTCATTGCGTGGGAGCGTTTCAACGACGACGAGGATGAGGTGGGTGAGTCGGAGACGGAAGAGGAGCGAGTGGCGCGAATCGAGGTTGATAGGCGCCTGGAAGAGATGATGTACAGGGATCTCGCGATTGCCGACGCGCTTGAGATGTACGAGCGTCCGCTAGTGACACCAGCAGAACGACGTCTTATCGCGAGCCACCCACCCAACGTGAATGTCGAAGATAACAGCACTGCTGCAAACACTGTGCGTGCCGATCGTGAATGGCTGTTGACGAGCCTGCAAGGCGTGGTAAACATGGTTAACACCGTGTACAACCACAATTACCCGTCGCATCGTCGTGTCAACGAATGTAAGTAAAAATATATTTATTTAAGGGCGTTTCTGATTTTGTTTTTTTTTAAAAGTCAAATATTTTTTATTATAGTTATCCGCACGCGCGATCTGATGTATCGGGAAATTCGTTCGTCGCTCCCCGATGTCGACGGTTTGCCGGAGTTATACGAACAAATAGCGCATAATCCGCAGGCAGTGATGCAGCGCTGGTTTCGCGACCAGGCGCAAGACGAGACTTCGCCGCTATATACCGACGCAGACCTCATAGATCTTGTAAAGCGAATACTCGAAAGTTTTGCCGGCTATTCCGAGCCTTAAATGTAAAAAAAAATCAGAAACGTTTAAAAATAAAAAAAGTTAAGAAAATATAATTTGTTTTTGACTTTTTTAGCGAGTCCCGAGTCCCATTCGTCACCACAGGTAGGCGGCGGCGTTTATAGCAGCAACAGCAGCAGCAGCAGCAGCAGCAGCGGCAGTGTCGTGGCGGTCAGCCCCGAGTCCGAGAACAATGAAGTTATACAGCCCGTCGCCGAGCGCTTCATCGTTGCAGCCGAGGGTCAACAGTACCTGCGACGGTTTGGCGTCCAAGGGCGCACGATTAGTTTTAGAATAGGTGAACCGCGCGAGGGAGAAAATGTTGTATTATGGATGGAAGCGGCGGTTAGCGATATCCATAACTACATAACCGAGCATGTTCCGGGTAATAATTTAATCAGTGTGAGGGTGGGATGCGAGCGGTTCGCGCAAGGTCCCGCGGGGCTCTCGTTCAGGCCTATAGAAAATTTCACCGTCGCTGATTTATGGAATCTAATTAGTTCCATATGTCAGAGTAATGAGATTATAGGCATTGACGACACGTTCATTTTACAGGCTTATTACGTTGAAATGCCCGTTGGTGCAGGTAGAATACGCGGCAAAGCGGCTCTGACGGCGTCCAGTCTTCAGAAGCGCTCAATAGTGTCTATACAAAATGACGGTGATAATCTCTGTTTACCGCGTGCGCTCGTAGTGGCGAAAGCGCACTTGGCGCTCAAGGGGCGGGATTGCGTGGAGGCGCGCAAAGAGTGGACAAACATACGCGATTCACGGCGCACCCTGCAGAAACAACGCGCGGAAACACTCGTGGGTGACGCTGGTGTGTTTTTACCACGCGAGGGTTGCGGGTTTCGCGAGCTGTTAGCGTTTCAAAATTTTTTTGTCGCGTCGGGAATCGCGATCGTTGTTTTCGAAATTGAAAATTTTGGTAATGGCGATGCGCCGCTTTTCGATGGCCGAAACACGTTCGAAGAATTAAATACTCCTCTTCACGGTGTAATTTATTTAATTTTTGAAGAGCGTCGACGTCATTTCAACGTAATTACGAATTTATTCGCGGCGGCTGGTGCTCGTTTTTTTTGCTCTTATTGCAACAAAGGGTATCGCTGTGTCGACCAGCACGCTTGTTCGCGTACTTGTCAATGTTGTTTCGTAAGTCCGCCCTGCAGGAGCGACGGCGTGGAAATGATCGAGTGTACAGACTGCGGGCGCAAATTCTTTGGCCACGGATGTTTTGCGAAACACAAGCAGGCGGGGTCGTACAAAAAAAATAATAAGAGAGTCTGCGACGTTGTGCGGCTGTGCGCGCACTGTTTAAAGATCGTGAATATTTTCAGACGACAACACGTGTGCGGTGTCGGTTACTGTAAGCAATGCATGAAACACCATCCGTTTAACGATCAATGCTTCATGCAGCCTATTATTGAAAACGACGCGAACGCGACTAAAAAATATTTGTATATTTTTTATGATTTTGAAACACGTCAGGACACGCCGTACGCTCAAAACATACAGCTTCACGTGCCGAATCTCTGCGTCGCGCATCAGGTCTGTACCGACTGCATGGCTATCGACGATATAAAAATTATCTGCAACACATGCGGCGCGCGCGAGTTTGTTTTTACGCGGGAACCGGTGAGAGAGCTGTTAGGTTTGTGCATTCGGGTAAACACAGCTTTCGCAGAAATTATATGCATCGCCCACAATGCCAAAGCTTTTGACGCGCAATTTATTCTAAAAGAACTGGCCGAGAATCCCGAGTATAGTTCACCCAGTGTCATTTTGAACGGTCAAAATGTAACACTGCTCAAATATGGTCGCACCAAATTCATCGACAGCATAAATTACTTTCAGATGAAATTAAGCGCGCTGCCCGTGACCTTTGGTTTGCCGGAGAGTGTTAAAAAGGGCTATTTCCCTCATCTGTTTAACACTCTCGCCGCTCGGGACTACATCGGTCCTCTACCACCCGTTGAGTTTTATGGCCCCGACTCGATGAGCGTAGCCGATCGCGAGGTTTTTCTTGCCTGGCACCGTGAAACGAGTCCGGACTATATATTCGACATGAAAAAGGAGATTGTCGAGTACTGTCAAATGGATGTAGAAATTCTCAGGCGGGCATGCATACAATTTCGGAAAATTTTTCTAGCTGTGTCTGATGCGGATCCGTTCGTATCAGCATGCACTATAGCGTCAGCGTGTTCGCACGTTTATAGAAAAAACTTTTTGACCGCGAATACCATCGGCATAATACCGCCCAACGGTTACAGACGCGCCGACAGGCATTCTCAAAAATCTATAGAGTGGCTACTCTGTTGCGAGCGTGAAATCGGCCGAGAGATCGTACACGCGGAGCGCGCGCGCGAGTTTCGTTTGTCGGAGGGCTATTTAGTGGATGGCTACCTGCCACCAGCCGCCACCGTCGCCGCGCCGGACAAAGGAATTGTTTTCGAATTTCAAGGTTGCTATTGGCACGGCTGCCCGCGGTGTTTTCCAAATATGCGTGATTCGACAAAAACCCGTTTCAATCAAACTTTTGCGCAAGCTTACGAGAGCACTTGTGAAAAAATTATACACATGAGGAGAGCCGGTTACGAAGTGCGCGAGATGTGGGAATGCGATTTTGAGCGGTTAAAAGAGCAGCAACCAGATATCGCGCGTTACATCGGCAATCATCCGATAATGTGTAAAATCACGCTTGACCCGCGCGACGCGTTTTACGGTGGTCGCACGGAGAATATCGTCACCTCTTACAGAGTCGCCGCGGACGAAGAGATCAAATATACGGATATTTGCTCTCTTTACCCGTATATTTGTAAAAGAGGTCGTTTTCCAATTGGACACCCGCGTATTTACAGCGGGGGCGAATGTGCCGCTCTAACGACCGGTCAAAACAACAATCTCGAGAGCATCGAGGGCCTGGTTAAATGTCGCATGTTACCGCCGCGTGATTTATTACTGCCTGTGCTGCCTGTAAAAATGCACAATCGCCTTATTTTCGGGCTATGCCGTTCTTGTTGCGCCGAATTACGCGAGGAGGACTGCAATCACGAAGAAGCGGAAGATCGTGAATTTACAGGCACATGGGTTGCGCGCGAGCTGCGCAAGGCGATAGAGTTGGGCTACAATATCACCGAGATTTACGTGATATGGCAATTTGAGAGCACGCAGTACGACCAGCGCACGGGCGAGGGTGGTTTGTTCGCCAACTATGTAAATACTTTCCTTCGACTGAAACAGCAGGCCAGCGGGTGGCCGAGCTGGTGCGGCGACGACGCGTCGAAGCAGCGCTACATTGACGAGTACGAGCGCAACGAAGGGATCAAATTAGACGCTGATAAAATTGAAAAAAATCCCGGTTTGCGCTCGCTCGCCAAGTACTGCTTAAATTCACTCTGGGGCAAGTTTGGGCAGCGCTCTAATTTAAAGCAAACTGAAATTGTAAAAACGCGCGAAGACCTGCTGAAACTGTTAGCTGCGCCGGAAAAAGAGGTTTTCGATGTACTGCCAGTGAGCGAAAATCTCTTGTACGCGAATTGGTGCTACGTAGACGACGCTGTAGAATCTGCCCGCGGCACATGTGTTGTATTAGCCGCGTACACGACGGCCCAGGCACGTCTAGAACTTTACAATTACATCGAAAAGCTCACAGCTGTGCGGGTTCTCTACATGGACACCGATTCGTGTATATTTAAATGCACACGTAATAATCCCGACGAATACAGGCCTGCTCTGGGTAGTTTACTCGGCAATATGACCGACGAGCTCAAGGTTTATGGCGAGGGCTCATTCATCACGGACTTTATCTCCGGGGGCCAAAATTTTATGCCTTTCGAGCCTTTGTCCCTTCGAGCGGTGAGACTGTCGAGTGTTGCAAGGTGAAAGGCGTCTCGTTAAATAGTTCAAATTCGCGTAAAATTAATTTTGACAGCGTGGAGCGCTTGATCGCTGCGTACTTTGAGGGTGACGTCGCACCTATCGTTCTCAATTACAATGCCATCAGACGCACGCGCACACATGAGGTCATCACGCGCGCCGAAAAAAAGTCCTGCTCTGTAGTGCTGAGGAAGCGAAGGTACTTTGCAAATGGTACTTCGCTCCCTTTCGGCTACAAAGCGGAATAGTAATAATTTATATATTTGTATGCGTCGTTGTTGTTGTAAAAATAAAATGTAAAAATATATATAACTAGTAAAATAAAAATATATTTATTCTTTTGTAAAAAAAAATTCATTCATTTCTCCTCGTCCCCCCCAGCTGCTGCTGCTGCAGATAAAAAAAAAAGTTCTAATTGTTGTTGTATTTTAACCGGTTGAAAACGCGGTAATGTGCTCGTCCCGCGGCAATGTGCTCGTCCCCGCGGCAATGTGCTCGTCCCGCGGCGAGGAGCTGGCCACCGCGGGCAAGCGTCCACCGCGATAATTGGCGCACCCCCGCGGTCGACCAGCGGCCCCCGCCCGCGCCGCCGCCGCCGCCGCCGCCCCGCCGCTGACGCTAATGTTCTTTGGGGAGCGGCGTTTCGACTCTCCGCGCGCGTGAGTATTATAAAAACGTCGGACTGTCGAGTGGCCGTGGTACTCTTTGTCTTTCTCGTCGCGCGCGAGGTCCTCGTGAAAAAAACATGGACATTCGTTGGAAGCATCCGTTTACCTGCTGCGTGTGCGGACCCACAGGCTGCGGGAAAACCCTGTTCGTGCAGCGCTTTCTCGCGCAGCTCCCGGCAATGTGCGATGCCAGCTTCCACCGTATATTATTTTATTACGCCGAATGGCAGGAGGCATACCGAACAGCCTTTAAGCCCCAGGCGCCCACAACCATCGAGTTTCGAGAGGGACTGCCCCAGGCAGTCGACTATTCACGGGACAATGACAAAAAAAAATTACTAATCCTAGACGATCTCATGCGCGAGTCTTCGAGCGATGTTATTTTGGATTTATTCACGAAAGGCAGTCACCACAAAAATATAAGCGTCATATTCATCACGCAAAATATTTTTCACAAAGGTAAGGCACAGCGCGACATAAGTTTAAATACCAAATATCTCGTGCTGTTCAAAAACCCGCGCGACAAAGCACAGATACAACATCTGGCGCGACAAATTCACCCGGAGGACTCGCTTTTTTTACGCAACGCGTACGTCGATGCGACGCGCTTGCCGCATTCTTATCTCTTTATCGATCTCTCGCAGGACTGCCTGGACGCGTTTAGATTTCGTAGCAATATCTTTCCCGACGACCACGAGCCGCATTACGCGTACGTGCCAAAGCACCTTAAAACACGCTGATCTCGCCAGCCGCGCGTCAGTTGGAAAAAAACTATGGCAGCGGGCAGTCGCATCGGAGCCCAACGTCGGCGCCGCGGGATACAGCCGCGCGGTAATCATTTTTCCAAGAAAAATCTCGCACTCCTCGGTGCGCTCTGTCACGGCGATAAGAAACATCGAGCGGCTATCGCGCGCACGGCCGACAAACCACTCGTCAAGTGCATATGCGAGTGCGCGTTGAACGTTTTACAAGGGGTCGTAAAATTGAGCGATACCGACAAGAGTGTTACGTCGGGTCTACCACAGAAGACCCAACAGTTAGTTTTTTATAAATAATAAAAAACTATGGTTCTCAGTTTTGAGCCTAGATTAATGAAACCTAATAGCTCGGGATTGAGCTAGATACTGCTAGTAAGATAGGGTAGGGTTAGGGCTGCAACATGGGCGCGACGCGGTAGAATGATTTTAAAATGCTTGCAAATGTTTTGTAACCAGTGGTGTTTCTGGTTATTTTCTTTCTTATTATCAATTTTTAATATCAATTTTTATTAGGAAATGTAGGTACATTTCCTAATACTTTCCTTCGACTGAAACAGCAGGCCAGCGGGTGGCCGAGCTGGTGCGGCGACGACGCGTCGAAGCAGCGCTACATTGACGAGTACGAGCGCAACGAAGGGATCAAATTAGACGCTGATAAAATTGAAAAAAATCCCGGTTTGCGCTCGCTCGCCAAGTACTGCTTAAATTCACTCTGGGGCAAGTTTGGGCAGCGCTCTAATTTAAAGCAAACTGAAAGGACAAGTTACTGGCGACTTGAAAGAATAGATTTCCTAATATGTTTTTTACTCTCAGTGTCTCTAGAGGTTTAGTTTAGTAAAAAGAATTCACTTTAGTTTAGGGGAAAAACAATACGGCAAATCGATTTAAGTACAAAAATGGGGTAATATTTTTGGGATAATGTTCTAGTCTGGCTAAAGAAAAGTTAGGATAGCAAATGAAATGTTTAACTTACTTTGTTTTCTTTTTCTCTGGTCCTTAGCAGCTTTGATGGTCCGTTGTCTCTGCTGCGTTTTTTTTTGAAAGGTGTCGGTGGTTTAACTGATTTTAAAATAAATAAAAAACAAACACGAGAATCTTTAGTTTTATGCACTCAATTTATTTCAAAGAAAGGTATGTGTTACCATTGCACGGTAACAAGGTTAAACAACGAATTTCAAAAATATTTTAAAGAATCGTATAGAATTGCGTACAAATGTTTGATATAGAAGAGATAGAAAAATCAGACCCAGTCTGAATGTAAAAATTGGACCTCTCCGGTGGAGGACTGTGAGACGAGAGTGTAGGACCTCGTAGGTTGAGGATTGAAGCTAGAGTGAGAGTGAGCGGACGCGTAGATGAGCGAGCTGCTAACGAAAAGACGAAGCCACCTCCCTTATCTTAAACGCAGAGGGACACTATTAGTCGCTCGGATTTTTGGAACCTCCCTCGCTCAAAATAGAGCGCTAGGATTCGATAATGAGGTGACATTATGCATAAACGTTATAACTTCGATATTAAACAATAAGAGGACAATTTTATTGTTTTATATACTATATCAGGATAAATAACCCACTTTGATGTAATGTTTTTTCTATAATAAATAAATTTTAATGTGAAACTTTTAATACATATAAGAATTGGGCGGTCCCAATACTCATTAAAGAGTATTTACGCTATAACTTAAAAATTAATAAGTTAAAAATGAAAATCGTTAAATGAACCGATGAATGAATGAATTTATTATATAAATATAATAACAAATTAAGAAATTCTTTATAATTTTAAACATTACTCAAACTGGATTATTCATTTACATAATTTTATCGTAGATAATTAAGCAAAGTTATTTAACGAATGCAACTATTAGCTTAATTTGCCTATTACCCTTTTGTGGTTACTCGTATGTATGGATAGAAACATAACTTAGTATATAAAACTAGTGAATGTGTATAAGAGACATGTTTGACGAGAATTATAAAAATATAAAATTTAATATTACAAAGACAATCTTAATACTAAATGTATATAATAGTTTTGGATAATATAAATGATTAATTATTCGCAAGTATAAAATAAGTTTTACATTAAACTACTTAAATTTGTATAACCTCTAAAATATTCTTAATTAATTTTGGAAATTCCTGAGACCCCTTTTTTTTATTATATATTTTGCATAAATAAACAAAATAGAGTCTAGAAATATTAATGTAGATTGAAAATATTAAAGATGATAATCTAATTATTAGAGCTTAATAAAGAATGAAATCGATTGGTTTACTTTGAATATTATAAATTACTGAAAGAGAATTTTGTGGTTATATTGAAATAGAAGTATTACAAAGATCTTGATTTATTGAAAATGAAACGATTCTGTTTAACAAATAAATTTTTTTTTTTTCAATAGCTTTTAGATAAAACGTCATTAATAAATTATATAATGACTTATAGTAAATTAAAACGTTGATGCTTTTACAAACATGATTTTTGTACTCTATAATAATTCTAGATTTATATATATAAATATATGCTAATTAACTTAATATAAATCTTAATGAGATAGGGTATATGTTTAAATTCTAAAATATAATAACTGAACATAACCCAGTGTAAATATTATATAATGAATTTCTAAAGAATTTCTAATTATAATTATTTTATTTCATAACCTAATTGGCGTTTATACTAATGGGGGATGTTATTAAACATTGAAGTTTTGATTTTCCTATAGTTATTTAACCCGAAAATGGCTAAAAGTACAGTCGTAGAGATATCATCTACGTGAGAAAGAAAAAATAGCGCAAGCGTGGGTGGTAGAAAATACTGGAAAACGAGCGTGAGAGAGACGGGAACAGACGCGGTCGCAATTGCCGGGTTTTCCTAATTTATTGGTTTTCGAGTGGCTGAAAATTCCGATGCGGCTCGCAGTCCGGGAAAGTTATCACTTGCAGATGTTTGGGTTCTTAGATTAGGCCTTGGGAAAGCAAAGAGAGGAATCTTTATCGCGGCCTACTCGGAAAACTCGGGTCTGGCTAGCGTTTGCTGAGGACTATCGTAAAAGAAAGGAAACGAAAAAAACTTTAAGACACACGGCGAAGAAGGAAGCATTGTATCCTTACATAGAGCATGCTCGCGTTGGGGTTCGGAAGAAAAAAAAAATGACCTGGGTGTTCTTTTGAGGAGTAGAACTGTGACGCTATTCAGATTTCTAATTTTCAGGGATTTATTTATATTATTATTATATATTTTTTTTTTTTATTTAATATTAAAAACGGCCCGATGTAACAAGAGGCGATTGCGCAGACATAAACACGCGCTTAGAAAGCTGAGTGACGCACGGGGAAACGGCGATTGGCGCACAAAGAAACGATCGATTGTTCAGAGTGGAGGATCATTTTTACCGCTCTTGCTCGCCCCGATACTCGGAACGCTAATCTCAAAAATATTTGGATCGGGTGGCGGCGCCGCCACGCGATAAGATGGAACGGGCACGCAAGATGATACTCGTACCAGAGGACACGTTTCAAGCTGCGCAGCATGCGATGACGTCATCCACTCCGCCCGATACAACACAGCCAAAAGAGTCGGGGGGAGAAAAAAGTTTACAAACACAGGGTGATAATTTTTCACGATTAGACGCCGATATGTACGAGGTTCTACGCTCAAAAACGGCACGCGATGATTACGAAAAATGCCTAAATTATCTACAGATTTTACGTCGCTATCTTTTTTTCCGAGACAGCGAACGAGCGACGGAGCGCGAGACGAAGCACGAAATCGACGAAATAGAGGAGGCGCTCGGACCACTCAGCAAGGAAGCTATACTCGAGAGCCTGCCAAAAATACACGCACCCAAAGCGCGCCGCATGCTGCACATCTGGAAAACAAGAGTGCCCAATCGCCTGAAATGGGACAATACAGGCACTGTGAGCATCGATGGCCGCGTCATACCTCGCACAAACATAACAGAGTTACTGCTCGACGCACTGCAGAAAAAGAAAAAGACAGCGGCAGCAGCAGGAACAGAGGACGAAGCACCCGTTGGCCGCTACGAATTTGCGAAATTTCTCAAAGCGAGCGACACGCCCGCCGATTTGATCGGTAATCCAAAAGTTCTGAAAATAGGGCAAATACTAACAGCCAAACGACGCTTGCCAGCGCAGTCGTCTACAACAGCAGCAGCAGCAGCAAACGACTCGACGCGCTCACCGATTCTCACCCGTAATAAAAAGACCGTCAGACAAGTGAAGAAAAACTGGCTCAAATTTGACCTGGCGTGAGAGAGAGAGAGAGAGAGAGAGAGAGAGAGAGAGAGAGAGAGAGAGAGAGAGAGAGAGAGAGAGAGAGAGAGAGAGAGAATGGCCTACGAAAAGCAGTACTACGATCTCGAGCACGAGGCGGCTACGCGGGCGCGCGGAATCTCCTGCGTTTGAACGCAGCCAGCACAGAGGCGAAGAAGAAGAAAATTTACGACTGGCTGAGCAATCAAGACGCGTACACGCTTCATCACCCGATAAAAAGACGCTTTCCGCGACTCACCTACAACGTGAGCAACGTCGACGACGTGTGGGAGTGTGATTTACTACAGCTCACATCGATAAAGGATTACAACGACGGACACTGCTACATCCTCGTAGTCGTCGATGTACTCGGCAAGTTTGCGTGGGTTGAACCATTGATGGATAAAACGGCGCGCAATGTTGCCGACGCATTCGAGCGCATTATCGACAGAGCACAACCACGTTTACCTTTGTGCGTGCAAACCGATCGAGGCAAAGAATTTACCGGTGCAGCGTTTCAAAAACTTCTTGACCGACGGGGAATTGACTTTCGCGTCGCCAGGAATCCCGATATCAAGGCAGCAGTCGTCGAGCGCCTCAACAGGACACTGCGCGAGCGAATCTGGCGATATTTTTCCCACCAAAACACCAAACGATATATCGACGTTTTACAAAAAATTGTCCACGCGTACAATCATTCTCTACACAGCGGCACCCGAATGCGACCCGCCGACGTTGACATCTACAACGCCGCGCAGGCGCGAGAAAACTTGACCAAGCGCGCGAGCTCCAATTATCGGTGGCGACGACGGCAGCGCCACCACCACCACCACCGCGTCGGCGCGACACATGGTAAATTCAATGTGGGAGACCTCGTGCGCATCAGTCGAACAAAAAACACCTTCGAGCGCGGATACGAGAACAATTTCAGCGAGGAAATTTTTAAGATAGCGCGCGTATCGCGACAGCAAGGGCTGCACACGTACATTCTTCGGGACTTGAACGACGAGATCATAGACGGCTTCTTTTACAAAGAGGAACTCGTACGCGTCGGGCGCGAGCGTCTGGCGCCCGATAAGAATTTCAAGATCGAACGCGTCGTGCGCGAGAGAGGGCGCGGCGCCAACAAGCAGCTGCTTGTCAAGTGGCTCGGCTATCCGGATAAATTTAATTCTTGGGTAAAAGCTAGTCAGCTCGAAAAAATCGCGTAAAAAGCAAGCAAGCAAGCATGGACACGTACGAAGATTTTTACATGGTGCTGCCTAGCAACAGCAGTATGAATTACTTTCCCAATAATAAAACTAGCTGCTTCACGACGCACTTACCGCGCGAGATCAAATTACACGGCGAATGGCTCGTCGGGCTGGTGGAAATACACGTGCCATGCAGCGTCGTACATTTTCAAGAGGAGGACGCCTTCTACAAGTTTTCCACGTACGACGACGACGACGCGCAACTCGTGGAGGAAAAATATTGTAATATACCCGTTGGAATTTATGACTCACTCTTTGAGCTGGCGGACGCGATAAACAGCTCGAATGAAACCTATCGGCATCAAATGCTCGAACCCGTTAAAACACGTCGCGGCTATTACGCGATAAGGCGCAAGTGCGACTGTGCACAGCTACACGAGACTTATTTCAACGAAAAAATGCGTCGTATATTTGGCTTCGATGACACTCCGGAGAAGCAAAAAATACCTTTTACCACTCTAAACGACGAGGGCAAAAGGGACATAGTCGCCGCGAGACCTGCATCGCTCTCTCGAGCAATTCCCGACCAGCTGTATGTTTACACAGACATATGCGAACCCTACACAGTGGGGGATACCCAAGCGGCACTCTTGCGCATAGTTTCCATGGATACCTTTAAATTCAGATATGGATGCAGCACTGTCCAGCGCTTCGCACCCGCTCACTACATACCGCTTCTCTATCACAATTTTAATAATGTTATTATAGATATAAGAGATCAGCACGGGCGGCGCATACCATTCGAGTATGGTACGTTGTCGGTGACGCTACACTTTAGGCGCAAACGCTAACATAGCACATTATACTCGCTATTACGACGAACAGATCGGGGGTGGCGTGAGAAACGTTTTTGCCGGCTCGCCATTTCAGAGGGGCCGAGGTGTAGGCGCGTGGCTAGGTGGCCTCTTTCGACGCATTCTGCCATATGTCACGAGCGGCGCTAGGGCAGTGGGTAAGGAGACGCTGCGCGCAGGTATAAAAGTTCTCGACGACGTTGCCAACACAGGGAGCAGTTTCAAGGAGGCTGTAAAAACGAGGGCCCGTGAATCGGGTCGAAATCTCAAGCGTAAAGCGGCCGAGAAAATAGCAGAAGTTATGAAAGGTTCAGGCTATAAAACAACCAACCGAGTCAAACGTCGACGTCAGTCGCGAAAGTCACGCGGCCCCGTTCGCACCGTGCGTCCCAAACGCAAGAGGGCCATAAAAGTGCCAGCATCCGGCGGACGAAAATCGCGCAAAGGAGGTAGAAAAAACGCAAAACACCGACGTTTCGAAGCGTTAGCGATATTTTCGGGCCAAAGTAAATAGAAAAAAAAAGAAAATGTCTTTCTTACACTCGCACTCATCAGAGTGTATGTTGAGCGAGCTTGATCTTTTTACACTCCCCGCGACTCAAACTTCGATCGAAGGCAGCAGTTTTCTGAACTATAAGCCCGTGTCGTCGATCAGCGATGAAGGCGACGCGCCGATCGAATTTGTCGTACCCAGCGCCAGCGAGCATTACATCGATCTCGCGCACACCATGCTGTACGTAAAGGCACAGATATTACCGATCGCCGATCCCGACGTGAATTTAAAAGTTGCGCCCGTAAACAACCTTCTTCACTCAATGTTCAATCAAATCGATATTTTTCTCAATCAAAAACTTGTCTCGCCGCCAAACAACGCGTATCCCTACAGAGCTTACATCGAGTCGCTGTTGAGTTATTCACCGGCAGCCAAAGAGTCTCATCTGACGGCTAGCCTCTGGTACGATGACACACCGGCTTGCTTCGAGGCGACCCCACAAAATCAAGGAGCGGGCTCTAACAAGGGCCTCGTCAATCGTCAAAACTATACGCTCGGCGGAAAGACATTCGACATGATTGGCCATCTGCACTGCGACTTGTTTAATCAAGATAAAATGCTTATCAATGGTGTCGAAATGCGCGTGCGCCTAGTGCGGAGCAAAGACGCCTTTTGTCTGATGGACAGCACAGACGATGGACAATTTGGCATAAGGATAAAAGAAGCTACGCTCATTATTCGTCGCGTGAAAATAAACCCCGGTATTTTAATCGCGCACGCCAATACTTTGGCCAAGGCAACTGCCAAGTATCCCATAACGCGCGTCGAAATCAAAACTTTCACGCTTCACGCCGGTATACACGGCGACAGCATCGATAATGCAATTCTAGGCCAACTGCCGAAACGCGTAATCATCGGTTTCGTAGATAACAGAGCGTTCAACGGAAATCGGCGACTTAATCCTTTCAACTTTCAACACTTCGACATAAATTACCTCTCCCTCTACGTCGATGGTGTCCAAATTCCGAGCAAACCATTACAGCCACACTTTACCGGGAACAATGCCTCGTTTATCGAAGCCTTTCAAACACTCTACTCGGGCACCGGTATACATTTCCTCAACGAGGGCCTCGGCATAAACAGAGCCAATTATTCACAAGGCTATTTTCTCACAGCTTTCGATCTCACGCCCGACTTATCGGCTCACTGTCACACGCACTGGAATCTCGTGCGGTCGGGTAGCGTGCATATAGAAGTAGGCTTCGAAGTCGCGCCGACAACTACGATAAACTGTATTGTTTATGCCGAATACGATAACATTCTCGAAATCGACTCCACTCGACAAATTTTATCGGATTTCAGTGCCTAAATGCTGACGTCAGCACTACAGGTGGCGTCAGTCACGCCGGACGTAAAAAGTGGGGGACAAAAGTGGTGGAGGGTGCGCTAACGACGTACGCTCTATGCCACCTCGCGTCACTTCGTTTTTTCTCTCGCACCCGGCAGCATACACGCACTTTTGCGCGCGCGCGCGCGCACCCCAAACAGCATGGACTACGTAATAGATATTCAAGGCTTCCGTGATACCGAAAAAAAATTTTTGCCAAAGGAGGTGGCAATCATTTGTCTGCAGAAAAAAATTATGGATCACTGGATAGTACAGCCGCCTTGCAGCTTCGATGACTTGCCTGATGAGGTTAAACAGACCAATACTTACTGCGCTGTTGACATTCATGGACTTCATTGGTTCGAGGGGGAAGTGAGTCTTCGCCAATTGCATCGACATCTCTACAATATCGCCCGAGGGGCGAGAAGAATTTACGTACGCGGCGAGGAGAAGGCCCGCTACATCGAAACACTATTTGGACGCTGTATATGTAACTTGGAGAAATACGCTTCTCCAACATTTGGCAAGTTCAACAGTATTTTTCCAAAAAACACCGTGTGCGCCACGCATTCGCAGAAAAAGCAAAAAGAATTTTGTGCCTTATACAAGGCTAATCAAATAAAGAAATGGCTACGCTCGCTACTACCCGAAGAATGGCGGCTTACTTCGAAGGAAAGGGTGAATAGTGAAATGTATTTTTCAGCGCTTCACGAGGACCACAGCAAGGAGAAGAAAAAACTCTGCGGATTGTAGAGAAATCGGACGATGATGATGACTACGAGGCAAAAGATACAAATAGCAACGATTCGAATAGTTGCAACATATACTTCACAGCTGGCGGCGACTCTGCATCATTGTCTCAAGAATGAACACCCGAGAAATAACACGAGCCATCAGTGGGCTCGCTGCTAATTCGATCGGAGTCTACGCCGCTGACCATATACCATCGCGCTTGAGCCTTCCCGCAGCCGTCGTGACTAATATCGACACGGCGGATAAACCTGGATCTCACTGGGTGGCATTCTACATAGATCGTCATGCAAGAGGCACCTACTTTGACAGCTACGGTCTGGGACCAAAGTCGCGCTGGCATCTCGACCGACTCGGAAGAAATTGCAAGCGTCTCGTGTGGAACAAGAAAAAGTTGCAGAGCATCGATTCGAAAGTCTGCGGTGAATATTGTATTATGTTTTTGTATTTTATGTGTAGCGGTCGTAGTTTACGCACTTTTTGTCAAGTCTTTACGCGCGATTCTCGCGCGAACGACAAATTAGTTGCCAAGTTTTATGAAAATGTCAGGAGAAAAGGTCGCGATAAAAAACTAAGAAAACAAAAGAAAATGCGTCGCGTGAACAATTTTCCGCGGGCAACTTCCGCAGGGGCAGGATTTTGTATGCAATCGTGTAAACCATTGTCGCAATAATGATGATGTCGCCGTTCTTTGTTCTATTGTATGGTGTTAATTTTAATGATTTTTCTTCTTTGTGTGTATGAATAGTTTGTAGACTTTTCTATGCGCTTTGTACTTTTAACATTTTAGTTTAATATCCCTGGAGCAAAACACATTCAATTTTAGTTTGTAAGTAATCAGTCCCGGTTGTACGCGCTGCTTTAAAATTTATGTAATCATAGTTTGTAAGTTTTTGTGTATTTTTACTATGTAAGTTTTTTTCTTAATAATCTGATCGATCGATTAAACTTTTTTTTACCAAAACGACTTCTTTCATTTATCGAACCCACACTCTTCCAGTAAATTATCCGATCCCCTTCGTTTCCTCGAAAAAAAAAGTAATAGTCGGGTTTCATTTTTGTTCACACACACACACACACACACACACACGCGCGCATGACTAAAAACACGATGAAACGCGTTGCTTGCAAGTCTAGCCTTGGCTTTTCTTGGAATAGTTATCGATATTTACGCACTGATCGCGTTTCTCTCTATTGAACAAAACTTATCTACACGTACGTGACTAAAATTGATGACCTCATTTCCGCTGTTACCGAATACTCAAGCGTAATAAAATACCTCTTGAACTACGATATGCATCGATTTATCAAAGGCAACGTTAAAATCTCGCTTATCGATAAATATTTTCAAAACAAAGATATCTTTCTCTTTGAGAATAGATCGTGTTTCTCTCTTGTACATTTCCGGTGTTACCGATGAACTCACGCGTAATAAAATACCTCTTGAACTACGATATGTATCGATTTATCAAAGGCACCGTTAAAATCGCGCTTATCGATAAATATTTTCAAAACAAAGATATCTTTCTCTTTGAGAATAATTTTTCGCACAAGGTCTTCCCCCACCACCACCACGCTCCAACAGCATGTATACGTCGCGATCTGTCATTGGATAAATGCTTACCACCACCACCACCGCCACCCACTGCGCAAAGGAGGGAGGTACGCGCTCGTACGCGTATAGAGAACCATAGGGCATCGCGAGCGGGATAATATAGTAGAAGCGCAGCAGCCGAAAGCACGACATCTCTACCGCCGAGCAGTATTTTCTTAAAAAGAAAGCACGAACCGCACTGTACACTATCTAAAAAACACATCATCTCGGGCGTTGCCGTCAGTATTTTTTTATTAAAAGTGCGCGTAAAAAGTGTTAAAATGAATCAAGAGAATATTCCGCACACGCTGCTATTCAGCACGTGCTACGCTCTCAATAAATCGCACTCAAAGTTTGTCTATCTCGGCTTACAATACTTCGGCAAACAGTTTCGCCCTGTTATTCAATTTGGCGGCGGCGTTTCACCTCACAAATACGTCACTGTGGACAAACCTAGCTGGGAAAAATTCACGGAACATTTTGTCACCATTCAAGAATATCTGATCAACGAGAATCGAACACCTAGAAAAATCATCCTACCCGCCCACGACATTTCATTGATGCTCTGCTACAGCTCAAAAGCCGTATCCGTCAACCATAGTCGGGAAATTACACCACCTTACTTCTCGAGCTGCTACGAACACGAGGCCCAGGACTGGGATACCGCCGATGGACGCAGTCCCTGCCTCACGCACGGCATAATACACGACGACGATACCGTCAGCACCACCAGCACCAGCACCACCAGCACCACCTCCACCACCGCCACCACCACCGCTGCAGCCACCGACGACGACGAACCACCCAAAAAGAAGAGAAAGATCGACATTTTACCGAGTGTTGTGATGCAGTTAAAGACATTTGCGCACTTGAAAAAATTACGCGAGTGTATAAATTTTAGATTCAAACAACTAGAAAATATCGTGATATTTGTTAATTCCGCGGTAGAGTTAATTATTAATAACATCAAAATAAACATTCGTGAAAAAAACGACGAGAATATAATACACTCATTTTTTGACGGCATAACTTTTCTAAAAATATTCGACGAACTAAAAGAAAATTTAAAATCTAATGTGAACGATCGCGTAGGTTATTCAAACTTTAGAGAAACCGACTTAGAGATTGTTTTTAGAACTTCGCACTCTGTATTTACACATTCTGGAAAAAGAAGTACACGAAAGCATCCAATAAATACACATTATTCGCACATTTGATTTTTTACTTGCGTCATCATCATGCCCATCACCACCACCACCACCACATAAATATAAGTAAAGGACAACACCGCGATAAAACAGTAGAGCTGGGATCCTCATCGAGACAACATCATGGGACCGCCGTTCAGCAAACCAGCCGGCAAGCCGGAAGACAAACAGCCTCTCGTCGATAATAAAAAAGACCATTCCTCCACGGATAAAGATTCTGCCCGTTTTAAATCTTTTTCCACCAACACCCACTCTTTCCCCAAAAAAGAAGGCTACTCCAGATACAGCTAGTCGTCACCACCATCATCATTAAAAACTAATAACACAACCAAAAATACTACACTATGACAGACAGTCCACTACACACTCCTCGCGCCATTTACCTGTAAAATTTCTTAGTGTCTGCGTACACTATTATGTGTTATTTATGTAAATGTGTGTGTATGCATGTATGGTGTGTTAATAAAATGTGATTTATGATTTTTTACCAAAACAATTGTTTTCATTTATCGACCTCACATTCGTCCAGTAAATTATCCAATCCCTTTGTTTCCTCGAAAAAAATAATAATCGAATTTCCCCTTTTTTATTCACACATACGATTAAACGCGCTGCTACCTGCAAGCATATCCATTTGTATATCTATACAGTACCTTTCCCTCCCATCCACGCAAGCGAGCGCTTACTCATCTCTCTCTCGCTCACACCAAAACTCCCCACTCCTCTCGAGCCAAGCGGCTTGCAGGCACGCATACACAAACGCACACAGCAGTACGCCCAAGCCAGCCGGAGAGAGCACACGGGCGATCCACCACAGGCCCGCGCTCAGCGGGGTGCCAACTACCAGCACACGCGTGGCAAGTATAGCGTAGTCCGCCGCTCTACACCCACCGCTGCGAAGGAGTGGGGGCGTGATGAATGGTATAGCGCACCAATACCCTGCGCTGGCTGCGAAGGAGTGGGCCAGCAGGTTACGTCATGACCGCTATAGCGAGAACGGAGGTATCAGGTTACGGCGCCATCAAGTGGACACTTAAACAGGAGCTATACAGTAGCTCATTAACAATAGGCTATTAATCATTGTTTATATAAATAAACAATAATTAACTACTGTTTTTGCTACTGTTTTGCTACTGTTTTGGCTACTTTTTATATAAACAAACACTTAAGATAAGAGATGTTTATATAAACACTTCAGTTTTTTGCTACTGTTTTGCTACTGTTTTGGCTACTGTTTATATAAACAAACACTTAAGATAAGAGATGTTTATATAAACACTTCAGTCAAGTGCCCACTTGAAGATGACACCGGAAGTGTAACCTGATACCTATCTGTCTCGCTATAGCGGTACACCTACTACTATTGTACTGTTTGTTCCTCACTGATAGGGATTTGCGCGTCTTTCAAGATTAATTGGTCTCTTTTGAAATCGAGGACCATGTTGCTGCTACGGCAGAATTGCGCTCCTATAAGCAGGTCAGTTTTAATGGGGAATGTGTCCCGTACCACTACGAATTTTGCCTCCGCTTTCAAATCGTCCAAATATAAATAGGTGGTCCCTAGTGATGCTACTCGGCTGTCGGTAATCCCTACTAAATTTGGGCAGTAATTAAAGTTTATGGTTGTGTCGGGTTGTAAAGCCGAAATTTTTACCACATTGGGCTGCGCGCCCGTATCTATCATTACCTCGGCGTGGTTTCCTCGCAAATTACGGGACCTAAGGCTAATGACGGGGATGGCCCCTAGCACGTTTATTGCTGTAATGCAAATTCTGTGTTCTCGGGGGACTCTAGGGTTTCCCCGGTTTCCAGATTGTTTACTGGACGGCCCGCTTTCTCTTTCCTGGCGCCGTCCTTCGCCGGGAGAGCTTGCTCGTTTCCCGTTGTTTTTACAGCTTCCTCTTTATTTTTGAGGAAAAAACACGTGTCTATGGCATGTCCTTTTCTTTTACAATACGCGCATGTTTTCGATGGGTCGCGTTGGGGTCTATCTTCCCTATTCTGACCTGGCTGCGCGGAGTCTCCCTTTTTAATATTCTCTGTATTATTAATGTTTTTAGTCCTGTCGTCGCGTTTATCATTGCCTCGCCTGAATTCTTTCCTATCCTCACGTTTCGTTACTTCGTTGCCGTGGTTTCGCGGGTCTCGATTAAGGAAATCCCCGTACATATTGTTCTTGCCGTATTTTTCCGAGTCGATATTGATACGTTTTTCCGCTTGAATGGCTTCGTTAAATGCGGCATTTAACGTCTCGACGCGCTGATTTACATAAAGGCGGTAAAATGGCGGTAATGCCAAGAAAAATTCTGTTGTAACCTCCTTCTCTATCTTTTTTCGCTGCGACGGAACCAATTCATCAATGTCCTCATCGAGGCACGTGGAATCAATAATTGCCGTGTATATTTCGGAAACGCGATCAATAAATTTTAGTACCGATTCGTTCTCTCCTTTCGCGAGAGTAGCAAGTTTTCCACGGTAGTAATTTCCGGAGTGTCTATTAGAAAATGTTTTTTTTAGATTCGAGAGGAAATCGTCGATTGTATCGAATTCGTCGTATTCTATAGCCACCGCGACATGGTCTTCTAATTTAAACTTCAATAGTCTCGTTATTTCTGATTGCGCGCGTATGGGGAACTGACTTTTGATTCTATTAACGGCGCGCACGAATTTGTACAGGTTTGTTCCGTCAAACCTGGATATCACGGCAAGACTTTCTTTTATTATGGCATTCGATGGCATCATTGGTCTGTGCAGTAGATAAGCTAGGCCGGTTCTGCCCCCCCCCACCACTCGGCCACCGGCCGACCTGTGTAGCGTTCTGATAGGTTGAGACGGGGAGGTGAGGCTCCACCCACTTTCGAGAAGCTTCTACCCTTCTATTTGTAATGACGTCATCGAATAAAAATTGTTAGTATTTTATTGTCACATTTTTGTATAACGGTCAAATGTTTATTTACGAGCGACTCCCGACGGCGGGCGGCGGGCGGGCGGGCGGCGGCGGCGGCGGCGGCGGCGGCGCGCGGGGCCTAGCACCGTACCGCGGGGATGAGCTGAATCGACGCGGTGACAAGCTGGACGACCGCGGGGATGAGCATATTACCGCGGTGGCTAGCTGATTTCCGCGGGCATTAGCATACGCCGCGTGTAAGTATATTTACCGCGTTGATGAGCTGACTTTCGCGGGCATTAGGCTATCGTCGCTGGTAAGATATTTACCGCGCTCATCGTGTGATGCCGCGTGCGCATCGGTCGCGCGGACAAGCTTATACGTCGCATGCTATAAGCGAATACTTCGCGCTAGCAATTTTATTCGATGATTTCCAAAGATCTATGGGTAAAAAAATTAAAACAGTAATATATGATATTCATGAAGTTTATTAAACATAATTTTTTACAAGTGTTGTATAAGTTTTCATATTATATTAGCATTAAAGTATACATTAAATACAATCTCTTCTTAAAGTTGGCTCCAAAATCTCTAGACTAATTTCTTAATATCCCCACTTATGGGATTATATTCGATAATACGGTCGTGTAAAATCAAGCAGTAGGCTGATGTATGTGCTGGATAATTTTCTTTAGCTTCAAATTCAAGACGAACATCAACTGGGGCCTGCTTCAGCGACTCGTTCTGTTTTGAGCAGTCAATGACAACTAAAGGAGCATTCTGTATATAGTCTCCTTTCTTGAGCATAGGTTCAATTTCTTTTCCGTAATACGCATTTTGAAAGTTAATATACATATCGTATAATAAAGCATATTGATTTTGATCAATATTTAGATTGAGATTTCCGTAAGGATAGTATTGAGAATTGAGAAATAGTTTCACATTACTTATTTTGCAATGGTCAAAACGACTAGCGTTAGCGCCATTTTGACCTTTACGATTGGTCTGAAAGCCTAAAATGACGAATCGTGGTTTTTCTAATTGATTCGATGTCTTAACTGTCCAAACATGCTGCGATGTGGTTGGGAGTAATGGATACTCGTACAGCTCCCAACTACGGAAACTCATAGCAATGGGAGTTTCCTTCTGTAGGTAATGAAGGAGTCGTATTTTATGCTTATCGGATAATAGCACATATGGCATTAACCATTCAATTTTAATTAGATTAATTTTGAACTCTTCTGCTTGCGTTTGCACAATAGCATTTACATCATTCTTCGATCTTGTGAGAACAAGCTCATGTTTGCAATTGACTATAATTTTACGATAGTCTTCCGCAAAGCCGAGAATCATACTTAGTGGTATGGACACATCAAAGTAGCCAGCATTATCGGTTATTTGCTGAGTTTCTGCAATATCAATCCAGCCTGCGTTTTCCAAGTTTTGCGTAGGATTGAACGATATCAAACCCTTCATTAGACTTGTCAAACCAACATTTTTACATTTATCAATCTCTACAGCATTAATTTCATATCGGATTTCTTCGAAAAGATGACAGAGGGCGTTGTTTACAAGCTTTGTGATAACTGCTACGGTGCCATCTACTTTTAATAATCGGCCATGAATATGTAATGAACTGCGTGAAGGTAGAAGGTAGAGATCTTGATGCTGTATGGCGATACGAATTTCATCACTGTTATTGAAAGCTGACGAAGTGTAAGGCTGATGTGCATGCACTTCATAATGAGCGACAGATTCATCGAATTCCACAGATGACTGTACGTTTAATATGTCGTCCATCTCTTTTGATTGTAAAAACCACAGGAAAACAGACAAATTATTATTTTTCTCGAGCGTTTCTTCTGACCTGCAGTCCTAGACTTTTTAGGAAGCGAATATTCTGAGTTGTTAGCTCTTTCACTGTTCGCCGACGACTGATCTTCTGATGACATGATTTGCTTTTAATATAGCTTTTGCCAATTTTGCTGTTATATACGATTCCCATAATTACGATGCTGCTTTGATGTGTAGTCTAATTGTTATAATTTCTCCACGAAAATTCACCAAGTTTCCGTCCTGATCGACGATGCGTAACTGAATATTATCGATAGTATTAACTGTAATTGGTAAATAAATAACTTGTGTTGGAATTTCAATGATCTTATAGCCCGGAGGAACAGCTGGGAAAAATTCATGTATCGTATGCACTTTCTGCCCGTTTATATAGGCTCCAGACGTAATATTGCACTCAACTCGTAGAGCGTTAATCTTAAGAATAGATACAGGTAAATCTGATTCGTGAGTAATATTTGCTGAAAGAGTACGTCGCGTAAAGCCTAACAATCTTCCAATAGAATCTTGCGGCTGGAAATTTATTGTATGACTGCACTTGATTATACTGCGAAGAGTATTATTATTTGGTTTGAGGCTGAGTACTATGCTTTTAGGTGCAAGTATTTCCTGTAGATGGCGTTCAATGTCTTCAATTTCCCAGCTACCTGTTGGTAATGTCACTATCTCTTCTCCCACGTAAAACTTGTTATTGTCAATATCGATATTGGGGATTGAATTAAAGGTTAAAAGTTCAATCAACCCTAGAACGTATCTTTTATTTGTCAAGAGTTCAATTGGTGGAAAATATTGAGTCTCTAGTACAGATGCCGTTCCAGATAAACTTAGCATCAATGATTCGCTCATGACTGCTCAAGTAATACTGACTACGTATAACATATATATTGTTTTATATAGCCTTATACAAAAATTTTAAACAAAGATGCCCACAGTTATATGCGCTGTAATCTTGATATCTCTCGAGGTTATACTTTACAGTATTAACTCCTAGGTAATTCATAAGTTCTAAAGGTGGCTGCAGGTCTCCAAAACTATCAAAATACACAACACTTTTACCTCTTTTCCGATAGGCTACCCAATGTGTACCAGATCCGCGTTCCTCATCGAGATTAACGATTGCTGATTCGTAGTGTCGTGGACCACTAGCTGGTAATGTATTTCGCATGAATACACCTCGAAAGTATGGAATTTGTAAAATACGAGCATACTTTAGCAAGTCAGCGTCAGTCAGTGCTCTGTGGGGCAATTTTACATCGAAGTTTTTTTTGCCTTTTTATTAAGTTCATGTCCACTATAGGGTTTTAGATAGATGCCATAGCCTGTTTTATGGGGTTTAAGGTAGAGACCTTTACCAAGTGCAACAGCTTCCATCGTTTTGTTATGTCTTCGACTTTCTTCGAGTTGACGTTTAGCATTTCTTGCATCATTTATTGCTTTAGCTATACCCGCAGCGCCACCTGCTAGTGCACCTGTTGCACTTAGGCCTGCAAATAATGGAATCAGAAATGGTAGGAATCCTCCAATTTTCGATGGAACTGCTAGTACGCGAGGAATGTGTACTTTTGCTTTGCCGCCAGCCTTCTTCACAACATTTCGAGCACTTTTCAATGCAGCTTGAATAACTTTGCGCGAATTTTTACTAAAAATGCTCGGTTTCGAGGCTGCTTTAACTACTTTAGCCAGTGTGGTATTTGGCTTCTTTTTCAACCCCATTCCAAATTTTGATTTTAAATTCATAGTATTTGTTACAGTATAAGCTGCTGCTTTCTCACCAATACTAGCGTCTTTAGCAAAAACACGTTTCCAGGCTTTATCTGCTAATACTCTATCAGCAGCGTTCCTAGCCTCAACGTTCTCTCGATTCCGAGAGTAGGTTATATCGTGTTCTTTACAAGCTTGGTCTAAAGGATTAATGCCAGGGTCACCTCGAGCAAGACGCTTTGTAAGTTTAGTTCCTGGTCCGCAGTATTGATAACCAGGCAGATGTAATTCAAATGGAAGCTTATTAATGATTGTATTTGCTAAGCCTCGACCTTTACGAGTATTGCGTTTACGTTGCTTATGCTCAATCATGATGTTAACGTCTCGGAGGATAAATACATACTAAGCTAAAATGTGTATAAGTAAGCTGTATATATGCACTCAAAGTCAGTTGTATTTGAGACGTCAAAGATAAAGTATGGAGTTCGAGGAGCAAAACGTCAAGCTGCCAGTTATAAACTTTGACAGCTTAGTAGTGCGGCAAAAATCAAAAAAGCGTCATGGAGAATTACTTCCCAATAATATTAGAAGTATATTTTGTGGACCCTCAAACTGTGGCAAAACTAATGCACTACTCTCTCTTATTACTCATCCAAGCGGATTAAAATTTGAAAATGTATATGTTTACTCAAAATCACTGGAACAACCCAAATACCAATTTCTTAAATTTCTCTTGGAGCCCATAAATGAAATTCAGTACTTTCCATTCAAAGATCATGATGAAGTAATATCAGCAAAAGATGTATTGCCAAACTCAGTTATGATATTTGATGATGTAGCCTGTGAAAAACAAGATAGCATCAAGAATTTCTTTTGTATGGGGCGTCACAAAAATGTGGACTGTTTCTATCTATGTCAATCTTATGCACGCATTCCCAAACATCTAGTACGAGATAATGTTAATTTATTAGTATTATTTCGCCAAGATGATATGAATTTAAAGCATGTATATAATGATCACGTAAATACAGATATGACATATAGTCAATTTAGAGATTTGTGTTCAATCTGCTGGAATGATGATAAGTATGGCTTTCTTGTTATCGACAAAGATAGGACACTTGATACTGGTCTATATAGAAAGGGCTTCGATCACTTTCTTATAAATATAGCTACCTTGAAATAAAATAGGTTAGTATGATTTCAATCGTACATCAGTCAGCATGGCACATTTACAAAAAGAGCAAAACGTTCTCAATGAAATTATAAAATCAAGAGAAGCAATTATGCGAAAGTACAAGGAGTTGAGGAGAGATAAAGCTGATGTAGAAAAAATTTTAGGTGAAACATTTAAGCCTATTGTAAGCCCACTTGAAAAACTCGTTGATGCTGCACAAACAAAGAAGGAAAAAGTAATTCAAATAAAACCAAAAGAGCAAGCAGCTGTTGAAGAACAAAATTCAAGTCAGGAAGAGGAGCAGTCACAAAGTGATCTTGACGAAACTGTAAAGGTAAGAGGAGTAGATGCATCCTTTGAAACGGCTGAAAGTGATGTGGATGATGATGAGCAATCGCAAGCAGTTACACAAGACGAAACAGAATCATTTAAGCAAGCTTATTTAAAGACTTTTCAAAAACGTGCCAAGTCGCTTGACAATACATATGGAATACGAATAGAAGATAATATAATGAAAATTGGTGATTCACCAATACATTTTACAAAAGATTATGTAAATGTACAAAATGGGAATTATCCAAAAACAGCTGGTCTACTTGAATTGCTCTTTCAGAAGCAACCAGATTCGATGCACATAAGTTCGAATGATATACAAAATTATCGAAAAATCGTAGAAGTAACGAATGCTTTTAGGAAGAATTATAGTGAAACAGAACCTCTACGTAAGTCTATTAGTAAAAAATATAAAGATTATATAGCTCCATATTTCAATAAATCACCAAAGAGAAAACATATTGAAGGCTCAGGTCTCTTACCTCAATATAAGATTGCTAGAAAAGATATGCGTATGGATTATGTATACTGGGATGATCCTAATGAATTAGTTGATCGTCTTCGCTTACTCTTAGCTGAATTGGAAGCTGGTAATCAGAGCCACACAAATGAGATTCATTCAATCATTGAAGAACTCAAAGAAGCAGGTTACATACATTAAGATGTCTTCGAAGAGAGTTCACTTTGATGCTAAACCAGTTATTCATGTGATGTATGTATGGTCGTATGCCAGTCGAGCTGCACTTTACGGAGAATGGGAACAGATAGCATGTGATCGAGAGCGTTTTCGAATGCGAATTTAGAGATTATCTGAAATTATTACACCTGTGCTCGTACATAAATATAATACATATTTAAGTATAAATTGATTTAAGACGATGGTATTGCAGTCAGTTGCAACATGAGTGTCGATGTATTCGGACGTAACCTCGAGAGAGGTGGAGGCAGTCGTGGTCCTCCAGGTGTTGGATTCAAAGTAACTTCTGACGGACAATACGACATTGATAGCAAGAGGTTATGTAACATTGCTGAGCCTACTCAACCGGGTGATGCTGTTAATTTGGATACTGTACAGCGCATAGTTAAAATGGAAATGAGAAGCTTGTATGAAGTAACTGCGAAATTACGCGGAGACTTGGATAATTTAGACGTTATTATTGAGGCTCAAAAAAATGAAATTGATACGAAAGTCTTAAAATTACAGTCATCAATTCAGAGTATAGAAGATGTGAAAGCAGATAGTCAAGAAGCTTATATACGCAATTATATATTATCAAACAAGCATATGTAGATCTTATAAATAGCTCTTCAATTATAAATTTATCGCAGTATCGTTCAACCACTCGTTGAGAATGGATAAATCAAACAGTACTGCAAAAAGCAATATACCATATACAAAAACTTTCTGACAACAGTCAAAAAGATAAACAAAAGAATGAATCACAGCGGAAAAATTTTATGAATAAATTTTCTTCGAATACTTTTTCCTTGCCTGAGCGACAAAATTACAAGAGATTTCAATAATTCAGGATGAAGGATATGCAGCAGCAAGTAGTTAAGGAGCTTCATAAGCCTGCACGTCGAAATTATCGTCGACGCAAGTTTATCGTACGTGGTTTAGATGAGACGTGGCAAGCTGATCTAGTAAAGATGCAGCCTTATGCTCGAGAAAACAAGGGCTATAAGTATATGCTCACTGTTATCGATGTATTTTCCAAGTATGCATGGGCTGTTCCTGTAAAGCAAAAGACTGGTATTGATGTCACAGCAGCAATGGAGTCTATCTTGCACCAGGGTCGCAAACCAAAAAATTTACAAACCGATCGAGGCAAAGAATTTTACAATGCTACATTTCAAAGTCTCATGCAAAGTTATAAAATTAATCTGTATTCAACATACAGTAATCTTAAAGCATCTATTTGTGAGCGTTTCAATCGTACACTTAAGCAGAAAATGTGGATGCAATTCAGCTTGCGCGGAAAGTATAAGTGGCTTGATATCTTACCTAATTTGCTAAAAGTGTATAATAACAGCAAACATCGCACAACCGGAATGAAACCAAAAGATATAACATTAGTCAATGAAGCAGAAATACTTGCGAGGTTTAATCGACAGTCAAAAATAATTACAAAACCAAAGTATAAAATTGGAGAAAAAGTAAGAGTGAGCAAGATAAAGCAAGTATTTGAGAAGGGCTATACACCTAATTGGTCAACAGAAATTTTTACAATCAGTCAAGTTATGGCTACTAATCCGGTTACTTACAAGCTGAAAGACTATCGCGATCAATCTATTGCTGGCGGTTTCTATGAACAAGAGCTGCTCAAGGCTAATTATCCAGACGTCTATCTTGTGGAGAAGGTGCTTAAGAAACGAGGAAATCAGATTTATGTTAAATGGTTAGGATTTGACAATTCACACAATAGTTGGATAAGCAAATCAGATGTGTAAAGATTAAATAAACAAATAAATGGCGAATAAAAAATTATAGTTTTTCTTTATTTATTGCCCAATATTTTATTTATAATATACATGTGTGTGTGTGTGTGTGTGTGTGTGTGTGTGTGTGTGTAGTACGCGTTGATAAGTTTTGTACAAGAGAGAGAAACACGATCAGCCCGTAAATATCGATAACTATTCCAAGAAAGTCAGGGATAGACTTGCAAGCAACTCGTTTCATCGTGTTTTTTTTTTTTTTTTCTCTTTTAGTCATGCGTGTGCGTATGTGAACAAAAATGAAACTCTACTATTATTTTTTCAAGGAAACAGAGGATTGGATAATTTACTGGAAGAGTGTGAGGTCAATAAATGATAACAGTTATTTTGGTAAAAAATTTTAATCAATCGATCAGATTATTATTAAGAAAAAAAAAACAAACTTACATAGTAAAAATACAAGTATGAATACGCAAAAACTTACAAACTATGAATACATAAATTTTAAAGAATTTTTTTGTTCCAGGAAAATTAAACTCATACACGATACAAACTAAAGGTTTATACACACACACAGACACACACACACACACACACACACACGTACATTTACATGCGTTCGCAGACGCCGCATTTCACTGCCGTCATACGCAGTGTATATATATATATATATATATATATATATATATATATATATATATATATATATATATATATATATATATATATATATATATATATATATATATAGTATATATATATATATAGTATATATATAGTATATATAGTATATATAGTATATATATATAGTATATATAGTATATATATAGTATATATATAGTATATATAGTATATATAGTATATATATATAGTATATATAGTATATATATAGTATATATATATAGTATATATATAGTATATATAGTGTGTGTGTGTGTGTGTGTGTGTGTGTGTGTGTGTGTATATATATATATAATGAAAGTTGATTATATACATACATACAATCAATCTTCATCTATTTTATATATTTTATAATGCCCCCACGGTAGAGTATCTGTTTCATTTGGTATGAGATATCTCTTATTGTCATGTGGACTTAGAGCTAATTTTGTTTGTTTCACAGTACGCACTACATGAGCTTTAGACTGTATGATACACTGATGTCTGTATTGTGTAGTTGAATTTAGTAAACACTGATGATAGTCGTCGAAATTGATGGTTTTGCTGACCACTCCACTTTTCACACCTTTAGCTTTTTTCATATGGTCTTGGCCATTGACGCGTACACTATACATTTTACTACGTAGTCCAACGAATTTTGTCATAATGCAGCCATTGCACTCATCCTTCATTAATCCTACAACCTTCTTATTGGCTTGTGGAATTCCAAATACATTATTAGATGAATAGTCCGAGGTATCAAAATTTGCAATATCCCTCTTAATCACTTCATAAATATCATCATTTCTTATTTCATATATTAAGCTGTCAGTGTCAGTATATAGTAGTTTACAACGGTCCTCAAATTTCGTTTTCATATATTTGTAGTGAAAATCGTATACTAAAGTCTTCGATAAATCAAGTACACAAAGTCCTACGTAAATTGGCTTGTTAATATACACTTCAGTTTTTGCTAACTCTACAATAACAAGATTTTCATCGATGATAGTACTGCTTTGAAATTCTGGCTGTGCAATACGAGCTTCTGCTCCATATCGACCTTCCCATTTAGTTAGTAATTTAACATTAACTCTTTTTCGCACATTTTCCATCGTCTTTCCAAAAACGGCATTATTCATTAATTTGTAGAGATTTTTTCAAAATCATTTTTAGCTGTTTGTCGCATTCTACTGTTTAAATCAATGTATTCTTTGAGCCAGGGTCTTTGATTAAATTTCAGTATTCTATGAATTTTTTGAGTTTTAATTCATTTTCTAGAGCTTGCTTCAAATTGCGATAGTGTAGAATGTATCGCGATTTCTGCTCAACAGTCGTAAGAAGTTTAGCTTGTGAGGAGCCTGGTGGTTTCTTGTGCTCTGGACAAAATGGTAGATCTTTATGTGTATCGTGTAAATGTTCTGGATATTCCAAGTCCACTTCAAGTATGTAACCAACTGAAGCATTATCCGGAATATTGAAATTTATTCGTTCTACATCATCAATCCATTCAAAGCCGCCGTAGGGTAAATATTGTTGCATAGCCCAGCCATAGAGATTATTTACATCAAAGTACATGAGATATTTGGACTCCTTATCTACTTCATAATCATTGCCCATATATTTGTTATTGGCTCGAGCATAACGGTTGGAACATTGACTCACTCCACCTCGAATACCGCGTTCAATGAACATAACTTGATCAATATCTGTCAGTAATTCTAGCTGTATTTTCGTATACTTGAGCATAGCATCCCAAGTTAAGCCTGGTGTTGTGTAATAATGTGCTGGATCTAAGCCGTAAGCTTTCAGACAGCTGTCGCGAAAATTTTCAAATACTTCGACCAAAAGTAGAACATCTGTTTTTAAGTATAAATCTGAATATTGACCCAAATTCGATATGTTGAATGCTGCCCAAATATTTTTCGCATGCTCATAATCTTTATCTGATATTGGATTGTCATTTAATTTACTGTAGAATTCATCTTTTGATGGCAGCTCGGAAACATCTAGTTTTTCTTTTGAGTCCACATAATCATAAGGGAATACTCCTTTTCGCTTAAGTAATTCAAATTTTTCTTTAGTAAATGGTGCATATTCTGCATTTTGAGAGAAATCTTCCCACAAAAGATTAAGTTCTTCGAGATATGATGACAATTTGTCTAAGGATGCTGCCATGAATCGATAAGAATCTATGAATTTAAAGTTAATATCATTTCCCTCAATGCGCTTGGTGAATGAGATGAAGCGTTCCTTATTCACTGGTAAAAGATCTACTCGTCCAGGAATGCTATTGGCAATATCCTTTATGAGAAAATGTGAGTCATAGCCAGTTAAATTATGAAATACCACCGGAATACTGTGTGAATCTTTATACTGTAAATTGCAATCTTCGTGAGCAGCACCTCGATACCTAAAACATAAGAAAAAAAAGAACATAAGAAAAATGTAAAATTTTCGCTTGAAGCATATTTAATTTTCTTTTAATCATACCTTCCAGTCAGATGACAATGATCTCGTACACGCTTCTCTGCTAAAGGTTTTTCGCAAATGTGGCATAATGATGTATTTCGAAATTCTTGTTCTTGTTTTAAATTTAATGTTTCCATTGGTACTATGAACTTGAAGATAGTCTCAAAATGTTCTGCTAGACTTTGCAGCTGCTCTGCAAACCATTTAGCAGGATCTTTTCCTCTATAGCTACTGTAGTGAGATAGAGAGTTATCATAACTACACTTTAAATAATATCCAATACTAAATGCTTCATGTTCTTGATAAGCATTTCCAATTTCCACAGCTTTTAGAAGGCACTCAAAATCTGCGTATATGATGAATGGCACTTTTTCTTTATAATTAAAATTTTTAAACTTTAAAATATTGTCTCTTGGTGTAGGCAAAGTTACTTTGTACTTGTTAATTTGCATACAATCTTGTTCATGCAAATTCAATTTAGAATCATTTCTGAAATAATGTAGACACCGATCACAAATAAACTGCTTATGACTCCGTTTTGAAAGTTGCGTCGATACTAAACGTGATAAATCTTTGATCTAAACATAGTGGAATATCGATGAATCATTTTCAATGTTTTCCTCCTCTTTACTTTCTTCATCATCTACGTAATAATTTTGTAGAAGAAGAAGGTTGATATGTGTTTCCTTCTTACATGATGTTATGTGAAGCGGCACAATTTTAAAATTTCCACTAGACATTTTTAAAATATAAACGTTAACCGAGATGTTATTTTGTTTTTCAAATTTCGGAATTTGTTTGGGGCTCACGGGAAATTGTATTCCATTAAAATTCAATTCATTCTCATAGACTTTATATGATGATACTCGGTCAGAGTGATGTACAGGGTGCAAAGCTGACAGTATTGCCCACTTGAAACATGCATCATCGAAATTCTGTACATTGATACATGCATGCTTCTTTTGTATTTGCGGGGGTAAACTGATGTATGAGCCTCCTCGCATTGGATTATATTTATTGATGTGTACAGATAGATTAAGAATTTGTCGAAGTGTCCAGCCGGAATCTTTCTCCTGAAATTCTTCCATATCTTTTTCAATGCGCTGTTGAACATTCTCAGTAAACCATTGCTTTAAATCAGTTGTTCGTAAAATTGCCTCCGCCTTTGTATTAAAATACCTGATTTCTACTATCTCTTTGTCAGCTTTTATTATGATGTATTCAGCTGACAAGATAGTATACACTTTGAGAGCCTCTTCTTTTTTCAAAATATTTTTCATTTGAGATTGAAATAATGCTTGAGAGTCTTTCATAAATCTAGTAATATCTAAATTTTTTAAGTTGGTAATCGCTCCGGATTTAATACGATCATTGAAAGCAGACTCCACATTTTGCCATTTTACTCTGTCACTTCTTGTTTCACGCAAACCCGCACCACTCTTTAATAAACGCTTGAATCTGCCTTGAATGCCTTTGAGTAATCCAATTGTGGATATAAAACTTTGTTTTTCTGCAACAGTGTTTCCATTTTTAAGCGAAAGCCTCCTGAAGTTTCTTAGATTCTGGTTGCCTAGTTTAATCCACTTCGTAATTTCTTCAGGATTTACTTTTTTATAGGCTAAAAGCCCATATGCTTCTAGCATAATATTCACAAGTTTTTTACAGTCAAACGCTGACATAATAATCACTTTAAATTTCGTTGCACAATGAAAGAATTCCAGCTCCCTCGTTGTATTTATAAGGCTCGTATGACTAATTATGAATAGAATAACAAATTTTAAGAATTTATTGTAATCTTATGTCCTTTCGAGGTAGCAAATTTAACGAGAATAAACTAATAAAAATGCTGTGTGTATATTCTGATATTTGACTGTGGCAAGACACGACTGTTCTGCTCTCGTCTCCGAGCAACACTGAAATGCTCTCCGTCTTGCCTCCTTCTATGGGCCTATTATTTCGATGGTTTCCTGCATCAGCGCCCTCACTCTTATCGTTTTTATATGCAGTTAACCAAAACAATATTTCGATTTATCGCGGAAAATTCCATGAAATACTATTAAGTTTTGGACGCCGTTGACAGGAAACGGTTGAAATTTGATACCTTTTCGGTATGCCCTACGTCTCACTGTAAGATAAGAAACACCGATCGGCGATCGCACGCACGCCCGACAAACCACTCGTCAAGTGCATATGCGAGTGCGTGTTGAATGTTTTACAAGGGATCGTAAAATTGAGCGATACCGACAAGAGGCGTTTGCGCAGACATACACTGGCTTCGAAAGTTGAGTTGTGTCGGGCGCGTGGGAAACGCTCATGGGCGCACAAAGAAACGCTCGATTGTTCAGAGTGGAGGCTCGTTTTTACCACTCTTGCTGACTCCGATACTCGGAACGCTTATTTCAAAAATATTTGAATCGGGCAGCGGCGAGGCACGATAAGATAGAGCGCATGCGTAAGATGATACTCGTACCAGAAGGCACGTTTCAAACAGCACAGCACGCGATGCTGTGTAGCATCTCGTCGAAGTTTGCGTCAGCGTCCACCCCGTGAGCACATTTTCTTCGAAACATTACTGAGATTCAAAATACACGTCTTATTAAAAAGGATGGGCATCGAAAAGAATAGCGGCACTATACACGTACTCCAGATGTGTAAAGGAACGACGATTCGTCAAACGTGCACGCGCACATACGTGCATGGGTCAACGTTGTAAAATACGACCCTATTGACGCATGAAAGTCGAGAAGCACAATCGAGATAAAAACTATACATCATGTTTTGTGTCGGGCCAGCCGGGCTTACAGTTCAGCATGATATAGCCGAAATATACTTACTGAGTTAGAGTCACATCATACATGCAGGCCACTTCGAAAACTCTCTCGCCCTCGCTCTCTCTCGCTCTCTCTCTCTCTCGCCCTCGCTCTCGCTCTCTCTCGCTCTCCCGCCCTCGCTCTCTCTCGCTCTCTCTCTCTCTCTCTCGCCCTCGCTCTCGCTCTCTCTCGCTCTCCCGCCCTCGCTCTCACTCGCTCTCTCGCGGCAAATATCTTACCAGCGACGATAGACTAATGGCCACAAAATACTCATACCAGAAGGCACGTTTCAACCTGCACAACATGTGATGACGTCGCCCGTGTAGCGGTTGCTGGCAAGAGTGAAATACTTTTCGTCTTGCCTCCTTTGTATGGACCCACTTCATAATTGTTATATCTAAGGTTTCCATCGATGCCGTCACGCTTATCGTTTGTATATGCAGTTAACTAAAACAGTATTTCGATTTACCGGGTAAAATTCTATGAAATACTATTAAGTTTTGTGGGTCGTTGTCAGGAAACGATTGCAAGGAGAACGCAATTGAAATACTCTGGAGTTCTTAGAATTAATAGCGATAAGGCAACTACGAATATCGGAACAACAAAGAGATGCGATAGTTCAGCATGCTATAGCCGAAATACACTTACTGAGTTAGTCACATCAAAATGCAGGCCACCTCGAAAAATAAACGCGCGGTAAATATCTTACCAGCGACGATAGACTAATGCCCGCGAAAGTCAGCTCATCAATGGGGTAAATATACTTACACGCGGTGTATGCTAATGCCCGCGGAAATCAGCTAGCCACCGCGGTAATATGCTCATCCCCGCGGTCGTCCAGCTTGTCACCGCGTCGATTCAGCTCATCCCCGCGGTCGTCCAGCTTGTCACCGCGTCGATTCAGCTCATCCCCGCGGTAAGGTGCTAGGCCCCGCGCGCCGCCGCCGCCGCCCGCCCGCCGCCCGCCGTCGGGAGTCGCTCGTAAATAAACATTTGACCGTTATACAAAAATGTGACAATAAAATACTAACAATTTTTATTCGATGACGTCATTACAAATAGCAGGGTAGAAGGTTCTCGAAAGTGGGTGGAGCCTCACCTCCCCGTCTCAACCTATCAGAACGCTACACAGGTCGGCCGGTGGCCGAGTGGTGGGGGGGGGCAGAACCGGCCTAGCTTATCTACTCCGTGCGTTGCGCGGGATCCTACGGAGGACACGGGACTCGCGGATCTTTCGCGAGAAGTTCTACGCGGGGTTTCGTTCGACTGCGGGCGCTGTTGATTATTCGCATTTATCACGTTTGCTAGATTTCGCGTTCTTGCTTCTTTTTCGGCGTTCGCCCGTGCGATTGCTTCATTTGCTAACCTTCTTTCCCGAATTTCTGTAGATAATCTCTCCTCTAGTTGCATACGATGCGCTCGCTCCTCGTTTAATAGTCTTCCCGCGTCTTCCGCGCGCGCGTGCATCTGCTCATCGATAGCGTCATTTCTTTTTATAATTAATTATCCGTATTTTGCGTATACGCATTTTTATTGTTAATAATAGTGCGTATTTCACATATATACGCATATTTATTACAAATAATTTTGCGCATTTCGCCTATACGCATTTTATAATAAATAATTTGGTGTATTTCGCCGATACACATATTTTATTCTAAATAATTATGCGTATTTCGCTTATACGCACTTTTCAGTGTTATCAATTGTGCGCATTTCGCCTATACGCATTTTATAATAAATAATTTGGTGTATTTCGCCTATACACATATTTCATTATAAATAATTATGCATATTTCGCTTATACGCACTTTTCAGTGTTATTAATTGTGCGCATTTCGCCTATACGCATTTTATAATAAATAATTTGGTGTATTTCGCCTATACACATGTCTTACTATAAATAATTATGCGTATTTCGCTTATACGCACTTTTCAGTGTTAGTAATCGTGTGCATTTTGCCTACACGCATTTTATAATAAATCATTTTGTGTATTTCGACTATACACATGTTCTATTATAAACAAATGTGCACATTTCGCCTATACACATTTCTTATAATAATGAGATGCAGATTCATCACTTTATTATATAGTCTCGGTTATTATTGACATTTCAAAATTCAGGACGTCGCCTCGCATGATTGCAAATGCTTTCTTAAAAATTATAGTGCGCTTCGTACGTTTTTGTGTCCCGGTGAAGGGACAGATCGGATGCGAGGTCTAGGTGTTTAGATGGCCGATGATGGAGTCCGGGTTATGCGCTCCATAGGTTTTTGTACCCAGGTGTTGAGACAGCTCGATTACGAGGTCTAGCTGTTCCAGGTGGCCGGTGATAGAGTGTAAGTGATGCGTTCCGAAGATTTTTGTGTCCAGATGTCGGAACAGATCGTATGCGAGGTCTGAGCGTTCCAGGTGGACGATGATGGAGTTTACGTGATGCGCTCCGTAGGTTTTTGTGTCTAGAGACCAAGACAAATCGAATGCGAGGTCTAGGTGTTTCAGATGGCCGATGATGGAGTCCGGGTAGTGCGCTTCGTAGGTTTTTGAGTCCAGGTGTCGGGACAGCTCGAATGCGAGGTCTAGCTGTTCCAGGCGACTGATGATACGCTTCGTAGACTTTTGTGTCCAGGTGTTTTGACAGATCGGATGCGAGGTCTAGGTGTTCCAGACGGCCGATGATGGAGTTCGGGTAGTGCGCTCCGTAGGTTTTTGTGTCCAGGTGAAGAGACAGGTCGGATGCGAGGTCTAGGTGTTGCAGATGGCCGGTGATGTAATCCGGGTGATGCGCTCTGAAGGTTTTTGTGTCCAGGTGTCGGGACAGATCGGATGCGAGGTTTAGGCGTTCCAGGTAGCCGATGATGGAGTTTACGTGAAGCGCTCCGTAGGTTTTTGTGTCCAGAGGCCAGGACAAATCGAATGCGAGGTCTAGGTGTTCCAGATGGTCGATGAGTCCGGGTAGTGCGCTCCGTAGGTTTTTGTGTCCAGGTGAAGGGACAGGTCGGATGCGAGGTCTAGGTGTTTAGATGGCCGATGATGGAGTCCAATTTAATATTATGATTTTCAAAATATTACCTGCATCTGAAATTTTGTGGCACAGTACTGCACTTTTTTGTACATATTCTGGATATAGTTTACAAAATTTCTACCAGCGATAGTTTAGATTTGGTTTTTATTTTTTTGGTTGAGGGTTTAATTGTTTATTGAAATTTAAACAAATTTCAATCTATTTAGTTTTTTATAAACAAAAAATGTTCCTCAAATTTTAGGTCGATATTTGCAAAAATAAAAAAGCTATGCAATATTGAAAATTCAATTTTTTGCAATTTTTGGTTAAAATCCAAGTTTATTCATTTTTTAACTGAAAATCTTGAAACTTTTTGTACAGTACATTGATTGGCAAAAGGTTTGAATTTTTTCTGTAGAATGTGCCAGTATTTATTTTATGACCCTTTTTGAAAGTCTCTGATTGGCTGCTTCTTAGTATACCTTCATCAAAGGATATTGAGGCTGCGGCCAAATATTCTTTATTCGACAAATTTTTTTTGTATTCTTCTTCGAAAACCCTTCAAAATGCTTTTTTTGATCAATACTGGCCGGGCAAAGGGAAAAAGTGACAATTTTTTGAAATATCAAGAAAAATCCATAATTTCAATTTTTGATAACATGATTAATGAAACTGAATATTATTCATACATCTTATGGCATGGACCGTACCACTGAATTTTGTTAGAGCATCAAATAGAACATTAGAAATATCTATTTTCAATAATATTAGGCTTACACAATAAGCAATACCTAATTATGAATTAATAATAAATTAAGCTATAGAGGTTAATTACTATAAAGCTGTCAAAATGAAATCAGGCAACAGACTGATAATTTCATTCATAATTAATTAATAATAAATTAAGCTATAGAGGTTAATTACTATAAAGCTGTCAAAATGAAATCAGGCAACAGACTGATAATTTCATTCATAATTAGGTATCGCTTATTGTGTAAGCCTAATATTATTGAAAATAGATATTTCTAATGTTCTATTTGATGCTCTAACAAAATTCAGTGGTACGGTCCATGCCATAAGATGTATGAATAATATTCAGTTTCATTAATCATGTTATCAAAAATTGAAATTATGGATTTTTCTTGATATTTCAAAAAATTGTAACTTTTTTCCCTATGCTCGGCCAGTATTGATAAAAAAGCATTTTGAAGGGTTTTCGAAGAAGAATACAAAAAAAATTTGTCGAATAAAGAATATTTGGCCGCAGCCTCAATATCCTTTGATGAAGGTATACTAAGAAGCAGCCAATCAGAGACTTTCAAAAAGGGTCATAAAATAAATACTGGCACATTCTACAGAAAAAATTCAAACCTTTTGCCAATCAATGTACTATACAAAAAGTTTCATGATTTTCAGTTAAAAAATGAATAAACTTGGATTTTAACCAAAAATTGCAAAAAAATTGAATTTTCAATATTGCATAGCTTTTTTATTTTTGCAAATATCGACCTAAAATTTGAGGAACATTTTTTGTTCATAAAAACTAAAAGAAAACGAGTTTTGAAGGATTTTAAAATTTTGAGCTGCTGACTTCACGTGAAATATACCATATACCTGAAACAACAGGAGGGTGTAACAAAATTTGAGACCAAGGGTTGAACTTCAAATGAACCTGAGTATGGTATATAAGTTGATCCGCATTTTAAAATATACACCTTCCATCATATAAACGCATAACTGCAAATTGAACATTTTAACAAAATTTGTATTATTAGAAGTATTGTCATTAATAATTACTTTGCATTATACTTGTCATGCTACTGAATGATTGGCAAAAGTAGACCTACTATAATTTCATTGAGCTAGGCTCATAAGTTTCTTTAGCTTCTATTCAAATTTTATGAGTTTTGTTGAAAAAAAACGGAAAAGAATTAATTTTATGTCAAGACATCTAGTTTCTTATAAATAGATAACTAAATAAACTCATGTAATTGTAATTCTTTTCTGTTATAATTAAATATGTTCGCCCATACACCTTTCCTTATAACTAATAATTGTGCGTATTTCGTCTATACTCATTTTTGCATTATAAACAACTGTGCGTATTTCGCTTATACATATTTTTGATATTGTAAATAATTGTGCGTATTTCGCTTGTACGAATTTTTTATTATAAATAATTGTGCGTATTTCGCCTATACGCATTTTTGTATGATAAATAATTGTGCGCATTTCGCATATACGCATTATTTATTATGAATAATTGTGCGTATTTCGCCTATACGCATTTTAATATTTACTATTTTTTTTATTACAAACACATGTCAATTTTTAACGTAATTACGTTCGAATAAATATTTATTTATAATCACGATTTTTACTTATAGTATAAAATTACGTGATTAGTAATACTTTAAGTTTTGACATGTCCAACACCTATTAGCCAAAAACTACGGAGCGCACCACCTAAATATCGTCACCGGCTTCCCCGAAGACCTGGACCACGTATTAGATACGCCCTGATATCCAAACGCAAAAGACTACAAAGCGCACCACCTAGACCTCGTCATCGGCTACCCTGAACACCTGCACTGCGTATTAGATGCGCCCTGATATTTTAATGCAAAAAACCTAGACTCCATCATCGGCTACCACAAAGACCTAAACCACGCATTTGATACGTTCCAACATCTATAGACAAAAAACTACGGAGCGCACGACCTAGACATCATCATCGGCTACCCCGAACATTTTGACTACGTATTAGATGCGTCCTGGGATCTAAACGCAAAAAACTTCGGAGCGCAACACCTTGACTCCATCATTGACCACCTCAAAGACCTAGACGACGCATTCGATGCTTTCAATTATCGATAAGTAACACTTTCTTATAATAGTTGTCATTTCCGTATTAGCAGGTAGCAACCGTTACCGCTATAGTATTTCTCCCTTACAATTGAAGGTGGAAGCAATGTATACTAAAATCGTGTGACGCTGTTACGTCGGTATATGCCGCTGATCCAACGATCGTATAATTGTGTAATTGTTGTAGTATGAAAAGCAACATACCGTAAAAGTATGGGTCCCTTACTAAGATTGCTAAAACCACCTTACTTATATAGTAAAGGAACTCCTATACTCCACGAGTAAGCCGTTTTAACTGTAGCAGTAAGAGTTTTCTTTCAGTGTGCACCCGCAGAAAACTGTTACTTTTTGGGGAGATATAATTCGTACCTAAAAATCAGGTGTGCCCTAAATACTGACATTAGTCTAGGCACCAGGGGGGTTTCCGTGGCCGATGGATGTCCACGCCTCCACCAACGCTTTTCTTACGTATTTTTGTCTGCTGATTCTGAATTTCGAAGGTGGACAGTCGCCAGAATGTTAGTTTTTTGTTATTAACAATTTAATTGTTTAAACTGCGGCCAAATCAATATGATTAATTATAACTGAATCCTAACTGTCTAAAACTGTAGTAAATTGATCTAGAATTATGCACGTTTGCGCTCGAATTCGCGACTTATTGCACTAAATTTGCAATAATTCGGGTTCTAATCAAAATTTTTCAATTCTGAAAAAACGAGCATATTCTAGATCAATTTACTACAGTTTTAGGCAGTTAGGATTCAGTTATAATTAATCATATTGATTTGGCAGCATTTTAAACAATTAAATTGTTAATAACAAAAAACTAACAGTCTGGCGACGTTCCACTTTCGAAATTCAGAATCAGCAGTCAAAAATACGCAAGAAAAGCTTTGGTGGAAGTGTGGACATCCATCGACCACGGAAACCCCCCTGGCGCCTAGACTACATCTCGAGTCTGTCGCGGGAGCGCAGACATTCAAGTATACCTTCGTCGTCCCTTCTCCGTCGTGTCCGCCTAGGTGATGTCCTCGGGAAGTGGTAGTTGCGTTGGCTGCCCTCGAGGAGAGTAGAATGATATGAAGACCTGTTGTCTTCTGCAGGAGCTCTTCGCCTAGAGCAAAACAAAATATATTAATAATGTTTTAGGCAGTGGGGATGAGGATAGCAGTATCAAACTGCCAGGAACAGAGGAGTAGACCGATGGAAAGTTGGAGACTAGGTTCGGCTGTACTACAAGATAAAGTCCAAATCCGAAGTGAAATACTTACTCGAGTCTGGCACAGGAGATCAAACTATATTTATATACACCTTCGCTCTCACTTCTACGATATGTTTGTCTAGCTGATGTCTTCAGGACGTGGTAGTTGTGTTGGCTGCCCTGGAGGAGAGTAGAATTATATGAAGACGTGTTGTCTTCTGCAGGAGCTCTTCGCCTAGGGCAAAACAGAATATATTAATAAAGTGTTAAGCAGTATAGGAATGAGGATAGCAGTATCGACCTACCAGAAACAGAGGGAGTAGATGAAAGTTAAGATATCTGTAGAAAATGGAAAGGGTCTTTGGAATGAAAAGTCGAAAAAGTGCATGTGCATTTCCAACTAAGACCTCATCACCCTCGCTTAAAGTTTACCAGAATGTTAACACACAATCCAATACATGTTGAGGCATTGTATATTAAATTTTAGATCTTTTCAATCAGCCAGTGTAGGCGAAATAACTTTTTTTCTTGAACATTTCTTAAAAAAAGCATACAAATTGCAACATCTCCACACTTGCTAATTATTTAGATTTGAAACTTGATAAACAATATCCCTCAGCATGTATTACATAGTGTGTGTAAAGTTTGAAATATTTGTAGAGAATGGAAAGGGATCTTTGAAATGAAAAGTCGAAAAAGCGCGTGTGCATTTCCAATGTAGACCTCCTCACCCTCGCTTAAAGTTTATGAGAATGTTTACACACAATCCAGTACATGCTGAGGCATTGTATATTAGGTTTCAGATCTACTCCATCAGCCAGTTTGGAGGAAATCACTTTTCTTTCTTAAAAATTTCCTGAAAAAGCACAAAAATTGCAATATCTCCAGATTTGCTATTTATGTAGATCTGAAACTTGATAAACTGTCCCTCAGCATGTATTGCACGGTGTGTGTAAAGTTTAAGATATGTTGAGAGAATGGAAAGGGATCTTTGGACTGAAAAGTCGAAAAAGCGCAAGTGCATTTCCAACTAAGACCTCCTGACCATTGCTCAAAGCTTACCAGAATGTTAACACGCAATCCAATACATGTTAAGGCATTGTATATTAAATTTTAGATCTTTTCAATCAGCCAGTGTACGGGAAATAACTTTTTTTCTTGAACATTTCTTAAAAAGAGCATACAAATTGCAATATCTCCACACTTGCTAATTATTTAGATCTGAAAGTTGATAAACAATACCTCAGCATGTGTTACATAGTGTGTGTAAAGTTTGAAATATTTGTAGAGAATGGAAAGGGATCTTTGAAATGAAAAGTCGAAAAAGCGCGTGTGCATTTCCAATGTAGACCTCCTCACCCTCGCTTAAAGTGTGTGAGAATGTTTACACACAATCCAGTACATACTGAGGCATTGTATATTAGGTTTCAGATCTATTCAATCAGCCAGTTTGGAGGAAATTACTTTTCTTTCCAATATCTCCAGACTTACTAATTATGTAGATCTGAAACTTGATAAACTGTCCCTCGGCATGTATTCCATTATGTATGGAAAGTTGAAGATACTTGTAGGGAATGGAAAGGGATCTTTGGAACGAAATGTCAAAAAGCCGCATGTGCATTTGCGACAAAAACCTCCTCACTCTTTCTCATAGTTTACCAGAATGTTCTCACACAATGCAATGCATGCTGAGGCACTGTATATTAAATTTAGATCTTTTCAATCAGCCAGTGTAGGGGAAATAACTTTTTTACTTGAACATTTCTTAAAAAGAGCATACAAATTGCAATATCTCCTCATTTGCTAATTATTTAGATCTTAAACTTGATAAACAGTCCCTCAGCATGTATTACATAGTGTGTGTAAAGTTTGAAATATTTGTAGAGAATGGAAAGGGATCTTTGAAATGAAAAGTCGAAAAAGCGCGTGTGCATTTCCAAGGTAGACCTCCTCATCCTCGCTTAAAGTTTATGAGAATGTTTACACACAATCCAGTACATGCTGAGGCATTGTATATTAGATTTCAGATCTACTCAATCAGCCAGTTTGGAGGAAATGACTTTTCTTGAAAATATTTTGAAAAATACACAGAAAATGCAGTATCTCCACACTTGCTGATTATTTAGATCTGTAATCTTTGGAATGAAAAGTCGAAAAAGCGCATCAAATCTATAGTTGGCCGTTGTTATTTATACGCCAGATTGCTAGATAGGTATACCTATATATACGTAAAACCTAACCTTCAATTTTCTTTAGCCGAAGAATTGACGCTTGATTAAAGAAAAAAATAGGCAAGGATTGACGCTTGACTAAAGAAATAATAGTCCCTTCCATGTCAGACTTTCAAAACAGTGATTTTTACACGTTTCTAAGTGGGTTATAGGTTATTTGTACGACAGATCTGTCGTACAAATAACAACGCCGTAAAATAAATAAATTCTTGAATGACTTACTTTTCTGTCTTACGGCGGGGCCAAGTCCAAGCGGCACGATCCGTTGGGTGTGCACGCACACGGTGCGGTACGGACGCTACGGTCTGCGAGGTGGGCGGCTGATGCGGCGCTCCAGGCTGCGCCGTCTGCGATCGGTCCAGGCGGCAGGCACACCGATGGCACGTCGATAAGCATCAATGGATAGAGGAGGGCACAGGTGGCGAAGGTGGCGGCGGAGGTGGTGGCGGCAACACGGGACTGCCTCCCGGAGGGCCTAGGCCCAGGCATCAGCGATGGACAGCTCAGCTGTGCTGCAGCCAGCAGCGCATGCGCGTACACACACACGGGCAAGGCCGCGCCGCTGGCCGCTGCCGTCGCTGCCGTCGCCGACTCGCGAATCTCGCGATGCTACATATTACCCATATGGTACAATAATCTATTTTTTTTTTAATATTATGCATAATCATGAGTGCATTGCCCTCCGTAATGACATTATGAATCATTCTGCGAAGTTTCACGTCGATATTTTAAGGCATCTGAGAATGGCATTTGAACGAAATTTTCGTTCAAATGCCATTCTTAGACGCTTTTGAATATTAACTTGGCATTTTGCAGAATGATTAATAATGTAATTACGGAGGGCAATGCACTCATTATTTTTCATATATCGTTATATTTTTTTTTTTCTATTAAAAACAATATATTTTTTGCTCGGTCGGTAAAAATTGAGTTTGACACCCCCTTAACATCTGCGTTTTCTATAGGATTTCTAGAAAGTGCGTCTGCATTAGAGTTTAATTTTCCTGGTTTGTAAATAATTGCATAATCGTACTCCGACAGTTTAAACCTCCATTTCTGCACGCGTGTATTTAAATCAGCTGTTTTAAACCATACTAAAGGTTGATGATCTATAATTATTGTGATGTTCCTTCCATACACATAACTTCTGAACATTTGTACCGAATAAATTACTGCAAGAGCCTCTTTTTCATAGACTTCATAGTTTAGCTCTGCGTCTCTTAATGCGCGTGATACATATGCGATTGGGCGATCTTTGCCAATTTCACCTTGCGATAGCACGCCTCCAATTGCAAAACCTGATGCATCAGTTGTGATGTTATAAGGTTTTCCTAAATCAGGGAATTGTAACAACGGAGCGTTACACAATAATTCTTTAAGAATTTCAAATGACTCTTGAGCCTTAGTGTCCCAATCAAAACCTTTTTCCTTTTGTAACAAAATAGTCAAGGGTTTTGCAATTTTTGCAAAATCCTTGATGAAGCGTCTATAATAACCAGCTAATCCTAAAAATTGGCGGATATTTTTTACATTCTTAGGGATTGGAAAACCTTTTACCGCTTCAATTTTCTTGGGATCTGGACTCAGACCTTCTTCACTTAATATGTGTCCTAAATAAGACACTTTATGTCTAAGAAAATCGCACTTATCAATTTGCAATTTTAGATTTGCTTTACATAGACGGGCTGCTAGTAGCTTAAACTTGCGGTCATGTTCTTCGATACTATTTGCATAAATCACAATGTCATCAAGGTAAACAAAAAGATCGTTTCCTTGTAGTCCATGCAACAAATTGTCCATTAGTCTTTGAAAAGTTGCAGGAGCGTTTTTTAATCCAAAAGGCATTCTCGCAAACTCATAATGGCCATAGGGTGTACTAAATGTAGTTTTATGTGCATCTCGAGGATCCATTTTTATTTGATGGAACCCTGAAGCTAGATCTAGTACAGTATAGTATTTAGCACTACCGACTTGGTCAAAAATCTCCGTTATATTGGGAAGGGGGTAGGAATCACCAATAGTCTTATTATTTAATTCCCGAAAATCTAAAACCATACGCCATCTTGGGTTTCCTTGCGAATCAGCCTTTTTAGGAACTATCCAAACTGGCGTATTGTAAGGTGATTCCGATGGTCTAATTATTCCAGCATCCAATAAGTCCTTTACTTGTTTATTGACTTCTTCCTTTAACGCGTGTGGATATTTATATTGTTTTGAATTAATAGCATCGTCATCAATAGTCGGTATTCTGTGTTTTACTTGATCCGTACCCTCGAGGGTGTCTCCAGGTAAGAAAAACACATCCCTCATTTCCTCTGCGAGTTTTTTTACATAATCTGCTTCGATTTCATTTAAATGATCCAATCTCAGCAGATCCGTTATTGATTTCTCCTGAGTCTCAACTTTTCTTGGCTCAAAATTTTTAAAACCCACAAAGGAAGAAGTAGCATCTTCCTCATCCAAACCCAAATCTAAAAAGGTGTCTGTAAGGGTTATTTTGTAAGAGTGTTTTAGCCCTGCGCTAAAATCATTTGTAAACTCCTCTGGAATCTTACCAATATATTCGTCAATATCATCATTTAATAGATTAAATTCAGTCTCTGCAGTAACTCCAAATTGTAGTGGTTTAACTATTTCTCCTACTGTTAAAATCTTCTTACCAAAATCTATTATTGCACTCGCTGTATTAAGATAATTAGCGCCCAAAATACCTACTTCAGGCATTATATATTTTGTCGATAAAACGTGAAAGGTTGTTTGTATACCAAGAATACATATTTCAGTTGTACCTTCAGTGATAAAAAATTCATTGCTGATTCCCCTTAAGCTACCTCTTTCACGCTTATTTATTACGTTTCCGGGAGGTACCAAATGACTCATCATGAGGTTGACCTCTGAGCCTGAATCGACTAAAAAGGTTTCTTTAGTATTGATGGTGGGATGTTCAACCTGTAACGTAGGTAATATTCTGATATCATCAACACTCACACTCGAAATTGAGCTCCCTCTAGATTCTTCATTGTTACCTTGATGCATTTTAATTTTGTAATCTTGGATCTTCAAATATTTTTCGCTGAAATTCATTTTTGCTTCACTTTGCAACAAGAACTCAGTGCCTAGTATACCAGCGTGAATAATAGGAAAATCATGCGGTACTACAACAAAATTACTAGCATAGTTGGCTATTTTAATTCTTATTATACCAAGTGAATGTATAGAATTAGAGCCTATTCCTTGTAGATTATATACAATTTTATCATTTATTTTATATTCAGGGGGAACGAAGCCTAAACGAATAATATTCACTTCCGAACCGCTGTCGAGCATCAAGTCAAGTGGGTTATCATTTTTGCCTAATCTTATGGATATATAAGGGATAAATTTTCTATGTTGCTTTAATTCAATGGCAGTAATTCGCCGATCAGATCGTTCATTTCTGTCATGTTCAGCGAGCGCGTTGGGGCTTGCGAAATCTCCTGTCCCGCGCTCGATGCACGGAGATTTCGACCGTTTCCCGGGCCATTTTTCTGGCTTAACAATTTATAACGACATATTTCCTCTTCATGACCTGTTCTCTGACAATAGTTGCACCTCGCTTGAGCAGAAGGATTCGATTTCTGTGTTTGTCTACAAACGGTTGCTATATGTCCCGTTTGTTGACATAATTGACAAACTGGCCCTGTAAATTGTGGCCCTTTATTTTTGCATTTAGTCGCCGTGTGTCCCTTTTTGTCGCATAATTGGCATGTGGCATTTCTGTAACAAGTCTTTGAATCGTGTCCTGGCTTGCCGCAGGTTTGACAAGTCCCAACTTGATTTTCTTTGCTCTTTTGAAAGCAATATTCCTCGGTGTGGCCTGGTTTTTTGCAGTATTTGCAGAATTTCTGTGTGCGAGGACAATCTTTGCCTATATGTCCATCTTTCTGGCAAATGTCACACGCTAAGATAGATCTCCGGCGGCTATCATTTCTCGCAACTGAAGCGAGCAATGTCGCTCTTGAGTTTAATTTCTTTTCTATCTCGACTGTCGTTTTCATTACTGCGTCGGCAGCGAGGTCCTGTGGAAGGCGTGACTCAATTTCAGGCTTGAGCCCGCGTCTAAAGCAAGATACTATTGTCTCCTCCACTTCTATTTTATCGTCTGCGGAAACGATACCATCTTTTTTTTTAAATTCGAAGATTCGGCTACCGATTTCTCTTAGTCTATTCGCAAAAGGTATTACACCTTCGTTATCTCGTTGAATTTCGTATCCCAACTTGCCAAACAACTGCTGGATTGTCTCTCCTGAGTCATATAATTCCTTAAAATGTTGCGTTAGCTTTGCAACTGTCTCAAATACTTCATTTAAAATTGTACGACGCGCTTCACTAGTAATTCGTGTGCGAATCAACTTTACTAATGCACTTTCAGAGGCAACATCTATCATACCTTTTGCTTCGTTACATGCTTCGATGAACTCGTTGATGGGTATGTCTTGCCCGTCAAACTTAGGCACGAACTCCACAGCATCTCTGATCTTAATTCCCTGCCCAGCTACTGGAGCCATTTCTTCGGTTGACTCGACAATCTCTACAGAAGTATTGTTGACGATGCTTAAATTAGCGTCAAGATTGTCGCTAGCTAGGATAGTTATATCCCCGGTGTCGTTAAAAGATCCTGTGCTCTTAAATGAGGAGTCAGACTCGCTACCGTTATTATCTGGATTTGTAGCAACAGTTCCCAGATTCAATTCCGGAATATAATTTGCATCTTGCGGTTTTTTAGATCGATTTGCATATCGATTAAAGAAATTTAATTCTTTCTGTAAATCTTCGTCTGTGCTAGTTGCTGATCTCGTAATTCTTTTTAGGTTATCTCCACTCATAGGATTTTCGTTTCTAAACTTATGATTAAAATTATTATTTATTTTATTTTATATTTCTTTTTTTTTTTTTTTTTAATTTATTTATCGCATTTTATTGCTTCATTGACAATATCCTTTTTAGTATAAGATTTAAAGTATTTATTTAATTTATTACGAAATTGTTGCTTCCCTAATTTATTTACTGCATCTTTAGTTAATTGAGGCAAAGTATCTGCAGGTGCAGGAGCTTGTATTTGATTCTGAAAGGATTCGATATTAGTCTTTATGATTGCAATCTTTTTATTGAGTGATAAATCAGTGAAGTTTTCTATTTCACTTTGATTTTTTTGTTTAATAAATTCTTCCCGAGATAGCCAGGCTTCGCCTCCGAGAATTTTTCCTCGTTTAAAATTCTTCAGGGCAGTCTTTCGTGCTCTCCAGGTACTTTTCTTCTTCTCTGGGACCGTTTTGTAACCTTCACACTCCGGGTTCATCTATAATATGCAATTTACGATTTTATTAGAACTACATTAGTTATTTATTATTTATTTAATTATTTATTATTTATTTAGTTATTTATTATTTATTTAATTATTTATTATTAACAATTATTTATTATTAATTAATTCATTGTTATTTATTATTAACAATTATTTATTTGTTAATTATTATTCTATTTTTTAATTCCTCAAGGCCTTTTCTAGTTTAAGAACTTCAGTATCTTCAACGAAGTGTTGTTTATTTATTTGCTGAAAACCCTTATGAACTGATTTGGTTAAGCTAATCTGTAATCCGTGATGTTTGTTCACTTTTTTTTTTTAATTACAAGAATCTTCCTTATTATCCTGACCAGCGTCTATATAGGGAATCAACTTGTTCAACTAAATAATTATTTTGTTGTTTAATTTTTATTTATAGTTAACTTCTTCCATAACTTATAGAAGCCGATAAATTACTTTCAGATTTATTGATTGATTGATCTATTTGTCGTAATTAATTATTATTCTTTTAATATTTATTATTTTATCCTTCCCTTCTTTGTCAAGAAAGAAATATAATCAATTTCGTTTTTTTTTTATCGTAAATGGTGTAAGAACAATTATTAAATTCAAATAAAAATTTTCAGCACGGTATTTTTGACTGCATTAGCTATTTTATGTTTCAGTTACGGTATTTGACCGCTTACACTGATTAATTTTTTTATTTAATCTTAGTTCAGACGCCGTTTCGCATAGTCATCTTAATGTGACTTCAGAGGCTTGGGGGCTTAACTAATTCTTTTTTAATCTTGATTAACTACACATTTTTTCTTTGTTTGTTTATTTATTTATTTTTTTTTATAATTTTAGAGTTGACCAAAAAAATGAGTTCCTCTTATATTTCCGCTTAAACACACCACTTTATTTGTTATTATTTTATTTAATTTTTTTTTTTTATTCCTTCTTATAATATTTTATTTATTTCAATAATTAAAAGTTTTTAGAAAAGGAAAGATAAATAGAGAGAGTTTAAAAACCAAACGTTTATTGTGGTGACTTATATCCCGGACGAACCCCCAAAAATTTAAGTATGTGACGTCCAGACGGCCGTCGATACTTTTCCACTTTGCCTATTTCATAGCCTAGTGTTACCCAATAGCTAGGGATGGCCAAGTCTTCTAAACGTTTGGTATCTAGTTCGCTAGTAGGAGGAATAGTTAGTTTTGAGGAGACAAGCGACTCCTGATCTGCCCATTCGGCACAGATCGGTCAGAACGCTCCTCGGAAATAGGTGAAAGATGAGGGACAAAATTCTACTTGTAAAAAATGATAGAGGAGAAGGGAAAATAAAAGGTAGAAAGCGAATAATTATTTTTTTCTTACTTTGCTCGCTTTATTTCTGCTCCTGCAGTATTTTGGTGGTGGATGTGGTGGTGGTGTTTTTGCTGCTGGTCTACTCTGATGGTGGCGAGGAACTGACGTTGGCGGAGAAATGAGGGAAGAGCTAAACTCGGTTTTCTCCCTCTTTCCTCCCTCAACGCGCTGAGATCCAGGGGTACTCCTCGCGAGGGAGTTTACAATATTTTTGGGGATAGCTGACTGGCCGCTGCGGCGTGGGTATTACAATTAGGGTGGGCCTAAGGCCCTGTGACGCGGCTAATTGGCTGTTGGGGGAAGAGAGCATCCCTCAGTTTTAGTTTCAGTTTTTCTACAGAGATGACATTAGTTGTACCATTTTCCTGCTTATTTTGTAATTTCTACTTAATATTTAATGTACATTAATAATTTTAGATATACATAAGAAACAATTTATTTTCTAATTAAACTTAAATTAATTATTCTAATTTGCGCACGCTTCACATAACTTCCGTTGTTGTTTTTCTTTCTTTTTGATGTTCTTACAAGTTAATATGTAGTTTATATTTGTGTTTAATCAGAGTGTGTATATGTTGTGTGTGTTGTTATTGTTTACTTATTGACGCCTAAATAAATTAAAACAAAGGAATTGTTTGCACATATTACATACTTCTTAAAGATAATTTAAAGTGTCTTAGTAATTTAAAAGTAAAATTATAAATTTACAAATATTCTTTCTATTTAAACTAAATTATTCTGGTAAGTCGCTTGCAAAATAATTATTATTTATAACTGAATTTGTGTATATCATTGCGATACGTTATAATTTTTATAATAATAAGAGAAAATACTTTTTGTGTTATATATATATATATATATATATATATATATATATATATATATATATATATATATATATATATATATATATATATATATATATTATATATACTTCTATCAGGTCTATTTTCGTAAAATTTGGATCAGCGTGACCAGAAAAATTTAAATTAATATGACTTATTAACTAAAATTTAAAATATAAAAAATAGATTATGCAACGTGTAAAGTCGAAGGAATTTGTAACGGTCAAATTGTATGGCTTTTCGGCGTCGCGTAGGCGCGCACGTGCAGAGCCGGGGTGGCCTGCTTTTCGGGGTAAAGTCGTAAAACCTTTCCCTTTTTTTTTCTACATAGGTGGAAATGCTTTCGCCTCTGAAGATAGTTTTCACTTTCGAGCGTTGTGTGTTTTTTTTCCTCTTTCGTTGGAACTAAGCCGGAATGTAGTGTCTTGCATCTGTGTTACATAAAATCTGACCGTTACTTTCTACGGACAAAGGTTCAAAACAAAAAAAAAAATAAAAAGGAAAATTTTTTCCTTGCCGATGCTAAAGAGGACTCAACGTAAGGCGATCGATAACGGGATCGATACGACCACCCGACGTCACAAAAGAGACCAAATATCGGTATATTTTATCTCGTCGCCTGGCGTAACACTGCGCGAAGTAACGATATTTTCCGTACGCCCGCCGAAAAAAGGATCCCGAGGATTTAAAGTTATTTTGCTCATGACCGTCTGAGTGGCTAAATATCGCGTAATTTCCGGTTGCTGACTTTTTACGCGCGCGAAATCGCACTCCCACATCTCAAGCATGTCGTATCCTAGCCGCCTCATTACTGCAACCTTTGCCACAGTGAACTTGTACGCCTGTGCGTATGTTTGACCATATTTATTTTTCCGTGTGCTCCGATTATCGGTGAAACAGCGCGGGAACCATGCAAGTAACAGCCTTGGAATTCAAAAACGATTCCTTTGTCTGTTAAGCTAGGTTCTCCGACGCCTGGTGTCTGCGACGGTAGAGGCGGCAGGTACCCATCTACGAGTTGACCCTCCCGCAAACGAAACTCACGCGCACGGCCCGCGTGTATAATTTTGCGCCCGATCTCGCGCTCGCAATATAACAGCCACTCTATGGATATTTGCGAGTGCTTATCCGCGCGCCTATATCCGTTTGGCGGTATGAGACCAATGGTGTTATCCTGCAAAAAATTTTTTTTAAAAACATACAAACACGTAGATGCGATTGTACATGCCGCAACAGTAGTATATGGACTGGTATAGCGAGACATATCATATTACAAGGGGGGAGGGGGGCGCCGCGCCGCGGGTGGGGTCATTAAGTTAAGTGTTATGTAAACAGTAGCTGCACGGTAGCTAATAATCCATGTCAAGGGCCCATGTCAATGGGGCTATTGTTTTCAAAACCGCTACTGTTTTGTAAACAAGCCATCCATTAACAATGGGTAATTAGCTACTGTTTACATAACAGTTATACCCTCTTGACACCTTCATGTAATATGATACGCGCTATACCAGTCCATGTACTAGAGAGAGAGAGAGAGAGAGAGAGGACGCATACATCCACCCACGTACACCCACCCGTCCCACCCACCCACCCACACCCACCCCCGCACACCCACATCCACCAACCCACCCACAGAGAGAGATGGCGCACCCACCCACCCCCACCCATGCACCCACCCATCCAGCCACTCACACCCACCCATCCACCCACTCACACCCACCCATCCACACCCACCCAGAGAGAGAGAAAGAGAGATGATGCACCCACACACCCACCCCGCGCCCACACACCCTCCCAGCCACTCACCCACACCCATATCCGGCCACCTACCCACCACCCACTCCGACTCACCCACCCGCCCACAACCACCCACACACACAGAGAGAGAGAGAGAGAGAGAGTTCCTTTGTGTGGTGCAGGTATGCGTCAGCATCCATCGTTGGTCCGTCAAACTGCGCAGCGGGAGTCCCAAGTGGTCAAAGTATAAGAAATAGTTTTGTATACGTAATAATGAGTTTGTGGTCCTGAAAAGGGCCGTTTTTGTGTTAAGTTTTAATTACATCATGAATAACCTTGTTTTTTGGAAAAGGAATTGGTATTGGTGGAAAAAGATTTATATCGCGATGAATCTTTATCCGTCGACGAATAATCTTTTTTTTCTTTATCGATGAGAGGCTGTTTATCCTCTGATGTCTGCTTGCTAAATGGCGGACCCATGATGTGTGCTCTGTGAAGGTTGCAGTCCTTCTGCTCTCGCGCCGATGCTACTATTAGCTTATATGTAAAGCCAAGTGATTGATGGTGGATGGGGATAGAGCGGAAGAGTAGGGGCTATGAAATAATGAAGAAGAAGGCAATTCAATTAAAATTTGTATTTATTGATTAATTATTAACAGTCTCGTATACATCTTTTTCTAGTGTCGGTAAATAAAGACATTTTATTTCTACAAATAGTCTATCCACATTCGAATTACCAAAGTTTGAATAAATCATCCGGTTTTTTATATTAGATATTAATGCGTCTTTGTGGTCGTTGAAAAGTTTAAGAAATGTGGACCCGTCGAAACATTTATCAAGTTCGTGACTGTTCTCGTGCATTTTCAAACTGTCTATCATTACATCATACATGACATTAAAATACGTGGACATATCCTCTAACTCGCGAAGACGAAACTCTATACACTCGCGCATGCTTTTTAATATTAGAAAAGTACGTCGCATGATCACAACACTTGGAAGACTCTCAACTTTTCTCTTCTTTCGCGCCGGTGCACTCTCGTCGTCGTCGTTGTTGTCATCTACGTCGACGGCCGTGATGATTGACTCTGTATCGATGCGCAATCCGTCGTTGGTATCCCAATCTTGCGCCTCATGCTGATACCGGCGCCGGCTCCGTAATGACACAGGCTCCACTGTTTTCTTTTTCTGATTAATTCCCAGTACTCTCGAGTTATAAGCGGTAGTCAAATTAATCTCGTGCTCAGTTAGGTCGATTTTTGTAAACTCCTGCTTGTGCCCGTACAGATGATACATTACTGCAGGAAAATGCGTGGTGAATTCCTCCCACGCGGTGATTCCCATTGTTATGTATTTGCGTGGCGAAGTATCGCCACCGAATTGAATCACTGTACGGAAATGCCCACCGTAATATTGCAATCCAAGGTATGCAAATTTCGAGTGAGACTTATTGAGCGCGTAACTTATGTTAAAAAGCAAGTTTTGCGGAAGATCGTCTTGATTCATTTTAAAATAGCTGTCACAAACTTGTTTTAAAAAAGAAATACTAATGCTCGTGGCTGAATCAATGTCGTTGTACGAGTGCACTTTGTGTGTGTGTGTAAAGAAATACTGAGGCGTGCTTTCTACAGCTGATTTGACTGCTGGTGCTGGTGGTGCTGCGTGTTCTACTAGACTGACGTAACGTCGTCGGTTGCGCTATTCGTTTGGGTGTGCGCCTCGAGAGGTGGTAGGGGATGCCGACAGTGGGGGGATGGCGGCGCAGCCAATGAGAGCACGTGTATGATGCAACGTACCCGGTGGTGGAGAAAAGGTGGCGAGAAAAATATTAGGTTTATGGTTGTACCCAATGACTGTGGAAAGCGTTTCCAATAATTGTCGTTATGAATGCGTCCATTGTTTAGCGTTTTCAATCACGTACTCTCGACAAAGATTTTCGTGAGAAGGAAATGCGTGCTGTGGCACGTACCTGATAACAACGTTAAGGGGTTCTAAGCACAGTTCACCCTGGCCATGAATGCGTCAATTGTTCAACGAATTTAACGGACAGTTTCAAGAGTGTGCTCTCGATTTTACGATATGTGTGTGTGTGTGTGTTTAACTGATTACGAGTCAAAGCGTATACATGATACATTTTTCACATGAATGCATTCTTTGTTTTGTGAGAAGGAAATGTGTGCCGCGACATGTAACTATTTATGGTTGTACCCGATAACTGCGTTAAGTGGTTCTAAGAACATTTTACCCCCGGCATAAATGCGTTCTTTGTTCAACGGTTTTTAAGTTACGCGTGAAGAAAATGTGTATATGATGATAAAATTTTTCACGCCTAAGTATTTCGTAATAAAAGAAAACGTTTTGAATACTCTCTCGCGGGAGGAAAATGAATTTAACTGATTTCTTTTTTCAGGAGTAGGAAAATGAAAGGTCTGTAAATGAAAACATGATTTATATATTTTTTTGTTTATTCGATCAAACTTACAAACTATGAATACATAAACTTACATACTATGAATACATAAACTTACAAACTATGAATATATAAATTTTGAAAAGAGCAAAAACTTACAAACTAGGGATACATATGGTTTAACCGAGACAGACACAAGCGATACTTAAAATTAACTACGAATACATAAAATCGCATTTGAACCAGGGGCTGATTCATTTCAGTATTAAGATATTACAAGTAATGAACAATCACGTATACATATATTAGCTTACAAATCTAGGCCCAACAATGCAAAATATATCTTAAAGTTAAGAGATTAATAATGAGTCAGGCCTACATGCCTGAGTGCACGAGCCGCACCCTTGTGAAGTAGCACGCGGGAAATTGTACGTACGTCCTTCTTTTTTTAATTTTTTGTTCTTTATAATGTTATAAAATTTAGCAGCTATTTTGTCGTTGGCGCGAGCATCTGTCGTAAAGATGTTACAAAATTTTCGTAAAGTAAACCCACTACACATAAAATGCAAAAACATGACGCAATATTCACCGCACACTTTAGAATCGAAACTTTGCAACTTCTTCTTGTTCCACCTGAACCACTTGCAATTTCTTCTGAGTCGCTCGAGATGATGTCGCGACGATGGTGGTAGTCCATAGCTATCGAAATAGGTACCTCTTGCATGACTGTCTATGTAGAAAGCTACCCAATGAGAGCCGGGCTTGTCCGCTGTGTCGAGATTTGCAATGACCGCCGATGGACGGCTCAACCGGCTTGGTATGTGATTGGCTGCATAAACTCCGAGCGAATTAGCAGAGACGCCGCAGATGGCTCGCGTTATTTCATTCGTGTTCATTTTTTTTTTCAGTCAGAGGATGTGTCGCCCTCGATGGCTGAGTAGTATATGTCATTATTATCGCTGTTGTCACTATTTGTATCTCTTTGCTCGTAAACTGCTGCAAGGAACATTTCACTTTCCACTTTTTCTTTAGGAAGCGCTTTCCATTTCGCAGGAAGTATCGAGCACAGCCACTTTTTTAGCTGATGAACTTTGTAAAGAGCACAAAACTCTTTTTTGGCCAAAAAGATTTTGGTTGAATGCGTGGCGCACAGTGTATTGTCTGGGAACATTTTGTTGAGCTTTTTAAACGATGGTGAATTAAATTTTTCCAAGTTGATGACGCTGCGTCCGAAAAGCGCTTCGATGTATCGGGCCTTCTCCTCGCCGCGCACAAAAATTGTTCGCGATACTCTGGCAATGTTGTAAAGATGCCGATGTAGTTGACGAAGCGTTACTCGCCGTCAAACCAATGAACACCGTGAATTTCGACGGTTAGAAAGGTGTTTGTCTCTTTGACATCGTCCGGCAAGTCGGCAAAACTATGCGGCGCTTGCACTATCCAATGATCACTAATTTTCTTTTGCAGGCACGTGATAGCTACTTCCTTGGGCAGAAACTTTTTTTCCGAATCACGAAAACCTTGAATATCGATTACGTAGTCCATTTTGTGTAGAGGCGTGTGTTCGCGTGTAAGAGAAAAAGCGAAGTGACGCGAGAGAGTGCCGCATGTGAGCGCCACGCTTCCCCCACCACTTTTTATGACTGTGGCAATGTGACACGTGGCGCCTCTGCAGGCCCGTCGTCTTCTGCTCTTGCGCTTAGGCGCTGAAATCCGTTAAAATTTGTCGAGTGGAGTCGATTTCGAGAACGTTATCGTACTCTGCGTAGAAAATGCAGTTTATTGTAACAGTCGGCGCCGTCGCGAAGCCCACTTCGATACGCACACTGCCCGAGCGTACGAGGTTCCAATGAGAGTGGCAATGCGCTGATAAATCGGGTGTGAGATCGAATGCCGTAAGAAAATATCCCATTGAATAGTTGTAACGGTTTATGCCTAGGCCCTCATTGAGAAAATGTATCCCTGTGCCTGAGTAGAGTGTTTGGAATGCCTCGATAAACGTTGCGCTGTTGCCTGTAAAGTGCGGTTGTAACGGTTTGCTTGGTATTTGAACCCCGTCGATATATAGCGAGAGATAATTTATGTCAAAGTGTTGAAAGTTGAATGGGTTTAGCGCTCGATTTCCATTGAACGCTTTGTTATCGACGAAACCGATGATTATACGTTTCGGCAGTTGATCAAGAATCGCATTATCAATGCTATCGCCTAGTATACCAGTGTGAAGCGTAAATGTTTTCACCTCGACACACGTAATGGGGTATTTGGCTGTTGCTTAGCCAGTGTATTGGCGTGTGCGATCAAAATACCAGGATTTATCTTGACACGACGAACAATGAGGGTAGCTTCTTTTATTTTTATTCCGAATCGGCGGTCGTTTGTGGAATCCATCAGGCAAAATGCATCCTTATTACGCACCAGACGCACTCTCATTTCGATGCCATTGATGAGCATTTTATCCTGATGAAACAAGTCGCAGTGCAGATGTCTAATCATATCGAATGCACGACCCTCTTTCGTAAAATATTGCCTCTGAACGAGGCCTTTGTTCGAACCGATTGCTTGATTTTCCGGCACGCCCTCCATACAGCCGGGTGTATCATCGTACCAGAGGCTCGCGGTGAGATGAGATTCTTTGGCAGCGGGGGAATAGCTCAGCAGTGACTCTATGTAAGCTCTGTACGCGTACATGTTGTTGGGCGGTGAGGCGAGCTTTTGATTGAGAAAAATATCGATTTGATTGAACATTGAATGAAGAAGATTGTTTACAGGGCCAACTTTTAGATTTGTGTCGACATCGTCGTTGGGGAGTATTTGTGCCTTGACAAAGAGCATGGTGTGTGCGAGATCGATGTAATGCTCGCTGGCACTAGGTACGACGAATTCGATGGGCGCATCGCCCTCGTCGCTGATCGAAGAGACGGGCTTATAGTTCAAAAAACTGCTGCCCTCGATGGAGGTTTGAGTAGATGGGAGGGAGAAAAGATCGAGTTCGCTCGACATACACTCTGACGAGTGAGAGTGCAAGAAAGACATTTTCAAGATTTATTTTGGACCGAAAATATCGTTAATGTCCCGAAAAACGGGGGTTTTCCGCGTTCTCCTGCTCGCTTTACGAGTCTTGCGCGGTGCGGCTGTCAATTTTTTCTTACGCTTGGTCCGCGAGGTACGGGCGCTTGCACGTGCCTTTGTCGACTGTCGTTGCCGTTTGACGCGCCTGGTAGTTTTATACCCTGACCCCTTCATGATTTCGCTAATTTTCTCTGCCGCTTTTCTTTTGAGATGGCGTCCCGATTCTCCGGCTCTCGATTTTATGGCCTCCTTGAAATTGACACCATTGTTTGTGACATCGTCTATGATTTTCATACCTGCGCGCAAGGTCTCTTTCCCGACGGCCTTAGCGCCACTTCTGACGTATGGCAGAATGCGGCGAAAGAGGCCCCCCAACCAAGAGCCAACACCACGTCCTTTCTGAAAGGCCGAGCCAGCGAAAACGCTTCTTACCCCACTCCCGCCACCTATCTGCTCATCGTAGTATCTAGTATAATGAGACATCTCAGTGACTTCGTCTGAAATGGAGTGTCACGGTCAGCGTACCGTACTCGAATGGAATGCGCTGTCCGAGCTGGTCTCTTATATCGATGATAATATTGTGAAAATTGTGATAGAGAAGCGGTATGTAGTGGGCGGGCGTGAAACGCTGCACAGCACTGCAGCCGTATCTGAATTTTGAGTTATCCAAGGAAACGATGCGCAAGAGCGAGGCCTGTGTGTCCCCCACTGTGTAGGGTTCACAAATATCTGTATAAACGTACAGTTGGTCGGGAATGGCACGAGAGAGCGAGGCTGGTCTCTCGGCTACAATTTCCCGCAGCGCGCCATGGTTAAAGGTCGTAAACAGAATTTTTTTCCCGGGCTCGTCATCGAACCCAAAAATGCGTAGAATTTTTTCGTTGAAATGAGTCGCATGTGGCTCTTGACAGGCGCACTTGCGTCTGATGGCATAATAGCCATTGCTCTCCTTTACGGGTTCAAGCATGTGATGCTTATAAGTGTCATTCGAGTTATTTATGGCGTCTGCCAGCTGTTGAAGAGAGTCGTAAATGCCGACTGGAAAATGGCAGAATGTTTTCTCACTCTGTTCGTCGTCGTTCATGGCGAACAAACTAAAAGTGTAAAAGGCATCATTGTCTTGAAAATGCACGATGCTACATGGTACGTGAATTTCCACCAGTCCGACGTGCCACTCTCCGTGTAATTTGATCTCGCGTGGCAAGTGGGTGGTGAAACAGCTGGTTGTGTTATCGGGAAAGTAAGCCATACTGCTGTTGCTAGGCAGTACCATGTAAAAATCTTCGTTCGCGTCCATGTCTGCTCGTGGTTTTCTACGAAATGCTCTCGAGTTGACTCGCTTTCACCCAAGAATTAAATTTATCGGGATAGCCTAGCCACTTGACGAGCACTTGTTTGTTGGCGCCACGACCTTTCGTGCGCACAATACGCTCGATTTTGAAGCTCTTATCGTCAGTCAGTCGATCGTGCCCGACCAAAACGAGCTCTTCGTTGTAAAAGAATCCGTCAATTATTTCTCCGTTTAAGTCCGCCAATACATATGTGTACAGCCCTTGCCGCGGAGATACGCGTATAATCTTGAAAATCTCCTCACTGAAATTTTTTTCGTATCCGCGCTCGAAGGTGTTCTTTGTTCGACTGACACGGACGAGGTCACTCACAGCAAATTTACGGTAGGGCACGGCGGGGCGGCGATAATTGGAGCGCGCGCGCTTGGCCAGATTTTCGCGCGCTCGCGCAGCGTTGTAAAGGTTGACCTCTGCTGGGCGCATTCGCGTACCGCTGTGCCGAGAATGATTGTACGCGTACACAATTTTTTGCAGAACATCGATGTATCGCTTGGTGTTTCGATGTGAGAAATATCTCCATATGCGCTCGCGCAGCGTTCTGTTGAGCCGCTCGACCACCGCTGCCTTGACATCTGGATTTCTAGCGACACGAAAGCCGATCTCCATGCGCTTGAGAAGATTTTGAAAAGCGGCGCCAAGAAATTCCTTGCCACGATCGGACTGCACGCACATGGGCAAGCGCGGCTTCGCTCTGTCGGTAATTCGCTCAAAAGCGTCGGCAACGTTGCGCGCAGTTTTATCCTTCAGTGGTTCAACCCAGGCAAACTTACCGAGTACATCGATGACCACGAGAATATAGCAGTACCCGTCGTTGTAATCCTTTATCGATGTCAGCTGAAGTAGATCGCACTCCCACACGTCATCGACATTCGTTACATTGTACGACAGGCGCGGGAATCTTCTTTTTATCGGGTGATGAAGCGTGTAGGCATCTTGATTGCTCAGCCACGCGTAAATTTTTTTCTTCTCCTTCTTGGCATTTACGCGAAGAAGGTTTCGTGCACCCGCGTAACCCGCCTCATGCTGGAGATCGTAGTATTGTTTTCCGTATGGCATCTTATCGCTTATATATCAAAGTGCATCCATTTTTTCTTGGTCTGCTTTTTACTGCGAGTTGGCATGGGCGAGGGTGCATTATTTTCTCCGGCCTCTATAGTCTGTTGCCGCGGCAAACGTCGTTTGGCCGTATTCGCTGTTGCAGTCAAAATCCGCCCAATTTTCAAAACTTTGGGATTTTCGATAAGATTAACGGGCGTCTCGCTAGTTTTGAGAAATTTTGCAAACTCAAAGCGCCCGACAGGGGGTTCTTCCTCCTCCACACGCGGGCTCTTTTGCAGTGTGTCGAGAAGTAACTCGATTATGCTCGAACGCGCCACTTGTCGGCCATCGATGCTCACAGTGCCTGCATTGTCCCACTTTAGACGCTCGGGAACCGTTGTCCTCCAGTGCCGAAGCAAGAGTCGCGCTTTTGGCGCGAGTACTTTGGGTATACCTCGGAAAATGGTCTCCTCGCTGAGCGACGCGAGACTCTCTTCGATTTCGTCTACCTCGTGATTCGTCTCGCCCCGCTCGGCGATACGCTCGTTGTCGCGGAAAAAAAGATAGCGACGTAAAATCTGCAAATAATTCAGACATTTTTCGTAATCATCGCGCGCTGCCTTCGAGCGTAAAACGTCGTACATTTCGGTGTCCAAGCGAGAAAAATTATCGCCATGCGTTTGTAAACTTTTTTCCTCGACATCCGCGGTCGGGCTCGCAGCCATCGAACCTTCTGGCACGAGAATCATTTTACGCGCGTGTTCCATCTTATTGCGTGTCACGCGAGCCAAATATTTTCGAAATGAGAGTACTCACGATTGGAGCTAATAAGATAGGCAGGAATGATCCCCCGTTCTGAATAATCGCTCGTTTCTTTGTGCGCCAATCGGTGTCACCACTCGGGTGCGATAACTTGCGCAACGTGTGTTTATGCTTGCTCAATCGTCTCTTCTCGCTATCCGATAATTTTACGACCCCGTGTAAAACGTTCAACACGCACTCGCATATGCACTTGACAAGGGGTTTGTCAGCCGCTCGGGCTATGGTTATGCGATGTTTCTTATCGCCGTGGCAGAGCACGCCGAGTAGCGCGAGATTTTTCTTGAAAAAATGTTTACCGCGCGGTAACGTACCGCGACAAGAGGTAGTTCGTCCGTACGGGGCCATAGTTATTTCCCGACTGACGTTCGGTGGGCAAATCAGCGTGATTTAAAGTATTTGGGCACGTATGCGTAATGCGCACTGTCACCGGGGAATATGTTTGCGCGAAATCTAAACTCATCGAGACAGTCTTGCGAGAGATCTATAAAGAGATAAGAGTGTGGCGCTCGCGTAGCGTCTATGTAGGCTTCGTGGAGAAAACCCGAGTCTTCGGGATGGATTTGGCGCGCGAGATGCTGTATTTGTGCCTTGTCGCGCGGATTTTTGAACAGCACTAGGTACTTTGTATTTAAACTTATGTCACGCTGCGCCTTTCCCTTGTAGAAAACATTTTGCGTTATGAATATCACGCTGATATTTTTATGATGACTACCTTTCGTAAACAAGTCTAAAATAACGTCGCTCGAGGATTCTCGCATAAGATCATCGAGAATGAGTAATTTTTTCTTCTCGTTGTCCGAGGAATAGTCACCTACCTGCGGGAGTCCCTCTCGAAACTCAATGATAGGTCCATTGGCCTTAAAAGCTGTTCTGTAAGCCTCTTGCCATTCAGCGTAATAAAACAGTAAACGGTCGAAGTGTGCGTTACACATGACCGATAAATGGGCGAGAAAGCGCTGAACAAAGCGTGTTTTTCCACAGCCTGTGGGTCCACACACACAGCAGGTAAACGGGTGTTTCAAGCGTGTATCCATTTTTTTTTTCTACGACCTCTAGCCATCAAATGAGACTGTCCCAAGCTTTCCCAATCATTTTATACCCTTTTTCCCATTCGCGCGAAACATTATCGTCTGCATGACGCGCGGACGGGGCGGTGGCGGCGCACAGTGTTCTATTTTGAAAAAAATGGACAAAATGAAATATCTCGCGAACGGATATCGATAGCCGGATGAATCCAACTGCATTTTAAAGTTGAAGTAATGTATAATAAAGGAAAAATAGTCCAGTACTGATCATTTGACCCTGTGACCTTGGAAATGAAAAATGAATGTCGAATAAATAACGTATTTTCGACTTTTTCATTGTAGACTTTCTGGCTATCAATTTTTTCCATCAAAAAAATATTTACTCCTGTAGTGTTTGATGCAAAGAATCCGAATTTGATGTCAGAATTGTCCTATCGCACACCAATTTGTTTTTAAATCTGAAAACTCCATAAAAAATACAAAAAATTCACCCTGAAAAAATGGAGCATTATTGAGTAATTTCGACTTCAAATTCGGATTCAGCGAATCAAAATACATGGGTACATAAATACAAGTACACAAATTTGTAGGTGCATATTGTAACATGCAAGTCTCGTTGCATTTCTAAATCACAACGGAAATAGTAAATATCAATAAGAATATCGAGCACGTGCGAGTGTTTACAAACACTCAGTAGTGTAAACACTCGTATACTCGCTCATTCATTCAAGGAAGCAGCTGACGTCACGAATGAATCAAAACGACAACAAGACATTCGAGAACGTTCTCGAATGTTCCATGCATTTCTATGCACTTCAATAATGCAGCTATTGGACTTTTATATTTTGTAAGACGGCCACCAGAGGTACTTTCCTCCGGTACATCCGACGTTGTAATTTTAAATACTCTGGTGACCGTCATTCATACTCTTTTTGTAACTTTTTCTTTTTTATACTGTGAAAGAGGAGCCAAGGTGGGGAGAGCGAAGCAAATGTTCTAGAAGCTTCCAGAATCGTGGAGATCGGTATAAATACGACCGATCTCACCGATTCTGGTCATTCTGAGACTAGCTACGGAACAGCTATTAGCGCTCCAGCTTGGCTCCTCTCAAATAACTAATGTATTGAGATGATAATTAATTAATAAAGAGAGTCTTACTCTCGTTTTATACTTCTATCTGCTTTGGTCATTGACTATACCCTGTCAATTCTTTACCTCTTCCCAGCATGAAGTCATATATTAATTTAAACTTTTCAAATGTAAAATCGTATAATTCATTTTTTCTTCTTCTTATTTTTTATTTTTCAATTACTCGGGAACTTTTATATTAAATTTGATCAAAAAACAAAAAAGACTTGTCTTTGACAGTCTAAATATCTTACATTTGGCGCCCAACGTGGGGCCCGAGTAGCAAAAAATCAGATTAAAGTGCACTTAGATTTCTAATGAAATCTACTTAAGCACAGCATAAAAAATAATTTTAAAGAAAACAGCATAAAGATTTCCAATGAGATCGGATTATGCATACTGTCCGTTCGACGATGGCGCATATGCGCGAATATCATATCTCGAACAGAGACAAACCCTTCTCGAGGTGGAGTATGCGCAACAAGCTGAGTCCATCGAAGCATTAGAGGAGAAGAGTAACTCCTTGGAGGAACATCCGGCCAAAAGAGTGTTTTCCTGGTATAATCTTTTTATGTCCTCAGAAAACACCCTCAGGCTGTCCTCTAATTCGTAGATTCCTCCAATCGTTTACAAAAAAAGGTTGAAGTCAGATTTCAATTTATTGAATCGACTATAGCCGAAATAACGGATAAGATACAAAATCTCTCGTTGCAGTAATCAACGGAGAAAACTTCTAACTTTTCCGAATTAAACCTTTTTATCCATGCCAAGGGCACTCCACGAATTCCGATCTTTATCCATAAGCACATCCAGAATCATGACGTCGACCAGGTGATCCATCTTTGCGGAGCGAAGCAAAACCTCCGAAGAGCTTCTCAACGAAATGGAACCGCTCAATGATACGGATGCACGTTTGGATAAAAACAAAGATTGGCAAAAGGCAGTAACCGAGGAATTAAAAATTCTCGATGACCAACAAGGTGTGTTGGATAGCAAATACTCAGATTTGGCTGTAGAACAAGACAATCTGAGTACGCTATGCCAACAATGCACTAATTCATGTGCAACTAACCATGAGAATATTCTCAAACTGCATAAAGCAATGAAAAAAATGCAGGAGCAATTCATCCAAATGGAAGAAAAGATTTCGTTACTTGAAAAAGAAAATGATCAATTCATTGATCGTGAAGCAGAAATGCGACGCGTAAATAATCAATTACGCGACGAATGGGACTCGCTAAAAAACACATCTCGGCTATCTTGCACTAGCATGTTAGAAACCCCGAGAAGTGTAAAACTCCAGTTACCCAAATTCAAGGGGACTGAAAACGACCGTCCAATGAAATTTTTATCTGCACTGAAAAAATATGTGCAGGCCACTAAGCCCGATATCACCAATCTGCAGTGTCTCATTTCACAAGCGTTAGAGGACGCAGCTAAAGATTGGTGGTACCTGGTGGAGAATAAAATCGAGTCACTTAAAGACTTTGAAAATCTCTTCAAAACACGATTTTGGAATGCTTCGATGCAAAGAAATGCAAGAAGGAAGATTGAACTCGGCCAGTACAACCCTCAGAGCAAGTACACCCGTGTTCAATACGCCACATATATACTCGGCCTTGCCAGTGAGTTAGATGTGGATTATAGTGAGGAGGATCTTGCTCAGCGTTTAATTGAGCATTTTGAAAAAGAGGTGCGTCATGCGCTTCTAGGGCGTGACGTCACCAACAACAAGGTATTATTCAAAATTCTCTCTGATTTCGATTTCGATAAGGAGAGAGTCGTAAAACCTTCGTTTCAACACAAAGCTCCGAGCACCTCGCAATCTGCTGCTCCTCCACGACCTCCACACATAAACGTGAGGAGCGTGGAGGTAGAAAAAACTACAGAGGTAAAAAGGACCTCAAAACCAAAAAATAATAGTACTCAACGAACTAAAAAGGAAATCGCCAATGCGATTGCTGAAATTGATGTACTTAATATCGAGTTAAACTCCGACCCGTGCAATAACGCCTGCTTAACTCCGGGAAACGGGAAGTAGTTGCGCGCAGGGCCTCGGAAAAAGCTCAATCAATTCAACTGTGTGCAACTGCACTAAAAAATACTGAAGAGAATGACGACGATCCGCGTCAAGATCTATTGCATGACATTGAAGGATCAGCTGCTAACCAGTCTTTATTACGTTGCCCAGAACTTTCTATTTTTATAGAGGGCATCGAAGTCAAAGCATTGCTTGACACTGGCAGCGAAATTACGTGCATCTCTTAAGAGTTTTATGAAAAGCATTCAAGCCTCTTTAAAAGCAAACCTACCTTCCCTATCTGCGGAAAGGTCGTAAAAGGCGCCACGGGTGATAAAACGACTCGTTTAAAGCGTCAGGTTTTACTGGAGGTAAAATTGGGAAATAGCCATGTTTCTCTAATTTTCATAGTTGTACCAAAATTAATCAAAGAGTGCATTATTGGTTATGACACCCAAAAAGGTCTAAAAATGCTCATTGACACAAGTCGTGAAGAAATTTATATGACCATAAATCACTCCGATGAAAATGTTTCATATAGAGAAACAACATTGGACAAAAATAACTTTGTTGCAATACGGATTATTTATGATGAGGCCACCGAACAAAACCGGGACCCATCAGCAGTCGACCACGATTTCGAATCATCTGAGCAACTAACCGACTCAGAGATCGATCGTAAAGTCCACGACTGTCATAATCTAAGCTCCAAAGAAAAAATTATTTTTGTAGATTTACTACGTAAGTACCGAAGTGTCTTTCGTAAAAAACCGGGTATGTTTACAACCTATACACACAAATTGAATTTAAAGGACAACCAGCCTTTTTATGTAAAACCTTACCCTATTCCAATGAACTTTAAAGATAAAGTAAGGGCAGAGGTAGATAAAATGCTAAAATTAAAAATTGTAAGGCACTCAACGAGTCCTTATATTAATCCGGTGGCTGTAGTCTCTAAAAGTGACGACTCGGTACGCCTGTGCCTCGATGCACAACGCTTAAATGAAAAACTCTATAAAGATCACGAATCGCCTCCAAGCATAGAGTCGATCTTTCATAAATGTCAAAATATTCAATATATGTCCACTATGGATCTCACGAGCAGCTTCTGGCAAGTTGCGCTCGATGAGGACAGCCGCAAATATACGGCTTTCATAATCGACAATAAGGTGATGGAATTCAATGTGGTTCCGTTCGGCCTGTCAACCAGCAGTGCAGCGCTAATACGCGCACTCGATTATGCCATCGGTGATTTACATGATTTTGTAATTCCATTCGTAGACGATTTGCTTTGCATTTCTACTACGTTTGATGAACATATCATGCACCTTGCAAAGCTTTTTGATAAAGCAGTAAACTGCAATTTTACATTAAGCTTTAAAAAATCACATTTCTTCCGAGAAGAAGTGACTTTTTTGGGCCATATTCTTACCAAAGATGGAATTCGGCCACACCCTGATAAAATATCAGTGATAGTTAACTTCAAAGAACCAAAGAACATAACACAGTTGCAAAGCTTTCTGGGTTTTCTTAACTTCTTTGCAAAATTCGTGAAGCATTATGCGCACGAAACAATTCCCTTATTAACTTTATTAAAAAAGGGAGTCGATTACATGTGGGACGAAGAAAAAAGACACACGTTCGAGCGACTTAAAGTGATTTTTGCAGAGAACCTTGTTCTCAAATTCGCTGATCCTTTGAAGCCGTATATTTTAACCACCGATGCAAGCGAATATGCCATCGGTGCGATGCTGTCACAATTGAATGACGAAGGGGATGAAGAAGTCGTTATCTTCATCTCTCGCACCCTCAAAGGCTCAGAAGTTTATTATTTCACTACCGAGAAGGAAATGCTCGCTGTAGTTTGGGCCTTAACAAACTCGACACATACCTTCGGGGGGCTGTCGGAATCACTATCCGAACAGACCACGAAGCCCTCATTTTTTTGAGGAGTTGCCGTTATGGTAACGCACGACTACGTCGTTGGGCCTTGGCCATCCAAGACTACGACATTACTCTGGAACATATTCCAGGTAAACGCAACGTCGTCGCAGATTACCTTAGTCGCCATATTGACGACGAATTAATTATGCAAAGAAAGGAGGAAATCCTAGTTGCATTCATCATAAACAACAAAGGAAGCGAGAGTCTGCGAGAGCGCTTCCGGAATTTATCAAAATCGCAAGAACAAGATCCAAAATGCCGATCTATATTCGCAGCATTGGAGTCAAAAAACGATATCACTCTTGCACGCTTTCGTGTGATCGATAACGTTTTATGTAAGAAAAGCACTAATGGCTTTTTTAAAGTTATCGTTCCAGAAGAAGTGGCCAGGCCGCTGATTCTCGAAATACACGAAGCATATGCCCATATTGGCAAGAAAAAAGTCCAAAAAATTCTCGAGGAAGACTTTTTTATATTCGGGCTCCGACCTCTGCTTTCTGAGATGTTGAATACCTGCGATTCTTGCCAAAGATCAAAGTATTCAACTACAAAACTGCAGCCTTTAATGCAACCCATCCTCACGGATCATCCGGGAGAATTACTCTCAATCGATTTTTATGGCCCATTACCCACATCAACTGCTGGAGCAAAATATCTGCTCACTACTGTCGATGTGTTTAGTAAATTTGTAGTAATATACCCCATAAAAAAGGCAAATACCGCCACCTTGATTAGAAAAATCCTTCTGGATTATGTACCGAAATACGGTAAACCAAATAGGATCATCTGTGATCATGGCACGCAGTTCACGTCAAAGCTGTGGGCTAAAAAACTTAGTGACGAAAATATATCCTTGATTTTTTCTTCAATCCGCCATCCACAAAGCAATATAGTGGAGCGGGTGCATCGTGAGTTAGGTCGCTTTTTTCGAACTTTAATCGCCGACCAACACACAAAATGGGCAACTAAGGTGCCTATTATTCAATCCATTATTAATGAAACGCACCACGAGACGACGGAAAAAACGCCATGGGAACTGCACTTTCAAACACCTCCCGCACGAATCTGGAGGCAATGGATGCAGTTTCCCGAAAAAAATCCAACTTCACTTGAAGAAAGGATTTACCTTGCTCGTGACATAATGCACCGAAAATTAAAAACCCGTGCACAAAAGGCCAATGAAAATATAAAGCATTTTCAATTCCAAATTGGAGATGCAGTTCTCGTACGCGCAAACAACGTGTCCTCTGAAAAACACATCGCGAAATTTTTCCATGTGTATGAAGGACCTTATTTTATCAAAGAAACTGTGGGAAAAGATACTTATTTATTATCTCACCCAAGCGACGAAATTCGCGGAAAATTTCACTTAAGCCTGCTTAAGCCCTATTATTCTAGAAGCTTCGAGAATAAGGACTGAGGGCTATTTAAAGGCTGCCAATGTCAACAAAGGACAACAGTCGTAGTTACGCTATCCGTGACATCACTCACTTATCATGTCTAAACGTCAGAAGACAGTACATTTTGCTGCCAAGCCAACCGTTATCTATGGACGTGCGTCGCGCTTCATACCGGCCTACGGGCGAAACATCAAGGGCAGAGCCACGCAGACGGACGCCCTGACCACCGACCCTTCCGCCACTTCACCGGCGGAAGCATTAGCAACTTGCGCCAGAGCCCTGAACAGCGCAGATGAAGAGTTAGATGTTCTCCAGCGCAGGCATCGCGAACGCTGGGTCCAACATCATCTCTTCATGAGGAAGACCGCCGTTTGGGAGGAAGAGGTATATCAACGCACCAAGCATTTGAAGGACGCTTTCAACACCATCTCCCAGATCATCAAGGCAGCGCTAGCCTCCCGACGGCGGGAGAGGCCCACATTGCCATACCCAGCCGAGCAGGTGCCTGCGGAGACCAGCGACTCACCACCCGATCAGCCCGAACCTTCGCCGAGCACTCGTCAGCAAGTTGAGGAATCCGCCGGGCCATCTTCATCACCAGGCAGCGACGTGTGCCTCAATGAAGCACAACTGGATGCGTGGGCAAACGCAGTGTTATCCGAGTTTGAGGATAATTACTCTGAAACTCTGTAAGTTTTGGCTCAATATAGGGTGATTAAGACTATCCTTGTTGGTTTTTATTTCGCTCGCCTATCTTATTCCGTTCCTACATCCCTCACTTTCTGCGCTATTAGTTAAGGGGTTAAGCCATTTGTTATTTTACTAATTCCTTTCTTGCATTTTGTGTTATTTATTCCTAAATCAAATCAATTTAATTTTTCAATTTAATATCTTGTCTTTTTCTTTTTTTTGAAATAAAATTAGTTAAATTCTTCAATTTAGATTAATTTTATTTGAGTCGCTATGTAACATGCAAGTCTCGTTGCATTTCTAAATCACAACGGAAATAGTAAATATCAATAAGAATATCGAGCACGTGCGAGTGTTTACAAACACTCAGTAGTGTAAACACTCGTATACTCGCTCATTCATTCAAGGAAGCAGCTGACGTCACGAATGAATCAAAACGACAACAAGACATTCGAGAACGTTCTCGAATGTTCCATGCATTTCTATGCACTTCAATAATGCAGCTATTGGACTTTTATATTTTGTAAGACGGCCACCAGAGGTACTTTCCTCCGGTACATCCGACGTTGTAATTTTAAATACTCTGGTGACCGTCATTCATGCTCTTTTTGTAACTTTTTCTTTTTTATACTGTGAAAGAGGAGCCAAGGTGGGGAGAGCGAAGCAAATGTTCTAGAAGCTTCCAGAATCGTGGAGATCGGTATAAATACGACCGATCTCACCGATTCTGGTCATTCTGAGACTAGCTACGGAACAGCTATTAGCGCTCCAGCTTGGCTCCTCTCAAATAACTAATGTATTGAGATGATAATTAATTAATAAAGAGAGTCTTACTCTCGTTTTATACTTCTATCTGCTTTGGTCATTGACTATACCCTGTCAATTCTTTACCTCTTCCCAGCATGAAGTCATATATTAATTTAAACTTTTCAAATGTAAAATCGTATAATTCATTTTTTCTTCTTCTTATTTTTTGTTTTTCAATTACTCGGGAACTTTTATATTAAATTTGATCAAAAAACAAAAAAGACTTGTCTTTGACAGTCTAAATATCTTACAATATATGAATTATTAAAATCTAAGGGTTATTAAAAAACCTTGCATCACACACTACAGGAGTACATATTTTTTTGATCGAAAAAATTGCCACAAAGTCTAAATGAAAAAGCCGAAAATTCGTTATTTATTCGACTTTCATTTTTCATTTCTAAGGTCACAGGGTTAAATGATCAGTACTGGGCTATTTTTCCTTTATTGTACATTACTTCAACTTTAAAATGCAGTTGGATTCATCCGGCTATCGATATCCGTTCGCGAGATATTTCATTTTGTCCATTTTTTTTTCAAAATAGAACACTGTGCGGCGGCGGCGGCGGCGCGCGCGCGGGGACTAGCATCTTTACCGCGGTGATGAGCTGACATGGCGACAAGCTGGTCGTGCGGGGGGATGGGCTGATCCGCGGTAACTAGCTGATTCACGCGCGCGCGCGCGTTGACTAGGCTGTCCCCCGCCGCGAGAATGAGCAGGACTACCGCGACGACTAGCATGCACAAGCCGGCGATGTAGTTAACTATGAAACATGACGCGACTTTGTAACTACAATACCTTCTTAGTATATTTAACATGAAAACGCTATAAAACATTCTGTATATTACTTTGTTAAGAAAATATAACGGCCTATTATCACAGCATGCTTTTTTTCAGCGTACTAATGCGAGGAAAGTGATGGATATAGGTAGAAATAATTTTGACAGGTAAATAATTTTTATTAAAAAGGACAATTTTTATTTTACATAAATACACGCAGTTACAAGTTTTTTATAAAATATACATACTATGCGTCGCTCTTATAACCAAAAGGTAGTGATACTGCATCGCGAAAGTATCTACGCTTCTTACGTACTACGGAACACGACTTTTTTTCGTCGCGAGTGATGACTTCGTGCGTGCGAGTGTGCCTGATCGGTTTATATTTCAAAACGATGGGTTCTCTTTCGTTTTCAAAATACGCTGCGATCAAATGCGCGATGCTCTCGAAATTTATTATACACGAATTGGCGCTATTGAGACTAATACCCTTAATCTTACAGCACTCGACAGTTTCCCCGGTAGAGGGTACGACAGCTTGGAAGCCATAAAATTTTGGACCCGCTGAGAGAAACTTTGTAATATAGGTACCCGTAGGCCTTTAGCTCGTCTGTCATGTTGCCGAGTAAAGCACCCAGAGACGGAGTATACTCAGTAGGGTCGTTTTTCTTACATGTGAAAATACACGAGTCTGTGTCCATGTATAGAACACGCGCTGCGGTGAGTTTTTCAATATAAGAATACAACTCGAGACGCGCCTGCGCGGTTGTATACGCAGCTATTGCCACATTTGTATTACCCGAAACATCGACGGCATCTTCGCGAAAGCGCCAATTCGTGTATAAAAGTTCTCGTTGACCATAAGAACATCGAATACTTCTTTTTCCGCCGCTGTAAGAAGTTTTAATAGTCCCTCACGCGTTTTTATAATAGTCGTTTGTTTCATATTTGAGCGTTGGCCGAATTTTCCCCACAGCGAATTCAAACACAATTTCGCGACAGAACGCAGCCCCGGATTTTTTTCTATTTTTTCCGAGTCTAACCTTATCCCCTCGTCACGCTCGTACTCGTCGACATAACGTTTTCTACTCTCTTCGTCTGTACACCAAGCAGGCCAACCGCTTGCCTGCTGCTTCAATCGGAGAAAGGTATTGACATACGGGGCAAACAGCCTATCATTTCGACTTGATCGCTTCTGCATGGCGGTGAAACGTAACAGCACGCGCATGTTCGCGTACATTTGTGCTGATTTACGCAGCGGAATGCCTTATTACAATAAGAACAGAAAAAACGCGATTCCGCCGCTCCGAATAAATTAGTAATTAAATTAAAATGTCGTGCACGCTCTTCAAACATCAAATAAATAATACCGGCTAGTGGGGCATTTAATTCCCGGAGAGTGTTTCGTCCATCAAGGAGCGGGGGTTTGCCGCTTCCAAAATTTTGTTTCTCGAAAACAACGAGTGCTACGCCACTTGCGAGAAAAAAATTTTGAAAGCTCACGAGCTCTTCAAAACCACAGTCATTACCCGGGATATTTACCCCAGCGGCGTCCACGAGACTTTCCGCGCGCTCTTTATGCAATTTTCGACGCCCTTCGCGAATCTCATGCCATTCTGCGCGCACCTCATCGCAAGGCTGCGACTTGAGAGCCATGTATACCCTTCCGACCGCAAGCGCACGCGGTAAACATAAATTATCGGCATTGTTAATAACAACGATTGAGCGCTTTCGCAAATCGCTCAACTTTAAGCCACCACCCGCACCTACGGGCATTACTACATAGCACACCTGTAACTCGAGTCCCTCTCCGATACCCAAAATTTCGTTACTCTGACTTATGGAACTTATTAAATTCCATAAATCAGCGTAATTAAAGTTCGCAACAGGCCTGAACGACAGCCCGCCCGTACCACGTGAAAATCGTTCATTACAAATTGTAATCCCGATTAATGTATGTCCTGGAACGTGTGTCGTTATATAATCGTGCATGTCTGATGCATATATAATCGTGAATAGTCGTCAGCCTCTACACCAGGTGTTTGACTTTCCAGAAGCCGAAAGTCATCATCGATGAGAGGTAGACGATCGTACGCAGCAAGATACTCGCCTATGGCTTCTTCTTGAAGCTCGGTCTCGTTTGCTACTTCTCGCGCTTCTCTTACAGCCTCCTTCTCCTCCTCCTCCTCCTCCTCCTCCTCCTCCTCCTCCTCCTCCTCCTCCTCCAACTCCTCCTCCTCCTCCTCCATGCAATTAGGGATATCCCCTACAATTAGTGCAGGGCTTTCTACCTCTCGTGGAGGTTCTTCACTCTCCTCGGCGCCAGCATGCACATCGGCTATAATAACAGCAGGCTCAGCGTCTTCATCATCATCATCATCATCATCACTGGTATCAAAACTCAGAGTGCGTGCGACTGGATTAAACGTCCCCGCGGCGCGCCGCGAGTGTGTAGGCGTGCTGTCTTCCGCGCCGGAAAAATATGTAGCATCGCTCGAATCATCGTCATTTAGTAGACTCTCCAGAGCTGAAAAATAGCGTGTCAATGATTATAAATTTTATAAATATTTTGAAATATTTTGAAATATTTTAAACTTACCAAGCCGCTCCGACCTTCCTTCGATTATGTCACTAAAAACTGGCAGACCACTTAATCCATGATTAAAAACAAACTCTTCGATTATCCGTAAAACCTCACCGGAACGTCTAGAGCCCCGATATAAGCGCGCGATTGCGCGATACCCCGTCGTCCTAAGGGTCCTCTGTAATTGACAGATCAACTCGTCGCGAGTCATCCCGCGTAAGCGCTGCAACCACGCACTACCTCTACTATACCTCTCTCTACCAAAGAGCCGCAGTATGGCTTTTCGCAGCGAAATTTTTACGAACGTATCCATCTCGGAGTTTCGAACAGACTGATACCGCTGCAGCGTCGCTTAGAGCTCTTATACAAGCGCAGTCAAAAGCATGAGCGATAAAAAAAATCAGCATCTCGTCACGTGACGTTCGTCAAACTTATTTTTCCTCGGAGCATCCAGTCGCATTTTCCTAGGGCTCGAGATGCCCGTAGTATAAAAATGCCTCTCTGCGCGCACGAAAAACAATAACGGTACCCGTAACAACTGTTTGATAAAAAATTGTCATGTGGCGCGAAACAGCGCTTTTCCAAAGGAGGCCTAAGATGAACGATAAAAAAACAATGAGCCTTCTATACTCGAACATCGACACTGAAAAGGGATAGAGTTTCATGACTCTCGAAACCAAAACATTTGTGACGCATCTGTGGAAAAAGAACACATGCATGCGAGATAAAAATTTACAACGCACAGCTAATGGTCGTGAAATATTGTTCTACAAAAAACATAGTTTATTACTTTCGACAGCACGGGCCAAACCCCTGTGCCGCGTCGTAGCTGACGTTAAAAGCAGTGATGCCAAAATGGAAAGAGCTATGATAAAAAATTGAAGAGTGCAGGAGCGCAGTGTTGTAAATCCCACTGAAAAATGACCTGACAAACACCCGCTAGCCGGGTGTATAAAAAATTTCTCTCGGGTTAACTACCCTTGGGTGAAATTATTTCCAGCACGGATGCAGGCCACTTTCTTCCTAACCCGTTGATGTGGAATTCCCGGCAATAATATTGGCCGGAACGGTTGAGTCATAAAAATTCGGCGACTGTACCGCACAAAACGTCCACCACTCGTGCATCCCTACCATCACCGCTTCTTCCACGTGACCGAGGGGATGAGGTTGACCACGCACGCACGCCGGTTCAGTCTTCACCATGGAATCTAGCTGTGCGGGTTTCCAGATTATAGTAGCGGTTCTGTGTGAACTCTGCTATTATGCACAACGAGAGGCCAAACAGATAGCAAGGGCTGAGAGCGACGCGGCCAACATAGAAAACCGCATACAGCGCGACTTTGACGGACCCGCTGACCGACGCTTATTAAATAAGATATGCAAATATATTTGCATTCGTAGCAAAAGTTTGGCTAAATGTCACGAAGACATTACTTTACTTTTGAGCGTGTGGCCTAAGGAGCGCAGAACGGGGGTAGAAGCGTAGACCTGTGCACAAGGGTCAGCGCTTCGGAAAGCCCAGCTAGCAGGCGCTAGCACTCCACAGTCGCACTCCACCACAGAGGCCTCCCCACCAACGTGGCCAAGTCGCGACTCTACTCACAAGTAACCCTACGGAAGTGTCACTCACCGATTTTCCTGAGCCTTTTCACACGGTTTTTATACCGAAAAATATGAGACACCTTTATGTTTTTAGGTGCCCATAAAGAGTTTTAAGGTTGTGGATAGCCAATTGTGAATTTTTATATACAAGGCAGGCCTATTAAATCTATTCACGCAAATTGCCTCAAAGGCATGGTTCAAAGGTGAAATCTGCCTTTCACCAAAGTTGAACGGTTCAAGAAGGACAATCTGAAAATGATCTGCAATTTGACCGAAAAACAATTTTCAAGGATATTTGAAGATCAAAATCTGACATTTTAAATAGGATCCCCTTTTTTATCATAATGACCTTATAAGATCATTGAATGGTCACTATCATTCTTTCTATTGTAGTCTACTGGAACTCGACCTCTACAAAGGTTTTATGATTTGAAGAATGAAAAGTAAAAATGACTTTCAACTTAACGTTGAAGACGATTTTCGCCTTCTTTAAATGATGCATCTTTTCTAGAGGTCGATTTTCACTAGATTTCCAATAAAAAGGATTTTATTGACCATTACATGATCTTATAAGGTTACTTCGACCTAATACAAAAAAAAATTCTATATGTATGTAAAATTTCCCATTTTTTACAATTCCTAGGTCAAAAATAGTAGTGCACATGTTAGAGAGTAAAAAAGAGAGATGGTAGTACCGTAAAGTGAAAACAAGAAATAAAAAAAAAATAGTTTTAGGCGCATTTTGATAAATAAAATAATAATAATTTTTTAATTTTCTTTACATTAAATAAAAAAAATAATAACTTTTTATTTTCTCTACAGTAATATTAATGTATCTATGGTAACTAAAAACTTATTAGTATTTTTCCTGAAATGAATATCAGAGAATGAAAAAAGTTATGAGAATAAAAATATAAAAACTATGAGTTATCTAATTTATAGTATAATTTATTTGGAAAAGGCGGACATCAAACGAACCAATGAATAAGCGAATATTATTTTTTATTAGCCGACGTTTCGGGAGCGTTAGATATACTCCCCTCTTCAGGGCTACAAGATATGTAAAAATGGTAAATGTACAACGTCATGATATTTTTTTAAATATTAACGTCACTAATCTTGCTAGAGCTTACGCCTTAGTAAAGATCCATAAAGAAGGCCATCCAATAAGAATCATTGTGTCAGCCGTAGGTAGTCCTACTTATGCCTTAGATAAAAGCCTCTCCCTTCTGTTTAATAAATATTTTCCACGCCCGAAATCCTCAATTAAAAACAGCTTTGAATTAAAAGAAATAACCGACAATTTAAAAATTACAGATGAGGATGAGTTAGTTTCTTTTGACGTAGTGTCTTTGTTTACCAACATCCCAGCTGATCCTGTTTTACAAGCTGTCGCCAAAAAATGGATATACTTGAACAATAAGATCAACCTCTCTAAATTAGAATTTATGCATGGTATAAAACTTCTTTTGGATTCAACATATTTACAGTTCAATAATAGAATTTATAAACAAATCATGGGTACCCCTATGGGTTTTTGCACTAGCCCTTGGTTTGCTGACATTACTCTTGAGTCACTTGAAACTACTTGTCTTAATAGTTATAATAATGAGTTATTGCTGTATAGAAGATATGTGGACGATTGCATTCTTATTCCTAAAAAAGACAAAACGGAAGAGATTCTTTCCTCCTTTAATGGATATAATGGTCACCTCCAATTCACCATCGAACGCGAACATAACAACAGCATCTGTTTTCTGGACATAGAATTAATAAGATCACGCGACAATAGAATCGTCACCAACTAGTACAGAAAAAACACAGCATCCGGACGCTACATTAATTATTTTTCCCACCACCCCCACTCTCAAAAAATAGCCATTATCTACAACCTTGTTGACAAGTCCATAAAACTCTCCGACCCACAATTCCACCGTAGTAATCTCGACCTTTCTTTCCACTATCTTCTATGCAATAACTATCCACGCGAAATAATAAACAAATACTTCGGGATTAGACTCAAATACATCCGTAACAGTCATAATAATAACACTATCACTAATAGAATCTCACGCGCTACTTTGTTAAAACCAAAAATACTTTTACCGTTTATTAAACATCTGACTCCTAAAATTAATCATATCCTTTTCCAAAATAATATTATCCCAATCAATAGTACCATTAATAAATTCAACTGCATAATAACCTTAGGAAAGGACCACCTCCGTAAGCTTGACACCAGTTGTATTGTTTATAAAATAGATTGCCATAACTGCTCTTCAACTTATATTGGAATGAGCAAAAGAAAAATGAATTTACGTATTAATGAACACAATAGAGACGTAAAAAATTGCGTTAATACTTCTGCCTTAGCCATGCATGTGTCAGAAACAGGACACAATATAGACTTCGAAAAAGCCAAAATCCTTGACAAAGAATCTAACTTTTTTAGACGCTCTTTTTCGGAAATACTTAACATCTACTATCACAGCAATACTCTTAACCGCATAGAAGACACCCAATTTCTAAAAAAATCATATAAAGACACTGTGAAATTGATCAGACTGCATTGCAATTCTTAGCTCGGTGCTGTGTGTTGGTGCATTCGCCTTTCCATACTCCTTTTCCCCATTATATACGTCCATGAGCCTGCCGAATGATTGGGAGCGCACGTGAACGTGGAAGTGGCACACACGAGCACGTTTACTTAGCGAGGACTCTCTCGCTGTATAGGCTTAGCTCTGCCCACTTCCTCGTTTCGTGCTCTCCTATATCACTCGAACAGCTCCGTGTGCCGTTTCTCCCACTTCCAGCTCTTGCCTCCCTACCCTTGATCCCCAACAGTTTTTCCAAATCGCCTATTGTTCCCCCGTTTAACAAGTCACATATGCCTCTCATTGTTAGTTTATTTATCGGAGATGGCACTCGCCTTATCCGATAGTAATCATGAGAGAATTACGCATAAGTTGGTAGTAAGTTACAGTTTGATATCTATTTTATTCTTAATTCAATACAATATTATTTTTAAATTTTGGATTTTCTTAACGTTTTCCTCAAAGTTTGGTGTAGTTCTCGTGGATGTATGTGCGGCAGGACCGAATGTTTTAATAATGACTGAATAATTGTTTATGGTAAAAAATTTTATGGAATTCTCCGACTTGTTTTTCTTATTTAAAAAAATATCATGACGTTGTACATTTACCATTTTTACATATCTTGTAGCCCTGAAGAGGGGAGTATATCTAACGCTCCCGAAACGTCGGCTAATAAAAAATAATATTCGCTTATTCATTGGTTCGTTTGATGTCCGCCTTTTCCAAATAAACTTAAATATCACGAACGTACTTTAACGATATATAGTATAATTTATTTATAATTAATATGTATTTTTATTATTTACAATAATGCGGATTACTTCTATTGCTTGGGTCAAAGAAATGATCGATACATAGAGCTTTAGTACACCAAGCGCACCTAATAATAGCAATACTACTGCATAGTTGACAAGATTCATCGCAATTTTTAAAACAGTAATCTACTGGAGTTTCAAAATGTGGCGGTTTTTCTACATATCCACTTTTATTCCAAGCATACTGAAACATATTAACGAATCTAGGTGAAGAAAATTGATTATGAATGAGAGATTGAAGTTTCAGTATGTTATTTCGCAAATGTAAATTAATGTCATAACTATTTAAAATAATTAAATCTGAAAAACACCTCAAAAAATTTTTCCATGGTCTAAATGTGTATACATCGAGTGGTTGTATCATTCCTGTTGTACCAGCCGGAATTGTCAATATTTTCACTTGCTTATTACAAACAATTACATCTTGAAATTTTTTTTCAGTTTGTCCTGACCAAGAATCTAAACACAAAACAGAAGTTTCTCCAACATTAGGTAGAAAAGCTTCTTCATACCATTTAATTATTAAGTTTGAAGTTAATTTTCCAGATATTGAAGCAAACACAATAATATTTTCTGCTTTGTATAAATTTTTTTCTACCAATGGTCCGAAATAACCGTTTTTTTCTTGTGTTACTATAAGTAAAGGGGATTTTAAAACTCCACTTGTAGATAAAAAAGGTTGAATCGTGTAACTATGAGTAAGCGAATTTAAAGATTGCGCCAATGATTCAATTTTCAAAGTTCCCTTGAAAGACAATGTACGCCCTGCACGCATTTCCAGATTAAAACCCGACTGATCAGTATTATATACATTATCTCTTCCTATTTGTGAAATTTCAAATTTAACTTTATCCGTGAATCGCGAAGTCTCTTCAGATAATGCTACTTTATTTTTCAAACTAGATGTAGTGACGAATTTATTAATTTTCCTTGATACAATTCGATGCTGCTGTTTAAATTTATAAATCCACTTTGAAGATGCTGTAAATAATTCATTTGATAGACCAACATCATCTCTAGATTTAATAGCCCATCTCTTTATATCTAAATCATGAACTGGTAGAGATTTTTCTCGCGCATTTTGAAATTGTTCTAGGACATATTCAGAAATTTTCAATAATTTGTCAAGTCTAGTTCCCCCTTGAGAAATTTGTTTCTCCCATCTATATAATGTCTTAACATTATTGACTTTTCTAAACCTATGTTTAACTGTAGTTAGTTTAAGACGTCCTTTACTTCCAGAACGCCAAAAATTAACAGCATTGGTTTTATAATCTAGATATATTGGTACCAAAACTTTTTTGCTACTTTCTAAATTATTTATTACATTATAATCATCTTCAAATTCTTCTTCTATAGCACAAGCATCAGAAATGACACTTTCTTCATCAAAATTTAACGTATCATATGTTTCTATAAATAAATTATCATTTATTGCATCTTTAATTAAAGTTTTAAGCTCTAACGAATACTGTTTTTCTTCTTTAGTAATAATTGATTGAATGTCAAATCGAGAATCATTGAAAGCTTTTCCTAATAGCGTTAAAACATTCTTAGGATTGATCATTATTGTGCAAAATATACACTTGTATCTGAAATAAATAATTTTTTTTTACACTCCGTGCGCAAAGTTCGATTTCGCACACGCTCTAATAAAAAAGGATGCCCTAGATTAAGCTTGTCACACGTCGTGTCAAAAAATAATGTTTGATACACGAGTGAGAAAGTGGTTGTATCTTCGTGTGGCCTTTCCACCCTTGTTTCGCTCGGGCGCAAACGTCCACCACGAGGATAAAATCACTTTTTCGCACTTGTATCGAAAATAACTATTTCTTTAAATGCAAGCATATTACAAATTAATGTAAAAAAATCGTTAAGTACTTATGTAGTATTGCTAATTAAATAATGAAGAGCAAAAATTAAAGTTGTAAACTTTAAATAATATTAAATATGAAAATTTGTAATTATTTGGCAGGGTAAAATTATTTATTACAACTCTGAAAAAAAATATTTGTTATTTTACAAATGTATAATACGTTAAACTTTATTAATGAAATAATTTTGAAAATGAAGCTTATGACGGCCGTGATGTTATTAAATGTAAAAATGTATAAGACGTTAATGATTTATAACAGTAAATTCATTTTATTTGCGCAACGTTTTGATCTTATTAATGATGATCCTTTTTAAGTAAATAAATTTGTTCGTGAAGAATATTTTTTTTAAATTAAGATATTTACCTTTAAATAAAATTTGATGAAACTTTAATTATTAAACATAGTTATTTTTAAATATTCGGAAAATATTGATACAATATTGGTACAATATCAATACAATATCGATATAGAATATCTATATTTTTCTTATTTATAAAAATTTACGTTATTATAATTTTTTCTCGAAGTATTTAATAGAATGACTTTCACCTTAAACTTAAAATTGAATGCTAATAATTCTAAATTTTCTTTGTTTTATGATTTTACTATGCAAAAATTATATTTATTAAAACTATGCAATTTTTAGTTCCCTTAAATCATTCATATATTTATTTAGCAATAAAAGTAAATAAATAACGAAATGAGATATGTAATAAATATAATAAAAAGTTTTTATTCACCTTTCTCGTCTATTACAAAATTTTGTTGAATAACTTTGATAAACTTCTTTAACAAATTGTCAAATTATCACTGTTTCTATATTCCACATAATTGCACCACTATAGTTTTTATTGAAAAAATCATGTAAACTCAATTGAAGTAACTGCTTTCGATTTTATCTAAATAACTATTAATTGCTCTATTTTTTATTAATGCATAGGGGAGATCGAGGCAAGTTGGCATACGGGTAGGTTGGCCCAATGCTAATATCTTGTGATTGGATTAACAGAGGTCAAAACCTGTCAAACTGTACACTTTGTATTATTTTCATATTTAAATTTTCAATATTATTAGCATAATTTTTAAATTAAAATGTACCCGTGTTACAAAAAAAATAAATAAAGAAAATGTAGAAAGTGGTCTAACTATAGCACCGGTCTCTCCCACATTCAAAAGCTTAGGAATAAAAAAAAATCAAATGTGGTATTGTTTTTATTTTATTATTCAACAAAAATTTTGCAATACTAAATGAACTTCTTTTTATTGAAAGTGAATTATTTGTTTGGTGAAGAAATTAAAGAAAACTAAAAAATATGTGCAAATACGAGTAGGGCAACAATCGTCTATATTACGTTATAAATTTATAATATACGATTCAGGAATAATAGATTTTACTAATCTTAGAATGCAATTATTTAATCTAAAAAAAATATTAATTGCAATAGTAGTAATAATTCGTTATTGAATCGAATGCTCAACTGCAAAACATTGGAATAAGAAAAATATTCACTTGTTATATCTTTCTAGTACTAATCAAATAAAGTAGTACATCACGTAATAATTATTACCATTATTATCTTTTCATTATCATTACTATAAACACAAACATCTGGTGATGAGAACAATAGTTTATAGAATCTGCCTTTACTTCTCTTACCAATAATAATACATTGAAAATGATCTTTTCTTCAACTGTTTTAGTTATGAATTAAATTCAAGAAACAACTTTTTTTGGTGTGTATTTGTTTATAACAATTATGAACAATTATGGATTAATAAAAAGTCCTATTCGATTTATAATTTAAGTCTTTTATACTACCTAACAATGCAAAAAATTTCAGGATTTTACATAAAAAAAGAAAAAAAGAAAAAAAAAGGTGCTAATATATTGGCTCCTGTGACTGCAAGGGTAACCATGTACCTAAAATAGATTTTATGAGGCGCATATCAGTCTAAAATCATTACTATTATCCAAAATTTACGTGTCATATTCAATTTGGTAGAATAGATAAAATAACTTGAAGATGTTTATTATTATTGGGCTATATGGTATATGAGTAAATCGGATTTACTAAATTCATAATTTTGTGACCCTTTTCGAGTTCCAAAATTTCTTTTCCGAGCACACCTATGAGACACGTTTTTTGGCACATTACACCTTATATTATAAGAAGAAATTATGGGTGCATCCATTTTTCTGCTGCATTTCATTTTTCTTATGGGAATTTAACATGGGAAAAATGGACGAAAAGTGCGGTCCTTGTTGATTAACCAATAGCAAGCTATAAAAGTGGCCAACAAACATTCCACAAAAAACGATTACAGTAAAAAAAGAGCTTTAGTTTGAGATGAGAATCGTTAAAATCGGTCAATTCGGCGCCAAGTTACGTGCATTTGAAAATCGCTAAAAATAATCAAAAATCATTGAATTACGTGGATTCGGAAAAAATCGCTCATTTTCCTCAGCAAAATATGGATTTCACCCAAAAGTTTTCGATTGGACAACGTTTTTTCCTTATAATATAAGGTGTAATGTGCCAGAAAAAACATGTCTCATAGGTGTGCTAAAAAAAAAAATTTTTTTTGGAACACGAAAAGGGTTACGAAGTTATGGATTTACTGATGATATATTCTCATTTCACGTATAAAAATTCACGATTGGTGATTTACGACCTTAAAACTCTTTATGGGCAGCTAAAAAAAAATACGTGTCTCATATTTTTCGATATAGAAGCCGTATGCAAAGTCTCAGGTAAATCGGTGAGTGACACTTCCGTAGGGTACTTGTCAGTGTTTAACAGAATCTGACAGCACCAGTATTCACCGAGCAATGGACCAAGAAGTAGCGAGTCTGCGAGCAAGGCTCGCAAGATATCATAAAAAGCTGGAACGTTATCGCGCCGGTGCGGTTCAGGCCAAGGAGATGATTCGACGCTTAGAGTCGAAAATAAAGCGCCTCGATCAGCAGCAACGGACTCAAAGACCACCACCGCCACCACCATCCAATATCGCCAGCGTTAACTGCAACGTGTGCGGAATTATGTTCCGCATTCTCAAGAGTGACCCGGAGGGCTGGTCATGGGAGCAGTGCTGGCACTGCAAAAACTTTAGATGCGGTGCCTGCCGCGAAAGCACGTGTTAAGTGCCTTATAGGAATAGACACACCTGGATCGCCTAGCGTCGGATAGATTGAAGTATCGGTGAAGGCAAGCAGCGGATACACCATCAAAGGACGCACCAGCACCAGCAGCAGCAGCAGCACCAGTGTAAAAACAATGTGCGCGTGTGGGAAGTGGACGCACATGAATGTACGCACCGTGACAAGTGAAATACGGTGTCTACGAACACACGAAAATGTACGGGAGTGAGTGTGTGTGTGTGCGTGTGACGGCCATGGCGTCTGCGAACACACGTAAATGTATGTGTGCATATTCGTGTGTGTGTGTATGTGTGTGCGTGTGTGTGTGCGTGTGTGTGTGACAATCGCAGCGTCTGCGTACGCACGTAAATGTATGCGCACGTGCGTGTGTGTGTGTGTGTGCGCGTCAATAAATATTAATAAATAAATATATAAACGTTGTTTTTACTCTCTCTACCCGCCACCCCCCCCCTCTCTCTCTCTCTCTCTCTCTCTCTCTCTCTCTCTCTGTGTGTGGGTGGGTTGGGGTGGGTGGTGAGTGGTGGGTAGGTGGCCGGATGTGGGTGGCTGGGAGGGTGTGTGGGTGCGGGGTGGATGCATCATCTCTCTCTCTCTCTCTCTCTCTCTCTCTCTCTCTCTCTCTCTCTCTCTCTCTCTCTCTCTCTCTCTCTCTCTCTCTCTCTCTCTCTCTCTCTCTCTCTCTCTCTCTCTCTCTCTCTCTGTGGGTGAGTGTGGATGGGTGGGTGTGAGTGGGTGGGTGTGGGTGGGTGGGTGGGTGTGAGTGGGTGGATGGGTGGGTGTGGGTGGGTGGGTGTGCCATCTCTCTCTGTGGGTGGGTTGGTGGATGTGGGTGTGTGGGTGGGTGTGGGTGTGTGGGGGTGGGTGTGGGTGGGTAGGTGGGGCGGGCGGGTGTACGTGGGTGGATGTGTGCGTCCTCTCTCTCTCTAGTACATAGACTGGTATAGCGCGTATCATATTACATGGAGATGTCAAGAGGGTATAACTGTTATGTAAACAGTAGCTAATTACTCATTGTTAATGGGTGGTTTGTTTATAAAACAGTAGCGGTTTTGAAAACAATAGCCCCATTGACATGGGTCCTTGACATGGGTCATTAGCTACCTTGCAGCTACTGTTTACATAACACTTAACTTAATGACCCCACCCGCGGCGCGGCGCCCCCCTCCCCCCTTGTAATATGATATGTCTCGCTATACCAGTCCATATACTACTCGCGACGAATGGGTCTGTTTGCGCGACTTCTATGAAAATTTCGCGAAACCGTATGCACGCGCGTCTCAATATTTCCACATCCATTTTACAGTATTCGAAAATCTCTTTTTGAAAGTCGAATATGTAGTTTGGTCGGGTTTTCTCATGCTAGTCGAGAAAAGCGGCGCGATCATCCACAGACATAGTATCTGAACCATAAAACTCAGCAGGGGGCAGAGGGCCAATGTAATGCGCATTCTCAAGAGTGTTGAAGAAATGCGGAAAATAACCTTTCTTTGAGCCCTCGGGCAGTTCGAATGTCGAAGGCAGAGCACTCAGTTTCAATTGAAAGTAATTGATACTATCAATAAACTTTGTGCGTCCGTACTTTAACAGCGTAATATTGTGACCGCTTAATATTACAGTGGGCGATATGTGTTACAAAACCCAATGCCGCACTTGTGTTTCGGCTGATACACGTGTACAACCCGTGTACAATTCTCACACAAACGCACAACGTCACACAGTTTTTTATTATTTTTTTTTAAAGACCCTGCACGCTTGTGGTTCGCGAAACACTCGTGACCAAAAAATTAACGCCCGCAATCCACGCACTCTATCATGTCAACTTGCACGTTTCTGCACGGCGGCGAAACGTAACAGCTCTCACATATTCGCGTACATTTGTGCTGATTTACATAACGGTACCCCTTATTGCAATAAGAACAGAAAAAAAACGTGTGCACAACAGCGAGTCGAAAATTTAAACCTGTATTGGGAAACGTATAATGAATAATTTCGATGTGGATTTCAAAAAACTAATCTACAGACTAAAAATGTTACCCTACTTAAATAAAATATAAATTTTAAAATAATGTTTTTCTTTTTATATATAAGTAAATACGCAGGGCGTAACATCCCATTGTTTATTCTAATTAGCTAGTATTTACACTTGATACTGTAAACACTTGGGTTAATGACCTTATCACACTTGGGTGTATGGCCCATACACACCGCACAGCGGGGTGCCACTTGAAACCGTCTCGCTATACCACTCCCCTTACTACTGCGATCCCCCGGGAGCGTCGGGAGTGGCGGATCCCATCCGTCACTTCCAGTATTCCCTCATCGCATCTCGGCGCCGTTCGCCTGACTCACATCCATCAGGGCTTCCTGGGCCTCTCAAGCTCTCTAGATGCGTCCATGATGCTCTTCCTTTCTTCTTTCGAGTACAGCTGACTCCGCACCTGAGCAAACAAATAAATACCTTACGCCTCCTTGCTACCTAATTATTACATTAATAACACACAACAATTTTCTCACCGACACCAAACCCCGAGATATTAAGAAAATTTTTCTCGATGCGAAAATCTATTAAAAAAATTGACACTCGTGAAACTCCCCACCATTACAGGGGTGGTGCGTTCTGCCATATCAACAAGAGCGATAAACTTTGTTCCATAAAAATTAAATAATATATTACAAAATAACTAAGAAATAAATACTTAAATCTAAAATAAAAATTACAGATACATAGATTAATTACAAATTTATTCTCTATGGACGTCACAATTTTATAACTAACCCAACTTTCTTAATACTATAAATATGTACTTAACTAATAACTTGTTCTTAATGCCGAGATGCTGACTGAGATGCTGTTCCCGTTTCTGATGACTCTAGAACTTTTAGTTCAACATTTGGATGTGATTCACGGTGAAGCCGCTGCAAAACGACACTAGGCATCACGCAAAAATTGATATGGTTTCCACGTTTATTTTAAAATTCATCAATAAATTTCACCATCAGAAAGGCCGTGAAAAGTGCAAAACCACCTGATTTTGCTATCAGATCTTGTTCACTTGATTGGTACGTAAAATCTCTTCCTCAACCTAATTCAAATAGTAAAAGATATTCGATTTATAATAATATTAATTTCCTGTCATTTTCAGAGCATTCGAGCAAAGACTGATGAAGCGATACGATCGTTCACTCAGTATTTCGCAGTAAGCGTAAGACGGTCTTATGAAATATCTCACTTCGTTTAGTATTTTGAGTTGGGAGGGACTTGAGCTGACACAACTTAACACACATTGGCAACGATAACAGTAATGATAACAATCTGAAATGTGACAACACATGGGAAGGATGATAATATCAGGTATAGTAATACTGTTAGTAAAGAATATTTAAATATATGATTCAAACCGTGTTCAAATCCCGAGATCAGTGATTGACTAGCATCTCTGCGCCAAGTTTTTCTAAATCCGGGATTTTCACGTGTTTACCTCATTATACTTTGGTGATTCTGAATCCAGTTAAAACGTTAGATCCGCACTGCTGCACGAGTCACCAAGGGTGGACCCATCACACCACAAATACTATAAGCGCAGCATTGCAGAGCTATATAAGGCTTAGAATGATGCCTTCAGACAACTATAAAATATAGAAAAAGGAAGTAGATCTTTAACTTCATTTCTATTTTGCTTTGCAGATTTCTTTTTGCAACATCTCAAACAACCTTAGAGTAAGCAGTCAGGGAAGAGTACAGAAGAAGAGTAGAATTGGTAGTAAAGATAATAATGGTGAGGGTGTAGGAACAAAAGAAAACTGAAGTTTAGTTATTTCGGAATGGTGGATAAATGTTACTAAAAAAAAATACTTGCAAAAGGAAGGTGATTGAGAGAGAAAGTTCGTAATATAGGTGCCCTCACCATAGCCCTTTAGCTCGTCTGTCATGTTGCTGAGTAAAACGCCCAGAGGTGGGGTATACTCTGTAGGGTTGGTTTTCTTACTTATATGAAAATGCACGAGTCCATGTCCATGTATAGAACACGTGCTGCCGCGTTTTTCAATGTAAGCATACAACACGAGGTGCGCCTGCTCGATTGTGTACGCCGTTATTCCTACATTCGTATTACCCGAAACGACAGCGTCTTCGGAAAAGCGTCAATTCGCATATAAAAGATTCTCGTTAACCATGAGAATATCGAATACTTCTTTTTTCGGCGATATGCAGTATAACGAATTCCCGCACTGCTTGCAGTGCGGAAATATATTTTTTTGTATAGTATGCCTAAAGTACGTCGATTCGCATCGTTTTTAGTGCGTAAAGTTGAATTTCACACATAGTATGCGTAAAGCTTCGCTTTACGCATACTATGCGTAAAATTCAACTTGACACACTCAAACGATGCGACGACATGCTTTACTCATACTATAAAAAAAAATATTGTTCGCCACGCGGGCGAAATCTTTACGACCTCGTGATCATCCAACACTCGGTGCGTGAAGTTCAACTTTACGCCCTAATGACGAAAACTACTATTGCACACTCCGTTAGGAAAAAATCTTTTATTATCGTCCACAAAGTTTAATTTTGCACACGCATTTGCGTTCGTAATGTAAACATTCCAGCACTGAGCTATTTTCTCTCCACACGCTTTTCTTAGCGTATGGGAAAGTGGCAGTTTACGACGCAAATGCGTATGCAAAATTGAATTTCGCGCAACTTTATAGGAAAAATAGTATTCTAATAAAAATAGTAATATACTATATTGTAGTGATAGGTCAATGGAAGAGTAGAAAGATTTGCAGATCTGTTACACGTACCGATAATATTTCCCATTTATGGGTATAAAAAATTTAAAATTTGAAAATATAGGATGAAATTGAAAAAATAAAAAGAATAGAATTAGTATCAGGAAATATCAATATTATTATTGCCGGATGAAATTCGGAGATCCGTGGCCGCTGAATCGTATAACTCACTTCAACCCCAAGCCGAATTATAGTTCATTCCGGGCCCGCATATGGGTACGTCTGATTCTCTCGAATATTACATGGTGTAAAAAAAATAAAGCAAATCAAAATAGAAACAAATTAAAATAGCAATACAGAATTAAAAGATACCCACACTGATTAAAGGTGCCATTGATTGTGCTGTCTTCTGGAACTTGATCTGGATATGTTCAACGCACACTTATCGTATCTTATATACTAAACTTTTGTTTACGTAGCCAAATTTCCAACGAGACAATGCAACGAAATCCTGCCTGTCAATGGCCCATCACTGCGACTTTCTATTCATTGTAAATATAACGTTGCGAAAAATCTTTAGACCAAGAATGGGTAAATGACCCCAAATGCGTCAGGCAACATATCGAAATAATGTAACGCAAGAAAATTGTTAATATTTTTGTAACGAAAAAAATCACTGATACTTTATCTATTTTATTTGTTGAACCTTTACGACATTCAATAATCTAAGGGGGAGGTGTTACGTCCTGCGACGTATTATCTTTTTAAAATTAATTCAATGACATCAGTGATTTTTCTCGAATATTACACGCAGATTGTACACGATTAAGAAATTCAACACGAGCAACGTCGTGACGTATGCAGGTCATTGAAACCGCCAACGTCCACGCTCAGCAATTTTTAAATGCGAAAAAAATGACCCACTTGCGACTTAAGGCGAAATAATTCTTTGTAAATTTTCTTACGTTATGTAAATTATTATTAATTATTGAACGACTTTTCATCAACTTCTTTAATCAATCTATAAATAAAAGTATTTTTACTTTAATTTTAAGACTTGACAATTCATAGTTCTTCACACAAACACAATTTTAATTAAAAATATAAATTAATTTTATTTTACATTTACAAAACTTAGTAATTACGTAATAAATTTAGATTATTCTATGGCAAATAAATTAGCGTCACAACTACCTATAATTCGATTAAAAAATAAGGTTTAAAAAAAATTATTTTTATTTTTTATGACTTAAAGAAATGTGGACGATTTTATCACAATTGTAATTATTACCTGATAAAAATTCGATTGTAAATCATTGTAAATTCGATCGCTTCAGAATAACATTTGTTGTTTGTTTTTTAATCAAATCATTTAATCAAATCAACAACTATGTGTTCATTGACTGCGAACACACTACCATCCAGGGCAACTGATATCGCTAACGAAATTTCAAAATAATTGAATGTACATGCTGTTTCTTAGTTACGTGAAAATAAACAAATGTTTTTTAAAATTTTTTTGAGACTTGAAACGAACGGATACATCTTCCATTGTAAATTTAGAAAAACATGTATATCCCATACAGCATGAAAGAAAACTGAAATAATTACATGAAATAATTCATGAATTAATACATTGAAATGATTTAGAAAGAATTTTAAAAGGAAAAAAAATTAATTTTAAATTAATTTTTAAAATAATATATGGAATCCTTACAAAATACTTTCAAAAATCTTCCAAAAAAATAAAAAAAGTGTTACCAAAAAATAATTACACGGATTAATTCTGAAAGGACTTTGAAAAGATTTTTTGAAAGAATACATAAAATAATTTCGAAATTATTGCAAGTATTCTTTCATGCAATAATTCAGAAATAATTTCAGAAAGATACAAATTAATCATTCACAAAAATAATTCAATATCTATTCAAAAATCTTACATGAATTATTTCATGAAATCTTCTGGGAAACTCGTGTGAATTAATACAAGAAATAATTTTGAATTCTTTTGAAAAAGATTTTTAGAATAAAATTTTTAAAACAAAATAGCAAAAAAAATAATTACACGAATTAATTCTGAAAGGACTTTGAAAAGATTTTTTGAAAGAATACATAAAATAATTTCGAAATTATTGCAAGTATTCTTTCATGCAATAATTCAGAAATAATTTTAGAAAGATACAAATTAATCATTCACAAAAATAATTCAGTATCTATTCAAAAATCTTACATGAATTATTTCATGAAATCTTCTGGGAAACTCGTGTGAATTAATACAAGAAATAATTTTGAATTCTTTTGAAAAAGATTTTTAAAATAAAATTTTTTAAAACAAAATAGCAAAAAAAATAATTACACGAATTAATACTGAAAGGACTTTGAAAAGATTTTTTGAAAGAATACATAAAATAATTTCGAAATTATTGCAAGTATTCTTTCATGCAATAATTCAGAAATAATTTCAGAAAGATACAAATTAATCATTCACAAAAATAATTCAATATCTATTCAAAAATCTTACATGAATTATTTCATGAAATCTTCTGGGAAACTCGTGTGAATTAATACAAGAAATAATTTTGAATTCTTTTGAAAAAGATTTTTAGAATAAAATTTTTTAAAACAAAATAGCAAAAAAAATAATTACACGAATTAATTCTGAAAGGACTTTGAAAAGATTTTTTGAAAGAATACATAAAATAATTTCGAAATTATTGCAAGTATTCTTTCATGCAATAATTCAGAAATAATTTTAGAAAGATACAAATTAATCATTCACAAAAATAATTCAGTATCTATTCAAAAATCTTACATGAATTATTTGATGAAATCTGCTGGGAAACTCGTGTGAATTAATACAAGAAATAATTTTGAATTCTTTTGAAAAAGATTTTTAAAATAAAATTTTTTAAAACAAAATAGCAAAAAAAATAATTACACGAATTAATTCTGAAAGGACTTTGAAAAGATTTTTTGAAAGAATACATAAAATAATTTCGAAATTATTGCAAGTATTCTTTCATGCAATAATTCAGAAATAATTTCAGAAAGATACAAATTAATCATTCACAAAAATAATTCAATATCTATTCAAAAATCTTACATGAATTATTTCATGAAATCTTCCGGGAAACTCGTGTGAATTAATAGATTTTTTTAAAGAAAACATAACAATTCAGCAATCATGTCAAGAATTATATCACGAAATAATTCAGAAATAATTTCAGAATGATAAAAATTAATCATTCACAAAGATAATTCAATATCTATTGAAAATAATTTCATGAATTATTTCATGAAATGTTGCGTGAAACTCACGTGAATTAATACAAGAAATAATTTAGAATTCGTTTGAAAAAGATTGTTACAATAAAATTTTTTAAAACACAATAGCAAAAAAGATATTTACACGAATTCTTCCTGAAAGAACCTTGAAAAGATTTTTTGAAAGAAAACATAAAATAGTACAGAAATTATTGCAAGTATTCAACACGAAAAGGGCAGCGTCCGTATATAAGAGGCATCGTATAATGTATTTATTTTGTTTTTAATTCGAATTTGTTTCAATCAAATAAGTCCTAATTAATACAATATTTAATAAACAAAACTTACTAAATAAGTATATACTAATTAAACAAAGTTAATATTAAAAAATAAAGAAATATTAGAAATAAATATTCTAATTTATTTTGTCAGTCATTTTGCACTATATAATGAAAAAAATGAAATGATTGGATAATGATCGGATTTAGTCGTCCATTGTTTTCTACATTCGTATGATCCTATTAAAGAACGTATTAAAATGTTTGGGGGGTATATAATTTTTCGTTTTTGTGAACTAAGATAGATTGAAACATTTACTAATTGCGAAAAATATTAATTTGAAAAGTTAATGTAAGAATATAAAAACTTAAAATAAAAGAAAAAAAAACATTTAAAGATGAATAATATAGGTACTTAAAATAAGCAATATTTTTTATTATTATTCATAATAGTATTCTTTCAGTATGACAATGTTTAGAAGTCCCCTCAAAATCAACAGAAATATTATTTATACGTCTGCCAAGAGTAAAGAGCCTTTGACTCTAAAAGTTGATTCTAAATTGAAAACACTACAAATAATAATAACGTCGGTAAGGTAGAGCTCATTCTATTCATCTCTGCATTATATGCAATTATCATTTTTTATTTTTATCGAATTTCGGGAAAAGAGCTCTTTATTGCCCTTCGTAATGACAAAAATACACTATGTGTAAATTTTCAAGTTATTGCTCGTTATAGATTTTACAGGAAACGGGTTGAAAAATTTTCTACCAGTTTTTTATGAAAAATAATGAACAGAATTTCTGAAAAATTTATAGGTGTATTATTTATGCAATTACGGAGTGCAGTGAAGAGCTTCATTCATCAAAAGTTGAATCTAAGATCAAAAAATGTAAAAACTCATAACGTCGGTAAGGAAGAGCTCCCTTTATACACACACATTTCACATCGACTTAATACAATATTTAATAAACTAAAAGTATTAAATAACTATGAATTAATTGATCAAAGTTAATATTAAAAAATAAAGTAATATTAAGAATAAATTTTCTAATGTATCGTATCACTCATATTGCAGTATATAATGAAAAAAATGAAATGATCTAACAAGCGAGCGATAGCGTAATGGATAGCGTATTTGCGTAGTACCCAAGCGACCCGGGTTCGAATCTCCATCATGTAAAAAATTTTTCTGCGTTTTTTTCTGCGATAAAATAGTGTAAAATTATTAACAATGTAAATATATGTAAAATAGTTAGAATATTATTTAAATAATATTCTAAATTATAAAAATGTACCTTCAAATACGGGATTATATATACCCTTCGAAATTTATTGTTAGTAATATTTACTAAATATTTTCTAATTAATTCACAATATTTATTCCTGAATCCTTCCAAAAATCTTTCATTGAAAGGATTCTGCAATAATACATGATTTTATAACCTTCGAAATTTTTTGTTAGTAATATTTCCATTATATTTTCGAATTAATTCACAAAATTAATTCCTGAATCCTTTCAGACATCCTTCATTGGAAGGATTCTGTAATAATACGGGATTTATCCTCTTCAAATTTCTTGTTAGTAATATTTCCATAATATTTTCTAATTAATTCACAATATTAATTCCTGAATCCTTTCATACATCTTTCATTGAAAGGATTCAGGAATTAATTTTGTGAATTAATTCGAAAATATTATGGAAATATTACTAAAAAGAAATTTCAAAGAGTATAAATAACGTATTATTGCAGAATCCTTCCAATGAAAGATGTCTGAAAGGATTCAGAATTAATTTTGTGAATTAATTCGAAAATATTATGGAAATATTACTAAAAAGAAATTTCGAACAGTATAAATCACGTATTATTACAGAATCCTTTCAATGAAAGATGTCTGAAAGGATTCAGGAATTAAATCACAAATTAATTCCTGAATCCTTTGAGACATCTTTCATTGGAAGGATTCTGTAATAATACGGGATTTATCCGTCTTCCAAATTTCTTGTTAGTAATATTTTCATAATATTTTTGAATTAATTCACAAAATTAATTCCTGAATCCTTTCAGATATCTTTCATTGAAAGGATTCTGCAATAATATGTGATATTAATTCTGAAAGGATTCTGAAAGATTCTTTCAGAAATCATTCAGTGAAAGGATTCTGTAATGATGCTATGTCCGGGGTATTTTCCTTTCAGAATTATTTCAGGAAATAATTTTGAAATATCTTTTAGTAACCTTTTGGTAATAATCCATGAATCCTTTCAGAAATCTTCTATTGAATAAATTTTGCAATGATATTATAAATTATTTTTGAATTATTCCATTGAATTAATTCTGAAAGGAAAATACCCCGGACATAGCATTATTACAGAATCCTTTCACTGAATGATTTCTGAAAGAATAAAATTATTTCATGCATTCTTTCAGAATCCTTTCAGAATTAATACATGCTGTGTGGGATATAAGTTTTAGTATCTTTGCAGGGTTTATTTTTAGTTCATTCTTTGACGAAACACAAAGATTTTTTAATTTTTGTATGTAAAAATCCATTCAAATATCAAAGTGCATTCGAAGTAAATAAATCGATTCCTTTCAGGCTAATAAATTGCTTTAACCAATTTATATTTTTTAAAAATATTCGATCATTACTTATATCCACTGTTTTCAACTGCCTAGGATAGATAAATTTAACATTATAATATATAATTATTGTAAAAACACCAAAAAATGTGATCGAAATAAAAAAAATCAAAAACTATTCACTCAGCATTCCGAAAATCCTTCTTAACCCCTTTAGCGCCTACTAGAACTTATTCATCCGAGCACATTCGGGCTCCCAAATTTGATTATAATGAAATAAAACAGATTTGGAACCTATCCAATCGTATTATTTGAACTGAAAAAGAGGGTCTTATACAATATAAAATAATAATCGTATTTATTCCCGCAGATTTTTTCTTTAATGTAACAAAAAATACCCTGGGCACTAAAGGGTTAATTTTGTAGTTAAAATTTTAGTTATCTCTTCCACAATATCTGATTCACATGTCACAGTAGAGTAGATACAATAATACAGTACATATGTATAAGGTAGAAAATGAATGAAATCTCATATTTGTATATCTATTTCGTAAAAACGTTTGATAATAGAAATTAGAAAGAACACAGAATCTAAGATTTTCTTATCGGGCGCATAACAATAAGATTCATTTTTCAGATTCAGATTTACAACGCGAGTGCATGTAAAACACTTGCGACAAGTACTCCAAATTTATACAAAAATAAAACGATAGAAACGCATAAAGGCGTAATCGATTGTACTACAATACTTACTAATAAAATAATAAATTTATTGATTATTAACAAAAATAAAACATCTAACAAATTTTCTTTGACTACCTTTCTGGGAAGGCAAAAAGCCTAGGAACTTACAGGATTCCATTATTGGGTGGCGTTATCCTGACCGGATATGACAATACCGTAACTATATTAATATTTTTATATACCAATGCAAAAACTATTTCTCTAGAGACTTCACAATAAAATTGAGGAAATGAAAAATATAATTGAATGGCTTCTTTAATAAATATAGTAACTATCACGCCAATCGAGTATCTCTTGATCATTCTTCTACTTCTTTCAAACGATATTAAAAATATCAAGATTTTAACATACCAGATAAATGGTTAGCAAAAGAAAAAGTTTGAACGACCTATCAAAATAAGTATTGCCATTCAGTTTGTAGAGAATCTTCTACGAGTTAGATTCTTACACAAGCGAACTTATATATACTGAGCAGGTAATTTTGCTATTGAGTCTATAGAAACGCCATCTACCAGATAACATAGGAACTAAATCCAAAAATGTATGACTCAATCATTTTCATTTATCTCGTAATAGGGACAAATTATTCACTTGATATATTGCACAATCGATCACTTATTAAGTTAAATATATTTTTTTATTTTAAATACGTAGGTGCATAAAGAAGTGCATCATCATTCAAGAAAAGCATATGGTTGATTCTTCAAATAAGTGGAAAAATAACTCCAGAAACTTTTCTTACCGAAATAACCGAGATGGTTAAAATTTTGTTTTTTCTATTTAGTATTTGAGCTGAAGAATAAGAATCTATAGGTAGTTGAGCTTAATTATTACTAGAACGTAGTTTGTTCAAAGGTGAACGTGTAAAAAAGTCGACAGAGTTACATAATTATTATTAGATCAAAATGATGAATTTAAAGTATAGCTATCTAAAATAAACATAATGAATTCTTCCTTTATAAAAAATTTAATTTATTTATCAATAAGGGTAGACATATATATTTTTTCCTTTTTATATGAAATTTTTTATGTCAACTAAGTTACTGAATTTTTAAATATAAAGCAATCATGTAAAATAATGGAATTGCAGGAAACGTACAGTTATTCAAATTATAAGTGTATTTTATTCCACTTTAAATACTAGCATATAAGAGAAAAATCTATGTCGATGGAGTTATGCGTAATTATTAATTTTGAAATTACTATATCTGATGCAATAATACTTTTCAATGGCAAAATAGTATCGTTTTCGTCTCTTCTATCTCTTTTTAATATATAGAAATGCACATTTATAAAACTCCATCGACATTTTTTGCTTGCGGGAGAACGATTTTTGGCTATAGTTTAAGTGCCAAGATAATTATTTAAATCTCTGGTAATTTATAATATGTTTTTCTGTAATAAAACAAGTATCAAACCATTTTTAGTCGAATTATCAGACTCACTGTACGAGATATATCAGCTATACAAATTTTAGTTTTTGGTATGAAGAAGTCGACGGAATTACGTTTTCAGCTTTTTCATCATTTTTACTTGCAATAAAGAGAGAATTTTGTTATTGTTTTGAAGTGATTTTATAGAAACAGGGGTTTGAGCTATAAGGTAAAATTTCTGTTTAATTCAAAAACTGCAAATTTCAATATGATATGTAGCTGAGAATGATATTTCCTTGTATATGGAGAATCAACCATATAGAACGAAAAATAATTTTTTGACTTTCTACGACGTTTTCATTCAAAATCACAGAAAAAACCGCTGCCAATTCATTCGCACGTGGCTTCCTCAAACTTAATTTACTCATTTCTTTTATTAATTTATAATGCTAAAATTTAAAATAACAGGTGTGATTTAATTTTCAAATTATTTATAAAAATGAATAAAATAATTTATTATAATATTAAATTCAAAACATTTTAAAATCTGTAAATAATCTTTATTTCAAATCATATTTTCTTGATGAACGGTTTGAGAGAAATGCGCGATTCACTTTCGAAGAAATGTTTTCAATACGTTTGACTCAAATGAACATTCTTTAAGAGTTTTGAAATATTCATTAACAGATATTAACACGGACGAGCGACACGCGACAAACAGGGGGGCGAGAGAGAGAGAGAGAGAGAGAGAGAGAGAGAATAAAATGTGTGTGTGTGTGTACATGCGTGCCTGTGTGGGTGTGTGGGTGTGTGGGTGCGTGGATGTGTGTGTGTGTGTGTGTGTGTGTATCTGTGTGTGCATTGTTTGCGTGTGGGGGAGGGGGGGGGGGATCAAGGGTTAAATTTAGTAGAAAATTCGGAAAGTCAAGCTTTCACGCGTCAGGCAGTTGTAAAAGTTGATAAAAATAACTTTATACAGACAAGCTGTTATTTAAATATTTCTTTTTTCATCAATTCTTTATACTCACATCAGTTTCATGGAATCTCTATTAATGTATTAGATACCGAGTCATTTATATTTCAGCATAGTAATAAATATGTCGTAAAAGTAATAAACTTACGAAACAAGAAACACTGCATGGTCTTGAAGTAATCACTGACTTACTGTTAAATTTTGTATGTGTTTATGCTACCAGATTTGGATCGACCTACGATCGAATTTTTTAATTTGTGACTTGTATGACTGATTTTGATGAAATGAACACGAATATATGACTGGAAAATATAATTTGATGAATTCGTTCTATCCCTTATAAAGGTTTAAAAGTTTAAAACGTCCATATAACTTTTTGAATGTTTGTTACACAGACCTAAATTTTTTATATTTTACAGAGATAAAGAGTACAATAATCTCCACTTTGTTTTGTAAAATCTACATTTTGAAACGTACTTTAATAAGGTACTCTTAATTACAAATAAAATCGAAGGTTTTCCTTATTACTTTTTGTGGCAATCATCGTACATCTATAAGAAAGACAACGTAAATGATGTTTTCTCTACTGTTTTAATTAATTTTTTCCAACTATAATTATTGTAATTTCGTGCATAATGAAAAATGCTTTTTCAACATTTTCAACGTAAAACTACACTTTTTCGTGTAGAAAAATCTGAAACAATGCCAATAATAAACGATTATGATACTATGAAAAACGAGATATTTTTGAGTATTTTTTAGTTAAATCTTTCAACAACATTTTTGATATTGTATACAAAAAAGAAATTATTTGCTAACTTAATATTAAGAAATTCTCATTAAGCAAACTTTGACATTATACATAATTAACCGTCGATTTAAACCGAAAGTATCTTTCAAGTACCTTCGAAACCTAGATTTCTACAAGACAAATGAGAAATTATCCGTAAGTCTTATCTTTTTAACATGTAAAAAATTCAGGGCTGCATAACCTTAATATTATTTATTTTCATCTCATCGAAATTGGACATATAAATCAAATTGAAAATTCGTCACTCAATCCAAATCTGATTATCATAGGTGTTTCCCTCTCTCTGTAGCAAGTCTCCTGAATATGAAATCAACAACTTACCAATTTTATTTAATACTAAACTAACGTGTTTCTGTTAAACTAAGCATCCAATAAAATAAATCTTACTCGATAACAACTTTGAAAAAATATAATTGTATTTAATAGTTGCCATTTTATGTTACAGATAAGATAACGGTGAAATAAGACATCGCTGTTTTGATCAGCTGAAACAAATAAATAAAATTAAATAGTCTTACTTGTAAACAGATATTTGTTGTAGAGAATATCTTACTATTCCAAAACTCTCCATGGAGAGCACTGTCAGTTTGCCCGCAGTCAGTTGGCATGGAAGGAAAGAGCGAACCAATATTATCATGGTATATGTTCTGGATTTAGTAGAGGCAAGGTACCACTTGCTGGAATATCTAAATTAACACAAATATTTTGCGTCAAGATATTTATATTATTAATAATAACATTTTAATTGTGCCACTAAAAATCGTTATATTACAAATATAAAGATTGCATATCGTTTAATATTTACGCGGAATCAAAAACTGCTTCGCTGCTGTCAATGATTTGCTGACCAACCCAGTTAATATACAACAAGTGAATAATCAAGCCGATGAAAAATGCAAAGACTCGTAGGAATTTGAATACATCATTGTATATATAAAGGAGCTGCAATAATAATTTTAAAATATTATAATATTCGTATATTTAATGCGTTCTACTGTCAATATTATTTATGAATACAAAAATAAAAGTTCTATATAATCTTGTGTGTATTTTCGTTTTGAATACTTATGTTTCCTTTACTTATAATATTTATAATTACAATACGCATACAATTTTTTGGTTTTGCAGTAGAAAAATATTAATGCCCTTAGTATGGAAATCTTAAATACCATAGTGTTAGATAATTTATAGATATTAAGGTCAATAATAGTAGATTATGCACCAAGGGCACAAAACGTATCATTCTTGGCGAGTGCGAGCTTTGGGGCCGAGCGCAGCGAGCACTCGAGGGAATGATACATTTTGCGTTCGTGGTAGCATATACTATTTTTTTGTGCAAAGGCCGCAAAATGACTTTTCGCGGCCCGCATAGAGGCCGCGAAATACTAAATGTACATTTAGTATTTCGCGACCTCTATACGGGCCGCAAAAATTCATTTTGCGGCCTGAGGACAAAAACATCAAATATTCAATAAGTATTTGAGTCTAAATGAATAATTATGTGCGAAATGCAGCGTTAATTTAGTTTTATTAATAAGTTCAGATTACTAAAAAATTATTATTTTGGCATGCATCAGAAATAATATATAAAATAATATGATATTCGAAAAGTATGAAAATATCCACAAAATGTATATGACCGCAAGTTTCGCCAATATGCTGATATATCATAGTAAATGTCATACAAAAAAAAATCATACAGAATATCCTTTTCAAATAGAAGGTGATTTTTAGAATAAAAACATAATTTTTAAAGTACCAACTTATATTTATTTTCTTTACACAAATAACATTATGTTTGAGCAAAGTTAAACAATATTGAAACAAGTTTGTCTAAAGTTTAAGTTTGGAAGTGGTTATCCCAAACGTAGCCAAGGAGACTTTACCAAACATAATGTTATTCATAAAGCAAACATTCAGTTTGAATATATTTCATTTATGAGAAATTTCGGCAAAATTTTGCTGAAGTTTCGGTGAAATTTTGCTAAAGTTTCGCTGAAGTTTTTCTATTAAAATGAAAAACGAAATGAACTAATTAACATTATCCCTCAAAAGTGGCCGAAAGTTTAGAGAAACGTTAACAAGCACATACAATGTGTACCGTAAGTTTAAGTAAAATTTAGAGAAATGACCCTTATTTTGACTTATAAGAAGCACTATTTGCGTGAAAATTCACGCAAATAGCTAAATAGCTAACATTCGTAAAATCTTCTGAAAAATGTGTAAATTTCGAGCTTGCGCAAGTTTGGGGCAGTTCCGTAGAAGTTTTCGATTTCTTGCAATGTTAGGCCAAATTTGTTATCACTTTTATTATACTTCTACCACTACTGCTAATCGTTTCGCGAAACTTTGGCAAAACATCATCTTTAAACTTCCGACAAACATGTACCAGACAAATGATTTTACTGTGGGTGTGTGTGTGTGTGTGTGTGTGTGTGTGTGTGTGTGTGTGTGTGTGTGTGTGTGAGAGAGAGAGAGAGAGTCAGTGATCTTACAAATAAAGTCGTAGAAACTACGTTTTTAACAAAAAAAGAAGACAAGAACTTTTTTATTTTTTTTCATCTATCTGTAAATAAATGCCTTTATTGGCGATTTTGCATGAAATAATGATAAACAAAATGCGATGAACACAGTTTTATGCTTCTGTAGCTTTAATTTGTAACTATAACATTATTTCGACGGCTGAGAGGAAGAAGAACGTATCTCGGCGCGCGGATGAAGAACGACGCATCTCGCCGCGACGATGAAAAACGCCGTATCTCGCCGCTAGGATGAAGAACGACGTATCTCGGCGCAAAAATCAAGAACGACGTATTTCGCCGTATACTGGCCGTGTACTGGCCATAAGAGCGCCGAGATACGTCGTTCTTGATTTTTGCGCCGAGATACGTCGTTCTTCATCCTCGCCGTGAGATACGTAGTTCTTCATCCACGCGTCGAGATACGTCGTTCTTCACCCGAAGCGCTATTCACGCCGTGACTCGTACGTACGTACGAATCGCTACCAAAGAAGATAGACGTAAATAGAAGCGCAAAGCGCGCAGCGCGGCAGTCAATTTCTAAATGCTGCGGGAACAGCTGATGCGCGGCCGGTAGCACACCACCCATACCGGCTGCAATGGTAACACGACGTACTTCGTACGTAACATTGCAAAATTATTATTTACAAAGATCTGTTATTGCTATTGCTATAACAAAAACCATAAATAAAAACAAATTAATCTTAAACTCATACCCCTAAACCCAAATGGGGGAACACCTTATATATTACATACATGTAATACATTCACATGAACTCCGTTGGTCCTGTGGATAGCGCGCATGCTTACTATCTTTTTGGTGCAGGTTCAAATCCATTATCGATTTTTTTTATATATATTAATATAATATAATAAGATTATTTTCTGCCGATTTGAAAATAACAGTAAAATTTCTGAAGTTTTTTCGCACTCGTATATAAAAAATGTTGGATAATTCTTGTTTTATTTACCAATTGTTATATAAAATCATTATAAAAATACTTCAATACTATTTCATGAGAAATCATATAGAATACATGAATAATATTTTTATTTAACCATTGTAAATAAAACTATGAAGTAAAGAAAAATAATAATTTAAAGGAAATAAAGAATTTTTCCTATATTTAGCTTAAAAAATAACTTACACTCGACCTTTTAAAATAATTTTGAAAAGATGAATTTTTTTTATCTGATTTGTTTTTTATTCATATGTTATATTGTTTAGAGGTATTTTACGTTAGATTTTTATTGTTGTTGTTTTACATAATTTATACAGTTAACGGGGTGGCATAGTCCTACCATTACCGACTGAGCAATTGACACCGTTTCAAGCTTATAAAAAAAAAATACGTAAAATAAAAAAAAATCAAGAATAAATTTAAATTTGCAATTAAAATTTTTTTTAAATTATTAAACTTATTTAAATCAATTTAAAGCACCTTCATTTCATTTTAAATACAATCCTAATAATAAAATATTAAGAAATATTAAGTGGTTTTTGCAAAAACTTTGAACGAAACCGAATTTTGTTTTGTTCAAAGTTTTTGCAAAAACCACTTAATATTTCGACTTCAAACTTTTACTGGGTGATAGAACGTTCAAAACCACAGCGAAGTGTTCTCTTGATTTTTTGTGATTTTACGAATTTTATTTTTAATAAGCTTGAAACTGTGCCAATTGCTCAGTCGGTAATGATACGGCTATGGCACCCCCTTAACTAATGTAATTAAGAATATTAAATATTAATAATATATTATTATTTATCATAATAATCATAGCAGAAGTACATAAAATACGAACAAGATTATTGAATAATTTAATACAATTTCTACATGTCATGAAATTGTATTGAAGTATTTTTAAATTATTTTATATAATAATTTGTAAATAAAACAAAAAAAATCCAACGCGCTTTGAACAGTACCTCCAAGGTAGTGCGGAAACCTGTTCAAAAATTTTTTAATTTTCACGTTATTTTCAAATCAGCAGAAAATAACAATCTTATTATACTATATTAATGTATATAAAAAAAAATCCGATAATGGATTTGAACCCGCACCAAAAAGATAGTAGGCATGCGCGCTATTCACAGGACTAACGCAGTTCACGTGAATTTATTTCATGTATGTAATATATAAGGTGTCCCCCCATTTGGGTTTAGGGGTATGAGTTTAAGATTAATTTATTTTTATTTATGGTTTTTGTTATTGCAATAGCAATAACAGATCTTTGTAAATAATAATTTTGCAATGTTACGTGCGAAGTACGTCGTGTTACCATTGCAGCCGGTATGGGTAGTGTGTTACCGGCCGCGCATCAGCTGTTCCCGCAGCATTTAGAAATTGACTGCCGCGCTGCGCGTGGTCGGGGTGCGTACTTCTTCGGGGTGCCTCAGTCTCCCTATCCGCTTTGCGCTTCTATTTACGTCTATCTTCTTTGTCGCTACGTACGGCGAAAACCAAACAACGTTGGCAACACTGAGCAGACGACATGATATGTTCGACTAGTCGGTGGTGCGGCGTCGGCGCTAGAGCTTGCAAGCTAGTATCAGACAAAAATGCGCGGGGCTGAGGTACAGTTTGATCACGATGATAAAATGACAAGTCGTGGGGATCAGCAGCCTTTTCTGACTTCCGCTCGCCGAATAATTCAACTAGAGTATTAAAATCCTTTAATCTATAGGATTACGGTTAATAAATAAATAAACAAATATTTGTATAGTGTCTTCGAATTTTCGAGGTTAATTATCGAAGGTAGAGAATTCGCTCGAATAAGAAAAAATATATATAGAATAATAGTAATAATTTGATTTATTTAAAATATGTTTAATAATACAATAATAATAAGTACATTATTCATTTGAGGAATTAACAGATTCTAATAATTGTGCCATGCTCTTGTCAATGTTGGATAATAAACTCATAATTTGAACTTTAAAATCCTGATCAGATTTATTATGCTCTTGCATATTATTGAACAGCTTATCTGTTGCTTCCTGCAAGCTCTTCATAACTGCATTATGCTCATGCATTGCTTCAAGAGCAATTGCTGTATTCTGCGCAGGAAGGCCTGTATTAAAATTAAAATTATGGTATTCAATACAGTAACATATTACTTACAAAAAAAAATTATTAAAATATACGAAAAGAAAAAATAATCTAAAAAAGTTTATGCCGCTTTGCATCAGAAAAAAATTGCACGGAGATTCTAGTTTTTTAAATAGTAGATACTTCTGTTCAGAAAGTAGGTACTGTATAGGCTTTAAAACCACAACCGATTTTTTAAAAATAAAACGAATTTTTACTCTTCTATTATATCGGCTGTGTAAAAAATAATGAAGAATATTTTTTTCCGTGCAATTTGTATATTTATAAAACCAAAATTTTGTGCCGTCGAGTTTGGAGGAAAAAATAGTTTACAAAAGTATAATCTTCCACGGTCTGATTTTATAGTAAATAATTATTTATTCGATGAATAAAAACTTACTGCGTTTGAGTTTTCTCCAACAATTTTCAGAGTTTGAAGTTGACGAAGTTTGACTTTGAAAATTTTCTAAAACGTTAAAAAAAAGTTATTATAATTCACAAAACTTTATTTGTAAAGTATTTTTGGTAGAAAGTAAACCAACTTTGTTAGTTAGCATGTTAATGAAATGAAGGAATTTCTGCTTACGGTTAACATCGAAATTTAATTAAAAGTATTTAAAACTATGATTATATTCTCAAACATGTGCAATATAATATTTGCACATATATAAATAGGTATTTTATATTGATAATATAAAAATAATGATGGCTTAAAGTTTTTAGTTTAAAAATCGACTAACAGTTCACCGATCGTTGGTTCATGTTTTTACCATGCATGTATAGGTTTTTTTTGTATATAGCTTTATCACTACAACTTGGTATAGTTTGCAGTACATTCGGCATACCTAAGGAATATCCAACATACTTTATATCCTCATCATCACTGTTATTTTCAGGAGACTCGGTTTTCATCATTGGAACCGAAAATAAACGTGTTGGTACGGGTTCTTGAGGTATTGTTGGAGTTGGTTTCAGATCTGCAATAATAAAAATACTGCATCAATATATATTTCAATTTGTATTAAATAATTATCTTTAAGAAAATGTTTTAATGTTACTACACTGAGAAAAAATATGATAACTATATCCATATAAGTACTATACAATATAATAGTATTATTTGATTATAATCTTATTTTACTGTAATATATACAAATAAGATTATGGTGAAAATACTTATAAAGTATGCTGTTAATTACGATATTTATAATTTATAAATTTTATAATTACGATGCAAAATTACAATACATAATGTTACGATCACTATAAAATATGACTTGTTTAAGAATATTGCATCTATTATAATTTATAGTTGTTTTAACTAAACTGATATATTTATTATTAATATTTTACATAACTAATATTACTAGAGAAGGTCGTATGAACATCTATATTCGATTTTACTATACAATTTGTAACACAATTTTTCTTAGTGTATTAAAATTATAATCGATAATTGTTTTTACTGACCATTGTTGTTTGACGGCTGTATAACAGGTTGCGTGACTGGCATAATCATCGATAAACATTGCATTTGTCCAATAGGCAATGCCGATTGTACAATTGTTGTAGAGCTAGTCTGTAATTCAGGTACAATACTTGTGTTTGAGGATGTTACGCTTGCACTCGGAGGCGTAACGTAAACGTTTTTCTGTTGATCCTTCCATGACTTAGAAATAAGAAATAATAAATATTAATAACTGATGTGTAAAAATTATGTATAATTTATAAATATATTTCATGATAACATATTAGTCTTTCTCACTAGTGTGTTCAATTACACTTCACGCACCGAGCGATCGAGACGCACAAGGGTCGGCGAAGCGGGAGACATAGTAAAGATTTCGTTCCGCATAATGTCGAACATTATTTTTTTACAGTTTGCGTGTACGTCTCCGCGTCGTTTGAGTGTATAAAGTTCAGTTTTACAGACAGTGTGCGAAAAGCAAACTTTAATGTATACTAAGAGTAAAGTAACTATAATAACCTTATACACCGAAAACAGTGCGTATATAAAAATGTACTTTACACATACAACATACTATGAATAAAATTACTCGCATACCTTTTTCCATTGCTCCAATGTTTTTTTAGGCCCAAATGCATCCAACCTTCCTTTTAGATCTATCCATCTCTGGTCTGTGTGCGGATATGTATGTCCCATATCCGGATGAAGTAACATCTCTTGCCGTAAAAGTCGCAGTTGATTTTGATTAGCCTTAACCTTTGTCTTATTCATCCTAAAGATATAGGCACATATTCATAATATATAATTCATGGGTTATGTTCTCATTTGTGTGTGCGTGTGTGTATATGTATATGTATGTATTAATTTAGAGTTTTTTATAATACATTAATGCATAATACCTAATGCAGTTTTAAATACAAAAATACTTACTTTTTTGAGCACTGATAATAAATTATAACTGCAAGTTTTTTCTATGCTGGTACTTATCCCCTGAGACATATACAGTGTGCGTGAACTTACTTGGTGTCTAATATCAGTCAAGAAAAACAATTGGTAACCGTAAATAAAAGAAGGCCGCAACTCGCGAAATAGGGTGCTACTGCACCGTTGGATAGTTTTGTAACCAACAAAGCTATTTTCGTTCTCTTTAGAAGAAAACATTATTGTAATGAAAGTATAAATATTTGGTCGGCGTTTTACCGAAATGATACTTGTTTTTTTGATAATTCAATGTATCACTATACATCCAACGTGCAAATTTTGATCTTTAATTTTTATAGAACGAGAAATCAAAGTTAAAAACGTCAATTTTAAATGATGGGAGTGCTTGCAGACATTATCATTGACCGTGATAATGCTAATCGTCGTCGAGCTGAACAAGCAATTAAAAAAGGAATTTTAAGGGATGCGAGTAATCCTTTTGAAATTGGTGACGAAGTTTTTCGACGGCACTATAGGTAAGAATCATACTGAAACTATAAAATTGATTTTTTTTTCGTAAAAAGATATTCATCGTTACATAGTATGTTTTAAAACCACTTTTTTCAACTTTTTTTTTAATAAATCATTTTTATTTTTTAAAAAATCTTATTTGTTTCTTAAAGTTCGATACATTTTAAACGTAAAATTTAGTAGTTTAAAATAATATAAACATTAAAAAAAAGAAGTTTTATGAAAAAAAAGTTTAATTATTTCAAGTAAAAAATTTCAATGTCTTCATGTAATCATTTTTTAAAACAATTATTAAAATTCACGCGCGCTATTTTTTTAAATATATCGTTTACCACGCCAAATCTACCTCTTTTTCTCTCTGACACGATGCCATAGCAATACGTCACAGTATGCTCGCAATATACCATGACGCTTACAATAACTTTGTTTAGAGACCGATACTTGGATTAAACTCGTTTTATGAAGTTATTCATTTTACATTAAGATTAGAGTTCCACTTCGTTTTGCAAATGATGCCATTTTAATTGATTTACTTACGCAGCTCTTCACGAAAGCTATTCCATTCTGATTATGTCGTTTTTATGTACCTCGTGAGCTGACGCTGTAACTCTGTTTGAAATTTATAATTATTATTTAAATATTCAATGTTTAAAGCTTGTGAAAACGAGAAGATAACGAAAACAATTAATGTGACAAGTAAAAGCAAATATAAAATACATAAGGGTTATACTATGTAAGATAAAATAAAAATAAAAAATAACTTTTTTCTAATTAGTCTATTAATATATCGCTGGCTGAGAGAGAGAGAGAGAGAGAGACGCGTTGCGTATATTTTATTTCTAAACGTGTACGCAAATCGATTTTGAATACCTATGTAGCGTACGCAGACTGTGGGTATCTCGCCTTTTGAACTAGCAGTATGCAAAGTGCTTGCTTTGCGCACTCAGTGTGCAAAGTAAATACTTTGCACACTGCGAGTTCAAAATGCGATAAACATACACTTTGCGCACGCAAAATAGGCATTGAAAATCAAGTTTGGAAAACATAGCACGATCGAAAGGTGACTACCTAAGTCGCGATCATGTTCTTCTAAATAAATTCGTACTATTTTGTTTTTTATATTTATAAACTTTTAATATTATGGATTGCAAAATGACTATATTACATTGTTATATTTGCTTTGTAGAATGTACCCTAGAACTGCCGTGGAATTTATACAGCAAGTAGAAGAATTTTTGCCAAATAATCCAGCTTGTGTGCCATCCTATTTGCAAGTTTTGTGTGCAATACGGTTTTTGGCAGAGGGGACTTATCAAAAGGGAGTAGGAAATGATTTGAACCATCCAATGAGCCAACCGTCGGTTAGCAGATCATGTCATACCGGTAATTAATCGTCTTGCTCCTAGATTCATAAAGTTCCCAAGTACTGCCCAAGAAAGAGTTGACATACAAAGAAGATATTTTAAAACACCTAGTATGAAAATTTTATCTTTATGCGAATATCCGTATATCTTCAAGTATATATTTTAGTCTTTATATAATTTGTATTATTTTCAAACTTGGAAAGTACATAAATATATCAGTTACATACCTGCAACGTAATTATGATGAAATTCAGAGTTTTATGAATTTATTTTATTTTTATGTTTTTTACCTTTTTTTTATTTTATTTAATTAAGGAGAATTACCCCTATCAATAAACAAAAATGAGTCAAATAGGCAAAAATTAAATAACAAATATAAAGAAAAATACAAATAACCTTGATACAAATAAAGGTTTATTATGTGATATATAAATTATAATCTTTACAGATTTCAAGAACGTACAGGAATGCCAGGGATTTTGGGTGCTGTCGATTGCACTCTTCCGAAAATTATTCGTCCATCGATACACGAAGAAGCTTTTTTAAATTATAAAAGACAAAATTCTTTAACTTTACAAGTAGTATGTTCTTTTTGCGTTATTCTTTGAGTAAAAAACTACTTAAAATTTTGTTAACTTTTAAAGGACCGGCCTGATCCTTTGAGGGAACAGTACGTAACTTGGAAACTCCACTTGTTGGCTACTTATGTATATAAATTGTAACTCTAGCAAAATATCGCATCTTAAGAGAAAAATTGCGGTCCTTTAATGGTTAAATCAGTACGTGCACACGAAAAAAAAATATTTTGAAAAATTGTTAACTGTTTTGTAGAGTAGCAACAAAATGGAAAAACTCAAAAAGGCCTAATATTTTTACGGATTTTTTAGTCTGTTACCACTTTACAGGATAGTATAGTATATACTCTAATTTCAATTTTTCAAACATTTTTTTCTATGCGTATAGCTGAACTTTCACCGCACATGAAAATGAATAAATATGTTCATTTTTTAATTATCCATCACTTATATACATCCCAATTAATAATATTAATAAATACTTATGAATTTCATTTTCTTTTAGATTGCTGATTTAGATTATAGAATTCTGGGGACGAGAATTTGCAGCGGGTCAACGAATGACCTTTTCGTTTGGCGGTGGAGTGAATTCCGAAATTTAATGTACCATTTACGAGAGAATGAAGAAATAGTTCAAAGAGAAGGATCCTATTACATCATTGGTAAATAAATTAGTTTGAATATATACAAATTAGAAACATACATTCAACAATATTTATCATTTCTTTTCTTTATGATAGGTGATGGCGGTTATACTCCTTCAACTATTTATACTCCCGCATATAGATACTCGCATGCCCTCAGATCAGCACGAGTAGTCGTAGAAAATGTGTTTGGGATCCTCAAAGAGAAGTGGAGATGCCTCAACAAATTGAGAGGGCTCCATTATGAACCTACTTTCGCTGCAGAAATTGTACAAGCGTGTACAGTTCTGCATAACTTTTTAAGACAAAATGGGTAAATTTAAATTAAAATATAATCTAAAATAAGAGCATGTTGGATTAAGACTTGTAACTCATTCTAATGAATCCTTTTAAGATAGAAACTTGAAAATCTAAAGTATTTTTACGCTTTTATTTAATATTTATTATATTCTATTGCCGATTAATAATATTTCAGAATGCCAATAGTGATTGATGAACCGTTTTATCAAAATGTAGAAAATCACAACATAGAAGAAAATAATGAGGAGTACGCACTAGGACCAGAAGAACGCAGAAGAATCATTAATACGAGGGACATTTGATAAGTACCTAGCCTACAAATAAAAACACCAAAATTTTACAAAAAATAAAATTTATTTTTCAATGTAGTCTCCTTTTAGTTGAATACACTTGGTCCAGCGGTGTTCCAATTTTTTTTAACCCCGTTGAAAAAAATGTTTTCTCTTGGTTTGCAAAATAGGCCTCCGTGGCGGCGATTATTTCGTTATTGGAGTGGAATCTCTTCCCGGCGAGCGAATTTTTTAGGTTCGGAAACAAAAAAAAGTCGCACGGAGCCAAATCTGGAGAATACGGTGGATGGGGCAGCAGTTCGTAACGTAATTCGACCAATTTAGCCGTGGCGAGTGCAGAAGTGTGAGCCGGTGCATTATCGTGGTGGAAAAGCACTTTCTTTTTAGACAAATGGGGCCGTTTTTCTTCTAACACGGCGTCAAATCGGCTCAATAGTTCGGCGTTGTACTGTCCTGTGACCGTTTTGCCCTTCTCCTGATAGTCAATAAAAATCACACCTTGAGAATCCCAGAAAACAGTGGCCATCACCTTTCCGGCCGACGGGACCGTCTTCGCCTTCTTCGGAGCAGGTTCACCGGGTAAGGTCCACTGTTTTGACTGCTCCTTGGTCTCTGGAGTGTAGTAGTGAATCCATGTTTCGTCGACGGTCACGTAACGACGCAAAAACTCTTTTGGATTGCGATTAAACAGCTCCAAACACTGCTCTGAACTGGTCACACGGATGCGCTTGTTGTCTGCAGTCAGCAAACGCGGCACCCACCTTGCTGACAGCTTCCTCATGCCTAAAATCTCATGTAGGATATGCCACACGCGTTCTTCTGAGATGCCTACTATCGCAGCTATCTCGTGCACCTTTAATCGGCGGTCTGACAAAACGATATCGTGTATTTTTGTCACGTTCTCCTCCGTAGTGGCTGTTTTCGGAGCACCTGGGCGTGGATCATCAAAAACCGACGTACGACCACGTTGAAACTCGTTATACCAAAATTTAACGGTCGCCATCGAAGGAGAAGCATCCCCATACACTGCATCCAAGCGTTCTTTAATTTCACTGTGCGATTTCCCTTCCAAAAACAAGAATCGAATCACCGACCGATATTGTTCTTTCTCCATTTTTTCAAAAATCAACGGACACATTTGCTTTCACACGCTCTCAAAAATAAACTACAACTCCGATCCGGCTGAAATTTCGTCTGTAACCGTTTACAGGAAGATACTGCACTGTAGTGTATTTCTGGTGCGATAGTGGCACCATCTGGCGGTGAGGCTAGGTACTTGTCAAATGACCCTCGTAGATATTTCAATCCATAAACCCACGGTAACCAATTTCTAATAAAAAAAATGTGATCTTTTTGTACATATAAAATAATTAATGTGCCTTGTATGTTTTAAATAATGAATATATATCGCACTTGTATCGAAAATAACTATTTTAAAACTGTTTTAACATGTACTTTCAAGACGTTAAGTCAAAATATGTAAGCCTATTAATAAACGATTTACAATAAGTAGTGATTGAAGAGTTACCAGATTTTTGCGAAAATTGAATTTCTTTGTTTATACCCCATAATATATGCCATAAGGTACTGAAAATTAAAAATGGGACATTGATGCGTTCATAATTATCGTTTTGTTTTTTATCGATTATAATACAGTGATGAAAAGCGTACGTCGAGGTTAATTTCGGCGCTCATAAAATTTAGGTACGACTACACCAAGTTTCCTAGCACATTCAGTAATATAGTGTGTGATAACATTGTTATACTTCATTATGCAAGAAGAGTAAGTATATGTTAACTAAAATATCATGAACGACATTATGAAAAATGATAATATTTGAAAAATGCATTTTACTTGTCCAATTTTATAACCACAAAATTTAACCTCGATATTTTATGTCACATATTTATTATCTTACAATATAAAGTTTGTATAGAAAACTTTATTTACACAATTAGATATTTTTGATTTACAAAGCGACATAATAAATTATCACTCATGATAAATATTGTACATGTTTATTTATAGACACGATGCATTATCAGAAACTCAAGAAGAGGCATTGATAATATATATGGAAAATCACTCTGGATTTGCTCAAAACAAATATATGGGTTTTAATGGAAAAGAACACCGCCAAGATCAATGGATTTGATTAGCGATTCAATTAAATGAATTAGGTCCAGCAAAAGATGTAAAGTCATGGACGAAGGTATATATACTGTTATATGACAATATTTTTTGATCGGTCATGCGAAATAGTAGTTTTCGAACAGAATCATTTTGTGCACGTATATCGAACGATATTTTTCGATACAGGGAGTGTTAAAACGATTTTAAAAATTTGTAGAATGCCTAAAGTCACACGTAAAGCACACTGAATCGAAAAGTACATGTTCATACCGTGTGCAAAAAATATCGTATGCAACACGTGCATAACTTTATGTTTTACATAAAATACTATCTCGCATCAATTTCACAATATAGTATCTTTTTATCAATTCTTCATTATTTGATATTCAATCATTTTTAGCACTGGACAGATCTAAAAAGTGAAAGCCGTAATTATAACGCAAAAAGAAATAAATTATTAAGACAAACTGGAAATGAGACAAATCATTGTACACATTACAATCAGAAATTCGAAAGAATCTTAAGTATAATAGGTCGAAATCACATGAACGGAATGGAACTAATACCCGAGGTGTGTTGGACTTTACCGCTGCAACAAAATAAAAAATATGGTTAGAAATTAGTATATATTTTTTAAATTAATAAAATGGGGCTCAGAAAAAATGTATGTGGCTGAATTGCCTCTAATCATCCTAATTTTAAAACTTGTTATAGTTAAAAGAAATTGAAATGAATTAATTAATAACAAAATTTTTACAGATAACCTTGAAGATTCTCATAATTTAAGTGGTATCGACTTAAAGAACAGACTTGAATATATTCCCTTGGAAGATAAAAAAGCATCAATTGTTTCGTCATTATCTGACTCCGTTATTTATTTATTAGGAAAATTTAATAATTTTAACAGTGAGGACCGCGAATTTAATGTTCAAATTATAAGTTTATTAACTAACATTGCCGAGAAAATAGGAAAATTAACAGAATCTACTGTTCATTCTTCAAATAAATAATGTACTTATTATTGTATTATTAAACATATTTTAAATAAATCAAATTATTACTATTATTCTATATATATTTTTTTCTTATTCGAGCGAATTCTCTACCTTCGATAATTAACCTCGAAAATTCGAAGACACTATACAAATATTTGTTTATTTATTTATTAACCTTAATCCTATAGATTAAAGGATTTTAATACTCTAGTTGAACTATTCGGCGAGCGGAAGTCAGAAAAGGCTGCTGATCCCCACGACTTGTCATTTTATCATCGTGATCAAACTGTACCTCAGCCCCGCGCATTTTTGTCTGATACTAGCTTGCAAGCTCTAGCGCCGACGCCGCGCCACCGACTAGTCGAACAGACCATGTCGTCTGCTCAGTGTTGCCAACGTTGTTTGGTTTTCGCCGTACGTAGCGATTCGTACGTACGTACGAGTCACGGCGTGAATAGCGCTTCCGCGCGCCGAGATACGTCGTTCTTCACTCGCGCGCCGAGATACGTCGTTCTTCATCCGCGCGCCGAGATACGTTCTTCTTCCTCTCAGCCGTCGATTTATAACAAAACTTTCCCAAAATCTGCGCAAGCTTAAAATTTATACATTTTTATACGATTTTCCAAATGTAAACTGCATTTTCACAGAACTTACCGACTTTTTAAGTGAAAATAACGATCAGTTAAAATTTCGTTATTAGTCAAATTCTGAAAAAAATTTCAGATAAAAATTGTACTTTATTTCTAAATAAGATAACTTGAGGTGATTCGGCCACCTTAAGCGGAAATATTGTTGTATGTTTCTACAATTATACTTAGAAAAAACTCTTGAAGAGACATCAAAATATAGTACAGCTTCTAGAAAAAAAAAAATCGAGGACGCCCTAGAAGTGATATTGATTTCACACAAAGCTAATGTGAAAAAAGAGCGTTTGAGAAATGTATAAAAAGGTATAAAAATGTATAAAAATATATTAAAATACAATCTATTTTCTACTAGAAAAAAATTCCGGACCCTTCAAAAATGAAATTAGTCTTGGTAAGAGCTAAATAGAAAAACTGGATAATTATGTAGTTAGCGTGTATAACTAAGGCGGCTACTTTTTAAGTTCATTCCCTTGTAAACAAGAGAAAATAATTCGGAAAATTTTTAAATAAGTCGTAAGCCATATTTTTCACATTTTTTAGCTATTTATGTGTTTAATTAAGATTTCTCATAAAGTGAGATCAAGGAAATGTGTGTGAGTGTGACCGAATTAGATCTACAGTCGAATTACCTCGAATTACTTTATAATTTATATAAATACGATATTCTTGTATTAGCCAATGTATATAAATAAATTTACTTTCAAATTTCTTAGTTTGCAATTTTTGCTATTGAAAATAATTTTCAAAAAAGAAATAAATAAGTTAACGTAAAGGATATTTAAAAAAATAAAATTTTAAAAAGTTTGTAACAACTACATCGCAAGTAGATGAATTGTAGACGGCCAGTTTCGTGAATCTACTTGTAGTTCATACCTGAACTACCCTCTAATTTACCTGGTTACACTCATGAGTGGAGTATTTTCTTATACAACTAGTAAAAGTTAGTAATGTGCATCAGTAATAAAACGTAAGTGCCGGAAAACACGGCGTTTTTACTACAGAGACAACGTGGTAAGCGTTTTTGTATACTTTCATACGAGGGTTAATCGTCCAGCCTTTTCGCGTGTATTTTTATGATCAAAAAGCAGATTAACGAACCTAATTGCGTGTCTCTTTTCTCGATGACTAGATGGGTAGTTTTAATTTGAGTTACTGGTTTCACGTTAAAAATTAACATTATTTAAAAGTTTGCGATAATACAAATGAAAGATGTCTTCATCCTTAAAACCAATATTTTTTAATAAAATTGAAGTACGCGATAAACAATAATTATTACAATCTTTGTACGAAATTTCGAGATAGTTTTAAGGTTACATTACAAGGTTACATTACAAGGGAACCATCAGGAAATAGAATCAATGAAAAAATATATCGGTCGACGAGGGTTTGGCAAAGTTGTTTAATATTAACATTAATCTTGAAAATTTAAGCAAAATATGTGAAATACAGCTTTTTAAATTTCTTAAAATTTCTTAATTGATTGTGTAAGGAAATTCTATATATATTTTTTCGACACTCCGTGCGGGAAGTTCGATTTCCCGCATGCACGGCAAAAAGCTTGTGCTCGAAATCGAACTTTCCACACGTCGTATCAAAAAGTTCTGTACGATACATGTGCGGGAGAGAGATTCCCATCTTGTGTGCCTTTACACCCTCGCTTCGCTCGGGTGTAAACGTCACCTGAGACAAAAATCTACTTTCCCGCACTAGTATCGTAATGTACTATTAACGTATAAGTCGATTAATTCTCCTTTTATTTAGACTCAAGACAGGCAATAAAATTAAGATTGAAGACTAAAAATATTAGCGGCCCAGGGAAGCATCCATTAAATACGCTCCTTAGCGAAAGACCCTTCTTAAAAACTGTAATATTTTTTCTCAAATTCTACTTATATTGTATAGTATGTAATACTGTTATTTTCAACACTGCCTAAGGATGAAAATTGATTATTGAAACAAAAGAGAATTCTAAGAACACTAATAACAAATTTATTTTCTTTTCATTTTAATTATGCTATAATTTCAAAACTTAATATAAACTAAATTTTTTTTTAATATTAAGTAACGACAGTATAAATTTCGAAGACGTTATTAATATTGTACGAGGACTTATGTGCAAATTTAAGTATAAAATAATATTACTTCAATAAATGAGCGTTTTAAGGATAAATTATAACTTAATTATCCAATAATTTTCTTCACTCAATAACATTTCTACCGCGCTTTGTTAAAATCACGAGAGAAAAAATATGCTTACGTAAACACCAGACATAGCCAACCCGATAACACTCATAGATTGCAGCACCAGAAAGGAAGTACTGAACGAATCCTCCAGCAATCCGGTACACCTGACAAGATCCGTTATTCAACATCAACACATCCCGCAGCCAAAATACTTCTCTGCTCATATTCTACGCACCTTATAGTCTCGCAGTGCAGAACGATGGCGTTGCGTATATTATTTATTACGTATCTATTCCTTATTAATGCGATCGACTCACTGTCCTTCGGCGACTTGATTTTCTCCAATCTGTGACTGCAAAAAACGATATCCCGTATCATCCAAACTAACGCAAAAGCATACTTAAGCTGGTCTTTCCCGGTTTTTCCGAGTGCATTTTAAGATTTATTAATATGATTTTTTCGCATACTGTAATATAAGTAAAGGTATAACTTGAATGAAGGGAACTTCAAGTAATGAATACAATTTTTTATAACAAACTTCAACTTCTCTTAAAGTAAATACAACCACCTAAACAAAAATTCAATAAAACACTGGAATCTTTTCGAATTATTATCCGATTTTAATTTGTAAGGTCTCATTTTATTCCTTGTTCAATTTTCAAGAGGAGGTACCAATATAAAAAATAAAAAATTATCAAGACCTGCAAAGTTACGTCCTTATGTTTGTAAAAAACACGCACGTCCTTACAAACAATTGGACGTAGCTTTGGAGGTTTTGATAATATTTTATTTTTTATATTCGCACCTCGCCCTGAAATTGAACAAGGAACAAAATGAGACCTTACAAATTAAAACCGGATAATAATTGAAAAAGATTCCAGTGTTTTATTGAATTTTTATGTAGGTGGCTGTATTATAAACTTTAAGAGAAGTTAAATTTTGTTACAAAAAATTTTATTCGTTACTTGAAGTTCCCTTCATTCAAGTTATACCTTTACTTATATTACAGTATGGAAAAAATCATATTAATAAATCTTAAAATTCACTCGGAAAATCCGAGAAGGGCCACCTTAAAAATATCTACCGAAAAATCTCAGGTGAGATCTTAGGTGACTTCTCAGGTGAGATCTGAGGTAAATCTCACGCCAAAATCTCACCTGCGATTCTGCTCCAGATGCTGCAGAAAACTTACGAAAATTAAAAATCAGCTTCTTCAGTATTGGAAATTGTCTCTTAGGATTACCCCTCGTATGAGCTTAAAAATACATGTTTAGACGCATTTTACATACTTTTCAATTTTTAAATATTGGAACATGAGATCTCATTTGAGATTTCAGGTGATTTATCGGTGAGATATCAAGTACCAATTTTTAAAAAATGAAAAATGGTATAAAATGCTTCTAAACATGTTTTTTTGATCTTTTCTGGGGGGGGGGGGGGTAAAACATCCTAACAGGCGATTTTCAATACTAAAGAAGCTGATTTTTAATTTAGGTAAGTTTTCTGCAGTATCTGGAGCAGAATCTCAAGCGAGATTTTGGCGTGAGATTTTACCTGAGATCTCACCTGAGATCTCACCTGAGCTTTTTCAGTTGTTTTCATGTCCCCAAAACCGGTCAAAATTTTGCTTCCTTATAGAAGAAGCTTTGTCACGCTGAAAAAAAAATTTCAAGATAACATGTTAGAAAGATGTTTGAGTCATTTGGAGTCAAAATATAGTGAGAGTGTGTGTGTGTGTGTGTGTGTGTGTGCGTGTGCGTGTGTGTGTGTGTGTGTGCGTGTAACGCTGTAACTTTTTCAATTTCTATCCAATCGTTTTCGGACAGCGCTTAAAATTTTTCTTTTTTTTTCAAGATTTTTGGAAAATAATAATATTATGTAGTTTTTTGGATAATTTTTTGTTTATATTGATTTTTCACTTTTTGAAAAAATAATTTTCATTTTTTTTAATGATAACAATTGAGATTTTTCAATCGGATGAGAAGCATTCGCAAGAACATTAAAATACCTATATTTTCTAAAAAAAAAAATTCTCTAGCTATAATGGTTCTTTTGTTTTTAAGTGTGATTTTTTTTAAAGCTTATAACTCCCAAACTAAACGGTCAATTTTTTTGAAAAAAATCACGATAATGCAGAATATAAATAGCTATAATTTGTACAGTTTTGAATCCATTATGTCAATTAGTTTTTGAGAAAAAAAAAAATGAAAACAAAAAAAAAATGAGTTTTGTATGTCGCAAGATAACTGGAGGAAAATTGGCTTAATCGCTTTAAAATTTCTTGTAGGGGTAGATTGAAAAGAAAAATGATTGATCCATAAATTTCAGAGATATTTGGGGTTAAAAATTTTTTTATTTTTTTTTTCAAATCGTTATTTCTCGAAAACGACTCGATGTATCAGCTCCAAATTTATAGACAATTTTGTATATCATATAGATAATATATGTACGAATTTTCATCAAAATCGTACGATTACTTTTTGAAATATTTGGTATTGAAAATTTTCGTATTTTACAAAGTTTCTTTCTTTGTCGTCTGATAACTAGAGAAAAAAAACCTCTGCCAAATCATTGGCACGTAGCTTCCGCAAACTTAATTTACTGATTCCTTTAATTAATTTTTAATTCCAATATTTAAAATTTAATACTTTATTTTGTACGGTGAGACTATGTTAAATTGTTTGTAACTTTTTATTTTTACTCTTTCTATTTTTTATCATTAAAAATTATATTTTAGAAAAAAAATTCATTGCCCACAAAAAACACAAAAAAATGATCATCACGACCAGATATTCGAGATTAAAAATTTTTTTTAATGTTTTTTAATACTAATATCTCAGAGAATATTTGATTAATTTAAAGTTTTAACAAATTATTACAATTATTTATTACAATATTTAGTTAAATTCTCAAGAAATTATCTTTATTTCTTTTGATAAAGAAGTTATTTAAAAAAAAAACTTGTGTTTTTATTAAAAAATGTTTCGCATTGATAACGGAAACCATTAGAATGCTAGCAGCGATCGATACATTTTTATTCATGAATTGTCAAATGTGTCTATTGGAATACGTTGTTGATATTGAAATAGCTTAAAAAGAACCACTTAAAGTTTCAACACAGAAATTAGAACTAGAAAGAAAGAGCTTCATTCCCTTTTTTGAAAATTAAAAAATTATAAGGATTTTAAGTTGAACGTCGAAAAGGCACAAAAATGCTCTCAAAGTCGGTGCTACCGATTCCTGCGATTTGTGCATTTTTATGCCTTTTCGACGGTCAACTTCAAACCCTTATAACTTTTGAAGGAATCGATATTTTTTAATTTTCAAAAAAGAGAATGAAATCTCTTTCTTTCTAGTTTCAATTTCTTTTTTGAAACTTTAAGTAGATCGGGTCTGGGCTAAATGGCTGAGGTTTAAAGAAAAGGGCTTTTTTGCCATTTTCTTGAAAAATTTCAACCTTTGAAAAATGTGAGACAAAGACGTTTTTAATTATACACGATGTCACCCGTATATTATGTGACATAAGAAAGAAGAAAACCCGCGTTCGGAAGGTGTGCCTTCAAAAAAATTTTTGACTGGTTTTGGGGACAAAAAAGTTGAAATTTTTTCTGGATTTCCTCATATATCGACTTCAACTTCCTTCTCTTACCATATGATCGCGAACAATCCGCACGTATGCTTGACAGTTATAACGAAGGTGGTGTCGACGCCGGAGAAGAGGATGAAACTCGTGAAGTACACGACAGCTATGTGGCTACAGGCCCAGTAGTGATAGTCCAACTGGTCGAAGAACACGTAGTCCGCGTAGAAGGGCATGAGCAGAGGCCGCGACGCGTTCTGCGGGAACGCGATGTCCAGAAAGAAAGGTGCGAAGGGCATCAACGTGTACACCACCCACGCGAAGAATACGTAAACTGGAATGATTGTTCGGTTGCTGAGATTTGTTGGAATAAGAGAGTTTGCTGATGGGTTCTGATGTTGAAGTATACGTAAAAAGCGTTTTGTAATGGTTTGATTTGTTATTTTGATCAAGAACCAACGTGTAGCTTAGCTATATCTATCATTAAAAATGTCGTTTACCAATTAATGTTTATAGTAGATGTCAAAATTAAGTTTTCTTATAAATTTCTAGTTTGCAACCAATTAATGTTTATAGTGGATATCAAAATTAAGTTTTCTTATAAATTTCTAGTTTGCAAACAAATTTCTATTCAATTACATTTTAATTTCACAATTCGTTATTCAGATGCAGTTTTCAGTTTTTTACATTCCCAAGATTCTTTAATTTTAGTTTTGTTTGCAATAATTAAAGCAATTATTTTAAAACATTAACAACTTTTTAAAATAATTAATTTCTATTTTTCATTTATCTTCGATTTACCTGTATAAAAATAGACTAAAAACCGTCCTTCTCCTGTGTACCTTTTTAAAATTTCAATTTCAGTTTCATCCGTTATCCGCTGCCAATCTTTGGCTATTTGCACAAACAATAGTTGTAACTGAGTTGTAGCAAGGATCAAACAAATTTAAATTCAGCACGTGAAAAGATTGATTGTATTAGAGGCTTACAAACTTAACTTTCGACATACCCTTTTGGAACTTCTAAACGTAACCGTGTACTTGGAGATACAGCCAATCGTAAACATCACTGAAACGGAATTTTCTATGGTAATATTGAAATCTTTACCCCATAGCTGAACTAAAAGTATACTCTATATCCGATGGTAGCAGGTGTGCATGAAATGTAACGTTGAATTAAAGTCATTTTTTGTTAAACTTTTATAATATCTTTAAAAAAAGGTACACGAAAAAAGTCTTACTTGTGGAACGGCTAATGTTGCATTAATGAGAAAAAATACGCATTGACTTATCTGTCTTCTACGTGAAATTTGATATGGCCATAAACCTATGAGTTCTAAAAACAATTTACAACTTTTGTAATAATAACCGTCGAATACATCCATGGTGTCCACTGAGTTTCTTGAACATTTGAACTAAATTTACGATAGAATTATGTTTATTAAATTGTTATCAAACTCTGCGCTTATAACATATACTTGGAAAATAGCATTAACTGCTAAAAGTTTCAAGAGTTTATTGAAAAAATGGTCAGAGGATATTAATCTTTTTTCAAGATAGGCACAAACTATCATTTTACAATAATCATTATCACACTGATCATTACCACACTGAAAAAAGTTTCGGGGAGCAGCGCCCTCACAGCTGGGGAGCAGCTCCCCAGTTACTTTCGGGGAGCAGCTCCTCTATATTCGAGGAGCAGGCACTCGAAGGAGATCGGGGAGCAGCTCCTCTATATTCGAGGAGCAGGCACTTGAAGGAGATCGGGGAGCAGCTCCTCTATATTCGAGGAGCAGGCACTTGAAGGAGATCGGGGAGCAGCTCCTCTATATTCGAGGAGCAGGCACTTGAAGGAGATCGGGGAGCAGCTCCTCTATATTCGAGGAGCAGGCACTTGAAGGAGATCGGGGAGCAGCCCCTCTCTTTTGTCGAGGAGCGGCACCTCGACTCACGCGGGGAACATAATGACCGCAATGCTAAGGTAAACGGCCTCATTGTGAGACACTGTATCCGATAAATGGGACACTTAAGAAAACATTAAATTTGCTAATAATTATTGCCTCCCAGCCGGAAATAAAACTTTACAAATAATTATTAATAACAATATATAACTTTTTATAATTTAAAAAAAAAGTTTATAACTGTTCATAACTGTTTCTAAAGATAGGATTTGAGACTATAGTAACAGTTTATAAAAGTTATCAACAGTTTTTTTCTGTTATGAACAGCTAAAAAAAGTTTATAACAGTTATAAACTTGTATCTACTTTTTCGGGCTGCAGTGGATAACCATAAAATCAATCTGTAAAAAGTTATTATCAGTTATAAACTTTTTTTATTTGATAATAATAGTTATTAATAGTTTTAAATAGTTTTGAATGAATTTAAACATTAAAATCATTCTAAAATTCTTATTATATGAAATCATTATTAATTATAAGTTTAAAATAATTATTTTCAATTATTAAAAATTCATAATAGTTATTAATAGTTATTTACTTTTTTTTACTGATCAAATATTCACATTTTTCGGCAATCCAAAAAACTTAAAAAGTAAATAACTATTTATAACTATTTATAATACTTTTAAACTTTTATAAAAGTCTCAAATCCTGACTTTATAATCTGCTAATATCAGTTATAAACTTTTTTAACTTTTATTATAGAAGATCATTTCCACCTGGGATATATTAAAAAAGAAAAAATATCAATAAAAGCATAACTTCTTAATGTATAAATGTGTATACTTGTATTTTGTTTAGACACATTTAATATGAAGCAAAAAATTATTATGCATTTTCACTTAGAGGTTATGTTCAACGTATTAGTTATTTGACCGGTCTATTAATAATGTAGGATATTTCGTGAAAAATTCCTCCATTTTCCTTCTTATGACTTATCTTCTTAAAAGTACTTTCGCACTTATTATCTTTGCACATATAAATCTTATAAATCTGCGCGCAAAGGTTATAGTTTCTAATACGCGCCGCGCGCCTCTTCGCGACTCTCTGTCGTGCCGAGTATCAATCACTCGATTGCCGAGGAGCTGCTACTCTTCTGTTTTGAGGGGCAGTCCCTCTATATCGAGGGGCTGCTCCTCGATAAGAGAGTAGCGGCTCCTCGAAAGACAGTGTAGCAGCTCTGCGGCGCTTCGTGTTGCCGCTCCACGGGCCAGAGGAGCAGCTCCCCGAAACTTTTTTCAGTGCACACTGGTCATTAACACACTGATTATTATGTTTTATTCCCAAAAAATTATTAACAGTAATAATAGTTATTCAAAAAGCGTTTCAGAATTTTAAGTGTAAATCTAATGGTCGCACTGTTTCATTTTATCTTCCAAAAAATATTGTGTAAAGTACCTTACCTTAATAAACTTAGTGACTAGTTCAAATTATTATAACGTAATAATATTCTTCTATTTGTAAGTCAAAAATAATTTGATACATCACAGGATTTGAAAACATTTGTCAGAATCAATAGCAATTACGTATCTAAATGGTACTAACGAAATCAGAGATAATGCAAAGTACTACGCAATTTATTAACATTTTATTTAACTATATCTTAAAAAAATATCACAAAGCTTCCTCTAAGAAGAAGCAAAAGAATCTACGCACAGGTAAGAACAAAATGTGACCAATAAGCAATCTAGTAATTATATTTTTGTGTAATCACTTGTATTTACACAAAAAGACGTTCTTTTTTATAATATCAATAAAATTCAATACTTTATAATATTGAAAACATTTTCAATTTTATTAATAAAAAATCAGATTTTTTTGTAGCCTAATAGTTCTTTTCAAAAATCTTTCGCAACACTTAGGTGAAAAATATAATGTTACTACATCTAGAATATCTATAGAATAAAACATAACTGTTTTTTTACATTATTTGTAAAATACGTAAACAGTAATCCATATTTGTCTAATTGTTTTTCTGTATTTATTATGTAAATTGCTTTTAAATTCAAGCTATCTAGCGTTTCCATGAAAGAGACAAACATTTTAAAATAAGAAGTAATTTCTTTATCAAGAATAAACGCAAATGAGGGGAGAACAGTTATATTTCCTGCACGCAAGAATATCAATTATATTATAGAAAGGGAGAATCGACGATACCACACACATGTACACTACATATTGATGTAAATGTAGATTGGAAAAATAATTACTTGTTGTTATTTATCATGCAAATTACTATAGAAAACAGTAAGTTTTATTAAAAATAATTATTGCGATATGAAATGTCATAATTGAAAAATAATTTATTTTTATGGAAGCAATTCTTGAAAGAACGCAATTAAATAATTTATTTCTAATTTAACTTAATATCACAAGCAAAATGTTTTTTTACAAAAATGAATTTTAGTGTACATTCAGATGGCAACGTAAACGGTTAAAAACTCATACTGTCTTTATGAATAAGTTATATAGGTAATATTTTGTATGTTTTATAATGATCAAAATATGTTTGCGTACATTCAGGTTATTTAAGACGAAAATAAAATTCAAATTGATGTAAAATAAATGTTTTTTTTTATTTTATTATGTGACAAATCCAAGTAAGTATAGCAAATATTTATCTGAAAAATAAATAAACGAACAAAATGTGTTATTAAAAATGTTAAAAGAAATACAGAAGCGATCAAATCTTTTATCTAAGACTTTTAATGTGGTCTCTTTTTTATTTGCTCCAGAGACACTTCTGCTAAACTCTAATTTAATAACTTTAAAACATAGTGCAATGATTAAATGTGTAACTTATGTACAATACTCAACAGGCTTATTTCGAAAGGTATTTTCTAACAATGATTTCATAGACGATCTATTATCGCCTCTCTTACATTTTTGTTACGTAGTTTTTACCGAAAGTTTATTATTGGATACCCCTATAGCACTGAATATTTGAGGAATATTCCCTCAATATTCATTTGCCATTTTCGCAATTTTCGCTAATATTCCCTCAACGTTAATGAACATGAAAGAAACCCTTAGGGAATATTCCTGCAAACTTTGATGACCGTTTTTCCATTCCTTTTCTAAAATGATCAGGTAGGCTACCTATTATTGTAATATTGCAGGAATATTCGTACAAGATTAATTAATACTAGACGAATATATAATTAAGTTTCACCAATTTTTCCTCGATTAAGCAGTATTGCAGCAATATTCGTACAAGATTCATCGACACGAGAGGAGCATTCAATATATTCCCCTATAACACTTAATATTGGAGCAATATTGCTTCAATGTTGCTGCGACATATTCGCCATATTCGCTAATATTCCCTTAACATATACAGGTAACGTTAGTATTTAAGTTGTTTATTTCACATAGATAAGGCGTAAATTTTGAGTCCTCATCCCCCATTGCAAACGGGATATAAAAAACAAGGCAAGCCTTGTAAATCGGACTCTTCGTAAAGACTCATTTGATCGGTTGAATTTCACGGCTTATATACTCTCGGCCATTCAGTGTATCTACAGAAAGCGCTATCGGCGCTCCGCATAGCGGTGATAAAGGGAAACTTGTGATGGGCGGCTCTCGATATGCAAGCTTCGGCTATTTATCCGCCATGCGGCGTACCGGTAGCGCTTTCTGTGGTTACACTGGATGGCCGAGAGTATATAAGCCGTATAATTCAACCATTCAAATGACTCTTTACGAAGAGTCCGAATTACAAGGCTTGCCTTGTTTCTGATATCCCGTTTGCAATGGGGGATGAGGACTCAAAATTGTACGCCTTATCTGTGTGAAATAAACCACTTAAATACTAACGTTACCTGTATACGTTAAGGGAATATTAGCGAATATGGCGAATATGTCGCAGCAACATTGAAGCAATATTGCTCCAATATTAAGTGTTATAGGGGAATATATTGAATGTTCCTCTCGTGTCGATGAATCTTGTACGAATATTGCTGCAATACTGCTTAATCGAGGAAAAATTGGTGTAACTTAATTATATATTCGTCTAGTATTAATTAATCTTGTACGAATATTCCTGCAATATTACAATAATAGGTAGCCTACCTGATCATTTTAGAAAAGAAATGGAAAAACGGTCATCAAGGTTTGCAGGAATATTCCCTAAGGGTTTCTTTCATGTTCATTAACATTGAGAGAATATTAGTGAAAATTGCGAAAATGGCAAATGAATATTGAGGGAATATTCCTCAAATATTCAGTGCTATAGGGGTAATTACACAAGTGCATCGAATTCATGATATTTTGTCATTATTATGAGCTTAAATATGAAAATGTTTCACGACTGAATTGCGTAATCATTTATTTATTTAATTTATTTAATTAAGCGAGCTCAGGGCCCCTTATTACAATGATATGAGTGTACACAATCTTTATATACCGATGACTTGTTATAATATATATAAACATTCTACATACACTTAAACATTAAAATTGTAACTACACTGAGAGAAATGTCATAGGAAAATTTGTTAAATATGTAACAAAAATTGCTATATTATATAGGAACGGAAGGATGTACTCGACATCTAATAATGTTTACTATATATATATAGCAATTTATGGTAATAAGCTGAATTTAAAAAAAAATCTTACGACGGCTGTATTCGAACCCTCGACCCTCGGCACGCCAGTCGAGCGCGCTGACCACTTACCCATGGACAATCTTGAGTCTAAACTGTGCAGGGAACTTATACATTAGTCATCTTCCCTATGCGTACCGCGATCAGGTGGCGCTGGCGTCTGATGTAGCACTTTTTACTATAAAGGTTAGTAAAATTTGGTGTACATATATAATAAATATTATTAAAAAAGATTAAAAATTTTACTATATCTAAATTTTTACAATATAATATAATAATTTTTGCTCAAGTGTATTGGAAAAATTATTTTATAATATAATAATTATTTCTATATATATAATAAACTACGTCACAAGTCGAGTATATCCTTCCGTTCCTATATAAAATAGTATTTTCTGCTATATATTTAACAAATTTTCCTATGACATTTCTCTCAGTTAATATATTAACACAGTTAATATATTAATAGATCTTTTATAATTCTAAACGTGAAAATATAGTTTTTCAAGTAGAACTAGCATAAACCTTATCCTATGAGATATATAAGCAAATATCAAGACCTTTTAACTTCTAACTGTACCCATTGAAATTAGCATTGAAGATACTATCTCGCATTTTCCTCGAATATAGAGTAAAATATCAGAGTTAATGGATGGCACCGTATAGCGTCATACCGGCTCGGCAGTCTAAGCGTAACAATTCTTATGATGAATCGAACGTCCAACAAAAAGCATATTGCAAAATGTCATGACCAACTAGGATAGCATGGTTCGTCAACAACGTGGTCTGCGGAGTGTCGGATGCGTGCTAACCGAGAACTCTTGTCTTTGGGAGAGTGAGTGTTGCTAAAAGTAAAATTATCAGGAGATAACAGGTAAACATCAATGCAGATGTATGTTTTTTATTATTTATTCACGTAGAAATAATCTTTCAGTGTTGTATACAATTTATGTTCACAGATGATCATATTATGTTTGCATCATATCAACGCCCTTTACGAAGACTAGCACGTTTCATGGCGCCCTCACGAAGACTAGCACATTTCAGGCCGCTGCGCAAGCGGCGAATTGCAAAACGATTAGAGAAGCAGGACGCCGTCGACGCTCTACGCACCGCTCAAGAAAAATTGACACCCTAATTTTCGTGTGTGTAAAATCACCCTTCTTTTCACAGGTTCCATCGGCAAAAAAAAAAAAAAATTAGCGGGGCGAAAGTGAAATTGACATTTTTTTTTTCTTTAACAATTTTTTTATACTATACTATTGATTTTATAATAAATTAATGCGCATACACATTGTTGTTGATCAACAAAGTAAAATATAGAAAACGTGTCGGACGGAATAAAATACTAAGTATATGCAACACGGGACAAAAGTAGATTTCTCCCTTGGGTGAACACTGCCTTCGCGATAAGATTTTTCCCTAGTGTAAAAATTACCACTGGCCTCGTCTCGATCGTGCAGTAAACGCACCCTCGGAAAAAATCTTCTCGCTCGGTAAAGTAAACCCACCCGCGGGAAAAATTCTTTCGCCCCTATTGTTGCATAATTACCTAGCGCGCATGAATAACAGGTAAGCGCGTATCCGAGCAAGTTGGGCTAAAGTAATAGTCACGCGTGCGTGTGACTTCTCGGTACTTAGTTGCAACCATGCTCTCCTTGCCTGTCTGAGTCTTGAGAGAGTGAGAAATCAGAAGTACGGTAGTCTCCCCTATATCACTGAATATTTGAGGAATATGCCCTCAATATTGCTTCAATGTTGCTTCGACTTAACGTTAGTATACAGGTAACGTTAGTATTTAAGTTATTTATTTCACATAGATAAAGCGTACAATTTTGAGTCACCATTGTAAACGGAATATCAAAAACAAGGCAAGCCTTGTAATTAGGACTCTTCGTAGTCATTTAAACGGTTCAATTACACGGCTTATATACTCTCGGCCATTCAGTGTATCTACCGAAAGCGCTATCGGCGCGCCGCATAGCGGTGATAAAGGGGAACTTGTGATGGGCGGCTCTGGATAAGCAAGCTTCGGCTATTAATCCGACATGCGGCGCACCGGTAGCGCTTTCTGTGGTTACACTGGATGGCCGAAAGTATATAAGACGTATAATTCAACCGTTCAAATGACTCTTTACGAAGAGTCCGAATTACAAGGCTTGTCTTGTTTTTGATATCCCGTTTACAATGGGGGAATGGGGACTCAAAATTTTACGCCTTATGTATGTGAAATAAATAACTTAAATACTAACGTTAAGGAAACATTAGCGAATATGGCGAATATGTCGAAGCAATATTAAAGCAATATTGCTCCAATATTGAGTGTTATAGGATAATATATTGAATGCTCCTCTCGTGTCGATGAATCTTGTACGAATATTGCTGTAATACTGCTTAATCGAGGAAATATTGGTGAAACTTAATTATATATTCTTGTATCAAATTGTTACCGGTGATGAAAAGTGGATCCATTATGACAATCCGAAGCGCAGAAAGTCATGGGTTAAGCCCGGCGAACCATCAACATCAGTAGCAAAGCCCAATCAATATCCATGGGTCAAAGCTCCTGCTCTGTATTTGGTGAGCAACTGAGGCGCTTGAGTCGCGCATTGAAAGAAAATTGGTCGGAATACTCCGAAAGATACGAAAAAGTCATTTTGCTGTACGACAATACTCGCCCACACGTTGCAAAACCGGTAAAAACATACCTGCAAACACTTAAATGGGAAGTGCGACCGCACCCGCTGTATTCTCCAGATATTGCTCCTAGCGACTACCACTTGTTTCGATCAATGGCTCATAGCTTGTGTGAGCAGAAGTTTACATCTTATAAAGATTGTAAAAAATGGGTCGATTCGTGGATTTCATCTAAAGACGAAGAGTTCTTCCGACGCGGTATTCGTTCACTGCCCGAAAGATGGTCAAAAGTAGTAAAAAGCGATGGGCAATACTTTAATTAATGTATTTTTTGATTTTCATATGAAATAAATAAATATTTTTTCATTAAAAAAACGCTACGAATTAATTCCAACACCCAATATATTCGTCTAGTATTAATTCATCTTGTACGAATATTGCTGCAATATTATAATAATAGGTAGCCTACCTGATCATTTTAGAAAAGGAATGAAAAAACGGTCATCAAGGTTTGCAGGAATATTCCCTAAGAGTTTATTTCATGTTTATTAACATTGAGGGAATATTCCTCAAATATTCAGTGCTATAGGGGAGCTGGATGCATCTGAGAGTGAGACACTTTGTTCCATCCTCGACAACGAGGGTGGCAGAAACTCGTCGCTTTTTCAAACGTTGTTCTAGGACGGGTCAGCAACCTGGGTGCAGCAGAGGTCCGAGGCGCGCGTCAGTCAGCGTGCACCATCCAGGGAACAGCGCGTCGTGCCATGCGGTGCGCGCAAGAGAACGTTCTGGAGTGCTATACTTACCTCGCCATCGCCGAAAGCCAAGGTGACGCTCTTTACATATCCGACAGTTCCAACAGGCGAGCGCCGTTAATCGTCAAGTGTCACGTGTCGAGGGCAGCAAGCACGCAAGCGGCGGCCATTTCAGATAGCTGCGAGCCACTCCGGACTATCGGCTAACAAAAATTCCTTACACGAGTACATGACAATAAATAAATAAATTATACGGAATCGGTATAATTTAAATAAATAGAAAAAAACATCAATTAACAAAAATGCAAAACTTTATTAAAAATGAACAAAAACAGAACAAAAACAAAAACAGAAAAAATAAATCGGTAAAAAAACATATTAATGAGGGTTTTCTCTGCCGTGTTTTAATAAATTTTCGACGAAACCTCCGTCGTTATCAATCAATAGCCTCAATCTTTTACTAAACGACCTTCAAACGTTTTGTAACATTTTGGGAGTGATGCTATCGATAGCCTGGGTTATTCTATCTTGCATATCCTCTATAGTGGTTGGTATTCATGATTAAACTAAATCTTTCAGATGCGCCCATAAAAAGAAGTCCAGCGGTGTCAAATCGGGTGATCGTGGTGGCCACGCAACGTTGCCACCACCGGATATGACTCGTCCCGGGTAACGCCTTTACAATATCGCTAAACATCGCCGGGTCTTGTGAGCAGGTGCTCCATCTTGTTAAAAGAACATTGTTCTTTTCTCTTCATCTGGAATATCTTCTAATAATCTAGGTATCACCCGTGTCAGCAAGCCCTCATAAAATTCTCCTGTTGATAATTTAAAAAGTTATTAGACTTATTTATTTGATTTATATAAAATAATTTTTAATTATATTGCTTTCTCATAGAGGAAGATTTGGAACGATGAAAAAATGTTGGGACAAAAAATATTCAAATAGTTGTTTTAAGACGAAATATGTTGAAATTTATCGATTTTGAAAAAATTTCAAAATTTCGCGAACAAATTTTCTAGCGCGAGTCTGTGTGTGTGTGTGGGTTTGTGTGTGTGTGGGGTAGTGTAAACTCTCGATAGGAAGGATATATTTGAGAGAACTCAAAATCTTTAGTACTTATTACTTATTTTTTGTACCTGTTAAATTAACATCATAAAATATGGGTCCGATGATTTGCTCCCCATAGATGCCTGCCCACACATTTATCTTCCAACCTCTTTGTGGCCGCTGAATCGTCCACTGGAGATTCACTCGACGCCATTGCTGTATATTTTGTATATTTACCGATCCTCGTTCAGTAAATGTAGCTTCATCGGTGAAGAGAATGTGCCGAGAAAAGTCTCCTTCTCTTTGGTTTTGCATCCTAGCCCAATTCGCAAACTCCAACCGTTTTGGACGATCTAGAGCTAGAAGTCGCTGGTGGGGTTGCGGCTTGTACGGCTTCATTTTCTCCTCTTCTTTCAGCATTTTACGCAGTGACTCTCTATGAATACCTACATAATTTTCGAAAGAATCATTAATTCTTTTCTTTGAGGACAGTATATGTTCACTATTATGAATTATGAATTATCATTAATTATGAATTATCTTACCTATTTCGCGAACAGCTCGACGAGCACTCAATATCTTCTCGTTTTCGAAAAGTTCGATAACTTCCGCCCTCAGTGGGCCATCAAAACCGGCCGTATTCTTGACGGTCTTGGCCTTTCGAGCGCTCCAAATTCCTGATAGGTTCTGTGTAACCTATACAAATTTTTTACATGTTTTTTTATATATAACTAGCGAAATCCATACGCGCTCCACGCGCTCAATGTACTTTTTTAATTAAACATGTTATTTCAGTTCTGGCCATCCTTTTAACAAACAATTACAGCCAAGATTAATTAAACTGACGCTATGTATTCTGTATAACACACTAACTAAGCCTGAAGAGGTTGGCAGACCAGGCTAACGAAACGTCGTTTTAATACAAAGAAAAAATTCGTTTTTTCCTTTCACCTGCCTCCGTCAGATCGAGTCACTTAAACAAAAAAATATATTAATTTAATTATTTATTTAATACTTTTCACTTTAATCATTTTCATTCGAAATAAATAATAATCATCAAATAAAAATGCATATTTAATTTTACATTCTCGCGCCTTTTATCCAAGAGCCAATCACAAATGAAATCTATAATAGAGGGGCTTCATTCTTCCGGTCATCACTTTTTTAAGAAGGGATACTTCATCCCGCAAAAGTTTCTTATGTACAAAATAATAACATACACGGATAGAAATTTCCCTTATGAAATACCGTAAAATTCGCGTTAATTGAGAAACAATAGACTTTTCTGTAACTTTTTACACGTATTTTGTATAATTATTACCATGGTCTTAAGAAAATTTAATATCCCAGGTAGAAATCGTCCATTTTTCTCCCATTTGTGAAACGATTTTTCTCCCATTTTCTAGCCATTTTCTAGCGATTTCTGCCAACTCGCCATTAAATGGCTAGAAAATGGGAGAAAAATCGTTTCACAAATGGGCAAAAAATGGACTATTTCCAGCAGGGATGTTCCGCATGAAATTTCATCGTCTGCACTATTAATTTTATGAATCACGAATTTGCCACCGATATTGAATAAAAATTGTAGTAATGTACAGTACTTTTTACCGGAGTATCACGGTAATTTTTAATAGCCGTACAAATTTTAACCTGAATTGATGGGAAAGACGATTGAAAAAAGAAGAAAAAAAAGAAAAAGAAAGACGATTGCGCACAACTGCAGCGGCGCAGCCCGCGCCGTTATCAGAGACGGTGCGACTGCACCCTATCAATATCAATAATTATCAATTAACAATAGGTTAATTGTTATGATAGCTTTAAGAACTTTATTAAAAAAATTTGAAGTAAAATATTGTTTCGAAACTAACACTTCCAATAACATTGCAAATAATATACCTATACTTGAAACATAATTAAATACGCATCTTCATAAAACCTGAATTTACAGCGTAATAGTAACGGGAAAACAAAACACCGGAAAAAGCATCGAAATGATCACATGACCCACAGTTATAGTATCTACGGTTATTTTTACCGCGAATTTGATGATAATTTGTGAGAAAATTCTATTCATGTGACAAAGAAAAAATAGTGAACAAATAAAAATATGTTAACATAGTCTACGACGCATTGGTTATACTAATAAGAGGACGACTTAAACAATAATTTAAAACTAATAATCTCTAATTGACAATCCTTAAAAAGGTCGTGTGTGCGGCGCATTTTCATTCGGATACCTCCGATGATATTGCTGGGCTGCCTCTCGATAATTATAATTATTTTGCACCAACACTTCAAACATACGGATATGTCGAATAGTGAGATTTTTGTAAATGAACTTAATAAGACTTAGAGTTATTTAAAATTAAAAACCTCACATGTCAAAATGCCTCAAACTGTGAACAGTAAGAAGCGACAATCACATGCTATTGGGAAAAGAAAAGAAATTAACGATGCATAACATTATATACCATTATAGTAACAAGTAGATTCTCTTATATGAATAATGTGTATGTTTCTTTCATGCTGCGAGTGAAATAACGCTTCACCTTTTTAGTTTTCATGCCATCCTCTTTAACGATCAATGTGTCATTTTTATTTGCACTCTGACGAGAAAAATTAAAATCATCGTTTGAATAATAATTTTTAACTTCAGACACAAAGCCACTATCTAAAGAATGGTCCATGTAAGTTCCAGGCTCGCGCTTCATCAATCATATGTTTAGTTGCTTTGGGTATAACTGGCAATAAATAGTTTTTAGAAATATCAGTTGGAATAAGAGTTGTTACTTAGGTATTACCCAATGAAATGCATCATTCATTTCTTTTCTTTTCCCAATGGCATATGATTGTCGCATCTTACTATTCACAGTTCGAAGCATTTTGGCGGATGAAGTTTTTAATTTAAAATAACTTAAAGTCTTATTAAATTCATATACAAAAATCTCACTATCATTAAACATTTCTTCATTACTGAAAATTGGCGTAGAAACTGAAGATTCTCGACTACTTTGGTGCAAATAAATATTGAAAAATCGCTATAAATTCACGTATTTGATCAAGAAACCAACCTATAGTGATTTGTTTTAAAGTTTCTCCTTTATTCTATCAACATATTAATAAATAGTATAGTAAATAGATAGAGAAATGGTATAATTTTTGAAAAACGACATGAGTTAACAGCTTAGAAAAATTTGATTAAAACTTTCATTAAAAAAAAAAAAACCGCTGCCAATTCATTGGCCCGTAGCTTCCTCAACCGTAATTTGTTGATTCCTTTAATTAATTTTTAATAACAAAATTTATAATTTTTTAAAAAATTTATTGCATAATTATAGCGCTAACCCCCTTATTGCATCCGGCCCTTCATTTAAATTCATTTATGAACATTAAAAATTGTTAATTTTTAAATTTATTTATTCATTTATTATTTATTTATATCAAATTTATATAAATTTTGAGCTGATAAATAAAGTTATCATTTGAAATAGAAGTAAAATATCTATATTCTATAATAAAACAAATAGCTATCACGGTTGTTTTGTTATTAACAAAAACGTGTTTTTTTTTTATATTTCATAATTCATATTTTTTAAGAAAAAATAAAATTTATAGCTATCATTGTTCTTTTGTTATTAACAAAAACGTGTTTTTTTAAAAAAGTTCATAACTCACAAAAAAATTATAATAATTCAGAATATAATGTATTCATAATGCATAATTCATAATTATAATAGATTATAATAGATATAATTTTTAAACATTTTAATTCATTTTGTTGGTTGATTTTTTAAAAATTAAAAAAAAATCATCGTATGTCTACTCAATGACGTTTCCTCATTCCACACCACCTAGCGGTAGATATCGTATCGGTAGGTAGCGGTAGCGGAGTTATGAGTTTTTAAAAAAAAGACGTTTTTGTTTTTGATGATAACTAAAGAACCGTGATAGATAGAAAATTAATTTTTTTTAGAAAACATAGGTATTTTAATTCTCTTTCGAATGCCACCCACCCCATTCAGATACATATATAGCCGTTCTCGAGAAATTACGATTTAAAAAAAATGTAAAAAATTTGTAACCTCAAATATCTCTGAAATTAATGGACCGATCATTTTGCCCAAAGAACTCGACCGAGAACTATAAAAAATCTACCTCTAAAAGGAATTTTAAAGCCATTAAGTCAATTTTACTCTTGTAATCGTTGGACATACAAAACTGATTTTTTTCATTTTTCAATTTTTTACTCAAAATCTAGCCTACAGAATGTATTCAAATTTTAATAGATTATAGCTATTTATATTCTGTATTATCATGACTTTTCTCAAAAAAATTGACCATTAAGTTTAGGAGTTATAAGCTTCTAAAAGAAAAACACGTTTTTGTTAATAACAAAAGAACCGTGATAGCTAGAAACTTTTTTTTTTTTTAGAAAATATAGGTATTTTAATTCTCTTTCGAACGCTACCCATCAGATTCGAATAACTCGATCCTATCATTAAAAAAAATCAAAAAACAGTTTTGAGAAAATCGAAAATTTGAAAAAAAAAACAAAAACGCATCGCCCCAATAAAAAAACGGATTTTTGACCCGCCATCACGCAAAAAAAAACAAAAAAAATGAGACCTGTCCGGTCAAAATCGACGAGTAGAAGCTGAGATCCAGGCGTACACACACACACACACACACACACACACACACACACACACACACACACACACATCCATACAGACATTTTTCAAAAACCATGTATTTTGATTCCTAACACCTCGGAACACAATTATAACATGTTTTTACAACAACTCAAAAATTTACTATCACAAAGAAAGCTTCCTCTAGAAGGAAGAAAAAAAAATAGCATATTCTCACCTACTGGAAAAGTTAGTTTTTTAGTGCATAAAAACATATTAAAATTTTAGAGAAAAAAAATTATAGTTTTTGAGATATTTACATTTAAAAAACGTCATTTTTCAGTTTTTCATTAATAATTCTGTAAGATGAATCTTAATCATCAAAGTGAAAAGTTTTTTAAAACTAGATAAAATTCTACACATTTTGATAAAAAATGACTCAAAAGGTTGAAAATTGACAAAGTTACAGCAGTTTAAAAATTGAGGTACTTTTTAAATTGCGTAATCTCTATTTTTGCGTCTAATATTGATTTAGATGTGGAGTAAAAAAAAATATTTAAGCAAAATCCCGTGACACGTGTCTTCTTAAATATGATTTAGAATACAGTCTTATAGTTTTCAAACGAACAAAATTTGATCTGTGACAGCCTGCCTGAATTTGAATGGAATCAGATATACATATTTATATAATCGTACATTGATTTTTACTAATTTTTTTTTTTCATTTCTTTATTTTTAATTCATACAAAATTCTCACTCTACATATCTATATATACTTTAAAAAATCCAAAAATAATATTTTAACTATTAATACAAAGATAAAAAATAAATAATATAATTTATGGAAAAGTATCATACAAGTGTACAGTAACAGTTGAATTAAAGTATTAGAAATAGCTTTTTAGTACTTGAACTTTTATTGGAAACTTTATACTTAAAATAGGCAGAGATCGATACTAAAGAAAAATTAAGTCTATACTGACTCTTACAAAAAACATTTAGTGTACAGATTCAAATCAATTTTTAAATGAATCGAAAGATATACTATTATGCAGAAAAACATTATGGAACATTTTCATCTGCCAGAAATCCGCCATCATCAACCATCGTCTGAATCTCACTGTGACATAATTGACATTTTATTTTCTGAAGTCAAAACGGTTATGCACTGCAATAGATATATATTAGTCTTCTATTTATTAAGTTATAATGTTATATGTAAAAAAGAATAATGAAGATAAAGTAAAAAAGTTCACCCTATCAGACATTAAAAGACAATAAAAGAAGATCAATAGGAGTGTTGCTACTATAAAGCAGCAACAAAAAAATGTTTATAAATTTTTTTAAGCATTTGGCTATGACAATACTGACTTCATAACATGCATTAAGGATTTTGGATTTCTCAATACATTCTACATCTAACTCAGTGTATAATTACCTAATATGTGTGAAAAAGTTTATTAAAAATATGTGGATACAAAAGCACCAAAGGAACTTTATGTTTGACCACTAAACAATGCTTGACTGACTGATGTAGCTATGGCTCTTGCTGCTGCGTGTGCTCATAGCTTACAAGCCTGAAGGATCGGGTACTGAGGTATCAGAATATTTATTCCAAATATAAAAGATTTTAAACCAAAACCAATATTTTTTTATATTTCAGGGTAGAGAAGGAGTTACAGAAGAAATAAAGAAGTATTTTAGTAATTTTATCTTTAAAGCTGTTTTCTACATAATGTAAAATTTTGACTGGTGTAACCTGCAGATCCAGGATCTTGATGAATTTTGATAATCAGCATCTCAAAATATTGGTATGTTATCTCTTCATTGACTGAAGAGTTGTCTGAATTAAATTTATTTGAGTAAATAATTTTTTACAGCCAAAAACTGCTCAAAACTCGTAAATTTAAGTTTTATTAAGCTTTTTTAGCAGTTTTTGGCTGTAAAAAATGATTTACTCAAATAAATTTAATACATACAATTCTTCATTCTCTTCTTTTAAGTCTCATTTCATCACAAATTGAATATACTTTCAGAATATTACTTTTACATATTTATAATAATTACAATTTTTTTCACGTCATTTCATAAAGAAAAATCCAAAGGTGTCTGACCCCCTTAATGTAGTCTTGCGTTACAGGTGCACAAACTCGAAAATCTAAACCTGTGTCACATAAAATATCCTGTGCACCAAAGGCTAACAAGGGTAGCACCAGGGATGCGGGTCATGGATTTTCCTAACAATTGTCGGAAACAAGTCTTACCTTTAAATAATGAAACCCCTATCTCAGGCTTTGTTTGAATACGCCCTAGGTTTTTATTTAGAGCCCAACCAACATTTTTATTTTTTCAATTGTACCTGCAGGATCATGATCTGATAAATACATACATTTTTGTATCTTTTCACATCTAAGAATTAATATTATAGATAATGTACTCATAATAATTATTTGTTATCCCAAAATTTAATATATAAATATAATTAATATAAAAAAGGCAACTTACTTGCATTTCAACGTAAATCTTTTCCACTGCTTCTAAAATATACTCGTGCTTACCTTTATGTGACCAAATATTGTGATAAATAATTAAAGATGTCCTCCTATTCAAGAAATAAACAAATCTTTGTAATAATTCTTAAAATAATATCTGTAAAGTCATTTGAAATAAATATTTCTTGCTTTTCCAACTTTTCCTTCAAGTTGACGTAATTCAAGCCTCTTATCACTATAATTGGGTTATTTCCTGAAACAAAATTTAAAAAACTACTGAATATTCCCATTCATTAGTGTTCGAGTTTAAATTTTAAGTAAATGTTTTGCGACGGATGCAACATATACAAGATATCTGAATCGGAATATAATAAATTCCATCATTAAATTAAAAATAAAATCATAAAAAAAAATCGAATCAACTATATTCACACCCATCTATTATCTCGTGTTTAATTCCTTGTTTTTTCAATTATATGATGATTATTATCATTAACAATAATAAAAATTAATAATAATAATAATAATAGATGCACGCTGGCCAATTGGGAGTTTTAAAAACACAAACACTAATTGGAAATGCGTATGTACCCCATATGTAACGACGCACACAAAAACATTACGTCGTGTAGGAGTGCATACACGTCTTCAAAAGTATCCCCAAAAACTGTCTCAAGATACGGAGTGCAAAAGGAGAGAGAGAGAGAGAGAGAGAGAGAGAGAGAGAGAGAGAGAGAGCGCGAAAGGAGAGAGGGAGCTCTCACTCTTCCTTGAGAAGCTATAGCGTAGACATCGAGGTTCCTTCAGTATTCGCACAGAGGCACTTTTTTCTGTCTTCTTTTTTTCCTTGCGATTTCCTGCGGAGACGGCGACACCAAGGCAACAACGAGGCAAATTTGAGCGACCACTCCAACCTTTTACCAGGTCATCGGAGTGCAAGTAAAAGCCTAGACTGGAGATTAACACCCCACGGGAAATGGTACTTTATTGTAGTACGTCGTCGCGGCGACACTCCACGATGGAAAACAGGAGACCTTTGGCCCCCTCCCCCCCTTGTACCCTGAAATCTGAGAAGCACAGGTTATCTGAACGTGCTCGACCTTCAAGGTACGTTAGGTTGTAGCGGCGAACGAGTATGTGGTCCAGGCATGGACGTCACCTGTGTAGTAGCGTTAAATTCAGCCGGGGTTAATTATTTTTAGTTATATGGTTTCCTTTATTTTTAGGTACGCGAAAATTATACATAATTCAATTAATTAGTATTATATTTATAGTTACTTTTTTCTTTTCTATTCTCAAAAATAAATTTTCTTCTCTTTTTGGTTGATGAATAAATCTGTGGCTTCCAGGAATAACCGCTTATCTCCACTTTTTATGATTTCGAGTAATCGAGTTTTTAGTTTCGCATCGGTGTTTTAAATCAAGACAAATGAGATTGAATGCAACACTGCATCTATGAATAATCTATAAATAACAAATTTATTACCATAGGAACTAGACCAAATAGAGTTCATGTCTTAGAAAAGGACTTCCACTTACGTGATTCTTCCGGGAATAAACAAAAATTTCAGTGAAGTTACTTGGATTTTCCGGTCTCAATGGCAATTATATTGTTGCTTCCTCAAAGAGGAAGCTTTGTAACGGTGAAAAAAATTTTTGAAACAAAAAATGTTCAAAAACATGTTTTAAGACTTTGTGTGTGTGTGTGTGTGTGTGTGTGTGTGTGTGTGTGTGTGTGTGTGTGTGTGTGTGTGTGTGTGTGTGTGTGTGTGTGTGTGTGTGTGTGGTGAAATTTGGCAAAGAATTATTTTCTTTTATAAATTTCTTATATTTGCATTTTTAAAAAGAATATTGGATTGATTGACTGAAAATTTTGACCACTTATTACACTTATCGAGTACAATATTGTGTTAAAATTTCAAGAGGTTATGTTGGTCAAAATTTTTTACTCATTCCAAATTAGCCCCAAAACACAAATATAAAGTTTTAGAGCAAAATATGCAATAGTTTTATTTAATTTGTACATCATATATAAATAAAATAATTATTGTGTACTAAGGGCATATCCCCGAGAAAGTAATTTCAGATTGTGTCCCGCGGCAACGTGTACTAGGGCAACGATAATAATTGACTTTCAAAATATGAATTTCGTAAAAATTTCATAAAAATGTTTCATAAAAATATCGATTCTGAAATATGAAAAAAACTACCTGTCTGTTAAATTTCAAAACGATTCGTTGTCTTTTGTTAAGAAGTATATATAACTTACTTATTATATTTGTATGATTGTTACAATGATGGATTAACTTTAAGCCACTAAGTCGAGCAGGATAGTAGTTGAATACCTGTTTCAAAACAAATATTTATTAGATTATTGCCAATACATACTTTTCTTTCTCAAACTAATGTATTTCTTTAAAATTTTTTATAACAATAATTAATTGTTTGTATAGGATACATAAATGAAAAAACAAAAAAGATATTTTTTATATTCAGTCAAATTGTTTAACATAAACAACAAAGATCCACAAAGAAAACAGTTTTATTTATTAATAAAGTTTTGGAAAAAATGGAATCGATAAATTAGTTGAGGAAGCATCTTGCCAATGAATTGGCAGCGGTTTTTTTCGGTAACTATGCATGATAAATATGAACTCTATCGCTCACGTGAGCTTGTCTAAAATGTGTCAAATGTGTCTACTTTTTCTAATACACCTACCTTGCTACGGATACATTTATAAGAATAAGGAACGTCTGTCTCTCTTATTGGAAAAGTGGAGTTGTAACGTTTTTCCAGGATATTGGATGAAAAAGTGGGGTTATACGGTTTTCCGGGAATTATTCTAAAAAAAAATGGAGATACGTGGTTATTCCAGGAACGTGTTGAAAAAATTGAGTTATAGCGTTTTTCCTTGTGTTTATTCAAGACAACGAGTGCACTTTAGTAATTTCTGTCACGTTTACGTAATGGAGGACTGTTCGAAGATAAGAACTAATGCATAAAACCTATTTTGAAAAACATGTCACTTAAGTGGTTTTTCCGGGAAGTGTTACGTGTGAGCCTATCTCGGTTCACGCACGTACGAAGGGTTCTGAGGTGTTCGTGTCGTTCCAAGCCGAGACTCGAAACGATGCAATGAAATACAACGAGAGTTAAAGTATACGTGCGTAATTTATTAAAAGACTTATACGCGCGAGAGAGATAACCTAACGCGCGTTCGCGATACGACCGATCGACGTCCTATTGTGTCAACTCGAACTCTTGGGGGTGGGTAGATATCCCGATAGGGGAAATCACAGACAGGGAAAATCCCGATAGATGATTTTAGCGACAGGTATATTTTGAGATAGTAAGTTCAGCCGATCAAGGAAGATCTCAATAAGCAATATTACCGACAATTAAATCTTCAGAAAGAATTTTCACCGAGCGGGGAAAATGACGAAAGTATAATTATAGAAAGGGAATATGCCGAAAATGTTTTTAACGAATACCCAAAATATCGAAAGTGAAATTTCAGAAATGAAAATTATCGAAATGAAAAATACCGACGATGATAACATCCATGGGGAAAATGCCGAAACTTAGTTTCCATAATAGGTATAATGCCGAAATTCAATTCCCATACAGGCGAAAATACCAAAATCTTATAATATAAAATATAAGTATCTCATACTCGAAAAAACACTATAAAATCTCGTAAAAATACGCTGAATATTAACAATAATTCAGTCGGTATGTCAGTGAACTGAAAAGAAAAAATATGCGTTATTGAAATTCAAGTATACATCTTGAAATTCGCCGAATATAAAAAATATCTTTTTTGTTTTTTTATTTATGTATCCTATACAAACAATTAATTATTGTTATAAAAAATTTTAAAGAAATGCATTAGTTTGAGAAAGAAAAGTATGTATTGGCAATATCTAATAAATATTTGTTTTGAACAGGTATTTAATTACTATCCTGCTCGACTTAGTGGTTTAAAGTTAATCCATTATTGTAACAATCATACAAATATAATAACTAAGTTATACTTCTTAACAAAAGATAACGAATCGTTTTGAAATTTAACAGAGATAGTTTTTTCATATTTAAGAATCGATATTTTTATGAAATATTTTTATGAAATTTTTACGAAATTCATATTTTGAAAGTCAATTATTATTATCGTTGCCCTAGTACACGTTGCCGCGGGACTCAATCTCAAATTATTTTCTCGAGGATATACCGTAGTACACAATAATTATTTTATTTATATATGATGTACAAATTAAATAGAACTATTGCATATTTTGCTCTAAAACTTTATAAGTGTGTTTTGGGGCTAATTTGGAATGAGTTAAAGAATTTTAACCAACACAACCTCTTGAAATTTTAGCACAATGTTGTACTCGATAAGTGGAATAAGTGGTAAAAATTTTGAGTGGAAAAATTTTTTGAGATATTAATTCAAGAAATATAAACCATATTTTCATTAATAACAAATGACAGGCTAGAAATAATTTAAATAAAAAAAGAAATTGTAGGTAATTTAAAGACCTTTTAATAAAAATTTAGTTTATTAAGTAATACTGGCTGAAACAAATTTAAAAATCAAAAAAACGAAAAATTCGAAATTGTTTTTTGGTTATAAAAAAAAATCGGTAAAATCAAAAAGTAGGGTAATGCTCTCTCTATTCTCTTCCGAAACGAAGAGAATAAGCCTTTTCCGATGCAAATCGGTCGATCGGTTCAAAAGTTCTCGCCTGTACACACACACACACACTCACACACACACACACACACACACACACACACACACACACACAACACACACACACACACACACAAATTGCTTCCTGTTCCACAATATATCAAAGATAATCCTACACACAATTTTGATTGGGCTAACACATTAATATTAGATAGGGAAATTAACAGAGAAAAACGTCGTATTTCTGAAATGCTGCACATCAATTTTATTGATAACACAATCAACAGACAGGAAGACACGCAATTTTTAAATAGTCAGTACAACAGAATTTTTAATAAATTTGATTTGAATTCTCATCGTTTTATATAATTATAATGTTTGTTGATTTGTATTTATGTATTGATTGTTTTGATTACGGATGAAAATGCGAGAGCGATTTATTTATATATACTACTTTGTGAAACGTGAGTTTGTTGGTTGGCGATTTATCTTGTGTAATAGGACGTAGAGCTTCTGGCTCTTAAAAATACCTACGATGATAATAACTATATTGTATGTATTTTTTAGTATTCTCTCTTTGTGATTACAACCAAAATAACCATGTTTAAGATTCTATTGTGTCTTTGTTTTTATAGTTAAATAAATGATTACCTGATGAGGCTAGAAAACTAACTAGCGAAACGTTGTGGTTTTGAAAATGGAAAGTTAAAGTGTTTTTTTGTGTACCTGGGTTGATCCTCGCCATCGTTTCTTATCATTGATTTTATTTCGACTATTCGACCTTTCGGATATTTCATTTTTGTTACTATGACCCATTGTCAAAATTATTTACGAAACTTTTGACCACTGTCAAAATTATTTTCGGATCTATTGACCATTCAAAACTTTCTCGTAGGAATTTTTCCTATTAGATTAGAACCTTATTCCGATGATTTAGCTATCGGTTAAATTACCTATAGGGATTTTCGCTATCGGAATTTCTGACCATTGTAATTCTTAACCCCCCCCCCCCCCCCCTAGAAAATATATCTATTTTACCCATAAAATATTTTCAAATTGTTCAAAAGAACCTTTTTGGATTTTCCATTTTTTATAAAATGGCCAAGGGAATCCGAGATTTCAATTCTTAGCTTTTCTTCGTCCGGGAGGATGCAAGCTGGCTTTTCTTCGCCTTAGACGCATTTTTGGCTTTTCTTCGCCTGTAACTTCCAAGTTGGCTTTTCTTCGTGCCGCACGACGAACTAGAGGAAAATTGTTTTAATTCCTTTGAAATTTTGTAGAGATGTAGAGTTTGTATATTATTTATTATACGAGTTCTTATGGTAAAAGAATTGATTTATGCATTTCGGAGATATTTGAGGCTAAAACTGTTTTAGTCCTCTTTTCAAATCATAATTTTTCGGGAACGGCTTTATGTATAAACATGAAATTTATAGACAATTTTGTGGCTGGTATAGGCAATATAGGTATGTGTGAAATTTCACAAAGAAAATATAATTTGAAGTAAACGTTATTAGGAATTTTATTTGTTTTTCACACGTAATTTAAAAAATAAATCATACCTATTATTATTCATATTTTATACATAATTTAAAAAATTAATACTTTTTAATATTCATAAATTAATTTAATTAGAATTATATCATAAACTGTTGAAAAAATTATAAATTTTGTTATTAATAATTAAAGGAATCAGCAAATTAAGTTTGAGGAAGCCACGGGGCCAATGAATTGGCAGCGGTTTTTCTTTTAGAGCGAAAAAGACGATAATGAGATGAATAAAAGACATATGCTGTTGAAGGCCGCGCGCCACGGTACACGTATTACGACGTACATATGACACGATCACGAAAAATGGTACAAATTTTTAACAACAATACATAGGCTACTGAAATTTTCTTGTTGTGCGACCGTCGTAACACGTATAGCGTGGCGCGTGGTCTTCAATAGTATTTATCGTAACAATCACGAAAAATTCTATTTAGCAACAATACATAGAGAAAAATTAGGAAATTCGTTACACAATTTTTGCATTTGAAAATGCAGGTTTAAAATAGAAAAAAAAATGTGATAAAATTTTCTATTTGGTTCAATAACAATCTTTATTATTGCACTATGGTTTATAATATTCCTAATACTACAAAATTTATTGTATAAAATGTTTTGAAGGAAATATTTGATTAGAACGAAGTTCTGGCGAGAAGAACAGAAAATTACATTAAACTTTTTTTATCCAAAAAAAAAAATAGTTTATTGGGATTTTTAATAAAACTAATAAAGATGGAAATTTAATTTCTTCATATAAAAAGACGCATTTCAATTCTTTACATGTCTGTTCTTTAAAAATCGCGATTTGCTCAATTTTCAAATTTGATACTTTTTCTGCAAAATCGCGGTATTAATTAAAAACTACCTATAATTAAGTATGTGAATTTAATCGACGAGTTTCGGCGATATCGTACACAAGTATTTTGTAAAATGCTACACAAATAAAGTCTATGCAGAGAATTTCGGCCCACAAACTATTTATCGAGATAAATTGTGCACAGTTATAATCTACATTAATATGATCTACACATGATGTACATTTTAATCGTGTAATCTATCTCAGTGTAGACTATATATGTGTACATTTTTTCTTAATATTATTTGTGTAGAACTTAGCCGTGCTATAAAAGTTCTGTATAGGGGCTTTGTGTAGATACTAAATGTGTTCAATATCGCTTATAGTATCGAATACAACCCAATGCGTAATTTGTTTTTTAGTTGCGTAATTTTATTTATTTGACTCACCAATGTTTTATGTATATGTTTTTATAGCTTATTGGTAATCAGATTATTGACTTAATCAACTTATATTTTGATTAATCAATTGTACTAACGCATCTAGCGCAAACGTTTATCTTTATATACGTTTTAAGAAGTGTTTTATTAGTTTTCGAAATTTCGGCCTGTTTAACCACCGATTTTCGGAATGTGTACCTATCTGTGATATAACCGTTGATAGTTTTTATTTCGACAATTTGAACTTTCGGATATTTCATTTTCGTTACCATGAACCATTGTCAAAATTATTTACGAAACTTTTGACCACTGTCAAAATTATTTTCGGAACTATTGACCATTTATAACTTTCTCGTAGGAATTTTTCCTATTAGATTAGAACCTTATTCCGATGATTTAGCTATCGGTTAAATTACCTATCGGGATTTTCGCTATCGGAATTTCTGACCATTGTAATTCTTAATAACCCATAGAAAATACATCTATTTTATTCATAAAATATTTTCAAATTGTTCAAAAGAACTTTCCATTTTTTATAAAATGGTCAAGGGAATCCGAGATTTCAATTCTTAAGAACATCTCTTTCCTCACTTTTGTTGTAACATATTGTTTTCTTGATTTTTTCATAAAAATGCGTAAAGTTACAAATGGCCTTGGCATCAGTAAAATGATACCTATTATGGAGTCGTTCGCGTCACCCCCCCCCCGCGCGAGCGCCAAATCATGCTAGTTATAACTCGTGTCTGCGATACTAAAATGTACTATTAAAAAATGTACATTCAGCGTTTTAGACGTACCTTTTCTTAGCTTTTTTATTGTGATATTTGTTTTTTGTAAATTTTGCGTTTTAACTTTAAAAATGTTGGCAATATGTCTCTGCGCAGGTGCACAGAGAAAAGAAAATCTTAACTGTTAATGAACGGACGTTTTGATATGGACAAATGGAATGTTCATTTAAAATTAGACAAATTCGTTAACAGTTAAGTCACGAATCATTTGAGTAAACAAATCTAACTTAATTCTTAACGAAATCATCTAACTATAAATGACCATTCCATTTGTCCATATCCAATCGTCCGTTCGTTAACAGTTAAGATTTTTTGCTTTCTCAAAGAGAAAGCTTATTAACGGTCAAATTTTTCGACCCCGAGATTTCGATGATTTTTTATATTTCTGAGATCCCTGAGTCGAAATATGCGTTTTCTTGAAGATTTCTGTGCATATGTATCTGTGTGTGTGCTGGTGTCTGTGTGTGTGCCTGTGTGTATGTGTGTGTGTGTGGAGGGGGGGGGGTCTGTCTGTGTGTGTGTGTGTGTGTGTGTGTGTGTGTGTGTGTGTGTGTGTGTGTGTTTGTGTGTGTGTTATAAATTTGTCCGCAGCATAACTTGAAACTGGTCAGAGATATCAAGTTTATTTTTGGCACGTATTTAAAGCTTATTTGGAGTTGTGCAAGTTCAATTATATAGTTGATCGGATAATATTAAGTCGGGTAAAAAAAATAAAGCAAAATATCGAAAAATCGAAATTTTTTTTTTTGTCACCGAATTTGGATATCGGTGGGAAGTAGGTCCATTTTCTGAAAGATCTTGATATGACTTATCAATTCACATTTTTATCGGCCCAATCGGATGTTATTGTTGAGTAAAATAAAGTTTAATGTAATTTTCTGTTCAACTCGCCAGAACTTCGTTCTGATCAAATATTTCCTTCAAAAAAGGACCCCGCACACAATGTATGGAAAATAATCATTCGGTCAAATTGGATCAAACTTGGAAAAGATAGATCTTGAGGTCCTGAACAAAAGTTCTCATGGGCAAAACCCCCCAAAATTTAACCGAATGAGTTTTTCCCATACATTGTGTGCGGGGTCCTTTTACACAATAAATTTTGTAGTATTAGGAATATTATAAACGATAGTGCAATAGTAAAGATTGTTATTGAACCAAATAGCAAATTTTATAACAATTTCTTTCGCTATTTTAAACCTGCATTTTCAAATGCAAAAGTTGTTGCTAAATAGAATTTTTCGTGATTGTTACGATAAATGCTGTTGAAGGCCACGCGCCACGTTATATGTGTTACGACGGTCGCACGACACGAAAATTTCAGTAGTCTATGTATTGTTGTTAAAAATTTGTACCATTGTTTGTGATTGTGTCGTACGCTTGTCGTAATAGTGTACCGCGGCGCGCGGCTTTCTACAGCATTTATCGTAACAATCACAAAAAATTCTATTTAGCAACAATACATGGAGCAAAATTCGAAAATTCGTTACACAACTTTTGCATTTGAAAATGCAGGTTTAAAATAGTGAAAAAAATTGTTATAAAATTCGCTGTTTGGTTCAATAACAATATCTATTATTGCGCTATGGATTATAATATTCCTATAATACTGCAAAATTTATTGGGTAAAAATTTCTGAATGAAATATTTGATCTGAACGAAGTTCTGGCGAGTTGAACAGAAAATTATATTAAACTTTTTTTCCAAAAAAAAAAAAAACAGTTTATTGGGATTTTTAATAAAACTAATAAAGATGAAAATTTGATTTCTTCACATAAAAATGCGCATTTCAATTCTTTATATGCCTGTTTTTTAAAAATCGCGATTTGCTCAATTTTCAAATTCGATACATTTTCTGCAAAATCTCGGGATGTTCCTTTTCGGGGCCCTCAATTGAGATCAAATTTTATGTAATTGATTAAAAATTACCTATAATTAAGTATGTAAATTTAATCGACGACTTGCGGCGATATCGTACACAAGTATTTTCTAAAATGCTACACAAATAAATTCTACACAGAGAATTTCGGCACCCAAACTATTTATCGAGATAAATTGTGCACAGTTAAAATCTACATTAATATGATCTACACATGATGTACAGTTTAATCGTGTAATCTATCTCAGTGTAGACTATATATGTGTACATTTTTTCTTAATATTATTTGTGTAGAACTTAGCCGTGCTAAAAAAGTCCTGTGGAGGTGCTTTGTGTAGATACTAAATATCCTCAATATCACTAGTATCGAATACAACCCAATGCGTAATTTGTTTTTTAGTTGCGTAATTTTATTTATTTGGCTAGCCAATGCTTTATGTATATTTTTGCTTCCTCAAATTGGAAACTTTATAACGGTGAAAAAAATTTTTGAACCAAAAATGTTCAAGAACATGTTTTAAGACTTTTGGCGCTAAAATCCGTTGTTTTTGATAAAAAATGTTCGTGTCGTGTGTGTGCATGCGTGCGTGCGCGCGCGTGTGTGTGTGTGTGTTTCTGTCTATACAGGCGAGAACTTTTGAACTGATCGACCGATTTGCATCGGAAAAGGCTTATTCTCTTCGTTTCGGAAGAGAATAGAGAGAGCATACCCTACTTTTTGATTTTACCGATTTTCTTTTTTTATAACCAAAAAATGATTTTGAATTTTTCGTTTTTTTGATTTTTTAATTTGTTTTAACCAGTATTACTTAATAAACTAAATTTTTATTAAAAGGTCTTTAAATTAGCTACAATTTCTTTTGTTTCCTCCTAGAGGAAGCTTTGTAATAGTAAATTTTTCAACTTCGTTAAAACTCTCTATAAACATCATTAGAGGTGTTAGAAGTTTGTTTCACATGATTTTAGAAAATGTCTGTATGGATGTGTGGGTGTGTGTGTGTGTATGTATACCGCTTTATCTCCGGATCTACGCGGTCGATTTTAACCATCAGGTTCTCATTTTTTTTGTTTTTTTATTCCGAATTCGGGAAGAAAATAATTTTTGATGATTTACTGATTCGTTTTTGTTTTATTTCAAATTTTTGATTTTCGAAAAATTTATTTTTGATTTTTTTTTAATGATCGGATTTAAATTTTTGAATCAGATGGGTCGCATTCGAAAGAGCATAAAAAACCTATAATTTCAAAAAAAAAAAAATTATCTAGCTATCACGGTCCTCTTGTTATTAACAAAAACGTGTTTTTTTTTAAAAGCTAATAACTCCTAAAGTAAACGGTCAATTTTTTGGAGAAAATTCACGATAATGCAGAATATAAATTGCTATAATCTGTGAAAATTTTAATCCATTCTGTTGGTTAGTTTTTGAGAAAAAAATTAAAAAATGGAAAAAATGTGTTCTCTATGTCACACGTTTTATGGAGTAAACCTGTTATTTGTTATTAATAAAAACGTAAACATAGAAAAATGAAAAAAAATGAGTTTAGTATGTCTAACCATTGCCGGAGTAAAAATTGACTTAATCGCTTCAAAATTCCTCGTAGAGGTGGATTTTGTATAGTTTTCGATCGAGTTATTTGGGCAAAATGATTGGTCCATAGATTTAAGAGATATTTGAAGTTAAAATATTTTTAACCTTTTTTCAAATCGTAATTTTCGAGAATAGCTCTATGTATTCGAAGGGCAGCATTCGAAATAGAATTAAAATAGCTATATTTCCTAAAAAAAAATTTTCTTTTATAGGGTGTTCTGTTATTATAAAAAAAAACGTAAGCATTGAAAAATGAAAAAATAAAAAAAAATGAGTTTTGTATGTGCAACGATTGCTGGAATAAAATTGACTTATTCGCTTCAAAATTTCTTGTAGAGGTGTATTTTTTAGATTTTTATGTCGATTTCTTGGGGCAAAATGATTGGTCCATAAATTTCAGATATTTGAGGTTAAAATATTTTTAGTAAAATTAATAAATGAAAAAAATTGAGCTTTGTATGTCTGGCGATTTGGAAGTAAAATTGACTTAATCGCTTCTTTAAATCATTTATTAGATGCAATTAATAATGTGTCAACACAAAAGTATTTATGTTAAGATATAAATAATACAAAATAACCTACCTACTTGGAACGCAACTAATACACATTCAATTCACGATATATAAAAACCCTTTTCATAATTAATATTACCTCCAAATTATTTTACTGTGATCAAGATTATATGGCTACTTTTTAAAATATTTGATATTTAACATTATGGTATTTCTGAAAATGGCTTTCTCGGTTGCACAATAACTAGAGTAAAATTGTTTTAATTTCTTTGAAATTTTGTAGATATGTTGAGTTTGTATATTATTTATTATATTAGTTCTTATGGTAATAAAAGAATTCGTTTATGAATTTGAGAGATATTTTAGGCTAAAACTGTTTTAGCCATCTTTTCATATCGAAATTTTTCGAAAACGGCTTTATGTATATGTTACTAAAAAGTGGAAATGACGCGCGATACGCACGCGTGTTGTTTACTTGCTTTTTCTAATTTAATAAGCTATTAGGTTCATTATTTAAAAATATTGCAACGAGGTATAATGAAGGTAGGTTAATGAAATTGTCTATCAATCCAAAAACATGTATTTTTTTATGAATAACTAAAGACGGTATTATTTAAATAAAATTAAAAATATACCCCTACAGCGAGTTTTCAATCATTGTGAAAGCAGATAAGATTATGAAAATAAACAGTTTATTAAAATAATACAGATCTTTGTTATTTCTTAAAGAACTAATTATTTTGAAATATTTTCCACTTATTACACTTATTACACTTATTAAAAACTATATTTGGTTAAAATTTCAATACATTTTCTTCATTTGTTTTTGAGAAAAATTATTTTATAAAAGTATAAAAAAAGGAATTGATAAATTAGTTTGAGAAAGCTAAGTGCCAATGAATTGGCAGCGGTTTTTTTATTTAAATTATCTCTAGCCTGTCATTTGTTATTAATGAAAATATGGTTTATATTTCTTGAATTAATATCTCAAAAAATTTTTCCACTCAAAATTTTTACCACTTATTACACTTATCGAGTACAACATTGTGTTAAAATTTCAAGAGGTTATGTTGATTTGTTTACGAGAAAAAAATTATTTTTGAAAACAAGTGCGTTTTCTTTCGTTAACGATATCAGGAGTAAAAGTCAATGAATTTTGAAATTTGGCAAAGAATTAGCTTTTTTATATCTAAGGATTCAGTTCTTTGCCGAAAAAAATCTGACCGTTGTGATCAAAGATATTTGAGGTTAAAATTTTTTTATAAATTTCTTATATTTGCATTTTTAAAAAGAATATTGGATTGATTGACTGAAAATTTTGACCACTTATTACACTTATCGAGTACAATATTGTGTTAAAATTTCAAGAGGTTATGTTGGTCAAAATTTTTTACTCATTCCAAATTAGCCCCAAAACACAAATATAAAGTTTTAGAGCAAAATATGCAATAGTTTTATTTAATTTGTACATCATATATAAATAAAATAATTATTGTGTACTAAGGGCATATCCCCGAGAAAGTAATTTCAGATTGAGTCCCGCGGCAACGTGTACTAGGGCAACGATAATAATTGACTTTCAAAATATGAATTTCGTAAAAATTTCATAAAAATATTTCATAAAAATATCGATTCTTAAATATGAAAAAAACTACCTCTCTGTTAAATTTCAAAACGATTCGTTATCTTTTGTTAAGAAGTATAACTTAGTTATTATATTTGTATGATTGTTACAATAATGGATTAACTTTAAACCACTAAGTCGAGCAGGATAGTAATTAAATACCTGTTTCAAAACAAATATTTATTAGATATTGCCAATACATACTTTTCTTTCGCAAACTAATGTATTTCTTTAAAATTTTTTATAACAATAATTAATTGTTTGTATAGGATACATAAATAAAAAAACAAAAAAGATATTTTTTATATTCGGCGAATTTCAAGATGTATACTTAAATTTCAATAACGCATATTTTTTCTTTTCAATTCACTGACATACCGACTGAATTATTGTTAATATTCAGCGTATTTTTACGAGATTTTACAGTGTTTTTTCGAGTATGAGATACTTATATTTTATATTATAAGATTTTGGTATTTTCGCCTGTATGGGAATTGAATTTCGGCATTATACCTATTATGGAAACTAAGTTTCGGCATTTTCCCCATGGATGTTATCATCGTCGGTATTTTTCATTTCGATAATTTTCATTTCTGAAATTTCACTTTCGATATTTTGGGTATTCGTTAAAAACATTTTCGGCATATTCCCTTTCTATAATTATACTTTCGTCGTTTTCCCCGCTCGGTGAAAATTCTTTCTGAAGATTTAATTGTCGGTAATATTGCTTATTGAGATTTTCCTTGATCGGCTGAACTTACTATCTCAAAATATACCTGTCGCTAAAATCACCTATCGGGATTTTCCCTGTCTGTGATTTCCCCTATCGGGATATCTACCCACCCCCGAACTCTTCGCCTCTTATCTCCGTCTGCATCTCTGATCCTTTCTCTCTTCTTCGAGCTGACTTTCGTTCTCTCTCTTTCTGTCTGCCCTGTGGATGCACTTCCTTCCGCTTTTATGGCTTCGCCCTCGGGTTCGAGAGTGGGGGACCATTGCTCATCCGGCCGTTTGTTTCTTCCCCCTAATTTGATGTCGAGATCTCGTGCCGGTGATTCAGTGCCTCGCGGATTCGCTGTTCTGCTGACTCGCATTGGTTGATGTCATGCGCCTTGGAGATTCGACGTCCTCTATCAACGCTCGGCATATTGCTGACCCGGAGTTTGTGTTGGGCTACGTGTCTTCGTTCTTCGAGCTTCTGCACGAATCGGTAGCGCGTGGTTTCCGAGTTCATGGCCGCACGCGCTTTCTTTCTGGAAACTACCACTCGTAACAGAAGCCATAGAAATAGTCATATTTTCCTTACAAAACACGCGTTCAATAATTTATATTGTTATGCAACCGAATTAAAAAAAATGCAATTAAATGAACACTATTATACTATTCGATGTATTAGTTTTTAAGTCTTAAATAAACAAACCAATATCCAAAAAGGATAATTAACTTGTTCTTATTTTATACTGTGTTCATGTGTTCACGTTCCTTAACTGGGTCCTTATATAATTTATGAGATTACAATAATTAAAATAAAAATAAGCGAACGTTTCAGTTGATACTTATTATAATAAAACTAGCATTGCCAGCATTATGTCATTCTTTGGTTATTTGAATTTTGTCCTGCTGCTGATCGACATTTACATTTAGCATGATTGAACACAACTTTATTCGTAATAGTGAAATGATGAATAATTTTATTAATAATTTATGCTAATATTATTAATAATTATTAATAATGTTAGATTATAAAGAATGCTTACACATACACTCTTATGTGAGATATATATATATATATATATATATATATATAGTTATATCTCCATTCCTTCCTGTCTTATACTCCCATAATGTTGTGAGTATGCTGTAAAGCTGTAGAGCTTATTATACACAAGTATACACACTCTACCTTATAAAGTGAAATTTTTTATTTTAAGTTATAAATTTAAATAATCAAAGTCAATGAAAACGTTGTATTTTGGGAATAAATAATATCCAAATATAGAAGCTTTATTCAGCCATATATTATGGAAAACAATGATTTGAAAATTGTTGAATTCTCGATAACAACACAGACATACTTGCCTGCAATATTATTCATTGTAATACAGATAAGATTAAAGGGTGACTGTTTGATCATGCAAATTATAAATGTGAATCAGCAGCAGGAAAGAATTCAAAAAAACAAAGAATGACATAATGCTGGCAACGCTAGTTTTATCAGATAACCATAAATATTTACTTAAAATTTAAACTTGAGTAATAATGAATGCGAATACATGTAGTTTTTTAAATTTTGTTTCAGCAAATAACCCAATTATAGTGATAGGAGGCTTGAATGACGTCAATGTACTGGCAACGGTTTTTTATTTTCTAATCTATTTGATTTCTGTTAGTAATAAAAAACACACGAAACTTATATCATTAGATTAAGTTGTAAACTAAAATGTGAATAATTGATTATTATAATAATGATTTCTGGAATAATATTATAATATTAACCTTCGTTTCGCTTTCAGAAGAAGGCTTTGGTAACGGCTAGTAAGGTGCTTAACGCCAATCGAATTATTGAAAAATTTAAGCAGAACCAATTAATGAATTATAGAAAACCGTTGAATCTACTTAATGTGAATATTACGAATGTAGATCAACAGAAGAACTTATCACAGCCAGCATGTGTCTCTCCAAGAATTAAATCTTGTATGCCACCCAAACTTCTTGATTCAGATGAAGTTCCACCATTGCCCAGCGAATCCCAATCTAAAATGCGTAGTCGCCCATGTTCTCAAACTCATCGTGGTGCGCTGACTCCATCTCACGATTCTTTTTAAATATCGACTACAAAAAAGATGAATCGTTCATCTTCGTTACGCAACGCGATCTAGAACGCGTAATCGGTCACGTTTCCAACGTGATTGTCGCAAGCGATCTTCATGCTATAGTGGCTCATGTTCCCAATTTAGAATGCGTAGCCTTCAGCCGAGCAAACTTTATATCGTAGCCGCTTAGGTTCCCGAATTTGTCGTCAAGAGCGAGCTTTATCGCATAGTGCCCGCGTAAAAATCATCACCATTGGGCATATGAGGCCAATATATTGCATATTGCTATATGCAATGTATTAGAAATATATTGGGTCTACTATTGACAGTATATCGCCACACCCATTCCCATATATTGCCAATTTTTTAATAGAACAAAGATGAAAAGTTTTGCCAACATATAGGACATATATTTAGACGATACAGGGGAAATGCTATTTCCAGTATAGCAACCTTAGCAACTAAAGCAACCTAGCCAATCATATCACCAAACCAACTGCTAGATCGAGTCAAGTGAAACAACAAGAGCAACTTAGCAAATCTGAACAGCTAAAATTTTCAATTTTTTTCCGGAGTTTGATAATGTTTTTATCGCTCTGGAGTGCGATCCAGCGGCCTCAGATGTGTTTACGTGTGGAAGCATTTCACACTTGAGTTCGGTCGTATAAAGCTGTGAATCAACATTTGAAGCGTCGAAAACATTTGGCACTGGGGCGAGACTATGGCACGACGAAATCGCAGATGGTCTTATCAGTAGAAGCGATCGAAAATTTAATTAGGAAGGTGGGAGACAGTGGAACGACGGAATAAAAAGCGATGCACGCGGCTTGTCGAGAAGTCTATGAACAAGGGCTGGAAGAGTAAATTACTCCAAGAAAAAAGAACAGGAAGACCAAGGAGTCTTCGATCAAGCTTTCTACCCACAAGGAATTAGCCACGCCGGCATCTACGACCACGACGACTCATCTGCATCGCGCACATCGATCTATATTCATACCCAACAGGGCACCTCCCTCTCTCTCTCCCTCTCTCTGTTGCTCGCGCGTATTTCGTCATTGTTTTTACACTTTACATGCAGTGATGTACAATGATTTCGTTAATCAAGATCTTAACAGTAATAACGTATTCTGGTAAGTAAAGTTGCTTATTCTGTTAAGGTGGCTTGGGCGGTCTAGCAGACCTAAAACTATCAACATTTTTTACAAAGATTTATGCACACATTACCATCTGCAAACTGATATGACAGGAAACGGGGTTCTTAACATAACGAAAAAAATTTTTTTTAGAAAATTTTCAATGTTGCAAAAGTAGATTTTGTCCATTAAAACAAAAATTTAATTGGTAATGATAATCTTTTTTGTTTTTCATTCAATTTTAATTTGGAAGGTCTCATTTTCTTCCTTGTTCAATTTCAGGAGGAGTCAACGATATCAAAATTGGAAAATTTTCAAAACCTGCGAAGTTATATCCAATTGTTTGTAGATTTAACACTGAATTTTGTAAACAATTGGATATAACTTCGCAGGTTTTGAAAATTTTCCAATTTTGATATCGTTGACTCCCCCTGAAATTGAACAAGGAAGAAAATGAGACCTTCCAAATTAAAATTGAATAAAAAAACAAAAACGATTTTCATTAACAATTGAATTTTTTTTAATGGACAAAATCTACTTTTGCAACATTGAAAATTTTCTAAAAAAAATTTTTTTCGTTATGTTAAGAACCCTGTTTCCTGTCACATCATTTTGCAGATTGTAATGTGCGAATGAATCTTTGGAAAAAATGTTGATAGCTTTAGGTCTACTAGACTGCCAAAGCCATCTTAACAGATCATTTTTTTTCAAATTTTAACGTAATATTCCGAATCATAGCCTTCAAACTTTTACTCGATCGATACGCGGCTTGAGATTGAAACGACTATTTTTTATGAAGTGCGTGTGTATGTGCGCGTGGACGCGTGTAGAATATGAAGTAGAAATATAATCTATTACCATAAGATATGTTGTTTAAATTATCTTGATTTTATTTTATTTACAAATTTAATGAAATAGCAGTGTGTTTCATATTGAAATTATGAATGCATTTTACTATTAATATTTTTTACTAGTAATGTTGTGATGCTATCAAATTAAAGAAAATTGTTTATCCAGGGTGACTACATCAATATTGAAACGTTTCCGGTGAATAAACATTTTGTTAAAATATACAAAATTGTAAAATTAGTACATTTTATGTATCAAATATGTGTAGGTCAGAATGGAAGTGGCGTAAGTCACATTTGCAAAAAAATTGAAATATGTATATATTTGGATTCCTCACAACTGAAACTATTACTAACGCCCTAAAACCGGGTCGCTACCGTCATAGAAATTCATCTATGTAAAATGGCCAAGAAGTTAGAAAATAGCTAGTAAAACTGGCATATTAATCGCTATGATGAAACGATTTTTCGACCATTTATTTGCCTATTTGTTAGATTGACGTAACAACAAAATATTCGTATTTGATTTACTTATAATTTTATCTTTGATGAAAGAACATTAAAGTGCACTGGATGGCTTACCAAAATATAAATAAGTAACATTAACTAATAAATCATTTGTAGTACTCATTCTATGAATAATTCAGCAAAACTTTTATTTCTCCGTCTGATTCTGTCTCTCTCACTCCTTGTCATAACAGCAAACCTTCTACTAGGCATTTTCAGACTAAAGAAACTGTTCAGTTTTAATACTTTTAAAATACTCAAGAACAAACTTGTGCTTGTCTTCGAAAAACTCAATCTATTTTTCAATCTATTAAATGGCCAAATAATAGGAAAAAAGCGTTTCATCGGGAGCTAAAAACTGGACAAGAAACATTCATATTTTATAGCAAGTTTCTAATATAAATGATCAGTTATTAGTTATAAAATGTTTTGGATTTCCACCAGGGTATTGCTCTTTTTTTAATATAAATAATCCAAAATAGCACGCAACAGTAATGTATTGACTATTGAAACTTTGTCATTGAATATTTTAAAATGATAAATATGTGACTTACGCCATTCTCATTCTGACCCTATATAATCATATTTTTCAAAACTTTACGAAATTTCCTTTCATGTTATATGTAATACATTGAATTAAATAAATTGTCTTGGAAGAAAAAAATCATTAAAATGGCGATATCGTCACGAGAATTGCATATACGCCATTCGCTATAAGAGTGACGCAGCTGCACTGTAGGCATATGCTCAAGTTTCTTCAAAATCGAAAGTATTTGTGCTAAAATCTTACATCTAAATGAATTTTTATACTTATTAGTTGAAGATTCGACATTATTTTTAACAAAAATGGTAATTATTTAAATATAATTTACGTGTTCGACTTTGGTTCACATGTTACGAGTGAGCCATCGTAATATAATTTACGTGTTCAACATTGGTTCACATGTTACGAGTGAGTAATCGGACGCCTTGCTTATTTCGTTCTTTCATATTCGTGCGGGTATCCACCCGTAACATACATCATAGTTTTGACTCTAGTGAACGAACAAACAGTTCTTTACCAGACCGCAACTCTTATCCCGAACAGTATTCGAACGTTACGCACCTCATGCTGTACTGCATTAAAAATCAATAAAGTTTAATATTTAGTATGTAGTTTTAGTATGAGAAGTGTATCATTATCACCCTGGAGTCAACTTCCAACATTTAGATGGTAAAATTACTCTTACTCAACTTACATAGGAAGTATATAATAAATAAGTGTTCGTTTACTGGCTAAAAGTATTCAGTCACAAGCATGGCGTGTTTATTTACTGCTTTTTAGGAGATATTTATGAATTTTTATATACAATTCTTTATTTAAAATTTGTTCACCTACATAATGAGCATATATGAGCAAAGAAATGGTTGTCCTATGGGATCACCTTTGTCACCTGTTATAGCGAATTTAGTAATGGAAAAATTGGAAATTGTTGCTTTGTCTAAGTTGGTTTTTCAGCCAATTATTTAAAAAAAATATGTTGATGACATTTTTGCAGTTGTACCTAAATGTTTTGTGGATGATATGGTGGATGTGTTTAATTCTATCCATGATCAATTGAGTTTTTTAGATATTAGAGTCATTAGAGTTAATAATAATAGAGTAAAATAAGATTGGTATAGAAAACCTACATGGTCAGGTAGATTTTTAAATTTTGATTCTCACCACCAATTCGGAAACAAGACAGGTGCGATCAAAGGTGTCATTGACAGAGCGATTAAATCGTCACATAAAGATTTTAGGAAAAAAGAATTTAAATTTAGTTAAAGAAACATTTATTAAGAATAGTTATCCGGTAAAATTTATTGATAAAATCATTGATGAGAAAGTGTGGAAAATTTATAATGGTGGATTCAAGAAGCGCGCAGATAATCAAACAAGGAATAGAAATGGAAAGAACGCATATTTTAGTTTATCATATGTTAGAGGTTTGTCGGAAAGGATTAGAAGGGTTTTTAGTAAACATAATATTCAAGTTTTCTTTAGAAACGATAATAATTTAGAAAGGTTATTTAGTAATTGAAGGGCCGGATGCAATAAGGGGGTTAGCGCTCGAAAACCCGTAAAAGTATTGTCAAATTGACTAAATTTTCAATGTAGCCAAATTAATTTTTAAAAAATATCACCTTGTAGGGAATGAAAAGACGTATTTTTACCTAGAAGGAATTTTTTTATTCGACTTTCTTTTTAATATAAAAATTAAAAACTGAAAATTTTGTTCATCTGTTTTTAATAGCTTTCAAAAACATTAATCGTCCAAACTTGGTCAAATATCATCGAAATATTTTGAAATTTGACAGGGACATGCAGAATACTCCAGCGTTGCCTATGGGATTGATAAAAGGATGTAAATCGATAATTGTTAATAATTATTTAATTGCAAATATATTGCGATCGGTAATTACGTTTTCTTAACTTTAACGGAAAAAAGTATCGAGGGAAGTTGAAGCTAGGAAAAACTTCCAGCGAGACATTTGTTCCTTAATAGTCTAATAAGTTTCTGACAAAGTTTCAAATTGATTTAATAATAAATGACTTAAATAGAGCGTTATTAATAAAGACGCGCGCTAGCAACATCGGCGGCGCGGCGCGGCGTGAGCTAAGCCTGTGTTTACATATTTTTGCACTGATGTATCACGTTTATAAAAATTAACGAATTATTATGTAACGATATTATGTTTTATATAACGTAAAAACACAGTTTATAAGTCAACGCACTGTACATATAATTATATTTTGTTAGTATGTTAATAAATAAATTTGTACCTTAAAATTTAATATGTTCATTAATATTATCATAAGGATACACATAAACAAATACACACACACACACACACACACACACACACACACACACACACACATACACACACACACACACACACACACACACACACACACACACACACACACACAATAACGTAATGATTCTTGATTCTTTAATTTTTATAAACGTGATACGCCACTGCGAAAACGTGTGCGATGCAGTCTGAGTTCACGCCGCGCCGCGCCGCCGATGTTGCTAGCGCGCGTCTTTATTAATAACGCTCTATTTAAGTCATTTATTATTAAATCAATTTGAAACTTTGTCAGAAACTTATTAGACTATTAAGGAACAAATGTCTCGCTGAAAGTTTTTCCTAGCTTCAACTTCCCTCGATACTTTTTTCCGTTAAAGTTAAGAAAACGTAATTACCGATCGCAATATATTTGCAATTAAATAATTATTAACAATTATCGATGTACATCCTTTTATCAATCCCATAGGCAACGCTGGAGTATTCTGCACGTCCCTTTCAAATTTCAAAATATTTCGATGATATTTGACCAAGTTTGGACGATTAATGTTTTTGAAAGCTATTAAAAATAGATGAACAAAATTTTCAGTTTTTAATTTTTATATTAAAAAGAAAGTCGAATAAAAAAAATTCCTTCTAGGTAAAAATACTTCTTTTCATTCCCTACAAGGTGATATTTTTTAAAAATTAATTTGGCTACATTGAAAATTTAGTCAATTTGACAATACTTTTACGGGTTTTCGAGCGCTAACCCCCTTATTGCATCCGGCCCTTCAATTGTAAAGACAAGGATGATAAAGGTTTAAAATCGGGAGTAGTTTATAAAATTAATTGTAGGGATTGTAATGGATGTTATATTGGTAAAGCGGCTAGATATTTGAAGAAGAGAATATGTGAACATCAATATAGTTTACGTAGTACAAATTTTACATCGGGCTTGAAAGAACATTGTTTAACCCATTTCTTCCCAAGCGGCCATTTTATAGTAGATTGGTTTTTTGCCTAAAAAATTGTCGAAAAAAAAGTAATGGAAATTTCAAAATTCTGACTTCAGAATTGTAAAGAGCGGACAATTTTACTTCGGAAAAGTGCTATTGGTTATTATTTCTTTTTTTCGACAATTTTTTAGGCAAAAAACCAATCGACTATAAAATGGCCGCTTGGGAAGAAATGGGTTAAATAGTTTGCATTCTTTCGATTTTTGGAGTGCGGATATTTTGGAAAAAGGGATTAAGAATAAATATAAGGGGGAAAGCCTTGAAAGTATTCACATTCTAAGGAATCGGAATAATGTGAATTTAATGTTAGAGTCAAGTAAATTAGATAACATTTATCATTCTTTATTAATTTAAGTGAGAATGGAAAGTTGGAGAGGGGAAGGTGGATGGTGGTGGGGGTAAGAGGAAATAAGTGGGTATGGGTATATAAGGAGGTTTATCGCGGGTTTCATTTCAGTCCCTGAGGAGGAGCCAGAGCGGGCTCGAAACGTTGGGCAATTGGGCAATTTGGTGGTGGGGGGCAGTCAGATAGTCCTTTGCTAATAAAGTTTTTTTTCCAGGTTTTAATTAAGTTATTATTTCAGATTCTGCAGGGGTGATTATAAACAAGGGCAATCTGACTGCCATAAATATTAATTATTTTAATTTAATTTATAAGACTGTAAGGCCGATGGAAAAATTCTCATCAGTTGAGATGTAGAGTTTGTATATTATTTATTAGAAGAGTTCTTAGGGTAAAAGAATTTGTTTATGAATTTCAGAGATATTTGAGATTAAAACTATTTTAACCCACTTATAAAATCGTAATTATTCGGAAACGCATTTATGTATACTAAAATGGAAATGACATGCGCTATGTACTATGCGCGCGGGTTGTGTACCTGCTTTTGTTTTGTAATAGCCATTTATTATTTTTAAGGTCAGAACCTTTATCTTAGATCGGAAATTCCAGAAAGAGCACACAAATACGGACAGACATACTACTAGAGACAAGTACCCTATGTGTGAAATTTCACAAAGAAAATATAATTTGAAGTAAAGGTTATTTAGGAATTTCAAAAGGTTTTGACGTTAATATTACAATCAATTATTTTATTTATTTTTCACACATAATTTAAATAAAAATCATACCTATTATTTTATTCATACTTTATACATAATTTAAAAATTAATACGTTTTAATCTTCATAAATGAATTTAATTATAATTATGTCATAAATTGTTGCAAAAATTATAAATTTTATTATTAAAACTTAATTAAAGGAATAAGCAAATTAATTTTGAGGAAGCCACGGGCCAATGAATTGGCAGCGGTTTTTTATTTTAAGTTATAAATTTAAATAATCAAAGTCAATCAAAACGTTTTATTTTGGGAATAAAATAACCTACAAATATAGAAGTTTTATTCAGACATGTATTATGTAAAACAATGATTTGAAAATTCTTGAATTCTTGTTAACAACTGCACAGAAATACTTGCCTGGAATATTATTTATTGTAATATAGATAAGATTAAAGCGTGACTGTTTGATCATGCAAATTATAGATGTGAATCAGCAGGAAAGAATTCAAAAAAACAAAGAATGACAATGCTGGCAACGCCAGTTTTATCAGATAAGCATAAACATTTACTTAAAATTTAAACTTGAGTAATAATGAATGCGAATACTTGTAGTTCTTTAAATTTTCTTTCAGCAAATAACCCAATTATAGTGATAGGAGGTTTGAATGACGTCAATGTAGTGGCAACGGTTTTTTATTTTCTAATCTATTTGATTTCTATTAGTGATAAAAAAACACACGAAACTTATATCATTAGAGCCAAGCGAAACAACAAGAGCAACCTTAACCTAGCAAATCTGAACAGCTAGCAGCGGGAAATAAACTAGCAAAACCGAAAATGAAACAGAAAACTTTCAATTTTTTTCTGGAGTTTGATAATGTTTTTATCGCTCAGGAGTGCGATCCCGTGGTCTCAGATGTGTTCACGTGAGGAAGCATTTCACACTTGAGTTCGGTCGTATAAAGCTGTGAATCAACATTCGAAGCGTCGAAAACATTCGGCACGGCGGCGAGACTATGGCACGACGAAATCACAGTTGGGCTTATCAGTAGATGCGACCGAAAATTTTATTAGGAAGGAGGGAGGCAGTGGACCGACGGTATAAAAAGCGATGCACGCGGCTTGTCGAGAAGTCTATGAGCCAGGGCTGGAAGAGTGAATTACTCCAAAAAAATAATTAGGAAGACCAAGGAGTCTTCGATCAGCTTTCTACCCACAAGCTGAAGCCACGCAGCCACCTCTCTCTCTCTCTCTCTCTCTCTCTCTCTCTCTCTCTCTCTCTCTCTCTCTCTCTCTCTCTGTCGCTCGCGCGTATTTTGTCATTGTTTTTACACTTTGCATGCATTGATGTACAATGATTTCGTTAATCAAGATCTTGACAGTAATAACGTATTCTGGTAAGTAAAGTTGCTTGTTGTTTCAATAGATCATTTTTTCAGATTGTAACGTAATATTTCGAATCATAACCTTCAAACTTTTACTCGATCGATACGCGGCTTGAGCTTGAAACAACTATGTTTTATGAAGTAGGTGTGTGTGTGTGTGTGTGTGTGTGTGTGTGTGTGTGTGTGTGTGTGTGTATGTGTGTGTGTGTGTGTGTGTGTGTGTGTGTGTGTGTGTGTGTGTGTGTGTGTGTGTGTGTGTGTGTGTGTGTGTGCGTGGGAGCGTGTAGAATATGAAGTATAAATATAATCTATTACCATAAGGTTTGTTGTTTAAATTATCTTGATTTTATTTTATTTACAAATTTAATGAAATAGCAGCGTGTTTCATATTGAAGTTATGAATGCATTTTACTATTAATATTTTTTACTAGTAATGTTGTGATGCTATAAAATTAAAGAAAATTGTTTATCCAGGGTGACTGCACTAATATTGAAACGTTTCCGGTGAATAAACATTTTGTTAAAATATACAAAATTGTAAAATTAGTACATTTTATGTATCAAATATGTGTAGGTCAGAATGGAAGTGGCGTAAGTCACATTTGCAAAAAAATTGAAATATGTATATATTTGAATTCCTCACAACTGAAACTATTACTAACGCCCTAAAACCGGGTAGCTACCGCTAGAAATTCATCTATATAAAATGGCCAAGAAGTTAGAAAATAGCTAGTAAAACTGGCATATTAATCGCTATGATGAAACGATTTTTCGACCATTTATTTGCCTATTTGTTAGATTGACGTAACAACAAAATATTCGTATTTGATTTACTTATAATTTTATCTTTGATGAAAGAACGTTAAAGTGCACTGGATGGCTTACCAAAATATAAATAAATAACATTAACTAATAAATCATTTTTAGTACTCATTCTATGAATAATTCAGCAAAACTTTTATTTCTCCGTCTGATTATGTCTCTCTCACTCCTTGTCATAACAGCAAGCCTTCTACTAGGCATTTTCAGACTAAAGAAACTAATCAGTTTTAATACTTTTAAAATACTCAAGAACAAACTTGTGCTTGTCTTCGAAAAACTCTATCTATTTTTCAATCTATTAAATGGACAAATAATAGGAAAAAAGCGTTTCATCGGGAGCTAAAAACTGGACAAGAAACATTCATATTTTATAGCAAGTTTCTAATATAAATGATCAGTTATTAGTTATAAAATGTTTTGGATTTCCACCAGGGTATTGCTCTTTTTTTAATATAAATAATCCAAAATAGCACGCAACAGTAATGTATTGACTATTGAAACTTTGTCATTGAATATTTTAAAATGATAAATATGTGACTTACGCCATTCTCATTCTGACCCTATATAATCATATTTTTCAAAACTTTACGAAATTTCCTTTCATGTTATATGTAATACATTGTATTAAATAAATTGTCTTGGAAGAAAAAAATCATTAAAATGGCGATATCGTCACGAGAATTGCATATACGCCATTCGCTATAAGAGTGACGCAGCTGCACTGTAGGCATATGCTCAAGTTTCTTCAAAATCGAAAGTATTTGTGCTAAAATCTTACATCTAAATGAATTTTATATACTTATTAGTTGAAGATTCGACATTATTTTTAACAAAAATGGTAATTATTTAAATATAATTTACGTGTTCAACATTGATTCACATGTTACGAGTGAGTAATCGGACGCCTTGCTTATTTCGTTCTTTCATATTCGTGCTTGTATGTACTCGTAACATACATCATAGTTTTGATTCTAGTGAACGAACAAACAGTTCTTTACCAGACCGCAACTCTTATCCCGAAGAGTATTCGAACGATACGCACCTCATGCTGTACTGCATTAAAAATCAATAAAGTTTAATATTTTGTATGTAGTTTCAGTATGAGAAGTGTATCATTATCACCCTGGAGTCAACTTTCAACATTTAGATGGTAAAATTACTCTTACTCAACTTACATAGGAAGTATATAATAAATAAGTGTTCGTTTACTGGCTAAAAGTATTCAGTCACAAGCATGGCGTGTTTATTTACTGCTTTTTAGGAAATATTTATGAATTGTTATATACAATTCTTTATCTAAAAATTGTTTACCTACGTAAAGTTTCAATATTTTAAGTATTTAAGCCTCTTAATTAAATAAGAAAAATTACAATTTGCTTATTCGTTCATTCACTGGTGAAATCACTCTAGTTATTTATTATATTTTTCAGCATTAGCTACTACAACCAATCTTCCCGCGTCTCAAGTTTTGGAGTTAAATGATAAGTAGGTTATCCTTTTACGATTTGTATTTTGATTAAATTTAACTGTTCTGCACATGATAAATTTTTTTTATGTATAGATTTTTAGATATCTACCAAGAAGGGCAATGGCTCGTTATGGTAAATATTTGCACAATATTCATACAATAATACAATAAATGAAAAAACATAAAAATTAGCTACAAAATTATTTTTAGATGTATACACCATGTTGTGCTGATTGCAATAAAATGGAACCTGTTTGGGTTCAGGTTGCAGAGGATCTTCATACAACATCTATTAGAGTTGGACGAGTTGACTGTTCTCGTTTCACAAGTATAGCACAAACATTTAAAATCAAAGGATTTCCTACCATAATGTTGTGAGTATTCATTTTTTTCAGTTGATTTCTATTTCAGGTAAAGGTTTTCATAAATGTGTAATTTGTTTTCTTATTTAATAATTAATTTTTGCAATTTAGGTTTAAGGGGATTCAACAATTTGTTTACTATGGTGATAGAACTAGGGATGAAATTGTCCACTTTACTCATAGATTAAGTAGACTACCTGTGCTAGAAGTAACGAAAAGTAAAAGTTTTAACAATTCCACAGGTCAGAACAAAATTTTAAAAAATGATCAAGTTTAATGTAAACTAGAATAATTATCTAAAATATTTTATGTGTAGATGATCACATATTAGGAGACAGAAATAAACTAAACGAAACTTCATATAAGTGGAATAATGATGAACATTATCCAACCTTTCGAAGATTTACCCGTGGAGTAGTGGAGGAAAATCAGTTAAGAGAACCCCGTTCGACTGACACGAATTGTACAAATTGTATAAATTGTATAAATTGTGTAAATTGTACGAATTGTATAAATTGTACGAATTGTACGAATTGTACGAATTGTACGAATTGTAGGGATTGTACGAGTTGTACGGATTGTAAGAGTTGTAGTGATTGTACGAGTTGTACGAATTGTAAGAGTTGTGCAGATTGTAGGAGTTGTACGCGGTGTTCACAATGTAGGGATTGTGCGAATTGTACGGATTGTAAGGATTGTAGGGATTGTAGTAATTGTACGAATTGTAAGAGTTGTACGGATTCTTCGAATTGTACTAATTGTAGGGATCGTTCAAATTGTATGAATACTACTTGTACGAATATTGCCTCTCTTAAAAAAGTTATAGCCGAAAATAGTAAAGCATTTTAAAACTCAACATGATTGGTTATTGAACTGGACGGTTTTAATATTAACAGTAAAGAAAGTTTCGAGAATTGGAATGGAAAGTAAAAGTGATTCTTTAACCTAAGTTATGTCAATATTATGTTCAGATTTTATTTTTTATGTAATACTTAATAAAAAAAATTTGAATAAGCTTATAATTTCTAATCTCAGAAATTGTTATTAATTAAAGGTAAATGTACAGTATTATATCAATTATCAAAGATGCATTAAAATTAAAAGGAAAAAATTTCTGGCTTATAACGAATAAATTATTCTTCGAGTAGTTATTATTTCTGTGTTCAGATTTATTCTCAAATATAGTCTAATGTCACTTAAAATTATTTAGCGTGCAAAGTCGCTCGATTAATGGCATTTCGTTTTGGGCTATACTAATAGTTTTAGATTTTCCTAAAGTGTGAATTTTTAATGCATCGTCAACTTTGGAAACATTTAATTTGCATTTTAATATTTTATGAGCATTCGTTATTTTTAAAGTATTGGCGATTTCCATATCTAATTTATTAGAACCGTGAGTTGTTCTTTTAATATGACCATTGCCATCTTCAAAATCAAAAATTGACCAAGATGAAAAAGGACCACATAGAAGAGCAGAGCGCCCTGTATGCGACAATTGGTGATTATTAAATGAACATTTCTCAAGTCCGTATAATTTTTCTACTTTAATAGAAAATAGATTTTCCTCCACGCGTGCTCGTTATGGGGCCTATAGCGTAAGGGTTTTTTGCACGGAATGTAAACAATTGTGCAACGGCGTGATGTTATTTTTTATAGCGTAACGCTACAGAGTTGCACTATGTTGCGCCTGCGCATTGTGCACGCTGCGCTTCTAACCTTACGCCATCTAGCAGACAGCGCGTGCGATCCATATATAAAAGTAGTATCCATATATAAGAGCGCTAGACGCACGGATGTGGACGCAGCCTATGTAGCGTGGTGCTATGAAACTGATCGCAGCACCGTCAAATATACTGACTGCTGATAATTGCTAGAGCACGCAGCAGAGGTTATTGTTATTCAAAAGTAAGTTGTTAAATTGAAAATGCAAAATTATACACTTGACAAATTGTAAAAACCAACCTATGCTTGTTTTTTCAGTGTCTAACCTGAATAATATTATACCGGACAGCGAACCGTCAGACGATGAGAACGACTTACCAGTCGAGTTCCAAGAAAGAGCACAAAATCCGTCAGGCGATGAAAACGAATTGTTACCAGATGATATAAGAGAGAGAGAGCAAAAAAGGTGACCGATGGCCCTTTACCGACAAAATCTAAAGCAAAGTATGAAATAGCTTACAAGAAATTCATGGACTGGATGGCAGAAAAAAATATAAAAAGTATTTGCCAAACTGTTATTCTCGCATATTTTCATGAGTTTGCAGAAAAAAATAAGCCACCAACTTGTTGGGTAACATATTCGATGTTGCGAAGTGTGATTGATGCTAAGCATAATATTAATATACACAATTATACTCCACTGAATCAATTTTTAAAGAAAAACGCAAAAGGATTTACGGCTAAGAAAGCTAATGTTTTGAGCCCAGAAGAAATAGGAAAATTTATAAAAAACGCTCCTGATGACCAATATTTAGCTATTAAGGTGAATATACTATTATTATTTACAACTATATAGACTATAAATATTCTTTTATGGAATTATTTACAAACAGTATAACCTTTGATATAGGTTATGTAGACCTTGTTTATATGTTATGAAATGTACATTATATCTTCATAACAGTGTACAGACAACAATCATTTGAAACATGAACAATCATTTTATATTGCAGGTGACTTTCATTTTTGGTATTCAGGGTGCATGTCGAAAATGTAAACTTTGTAATATAAAAGTGCAGGATATCAATGATAAAAATGACATGATAATAGTGAAAATACCAGTAACAAAGAACAGACAAAGCACGTTCGTTCATAGTTGATGGTGATTTTTATAAAGCCTATAACAAATATGCAAATCTACGCCCCAAAGGCTTGACAACTGATAGATTTTTTATGGTTTACCGTAACGGTAACTGTACAAAACAAGTCATTGGCGTTAATACGTTCGCTGATATGCCAAAAACGGTGACTAAATATCTGCAATTGAAACAACCAGAAACCTATACTAGCCACACCTTCCGCAGATCTTCTGCTACTACGAGGGTCATTTGACAAGTACCTAGCCTCACCGCTAGATGGTGCCACTATCGCACCAGAAATACACTACAGTGCAGTATCTTCCTGTAAACGGTTACAGACGAAATTTCAGCCGGATCGGAGTTGTAGTTTATTTTTGAGAGCGTGTGAAAGCAAATGTGTCCGTTGATTTTTGAAAAAATGGAGAAAGAACAATATCGGTCGGTGATTCGATTCTTGTTTTTGGAAGGGAAATCGCGCAGTGAAATTAAAGAACGCTTGGATGCAGTGTATGGGGATGCTTCTCCTTCGATGGCGACCGTTAAATTTTGGTATAACGAGTTTCAACGTGGTCGTACGTCGGTTTTTGATGATCCACGCCCAGGTGCTCCGAAAACAGCCACTACGGAGGAGAACGTGACAAAAATACACGATATCGTTTTGTCAGACCGCCGATTAAAGGTGCACGAGATAGCTGCGATAGTAGGCATCTCAGAAGAACGCGTGTGGCATATCCTACATGAGATTTTAGGCATGAGGAAGCTGTCAGCAAGGTGGGTGCCGCGTTTGCTGACTGCAGACAACAAGCGCATCCGTGTGACCAGTTCAGAGCAGTGTTTAGAGCTGTTTAATCGCAATCCAAAAGAGTTTTTGCGTCGTTACGTGACCGTCGACGAAACATGGATTCACTACTACACTTCAGAGACCAAGGAGCAGTCAAAACAGTGGACCTTACCCGGTGAACCTGCTCCGAAGAAGGCGAAGACGGTCCCGTCGGCCGGAAAGGTGATGGCCACTGTTTTCTGGGATTCTCAAGGTGTGATTTTTATTGACTATCTGGAGAAGGGCAAAACGGTCACAGGACAGTACTACGCCGAACTATTGAGCCGATTTGACGCCGTGTTAGAAGAAAAACGGCCCCATTTGTCTAAAAAGAAAGTGCTTTTCCACCACGATAATGCACCGGCTCACACTTCTGCACTCGCCACGGCTAAATTGGTCGAATTACGCTACGAACTGCTGCCCCATCCACCGTATTCTCCAGATTTGGCTCCGTGCGACTTTTTTTTGTTTCCGAACCTAAAAAATTCGCTCGCCGGGAAGAGATTCCACTCCAATAACGAAATAATCGCCGCCACGGAGGCCTATTTTGCAAACCAAGAGAAAACATTTTTTTCAACGGGGTTAAAAAAATTGGAACACCGCTGGACCAAGTGTATTCAACTAAAAGGAGACTACATTGAAAAATAAATTTTATTTTTTGTAAAATTTTGGTGTTTTCATTTGTAGGCTAGGTACTTATCAAATGACCCTCGTATATTAGCAGACTCTGGGGCTAATACCTTGACTATACAACGACATGGAGGTTGGGAAAGCAGCAAAGTAGCAGAAGGCTACGTTGAAGACTCTCTACGTAGCAAGAAGGAAATTTCCAAAATGATTTCAAGTTCAATCCTTTCCAGTGTTTCGCCTACAATTACTTCTAATTCGTCAGATTCAAAGTTTTCTAATCCTTCAATTTCTAATATTCCTTCTTTATCAAATTCAATCTTTTGTACTCCTTCAGCTTCTACAACTTCAGCGCCAGATCAGCTTTCTAAATATCGAAAATCACAAAATGACTCTTCAAATTTCAATGTAACAATATCAAATTGCAATAATATTACTGTAGTTTTAGGTGAGAAAAATAAATGATTTTTTCTTTAAAATTTAGTGTAAACGCGATAAATGTGACAATATGAAATTGCAATAATATTACTATAGTTTTAGGTAAAGAGAAATGGATTTTGTATTGAGCTTTATCAGTGTCCAAATTTAGAAAATGTTTATTTAAAATTTAGTATGAACGTAATAAATTTCAATGAAATTACTGTAATTTCAGGTGAAAAAAAAAAATTAAACAATGTTATTTCATAAATTTTCTATCTATTTTTGTTTTCTCTCGGGGGGCTGCGCCCCCCCGACCTCCCCCCCCCCTCCCCTCCCGCGCCCAAACCCACCTCCGCTCCCATAACGACTCGCACTTGTGGAGGAAAATAGTATGTGCTATAATAGTCAATCAGCTACTTCCACTTCCCGCAAATGAACCTTATTTCCTAATAATAATCTAGTTCCATATACTAACTAGGAGAGGCTCAGGGTTTCGGAACCCCAATTTTCTTGAAACTTGCAGAGGTTGTAGGTATCACCATGAACCTCTGCAGAGTTATAGATCCTAACACCTTCCCAGAAAAAAGCTGCAGCCATTCTAATTTAAAAAAAAAAATAGAATAATGTGTACGATATTCACATTTTTTTTCCATTTTCTACTGTTTCTGCTGCAAAAAAAAATGTATCCAATTACTTATATGAATAAAAAAACATAAATTATGTTGAATACTAAGAATCAAGTCAAAGAATTAGTTTAAAACAATTTTATTACCTGAATATATTCCATTTTTGGCGATATTTCCATTATTCCTGTTTTGCAACTCCAATGTTAGATCAAATGCCAGAGCTCATTCCTCTTTTTGTAAAGGGAATTGTTAATATTTGATTTTACTGTACACTGAAGAAAATTCAATGTTCTTGGACATACATTAAGCGGATTGATATTCATAATCCAAACAAATTCTTCTTCTTGAGAAATTTCTAATTGCGTGTCAATGCGACATCGCTACTTCAGGTTAGATGAGGTTGCCTACTTCTACATCCTAAAAAGAGAAGAAAACACAAAAAAAGAATCTATTTTTAAGGTAAAAAAAAGTAAGGTTTTAAGTATCCTCAAAAACTTTTGAGGTTACTCATACTTATCTGACAAATATTGACCCAGTGATGCTCCTTTTGCCTTGTGACTTGTGGCAGCAGTAAGTGATTATCACAGTTATTTATAACAAAAACTGTTGTTAGCTGAAGTTCAATTTCATCAAGCCTTGTGGAGTTTTGCTGTCAGTGACGTATACTTGCACTTTAGTTGACAAATGGTTATATCAATCGGCTCCCAGCGGCAAATGTCAGAGCGGTCTGCTGTTCTGTCAGAGCTCATGTAAACATCAGATGTTTTCACAGAGTTAAAGGCTATTGCAAACTGCAACACTCATCTGGCAGTCTAGTGATACGTCGGGTCTACCAAGGAAGACCCAACTAATAGTTTTAAGGACGAAACTAATTTGCTCACTTTTGAGTCTAGATTTAAGGAAAACCTACTAGCTCGGGCTTCAGCCAGATACTATACTATAGGAATGAGGTGGAAGTAATGGGCAACAACAAGGGCGCGACGCGGTTGTGGAGATATTATACAGCCAAAAAAAGAATCCTGAAGCTAAATCGGATAAGTTGTACCAACTTACATAATTCTATCAGGAACGAGCAGCAAGTTCCTCGTACTGCTGATTACTAGACTAGATTTGGTGTGTTTTTTACGCGAATTTATGGAACTTATTATTTAGATATATAAAAAAAAACACTTTATTTAAGGGGAAATAACTACGGAAAAACGAATTAGTTTACATGACATGGGTTTTATATCTGGGGAAAATCGATTTAGCTAGCTAAAGAGAAAATGAATGAAGACAGCGATGTTAAAAATACACTTACTTTGATTATGATGTGCTTGGCAGCTTCGACGGTCTCCGATTCCCGCTTGGAATGTTGATTGAATGTAGGTAAGAGCAAAAGTAGAAATAACGAACAAATGTTACGATTTAGATTAAAATTGTTTATTGGAAGGCATACACGTGGTTACCCTTGCCCGGCAACCTGGTTTACATGTATTTAAGTTTATAGAATCCGTATGAACTTGGAGTGACGCGGCACTCAGAGAAAAAACTTCGACGCGAAGATGTTGGAATTTAGTAGTAAGCTTTAGAATGGGACCTCTTCGGTTAAGGGTTGAGAATAGAGTGAGTTTGAAAATAGAAAAAAAAAATCACTCCCACGAGTGTTCGCACACTCGACGGAGCTTGGACAGAACTGAGACTGAGACTGACGCGACTGGGACTCAACAGAACTTAAGCGTTGGACGCGGTGACGAAGTAAGCTAGGCTTGAGATGGGGCGCAGCGCTTTCTCTTGTTTTAGACGTCGAGGGATGCTATTGGTCGCTCGGATTTTTGGGACCACCGTCACTCGAAATCGAACGCTAGAATTCGATAATGAGGCGCCGTTATGCAAAAACGCTATAACTTAAATGTTAAACAATAAGAGAACAATTTTATTGCTTTACATTTAATATTAAGATAAATAACCCACTTTGATGTATAATTAATTAATTGCCTCTTCTATAATAATTAGATTTTAATATAAAACTTTAAATGTATATGAAAATTGGGCGGTCCCAAGACTAATTAAAAAGAATTTACGTTAAAATATGAAAATTATTAGTTAAAAAGTGAAAATTATTTAATGAGTCAATTACTGAATGGATTTGTTATATATATATATATATACTAGGGGGGCTTCGCCCCCTACTCGCTCCGCTCGCCAACCCCCATTTTCAGAGAGAAATTTTATAATAATGAAGTATGAAACTATCAAATTTTGACAATATGAAATTTTGATGGGTAAAATATCGGACTTAAGACGAATCAAAGGTAAAGGATTACATATTTATGTTCTTTATAATTGCTTCAGAGCAATGAAATATCGTTATATTAATTGAAATATAAATCCATACGCTAAAAACTTTAAGTGTTTGCATCAATTATCAAATTTACAAAATTTACCAAATTATAAACTATATTTTGTTCGTAAAACAAATAAACAACAACATCTTTATAACAAACCTTTAACAGCCGAATGTGGAGCAATAATTGTATTTAAATCAGGTATTCCCGATGATTATGACCTTTGTATTTATCCAAAACAAAATTTGAATAATGAAACTAAAAAGGTATACTTAAATAAGTTTTCTCACCATGTTGATCCTATGGTTTTTCCATTACTATTTCCATTTGGCGATTTAGATTGGAGTATTGGTTATAAAAAAACCCAATAGTTGATAAACAAATTAATTATAATTTGAGACAAATTGAAAATAGAAAGGCGGAAAACATTACTGAAAATTCAAAAATTAAACAGTGAGATGATCTTACCACGTTACAATATTATTCGTATAGATTATCATATAGACCAGAAAGTATAAATTTTTCGCCGTTGTTATATGCTGGAAGGTTAACGCAACAGTATTTCTTACAAGCTTACATTATGGTAGAAAGCAATAGGATGAATTTTTTTAGAAATGCTACGAATCAGAAAAAACTACGAATCGAATGTTATCAAGGTTTATATGATCATGTCTTTATTCTGGTTCAAATATTTCTCAAAATTTTGAAAAAAAAAGAAAGAATAGGAAATTTATTTATTTTACCAGCAACATATATTGGTAGTCCTAGGTATATGCAACAACATTATCAGGATGTTATGGCAATAGTAAGAGCCAAAACAAGACCTGATTTGTTGATTACTGTTACATGCAATCCAAAATGGAAAGAATTGAAAGAAGTTTTAACAAAATTTCCAACGGGAACTACTCCCAATGATATTCCCAATATTATAGTTATAGATTGTTTTATACAAAATTTAAATCACTTTTAGAGGATATTGAGATAAATCAAGTTTTTGGAGAAATAATTGCTTATGTATGTACAATTGAATTTCAAAAACGAGGTTTACCACATTCTCATCTAGTAGTGACGTTAAATCCGAACAATAAAATAATATCTCCACAAATATGATTGATAGATATATTTCTGCAGAAATTCCAAATGATGATAAAGAATAGCAAAAATTAGTAATCAAACATATGTTGCATGGACCTCATACAAGTCAATCACCTTGTTTTATTAACGATCAGTCTATTTGCAAAAAAAAAAATTCCTAAACAGTTTCGCGATACAACAATTTTGAAAAAAAATGGTTATCCAGAATATCAAAGAAAAGATAATTCTTGTGATAATCATTCATATAGAACGAAAAGTAGCCATATTATTTCCGTTGATAATAGAATGGTAGTTCCATATAACAGTTTTCTACTAAAAAAATATAAATGTCATATTAATGTGGAATATTGTGCATCAATTCATAGTATTAAATATATGTTTGACTATATGCATAAAGGTGGCGTTAGAGCATTATGTAAAATACAAAAAGTAAATAAAGAAAATGATGAACAAAATCCGATAATATATGATGAAATTTCACAATTTATAGATGGTAGATATCTAAGTCCGATGGAAGCCGCATGGCGTTTACAAGAATTTCCTTTATGCGGCAGAAGCCATACCGTTATGCGATTAGCTGTACACACAGAGCATCAACAAAAAATTATTTTTGAAGAGAATAAAGAATCTCAAGCTTTGTGTAATACAGAAACTACTTTAACGGCGTGGTTTAAATTAAATAAAACAGATAAAACGGCTAGAAATATTAAATATGTTGAAATATCTCGATATTATGTTTTTAAATCCAAATCATGGAAAAAAAGAAATCGGTCACAAAAATTTGAAGCCATTGGTCGATTAAATATTGTATCACCAAAAGATAATGAAAGATTTTTTCTCAAATTATTATTAAATCATGTAAAAGGTGCTACTTCTTTTAAAGATATACGAACTTTTAATAATATTACATATGAAACTTACAAAGCGGCAGCACTTGCTATGGGTCTTATAGAAGATGATTCACAAATTTGAAGAAGCTACTAATGTAATGCTTCCATTTCAATTACGTAAATTTTTTGCATGGTTCATTTTAGCATAAAACATTCAAGGTAATTTGATTTTGGAAAAATTTAAACATTTTTTTTCTGAGGATTTTAAAGAAAATGCAGAAAATAATGCTCTATCGCATATTCAAAGTATATTGGAAACTGAAGATAAAAGTTGTAAAGATTTCAATTTACCTGAACCAACAGTAATTAATAGTATTGAAGAAAATTCTGAAAATATAACACACAGTAAGAATATTTTTGATATTTTGTTTAATCAGTTAACTAATGATCAAAAATCAATTTTTAATGAAATAGGAAACAGTGAATATAAAATTTATTATATTGATAGCCCTGGAGGTTCAGGTAAAACTTTCTTATACAAAACATTAATATATTATTATATATCTTCGAACAAAAAAACTTTATGGCTTGGACTGGAATCGCTTCTATATTATTACCTAAAGGAATGACAAGTCATCGTACTTTTAGATTTCCTTTAGATTTAAACAGTATTGAAACTGCTTTTTTAAAATTTGAATCGGATAAAAAAAAATTGAGAGAAGTTGATATTATTATTTGGGACGAAGCATCAATGATTCCAAAAAAGGCTTTAGAAATAATTGATCAAACTTTAAGAGATGTATGTTTTAAAGATATTCCATTTGGTGGAAAATTTATCATATTAGGAGGTGATTTTCGGCAAATTCTTCCAGTTATGAAATATGGTTACAAAAATAGTATAATTGAAGAAACAATTAAATTTTCTGCGTTATGGTCTCTTCTTAAAGTTTTAAAATGAAATCAAAATATTCGTTCGGAAAATAAAGAATTTGCTTTTGCGTCCAAGTTAAGAAATTGGCTTTTCTTCGTACCGCGCGACGAAGTACCCTATGTGTGAAATTTTACAAAGAAAATATAATTTGAAGTACAGGTTATTAAGGAATTTTAAAAGGTTTTGTTAATATTACAATCAATTATTTTATTTATTTTTCACACATAATTAAAAAAAAACCATACCTATTATTTTATTCATATTTTATACATAATTTAAAAATTAATATTTTTTAATCTTCATGAATGAATTTAATTATAATTATGTCATAAATTGTTGCGAAAATTATAAATGTTGTTATTAAAACTTAATTAAAGGAATAAGCAAATTAAGTTTGAGGAAGCCACGTGCCAATGAATTGGCCGCGGTTTTTTATTTTAAGTTATAAATTTAAATAATCAAAGTCAATGAAATCGTTGCATTTTGGGAATAAAATAACATAAAAATATAGAAGCTTTATTCAAACATGTATTATGGAAAACAATGATTTGAAAATTCTTCAATTCTTGTTAACAACTGCACAGAAATACTTGCCTGGAATATTATTAATTGTAATATAGATAAGATTAAAGCGTGACTGTTTGATCATGCAAATTATAAATGTGAATCAGCAGTGGGAAAGAATTCAAAAAAACAAAGAATGACATAATGCTGGCAACGCTAGTTTTATCAGATAAGCATAAACATTTACTTAAAATTTAAATTTGAGTAATAATGAATGCGAATACTTGTAGTTTTTTAAATTTTGTTTCAGCAAATAACCCAATTATAGTGATAGGAGACTTGAATGACGTCAATGTACTGGCAGCGGTTTTTTATTTTCTAATCTATTTGATTTCTATTAGTGATAAAAATACACACGAAACTTATATCATTAGATTACGTTGTAAACTAAAATGTGAATAATTGATTATTATAATAATGATTTCTGGAATAATATTATAATACTATCCTTCGTTTCGCTTTCAGAAAAAGGCTCTTAATGCCAATCGAATTATTGAAAATTTAAGTTGAACCAATTAATGAATTATAGAAAACCGTTGAATCTACTTAATGTGAATATTACAAATGTAGATCAACAGAAGAACTTATCACAGCCAGCAAGAATTAAATCCGAGAATTCTCTCCAAGAATTAAATCTTGTATGCCATCCAAATATCTTGATTCAGATGCAGTTCCACCCTTGCCCAACGAATCCCAATCTAAAATGTGTAGTCGCTCATGTTCTCAAACTCATCGTAGCGCGCGTAGACTCCACCTCACAAGTCTCCTTAAACATCGACTACAAAAAAGATGAATCGTTCATCTTCGTTACGCAATACAATCTAGAACGCGTAATCGGTCACGTTTCTAAGGTGATTGTCGCAATCGATCTTCATGCTATAGTCGCTCATGTTCCTAATCTAGAATGCGTAGCCTTCAGCAGAGCAAACTTTATATCGTAGCCGCTTAGGTTCCTGAATTCGTCGTCAGGAGCGACCTTTATCGCATAGTACCCGCATAAAAATCATCACTATTGGGCATATGAGGCCAATATATTACATATTGCTATATGCAATGTATTAGAAATATATTGGGTCTACTATTGACAATATATCGACACTCCCATTCCCATATATTGTCAATTTTTTAATAGAAAAAGGTGCAAAGTATTGCCAACATATGGGACATATATTTAGACGATATAGGGGAAATGATGTTTCCAGTATAGCAACCTTAGCAACTAGAGCAACCTAGTCAATCATGTCATCAAAAAAATTGCTAGATCGTGCTAAGCGAAACAACAAGAGCAACCTAGCAAATCTGAACAGCTACCAGCGGGAAATAAACTAGGAAAACCGAAAATGAAACAGAAAATTTTCAATTTTTTTCTGGAGTTTGATAATGTTTTTATCGCTCAAGAGTGCGATCTCGCGGCCTCAGATGTGTTTACGAGTGGAAGCATTTCACACTTGAGTTCAGTCGTATAAAGCTGTGAATCAACAGTCGAAGCGTCGAAAACATTCGGCACTGCGGCGTGACTATGGCGCACTTACACTGCACAACGAAATTGCAGTTGGTCTTATCAGTAGAAGCGACCGAAAATTTAATTAGGAAGGTGGGAGGCAGTGGAATGACGGTATAAAAAGCGATGCACGCGGCTTGTCGAGAAGTCTATGAACAAGGGCTGGAAGAGTGAATTACTCCAAAAAAAACCAAGGAGTCTTCGATCAGTATTCTACCCACAAGGAAGCCACCTCTCTCTCTCTCTCTCTCTCTCTCTCTCTCTCTCTCTCTCTCTCTCTCTCTCTCGCTCTCTCTCTCTTTGTCTCCCGCGCGTATTTCGTCATTGTTTTTACACTTTGCATGCATTGATGTACAATGATTTCGTTAATCAAGATCTTGACAGTAATAACGTATTCTGGTAAGTAAAAGTTGCTTGTTGTTTTAATAGATCATTTTTTTCAGATTGTAACGTAATATTCCGAATCATAACCTTCAAACTTTTACTCTATCGATACACCGCTTGAGCTTGAAACGACTATTTTTTATGAAGTAGGTGTGTGTGTGTATGCGTGGGCGCGTGTAGAATATGAAGTATAAATATAATCTATTACCATAAGATATGTTGTTTAAATTATCTTGATTTTATTTTATTTACAAATTTAATGAAATAGCAGTGTGTTTCATATTGAAGTTATGAATGCATTTTACTATTAATATTTTTTACCAATAATGTTGTGATGCTATAAAATTAAAGAAAATTGTTTATTCAGGGTGACTACACCAATATTGAAACGTTTCCGGTGAATAAACATTTTGTTAAAATATACACGGAGAGAAATTTTGTAGTGAAAATTACAAATATTCGAGACAAAATTACCAGTTTCTATGATAATGGATGGACAGACTGACAATTTCAAACTTTTTACCAAAGTGCCTTGGTAAAATTTTTTTTAGTTAATTTAAATTAAAAAAATTAATTTCTTTTATCCATATTGATGGATATATAGTATTTTAATATAGAAATAGAAACAGAAACAAGGATAAAAAAACATTAAACTGAAAAAAAACTTTACGGAAGCGGGATTCGATCCGACGATCTTTGGGTTGAGAGTCCGACGTTCTATCGACTGCGCCACGGAAGCTACTAGGAACAGTCATTTGAATCGCCGTGATTACTTACTGAAAATATGTGTATTGTTTTCATTTTAACGTCGCGCACGCCTCTAGTATCAATCTCCTGAAACACAATAATGCGCAGTGCGCATGCGCGAGTAGACAAATACCAGGTTATTTGGTAAAATTTATGAGTTTTCTTAGTAAAAATTCTTAGGTAACCTTGTAAAAATGACTAGATCTCAATTTTTACCAGTGTGTCTGATAATTTTTACTCAGATAATTTGGTATTTTTTTTAAGTGGTTATGGTAGTTTTTCCTGGGGAACTTATAAATTGTATTAGAAACCTGGGAATATCACGGCTTTTGACAGTCTGTCCATGCGCTACCAATGCACCTTGGTAATTTTTACTCTAAAATTTCTCTCCGTGTACAAAATTGTAAAATTTGTACATTTTATGTATCAAATATGTGTAGGTCAGAATGGAAGTGGCGTAAGTCACATTTGCAAAAAAATTGAAATATGTATATATTTAGATTGCTCACAACTGAAACTATTACTAACGACCTAAAACCGGGTCGCTACCCTGGTAGAAATTCGTCTATATGAAATGGCCAAGAAGTTAGAAAATAGCTAGTAAAACTGGCTTATTAATCGCAATGATGAAACGATTTTTCGACCATTATTTGCCTATTTCGTAGATTGACGTAACAACAAAATATTCGTATTTGATTTACTTATAATTTTATCTTTGATGACAGAGCATTAAAGTGCACTGGATGGCTTACCAAAATACAATATAAATAAGTAACATTTACTAATAAATCATTTGTGGTACTCATTCTATGAATAATTCAGCAAAACTTTTATTTCTCCGTCTAATTCTGTTTCTCTCACTCCTTGTCATAACAGCAAGCCTTCTACTAGACATTTCCAGACTAAAGAAACTGATCAGTTTTAATGCTTTTAAAATACTCAAGAACAAGCTTGTGCTTGTCTTCGAAAAACTCAATCTATTTTTCAATCTATTAAATGACCAAATAATAGGAAAAAAGCGTTTCATCGGGAGCTAAAAACTGGACAAGAAACATTCCTATTTTATAGCAAGTTTCTAATGTAAATGGTCAGTTATTAGTTATAAAATGTTTTGGATTTCCACCAGGGTATTGCTCTTTTTTTAATATAAATAATCCAAAATAGCACGCAACAGTAATGTATTGACTATTGAAACTTTGTCATTGAATATTTTAAAATGATAAATATGTAACTTACGCCATTCTCATTCTGACCCCCACATATAATCATATTTTTCAAATCTTTACGAAATTTCCTTTCAGGTTACATGTAATACATTGTATCAAATAAATTGTCTTGGTAGAAAAAAATCATTAAAATGGCGATATCGTCATGAGAATTGCATATACGCCATTCGCTATAAGAGTGACGCAGCTGCACTGTAGGCATATGCTGAAGTTTTTTCAAAATCGAAAGTATTTGTGCTAAAATCTTACATCTAAATGAATTTTTATACTTATTAGTAATTATTTAAATATAATTTACGTGTTCAACTTTGGTTCACATGTTACGAATGAGTAATCGGACACCTTGCTTATTTCGTTCTTTCACACGTAACATACATCATAGTCCTGATTCCAGTGAATGAACAAGCAGTTCTTTACCAGACCGCAACTCTTATCCCGAAAGGTATTCAAACGTTACGCACCTCATGCTGTACTGCATCAAAAATCAATAAAGTTTAATATTTAGTATGTAGTTTTAGTATACGAAGTGTATCATTATCACCCTGGAGTCAACTTTCAACATTTAGATTGTAAAATTACTCTTACTCAACTTACATAGGAAGTACATAATAAATAAGTGTTCGTTTACTGGCTAAAAGTATTCAGTCACAAGCATCGCGTGTTTATTTAGTGCTTTTTAGGAGATATTTATAAATTTTTATATACAATTCTTTATTTAAAATTTGTTCACCTACGTAAAGTTTCAACATTTTAAGTAATTAATTAAAAAAGATTTTTACTTGTAATCCATTTTTAAGCCTCTTAATTAAATAACAAAAATTACAATTTGCTTATTCGTTCATTCACTGGTGAAATCACTCTAGTTATTTATTATATTTTTCAGCTTTAGTTACTACAACCAATCTTTCTGCGTCTCAAGTTTTGGAGTTAAATGATAAGTAGGTTATCCTTTTACGATTTGTATTTTAATTAAATTTAACTGTTCTGCAGATGATAAATTTTTTTTTATGTAGGTTTTTAGATATCTGCCAAGACGGGCAATGGCTCATTATGGTAAATATTTGTACAATATTCATACAATAATACAATAAATGAAAAAACATCAAAATTAACTACAAAATTATTTTTAGATGTATACACCATGTTGTGCTGATTGCAAAAAAATGGAACCTGTTTGGGGTCATGTTGCAGAAGATCTTCATGCAACATCTATTAGAGTTAGACGAGTTGACTGTTCTCGTTTCACAAGTATAGCACAAACATTTAAAATCAAAGGATTTCCTACCATAATGTTGTGAGTATTCATTTTTTTCAATTGATTTCTGTTTCAGCTAAAGGTTTTCACAAATGTGTAATTTGTTTTCTTATGTAATAATTAATTTTTGCAATTTAGTTTTAAGGGGATTCAACAATTTGTTTATAATGGTGACAGAACTAGGGATGAAATTGTCCACTTTGCTCATAGATTAAGTGGACTACCTGTGCTAGAAGTAACGAAAACTAAAAGTTTTAATAATTCCACAGGTCAGAACAAAATTTTAAAAAATGCTCAAGTTTAATGTAAACTAAAATAATTATCTAAAATATTTTATATGTCTAGATCATCACAAATTAGGAGACAGAAATAAACTAAACAAAACTTCATATAAGTGGGATAATGATGAACATTTTCCAACCTTTCGAAGATTTACCCGTGGAGTAGTGGAGGAAAATCAGTTAAGAGAACCCCGTTCGACTGATACGAATTGTACGAACTGTGAGAATTGTATAAATTGTATAAATTGTATAAATTGTAAGAATTGTATAAATTGTACGAATTGTACGAATTGTACGGATTGTAGGGATTGTACGGGTTGTACGGATTGTCAGAGTTGTAGGGATTGTACGAGTTGTATGAATTGTTTGAGCTGTGCAGATTGTAAGGGTTGTACGCGATGTTCACAATCTAGGGATTGTACGAATTGTACGGATTGTACGGATTGTAGGGATTGTAGGGATTGTAGGAATTGTAAGAGTTGTAGGGATTCTACGAATTGTACTAATTGTAGGGATCGTTCGAATTGTGTGAATACTACTTGTACGAATACTTCCTCTCTTAAAAAAGTTATGGCCGAAAATAGTAAAGCATTTTAAAACTCAATATGATTGGTTATTGAACTGGGCGGTTTTAATATTAACAGTAAAGAAAGTTTAGAGAATTGGAATGGAAAATAAAAGTGATTCTTTAATCTATGTTATGTCAATATTATGTTCAGATTTTATTTTTTATGTAATACTTAATAAAAAAAAATGTGAATAAGCTTATAATTTCTAACCTCAGAATTTGGTATTAATTAAAGGTAAATGTACTACAGTATTATATCAATTATCAAAGATGCATTAAAATTTCTGGCTTATAACGAATAAATTATTCTTCGAGTAGTTATTATTTTTGTGTTCAGATTTATTCTCAAATATAGTCTAATGTCACTTAAAATTATTTAACGTGCAAAGTCGCTCAATTAATGGCATTTCGTTTTGGGCTATACTAATAGTTTTAGATTTTCCTAAAGTGTGAATTTTTAATGCATCGTCAACTTTGGAAACATTTAATTTGCATTTTAATATTTTATGAGCATTCGTTATTTTTAAAGTATTAGCGATTTCCATATCTAATTTATTAGAACCGTGAGTTGTTCTTTTAATATGACCATTGCCATCTTCAAAATCAAAAATTGATCAAAATGAAAAAGGACCACATAGAAGAGCACAGCGCCCTGTATGCGACAATTGGTGATTATTAAATGAACATTTCTCAAGTCCGTATAATTTTTCTACTTTAATAGAAAATAGATTTAATAGTCAATCAGCTACTTCCACTTCCCGCAAATGAACCTTATTTCCTAATAATAATCTAGTTCCATATACCAACTAGGAGGGGCTCAGGGTTCCGGAATCCCAATTTTCTTGAAACTTGCAGAGGTTGTAGGTAATACCTCACCATGAACCTCTGCAGAGTTATAGGCCCTGACACCTTCCCAGAAAAAAGCTGCAGCCATTCTAATTTAAAAAAAAAAGTAGAATAATGTGTACGATATTCACATTTTTTTTTCATTTTCTACTGTTTGTGCTGTAAAAAAAATGTATCCAATTACTTATATGAATAAAAAACCCGCTGCCAATTAATTGGCACGTAGCTTCCTCAAACTTAATTTACTGATTCCTTTAATGAATTTTTAATTCCAATATTTAAAATTTAATACTTCAGAAAGACAGAAATCTGCACCACTACCACTGAGTATGAAATTTTAATACTTCAGAAAGACATAATTCTGCACCACTACCACTGAGTATGAAATTGGTAGATGTTGGACAACAAATTTATTTTCGTGTTACGTTGAACATTGAACGTATTATATTGAATACATTATGTGGAAAGGCTGTTATAATGTGAGGGAATGTATTTTAAAAAATTTGATAAAGACAGATTTTTGTTTTCATTTTTCAATTTTTCAAGTTTTACATTTTTGTTAATAATAAAAAACCGCGATAACTAAAAAATTTTTCTTGTTAGAAAATATAAATATTTTAATTCTCTTTCAAATGCTACCCATCCCATTCAGATACACAGAGCCATCCTCAAGAAATAGATTTTAAAAATGTCTAGAAAAATTTTAACCTCAAATATCTCTGAAATTTATGAACCAATCACTTTGCCAAAAGAACACATCCGAGAACTATCAATAATATACCTCTACAATGAATTTTGAAGCGAATAAGACAATTTTACTCTTGTAATAGTTGAACATATAAAACTCATTTTTTTTCATTTTTCAATTTTTACGTTTTTGTTAATAACAAAAGAACCGTGATAGCTAGAGAATTAGTTTTTTTTTAGAAAATATAGGTAATTTAATTCTCTTTCGATTACCACCCACCCCATTTAGATACATAGAGCCGTTCTCGAGAAATTACGATTTAAAAAAAAATTGAAAAAAATGTTAACCTCAAATATCTTCGAAATTTATGGATCAATCCTTTTGCCCAAAGAACTCACTCGATCGGTATATAAAATCTACCCCTACAAAGAATTTCAAAGTGATTAAGCCAATCTTACTATAGTTATTGAACGACAAAAAAAATCACTTTTTTTATAAATTATTTTTTTTCTCAAAAAATAATGAATAAAAAAACCTAAAAATTTAGTAAGTTATAGTACTTAATATCCTTTATAACCAAAAAAATATTCATGTTAATATTTTTTTTTAAATATTTAATATTTAATGAGTCAATTACTGAATGGATTTGTTATATATATATATATATATATATATACACACACACACACACACACACACACACACACACACTTTTGAAGAGTTTCATATTTTTTTATAGATACCATTTTAACCCCTATATCTTCTTATAGTTTCTAAAATTATACCTCAGAAAACATTATTTTTGTTATCTATACCCTTACGCTCGAGATATAAGGTATTTTATGATTTTTAGAAATTTGAGGAGGTATGTCTATATCTATCATTACTTTTGAGGAGGTCATAATATTAAGGGGGTCCGAAAGTCAATTAAAAATTCAAATTTCGCGCCACAATATAGCAGACGAAAAAATAAGTAATTTGCCCATAACAAATAGTAAAAACAATATTACGGAAAACCAGGACTGCATTGCCCTCCGTTACATTATTATCTATCATTTAACAAAATTTGAAGTTTCTATATAAATATTTCGCTGAATGGCATTTGAATTACTTGATTTTGAGACATTATTCAAATGCCATTCAGCGAAATATTTATATAGAAACTTCAAACTTTGTAAAATGATAGATAATAATGTAACGGAGGGCAATGCAGTCCTGGTTTTCCGTAATATTGTTTTTACTATTTGTTATAGGCAAATTATTTATTTTTTCGTCTGCTATATTGTGGCGCGAAATTTGAATTTTTAATTGACTTTCGGACCCCCTTAATGTGCCATTATAAATTTGTGGAACTATAAATAAATTTGAATATGATAATGTACATCCTTTATTTGAATAATGTTTTTGTAAATAAACATTATTTTTTATGCTAAATAATTTACCTAAGCGTTACAGATAATGTGCTCAATTATGCATCTTTTACATAAGCGCGCAAGCTCTACAAAATTGGGCATCTAATCAGTTTAACGTCTAAACATTTTACATTTAGTAGGCCGTTATTGTCGATTGTTGTACGCTGATGAACTTGAAGAGAATATCATTGGAACGAAAAAAATCCACTATTAATTTATAAACTCAATTTAACCACGAAATTGAAAAGCAATTAAACCACTTTCACTCTAGTTACTCTGCGAAAAAGCTAATCACTTTTTAAAATTTGAAATATCGAATATGTGAAACAAGCCTGATAGAGCTTGCCACTCTAACGGCGCGCTTTTCGCTCCCGCCCGACTCGGCAAAGATTCAAGCCGACCAGAGGGAGAGCGCGAGGGGGTCTATCGCCTGCCAGACTGGACCTTCCCAGACGAAGCACCAGCCACCAGCACACGACCTGTCCACGTTCAGGACCACCGACAGGCCTCCTCTACTACAGACGCCTGGACGTAAGTCTCTCAGACTCACTCTCCTCTCTGGCTCCGCGAACCGAGCGCGCGTGGGACCAACTCCCAGACGTGCGAGTTTAGCGATAGGCGTAGGCCGCGAGCACATAGATTGAAGCCGAACCGAAGCGAGCCCGGGCGCGAAGCCGGGCCCCGCGAAGCGGAAGTCTGTAAACCTAGTCCGTAAGTTAGAATTAATAAAGAGTCCGCCCGGACGAACCATTTATATAAAGTTGCTACACCTCATTTATTCAGCCCCAATCCGATCCCATCCCTACTCATGAGCTAGCCGGAGCTCATTCTTGCGACGTGGCGGCGCGAACGAGCGGATCGACATCGTCTACAAGGGGCTACTCGACCAGATACAAAAGGTAAGCCGACGTCCGCCGGAAGCAAGGGATGGCCGCGCCCCACGTCACAATGGCGCCTAACAATAAAGGAAATTAACAAAAAATTAATGTAAAAACTAAAAATTAAAAAAGGTCAGCAACATAGTTTTTTTTGTGCCCTGTAAAAAATGTTAGAATTGTTTAAAACATTAGCATTAAGTACACATACATAGGCGACAGATACATGCTAATATGCTTAACGCTCAAATAAAATTAAGTAAAACTTAGAAACATTAGTAAAAAACAAAAGTCTCAAAGACGGTAAAAGAAGTAATCGAATAATTACGACCACGAAAATTTAAAAATATAGTATCAAATAAATAGCAAAATCAAATAATAAAATTGAGCATTAAGAATAATAGCCACCCGAAAAGCGACGTAGCTAGGAGATATCAACAAAGAAATAATCCGCAAATGTAAACATTAGCCACGACGTTGCCGGCGACTGATGAGTTGGAATAAGTTTACAAATCCAAAGCGAAATAAAATCTATTCGCGAATATAATCAATTCACATGTTCGACTCCCATTAGTGCTAATTGGCATAAGAAAATAGAAAAAGTATTCGGTAAAATACGAAACGTATTTATAAAAGAAAAAAAAAAGAAAAAAATACGTAGACAAAAATAGACAAAACCAGTAAATTTAAACTCAAAACTCAAATAAAATTTATTGAAATAGTGCGCACGGAAAATATTACGAACATAAACAAAAATAGTATACGCAGGCGAATATCACAATCAAAATTAAATTTTCCATTATAAGGCATAATATTCTCGCCTCGATTCAATCCTACACAACAAACAATAAACATACGATCGCTACTACGCCGTATGAAAACATAATACGACTACAATCTGGATACGAACATACTATCAGATAGAATAACATCGACCAAACCATATAAACGTACGTGAACGACACACAACATAACAACGAACATTCAATTACGTAGTCATGGCGGCGAACGACACGAATATACAAAAATGGTTAGACGGACTAACAAACGAACAAGACGAGGAAAGACTTGACGAAATTTTACAAAAACTGGAACTGCTACAAACAGGCACAAAGAACGAAAAATTATCTAGAATTACAAACGCACTCGAAGGAAACACCACGAAAAAAGATTACCCATCTACCGCAAAAAATGCCAAAGTAGACAAAGAAAGACGAGAAGTCGCACTTCATGACATAATTAACGAACACGTCTTACAAACCTCCACAGACGAACACAACAATAAAGACGAATTCGACTCAGACACTGAACAAATCATAGACAATAAAAACCAAGATGTTATCGAAGAACCCCCGATTAGCGAAAACACACAAGTAAAAATAAACCCTGCAATAACGCAGCAAATAAAACCACACTTTTCGGTTCCACATACACAACCAGAAACAAATCTTGCGATAATTGAACGCGCAGAACACATCACGCAGAGAAAAAAGATCCACCCGGACAGAACAGCAAAAAGATGGTCGACAATAGGAACATTTAAAGACAATTACGATACACACAACCCGAATGTCTCACCACGAAACAAAGTTAAAGTAACAACGAATAATGCGGAGTACGAAATACCGCAAGAAATTTTTTACCAATACGCGGTAAAGAAAGCAACCATCCCGAATATGCCAAACAACCACACGCTAGGATACCCTCCATAACAACACGCGCAATACATACATAATAATAGTTATTCAGAACACCTATTTTTCGACACAAATATCAGAACAACACCTCAAATATGAACAAACAACAGAGACGTCGCAAAAATAGTAAATTCATGGAAACTAAAATTTAGCGGTAAAAACGATAACGTTCACGAATTTTTAGTAAGAATCAACGAGTGTAAAGCAGCCTCAGTCCTAACAGACGATGAGTTATTATGCGCGCTACCGTTGCTATTAGTTCAACCAGCATTAAATTTCTACAGAAACAAACACGACACATGGAGATCCTGGCGCGACTTTGAACGCGATTTAAAAAGGCAATATCAACATGCACTATATAACGAACGCTTACTAGACTAAATACGCGAGAGGAAACAAGGGCAAAACGAGCCCATGCACGACTACATTAACGCAATGCTATTTCTGTATAAAAGACTACCGACCCCAACAAACGAAACATCAAAAATTCAAAGAACATTCATTAACATGAAACCAGAAGTACAACCGTTACTCAGCGACTACGCGGCATACGACCTAGACAGATTTATAGATAAAGCCAATACAATAGCCAAAGCATTTGAAATAGGGAGAAAGCAGAACACAGAAAATACCGATTACCCAAAACCTTGCCCAAACGCAGAACCGGTAGAAAACAAAAAGAAAACCGAAGTAGCAGCAATCACACTTGCTACACAAAATGACGTATTAAAAATAATTAAAGAAGAATAAAAAAATTCAGACAGCCACTAACACCACAGTCGAAGATCGTATCAAACCCTAATACAAACAATAATACGAATAGTAACACGACAACTAATCCCAACTACAGACGAAGAAACAACTACCAAGGCAGAGTTCACCAAAACCCGCCGGATAACAATCCGAATAGAAACCCACAGGCACCTCAACAGAGAATATTCTACAACTCAAATTTCAACAACCAACCAAACCCTAACAGTCAACCAAATAACATAAATCACCACAACCAGAACTCGATTCCAATCCACGAAAACGAAACAAATATTCCAATTTTACCATACGATCAAAACAACAACCTCCAGCTACCTCCAACCCAATATTACCAAAACCCCGGCAACTATCATAACCAAAATACCAACCCAGCAAATTATCCAAGACCATACGCAGATCATAGCCAAGACGCTAGAACGTACCAAAATCCACCTCATTTCCAAAACATCACCCCTAATCCTAACGGACAAGTCCAACAAAACGGACAATATTATAACGCAAACCCACAAAGCACACAGAACAATCATCAATACAACCAAAACAACTACAGAAATACGAACAGACGAACGTATCGCGGACCTAGCAACAACAACCAAAATACGTCAAGTACGCAAAATACGCCAAATAATAGCACTAGCGACAATCAGCGACAGGGAAACGGTACCCCGTCGGCGCAGTAGAGACCGACTCGTTGACACAAAAACCGAAGGTCACATTAATTAGCGAAAAAATTCACACGCAAGACCCGATCGAACAAATCGTACAAATACCAAACACAACAAAACCCGCAAATTACGTCCGATATTGGCTTAAAGCCAACATTAACGGCGTTACGCTAACGGCACTCGTAGATCCCGGAGCGGCGCGCACAATAATAGGACAAAAATGGGAAACTCTTACCAACAACCCTCGCGTGAAGCTTGAACCCTCGATTGTAAAGACGGCACGGATGGCCAACGCGTAGTCAGCAAACGTATTAGGAGAAATTCGCGGAACGCTCGAGATACAAAGCATAAAGAAACCCGTAAATGTACTGGTTATCCCATCAATTCCCACCGAACTAATCATCGGGTTAGACACGATTAGACAATTTAAAATGGATATATTGGGCAGCTGTGACAAATTTACACTCGCGGACCTCGGTTCGAAACAGTTTGATTTCGACTTATGGGCGATAGATACTAATACAGCAGTAGACGTAGCAAGCTGCGGACTGACAAACTTAACTCATGAACAGTCAAATCAAATTAGTAAACTCTTAGACGATACGATCCCACCAGTCGAACCAGACGATATACTAAAATTGAGGCATATATTAAAACATGAAATAATATTAAAAGACAAAAACGTTAAACCAATAAAACAGAGGTATTACCCCGTGTCGGAAAAACTCGAAAAAATTATGCACGAGCAGATCGAGGACTTAAAACGAAAAGGGATAATAGAGGAATCCGCAAGCGAGTGGAATAATCCGATAGTCATGATTAAAAGACAAAACGGTAAGCCAAGACTATGCGTAGATTTACGTGCGTTAAATGAAATAACCAAAAAAGACTTGTACCCGCTTCCATACATGGATATAATTTTAAATAAATTAAAACGGGCGCGTTATATTTCAACACTAGATTTAAGTAACGCATATCATCAAATAGAATTAGAGGAAGAGTCTAAAGAATTAACCGCTTTCACCGTCCCGGGGAAAGGCCTATGGCAATTTAAAAGACTCCCATTCGGCCTTTCAGGTGCAGGCGCGTGTTTTCAAAGACTTATAGATAAGGTAGTAGGAGACTTAGAATCAAACGTCTACGCGTACCTAGACGATAGAGTACTGGTAACCCAAACGTTCGAAGAGCACATAAATTTGCTCAGGAGGTTACTCCTTAAAATACGAGACGTGGGATTAACAATTAATAGAGATAAGAGTAAATTTGGGGTAAACGAAGTTAAATATTTAGGTTTTATAATCAATGAAAACGGACTCGCGATAGATCCGGAAAAAACCGAAGCAATTAGGAATTATCCGCACCACGTACAGTCCGCCAAGTTCAAAGATTCAACGGAATGGCATCATGGCCCAGGCGATTCATAAAAGACTACGCGATAATAGCTAATCCCCTCACAGATATCACTAAAAAAGTTACAGGAAAATTTAACTGGGGCAAAAAAGAAGACGACGCGTTTAACCTCATAAAACAAAAAATCATAGACGCGCCGATGCTTCATAGACCAGTACCGGGAGAAACGTTTTTTATACACGCAGATGCATGTAACACGGGCCTCGGCGCAATGCTCACGCAACGCATAGACGGCGCGGCAAGAATAATACATTACGGAAGCGAAAAATTAAAGCAAGCGCAAAAGAATTACAACACGACAGAAAAAGAATGCCTAGCGGTTAAATGGGCAATAGATAAATTCAGACCGTACGTAGAAGGAAGTCACTTCACGGTAATAACGGACCACAGCGCGCTGCGATGGCTATTCCAGAAAAAGAACCCAACTGGTAGACTCGGGAGATGGGCACAAGAATTGTCAGAATACGATTATAACGTCGAACACAGAGCGGGAAAATTAAACGTTATACCAGCCGCACTGTCACGAGTCTATGAAGACGACGAAGACGAGACTGACGCATGCGCAATTAATATCCAAGAACATACAAAAGACAAATGGTACATCAAACGCGTGCACCAAATAATACGCTTCCCCAGACGTTACAAAGACTGGAACTTAGTAGACGGGAGGATATATAGATACCGACCGAACTATGGAATGGACGAATTAGTACCAGACCTCGATTCGTGGAAACTAGTAATTCCGAAAGAAAAACGCGAAGACATATTGCGCGAAATGCACGACGACCTACACGTGGCACACCCCGGAATAGAAAAAACATACAAAAAAGTCGCACAGTTCTATTACTGGCCCGGCATCTATCGAGATACATTAAATTACGTAAAAAGTTGTGATTTATGCCAACAATGCAAAATCGACCAGTCCAAACAAATAGGACTAATGGGCTCGCGAGACGTAAATTATCCCGGAAAAACCATATCCGTCGATTTAATAGGCGAACTACCACGCAGTAAAGAAGGATACAAATACCTAATAATTTTCGAAGATATTTTCTCAAAATACATAATATCCATCCCAATAAGAAATAAAACAGCTACAGTCGTAAAAGACGCGATAGAAAACCAATTATGCACAAATATCGGTACACCAGACACAATTATTTCGAATAACGGCAGAGAATTCATAAATGAGACACTTAAAACATTTTTTAATGATAACGCAATTAAACACGAACGCACACCCTCCTACCACCCACAAGCAAACCCGGTGGAGCGAGTAAACCGCGATATAAAGATATCAATATTTATAAGCGAAAATCACAAGGAGTGGGACAAATACATAAACCAATTTCAATTCGCACACAATACGACAGTACACACAGCAACGGTAAAAACACCCGCATTTTTAATGTTCGGTAGGGAATTAAAACCCCCGAAGCTATGGCGACGCAAAGCTGAATTAGAAACTGAAAAACTGGACGAAAATAATACGACAAATACCGATACAAAAAACGTACTAAATACCACGACGCATAAAACAAATGAATCAAACGAAAAAGAACAAACACACGATGCAGGCGAAAATATAGCATACGACCCGAACATAAGTAATAAAAAAGATAACAATGCTCAAAAAATAAAAGATTGGGATAATCGCATGCGCCTACTAAACGAAGTACACGATGAGATAAAAATCGTTAACGAAAAAGAAAGCGAAAAACAAGCGCATTATTACAATAAAAATAAAAGAGAATTCAAATTCGAAATAGGCGACAGAGTATGGAAAAAGAATAAAATACTCTCGTCAGCCGCAGACAACGTCACGGCAAAGCTAGCTCCAAATTATATAGGACCGTACACGATAGCGAAATGCGTAAGCGATGATATTTATATGTTAAAAAACGAACACAACCGCGAACTACCGAGTTACTGTCACGCGAAAGAACTTAAAATCAAACACACAGATAGAAAGAATAGCGAAGCGCGCGAAATTTCAAACGCACAGCAACCGAGCGAGCCAGAGAGGACGAGAGCGCTACCGCGCAAGCGCGGCCGACCAAAAACGCGCCGAGAGCAGCCCGCGGCAGAGCAAAATCCTGTACAGCCGCCGAGCGCACCGGCAAGAAGGAAAGGCAGACCCCCGAAAGCACACGCCCTCCCCACCGCAGCGCCGAACTCGCACACAGTATAGGCGCGAGCGGGAAGAGGGACCAGCACACCATGACCCCCACCCCGCACACCGCCGAATACAAGCAGCGGCACGCTCCAAAGACAAGATCAGCTGAATCGCTCGAGCCATGACAGTCATCACCTACAGCAGCTACGATACTATGGAGTAGAAGTGCGTCCAGGTCGAAGATAGCCTTTCTGTTTACCATTTTACGGGCATGGAAATTTGGCGGATTATTGGTGTGTACTTATGCGGTAAAGAAAACTCTGAATTGATAAAATGTATCGTGACTTTTAGATAACGCAGGTATCAGCTACATTGTTGTAATTTATATACTGATTCAAGTTTCTATAGTATTCAATAGATACTTCTATACCGATATTAGGTATAGAGATTTTTTGGTAACTTTTTCATGTAGGTGTGTGTGTGTTCTTATTATAAAAAAAAAATGCTCGAGTTTGATAATACAAATATCGACCGCCCGAATAAAAAAAAATGTGAGTAAATAATGTAGAAAACCGTAAAAAATTGTACAAAAACTGTAAGAAACTGTATGAAACCATTGGTTTTCGGACATTTTATGCGAATGATTTATACATTATATACACTTTATTATACATTTATACAGTTATATACACTTTTATACATTTTTACACATTTTCATACATTTAAAAAATTTTAATTTTTTACCGGAAAATTTTTTTATACATGTACAAATTTTAATGAAATGTAAGAAAATATATAAAAATATACAAAACTGCTTAAAAGTCTATATCAAGTAGCGCGCGAGCGCTCCGAAGGCAAGTATAGAAGAAGCCTGAAGAAGCGACCCGTGCTACATATACATTGAAATGCCTGACCGAGATAGACTTTCCACCCTAGTGGAAATATCATTTGTTCAAAACCGTTTAAAACAGTTTTGAACAGTTTTAAACAGTTTTTAACGTTTGTATGAAAATAGTATTAATGAACAAGAATTTGTTTAGAACAGTTTAAAACAGTTTTGAACAGTTATGAACGATTTTAAACAGTTTTGACTGGTTTTAAAGAGTTTTAAACGGTTTTGAACATTTACGAACAGTTTTAAACAGTTTGAAATGGTTTTAAAGAGTTTTGAACAGTTTTGAATGGTTTTAAACAGTTTTGAACAATTGAAATTCTTAATTATTAATACTATTAATACTATTCTAAAACAAAAGTTCAAAACTGTTTAAAACTACTCAAAATTGTTCAAAACAGTTTAAAACTGTTTAAAACCATTCATAACTGTTTACAACTGTTTTAAACTGTTCCAAACAAATTCTTATTGATTCCCAGTTGAAAGTAACCAATAAAATCCAATAAAAAAATTTTGCATAAGATATTATAAGTATTTGCACCAGTAAAATCTTATGAAATCAAATAAAATGTGTGTGTTAATCGGCATAAACTAATGTTTTCATTAGCTTAAGCCAATCATTAGATTATGCCGATGTTGTTTATGCCGATAGACACATTTTATTTGATTTAATAAGATTTTACTGGTACAAATACTTATAATATCTTATGCAAATTTTTTTTATTGGATTTTATTGGTTACTGTTAACCGGGTTAATCCATTTCTTCCCAAGCGGCCATTTTATAGTCGATTGGTTTTTTGCTTAAAAATTGTCGAAAAAAAAAAATAATGGAAATTTCAAAATTCTGACTTCAGAATGGTAAAGAACGGACAATTTTACTTCGGAAAGTGCTATTGGTTATTATTATTTTTTTTTTTCGACAATTTTTTAGGCAAAAAACCAGTCGACTATGAAATGGCCGTTTGGGAAGAAATGGGTTAATACTATTTTCACACAAAAGTTCAAAACTGTTCAAAACTATTTAAAACTGTTCAAACCTGCTTAAATCTGTTCAAAACTGCACTGATAGAAGTATTCATTTATTGTAAGCCGGGTGACCTTAACTATTAAGCCACTGGCGTTTGAAATTTCGACAAATGAATATTCCTTTACTATTAATCTACGTGGATTAATATCTAATAACGTGGTGTATTAACAGTTATAGTGAGTAGTGTATCCGTCACCGCTCACATAACCTTCAGAACATGCAGAGATTCGAGGAGAGATCACCATAAACACATACACAACCACACACACCCACATTATATAGAAAGACGGTGCGCTCGCCTGTATAAGAAGACAGCGGTATAAGTACGTCGCACAGCAGCGTGCCGTCTATATGCAAGTTCGTGCGTGCCCGGCAGCCGAAAACACATGGACGGGCCGTCCTCTTCTTTCTCACTGCTTGTCACCTCGTTTTTCGATGCCGAGCGCCGCGGAGAACATCGAACAACAAAGGTGATAAGCATGAGAGGAGAACGGATAGGCCGCCCATATAGTCTAGAGGAGCTGGGTACGGTCCCGTATGCAATAATATGTCCCCGGATAAAAAAAAAAACAGTTGTTTCTTATACATTTTGACCCGTAGAATCCGAATATCGAGGTCAAAATTCGAAAAAAGTGCTAGAAATTGTTTAAAATGCAATTATTTAAACAAATAATAATAAATATTTTTTTGCAACGGAGTATTTTTTTCCTGAAAATTTAGCTCATTTTAAAGCACACGTCTGCAAAATCTCTATAAACTCAAAATTTGAAAAGTTATCAATTTTTGAAATTTGATTTTTACGTTTTTTTTGCAACTTGGATTAACAATAACTTTGGAAAAAAAGAACTTTTTTTTAAATGAAAGTTTCCTCTTATTCTTTGAGATAAAAACTACCATTTCATTTGCATTATTTTAAGTTTTCCGTTATTAACTATTTATTTCGTTATTTAACAAATGCTACTTTTTCGATATTTCCTAGCGCTATTTCAGTATTCGGTTGGAGTAATGCGCGCATCCAGGGCTTTTCAGAATCATTATATTTGAAAGTTAAACTAATACTTGACAATTGGTGCGATGGCAAATCAATTTTAATGTTTAATAAATAAACAACTTATTGTTTAAACTAACAAAAAATCAATATTTAATTTAAATATAAATGCACGAATAAAAATTAATAACTAAGTAAGTAAAATATAATATTATTGAAAAAAACAGAAGGAACAGCATGGAATTGCTACGCGAACACAACAACATGAGTTTTTGATGCATGCTTTACATTGGCAGTTCGGTACAAAATCATCTATAGGTGGTAATAAAATTAAAACTTTTTAGAGGACCAATAATAATATTATATTTTACTTATAGTTATTCATTTTTATACATGTATTTATATTTTTTATTTTAAATTAAATATTTGTTTTTAATTTAATATTAATGTTTTATCAACGTTTTAATTATTTCGTGACATTACCTTAATTTTATATTTTTGAGTAAACGAACTGTAATATATTATTATGTATTAAAAAGTCATATGTTGAGCATTTTTTTTTGTTTAAACAATAAGTTGTTTATTTAGTAAACATTAAAATTGATTTGCCATCTCACCAATTGTCAAGTATTGGTTTAACTTTCAAATATAATGATTTTGAAAAGCCCTGAATGCGCGCGTTACTCCAACCGTTTACTGAAATAGCGCTAGGAAATATCGAAAAAGTAACATTTGTTAAATAACGAAATAAATAGTTAATAACGGAAAACTTAAAATAATGCAAATGAATATGGTAGTTTTTATCTCAAAGAATAAGATTGAAACTTTCATTTAAAAAAAGTTCTTTTTTTTGAAAGTTATTGTTAATCAAAGTTGCAAAAAAAAAACGTAAAAATCAAATTTCAAAAATTGATAACTTTTCAAATTTTGAGTTTATAGAGATTTTGCAAATAGACGTGTTCTTTAAAATGAGCTAAATTTTCAGGAAAAAAATACTCCGGGACAAAAAAATATTTATTATTATTTGTTTAAACAATTGCATTTTAAACAATTTCTACCACTTTTTTTCGAATTTTGACCTCGATATTCGGATTCTTCGGGTCAAAATCTATAAGAAACGACTGTTTTTATCCGGGGACATATTATTGCATGCGGGACGGTACTCAGCTCCTAGACTAGTATGTTTTCGGGAACTCAGTAGTCTACGCCGCGTTCTGCATTGCCGACAGAGCCAAGCCTTCTAAATCCTGCGGAAGTGTGTGCAAAGGAAGGTTCATTAAGGGGATGCCTTATACCGGCAAAGTTTTCTGCCGTACCGGCCACAATGTTTTCAATTAAATATTAATTGATGAAAGCTTTTTCTTTAATTCTAAGAGTTGACGCACAAAGATAAACTTATTCCCTAATTCCCAGTCAAGTTTTAGATAAATCTATTTGAAAATAAGGACGAAATTTGAAAAATTGCAAAATGTTATTTTTTGAGATGCTACGTGTGCATAGTATGCACAACGTGACGAGGCGGATCGGGTTTCATATAGCAGCAACATGAGGACGATGCGAGAAAAGACGTGCACCGGCATCGGTAGCTCAGTGGTCAGAGCACTCGTCGCGAAAACGAAAGGTCCGGGGGGTTGTTCTTAAATGATATACGATAAAATGTTTATCACCGCGTAATACAGGTACGTTTTTAGGACGAATAGTACCATTTAGGACAAAATTTTGATTTGATGTGACATATACTGTGGTAAAACGATTATGTCGCATCGCAACGCATATCGCTAAGGGTAATTTTATATCACGACATAGCGATAAGTTTTGTTTGTTTTTACACTTTGTATATCGAAACGTTATGCAATAAAAAATTCTTCTCTATAGGGCAATACAAAATTAACCTTAGCGATATGCGTTGCGATGCAACATAATCGTTTTACCACAGTATATAAAGTTGAATTAGTGAAAATTGCTCCACCCATTAAATTAGTAGAAAAAAATAGTAATTTATTAGTGAATATTTACTATTTCATTAGTAGTCTTTAAAAAAACTACTAATGAAATAATGAATATTCACAAATAAATTAGTAGTTTTTTCTACTAATTTAATGGGTTAAAAAACTACTAACGAAATAGTGAATATTCACTAATAAATTAGTAGTTTCTTCTACTAATTTAATGGGAGGAGCATTTTCACTAATTCAACTTTAGAGAGTATACTGTGGAGAAACGATTATGTTGCATGGTAATGCATATCGCTAAGGGTAATTTTCTATTGCCCCATAGCGAAGAATTTTTTATTGCACAACGTTTCCACATTCAAAGTGTACAAACAAACAAAACTTATCGCTATGGCGTAATATAAAGTTACCCTTATAGCGATATTTGTTGCAATGCGACATAATCGTTTTACCACAGTATCACATATGTCACATCAAATCAAAATTTTGTCCTAAATGGTACTATTCGTCCTAAAAACATACCTGTATTACGCGGTGATAAACATTTTATCGTATATCATTTAAGAACATTTATTTATTCTATGCGATTATTATATTGTAACAGAGCTTAATATAGTCATTTATGCGAGTAATATGCGACGTTACGATTTTTCAAATTTCGTCTTAATTTTCCAACAGATTTATCTGAAATTTGATCAGGTATTAGGGAATAAGTTTATCTTTGTGCGTCAACTCTTAGAATTAAAAAAAAAGCTTTCAACAATTAATATTTAATTGAAAATATTGTGGCCGGTTCGGCAGAAAACTTTGCCGGTATAAGGCATCCCCTTAACTATTAAGAAATCTGCATTTGAACTACAGTAATTAATGGATTTTATACAAAACATATACGAACGTACTGTCCTAGCGGAAATATTTTTGTTCAAAAATGTTAAAAACTGTTAGAAAGAATTATAAACTGTTTAAAAATGTTACAAAATGTAGGATTTTGGACGTTATTAATCGTTTGTAACTGTTTGTAACATTTTTCAACAGTTTTTAACAGTTTGTAAGAGTTATTAAATTATTTAATAACTTTTAAATATTTATTAATTATTATTATTAACATAGTAATAATTAATTATTAGTATAATTAAATACTCCTTAGGCTTCTTCTGCATTGTTTGACTGTTACTTGCCTTCGGAGTGCTCCCGCGCTCCTTGATTCTCATGATTATAATAATGAGGCTATTAAATAATTATTAATACAAATAATAATAATAATAATACAATTTATTAATTATTCATTTTTCCTGAAATATATCAAATTTAAAATTATTTGAAACTGTTTGAAAGTGTTTAAAACTATTAAAAACTGTTTGAAACTGCTACAAAGTATTATAATTAGAAAAGATGTGTCCAAAATCATACATTTTGTAACACTTATAAACAGTTTTAAACAGTTCTAAATAGTTATAAATAATTTTTAACAGTTATTAACTGTTATTAACATTTAAAATTTACGACAGGGCGGTTATGAATATTATATAATAGTAAGGAAATTTGCCTTTAATTTAAATACACCATGTTTTTAGATTTCAAATGAATATATTCATTTACTACAAATGAATACTTCTATCAGTGTGTTAAAAACTCTTTTAAACGTCCAAAAATACGTACTTTTGAACAGTTTTAGACATATTTGAACAGTTATGAATAGTTTTAAACATTTACAGTTTTGAACAAATAATATTTTCACTAGGGATAAATAGTGTATATAAACGTATAAGAATATGTAATATTTTATATTTTTATATATTTTCTTACGTTTTCTTAAATTTCTTATATTTTCTTATATTTTCTTACATTTCCTTACATTTTTTTACAATTTGTTTTTGCAGACTAATTTGAAAAAATTATTCATATTTGTAAGGAAACGTATAAAAATGTAAGAAAATGTAAGATAGTGTATAAAACCGTAAAAAAATGTCCGAAAACCAATGCTTTTATACAGTTTTATATATTTTCTTACATTTTTATAGAATTTCTTACATTTTATTTATTATTTCCATACGGGCGATAAATACGTTTTTTCAAAAGCTCTGCGCATCACAGGGATTTTCGGCGAACAGCGGGCGGATTTTAAAATTTTGAAGGTATTTAGTACTTATTTATCTGGATTCCATTGGATTCCAGAATTGTATTCAAGTTGATTGGTCAGATAATATATACCTATACCCAGATGAAATTTTGGCATAAGTACACATCTAAAATTTTGTAGTGGTTATTATATATCGACGATTGAGCGGAACAAGATGCTATCTCGGCTAAGGCTAACAGAAGATGCTATCTTGGCCGAGTAACATAGCATTTTCCAGCTAGTTTTGGTCGAGATAGCATCTTCTGTGAGCCTCTGCCGAGGTAGCACGTTCTGTGAGCCTCGGCCGAGATAGCATCTTCTGTTAGCCTCGGCCGAAATAGCATCTTCTGTTAGCCTCAGCTCACTAAGAGAAATATCTGGATAATCCCCTTAATTTTTAACGTGTGAAGTTCATTTTGTAGAGACTACACGATTTTAAAGTATGCATAACCTTCCGTGTGAGTAATAAATACTCTCACTGTAATCCACGTATTCTTTGGTAACCGCAACCAAAAATGGTCGTAAAGGCACGACTGGGTACGCTCTATTTCAGTAGTAAGCGTTTCCATTTACTTAGCTGTCTTGAGACAACGGCGCATCGCGGCTCGCGGCAACTGCTCGTGTTGCGATAGGTTATGGTGTCTATTCTTCAAGAGGCTAGCTTTCTTTATCCTCCTTGCTTTCTCTAAGATTATACAGTTCATTATTATTTCGTTTCTTATATATTTATTCTATACCACCAGAAACTCGAACCAAATTTATTATGTACATAAATATTTTAAATATAATTTTTTATAAACAACGCAGAAAAAATAATTTATCGACGCTACTACAAAATTGATTATGGCTATCGTATTAATAGTTAGCTCTTCTCACAATTGAGTAATGCCTACCATTTTACTTTTACGATTTTTGGTTATGGCTACCCTGACAGACTCAACGGTAATCATTTGGCTAGCGACTACCATGTTAAGTTATGGGATTACCAAGATATTTCTCTCAGTGAGCCGAGATAGCATCTTGTTCCGCTCAGCCGTCGATATATAAGTATCCTAAGTATAATGCAATTTATGAAAATATATTGCAAGAAATCGTAAAGGGCTATAAGTTTACATTGGATTTTGGTCATTTTTTGTAAGGTTTATTCGAAAACTAACATTTTTTTCGAATAATAAAATTTAGTTAACTGTAATAAAATCTATAAAAAATTGAAACTTTTCACTTTTATAAATTTCCTTAAGAGCGTGTAATAGTTATACTTTATCACTAACCCTGTTTTATCGGCGGAACATGTCAAAATATAATCAATATATAAATGCTTTTTTTAGTTTAGAAAAAGTCAAAGCTATAGTATAAAATATAAAAGAAACAGTGAAGAAAAATAATTGTAAAAAAATCTAAGAAACTCCAATAACTTTCAAACTTTGAAATACAATGAAATATATACTATGAAAAACTTTGTTCAATTGTGAAATAGTCTAAAAATCATACGTCTGCGTTGTAAGCGTCAAAATCAGTCGAAAATATTTTTAAGATTCCCCACGAAATCAGGGCGTTGGTATGTGCAATAGCTTGAAATTTTGAATAAAAACACTTGAGTAAATAAGTTATACTTAGTTTATAAGAATTGTAGGAAGTAGCAAGCAATCGAAAGAAATTGTATTATCAGTTTCTGTCACAAATATTATGCTTTGTTATACGCAGACAAATCTCTTTTTACGCATTTTAGATATAATCAGGACAACTTCCAAAAGGGAAGTCTTTCGTAACTAATTAACACATAAATAAGAAATTAAAAGAGATTGCTATTAGTTTTAGCTGATTCTATGACAAAAAAATATTTCATATACTAGAAATATTAAATTTGCATCAGAAATTTTTCTGAAATCCTTCGACGTGAGGCATTATTGGCGTCAAAAATCAGTTACACAATAGTACATTTCAACACGGGTGGGGAAGTCGATTATTTAGCTGGTGTGACTTTTTGCACGAGCGAAGCGAGTGCGAAAAAGTCACACCACCTAAATAATCGACTTACGCACTAGTTTCGAACGGTATTTTATAGCACGAGCGCCGAAAAATCATATCAAAGTTGTGATTTTGAGGTTAGAGTGGTATAAAATTATTTTTATTGTTTGTTAATGCACGAATTATTTTATACAACTTTATAAGTAGGGATTTCTATTTGGCTGCAGTGGTATTAAAAAAATAGTTTTCGAGCGCAATCAACAAGCGTAAAGAATAATATATAAAAACAGGAATTGAATATTTATAAGCCTCAAAAATCCAAAATTTAAGCTGAATATTGAAGACGCTTCACTGTTTATTGAATTCATCAAAATATGTTTATCCATGCGATGATATAGAAGCTTACGAAACCCCTGATTTTTTTTAAAGCTTATAAATATTTATAATACGTTTTTGCATACTTTTTAAATTAAAAAAATATCAAATGGTTCAGCCTGTATGTTACGCAGGATACAAATTTCAAAATCTCAATATCTTTGGATCAAATAGGTGTTTACAGACCTCTGTTAGGGCCTATTTCATAAAAAATAAACTATATTAGTATTATATATATATATATATATATATATATATATATATATATATATATATATATATATATATATATATATATATATATATATATATATATATATATATATATATATATATATATATATATATATATATATATATATATATATATATATATATATATATATATATATATATATATATATATATATATATATATATATATATATATATATATATATATATATATATATATATATATATATATATATATATATATATATATATATATATATATATATATATATATATATATATATATATATATATATATATAAAAAATGATTACTGATCAAAATTGATATTTTTTAGGTGAATCCAAAAAGAAAATTTTTTAACTGTAGTACCCCCTTAACATAGGAAAAATGAACGAAAAGTAGTCACTGATGATTAACCAATAGCAAGCCCTTAAAAGTGCCAACAAATATATAAAAAAGGCGATTAAAATAGAAAAACCGCTGCCAATTCATTGGCACGTAGCTTCCTCAAACTTGATTTACTGATTCCTTTAATTAATTTTTACTTCCAATATTTAAAATTTCATACTTTATTTTGTACGATGTAAACGGCTTAAAATCGTTTTTATAAGTCTAACAACTCGTCAGGAGTTGATTTTACACGAGAATATTAAATAGTAAAATTTTTTGTTTTAATATTATCCACAACTTTTGTATTTAACATTTTCGTGTAAAATCAAATCCAATCAAGTTATAGCCAAAAATCGCCCATTTTATTTATAACTCCTCAAATATTTTAAATATAAAAGTTGTCGATAATATTGACATAAAACTTTTTCCCATTTAACATATTTCTGTTAAGTTAAATCCTATCAAGTTATATAAAAAAAATAAGAAGGTTCTACTTTATTTTTACTCTTTCATACATAGAGCCATCCTCAATACATTTTAAAAAAAAGGATGCCAATTGCTTGATGCCAGATCTCTATACTCATTTTTTTTGTATATGTAGGTTTGAATGTTATGCATTTTTAAACTATATTCTCTGCACTAGGTAATGCTGCTTTGGAGATGGGTTTTCTACTTTGCAGTCGTGCAATAGAGATCCTCATTGGCTCGATTCCTTTACGACGACAAACGAGCGGCAGCGCATGCGCTTGGGCATACGTGTACCTACACAACACACACGGGACCCTTTCTACATATGTGTGTTCTGTCTGTTCTAGTGTTCTAGACAACTTCTCTCTATGTCTGTCTCTGTATTACATAAACGGAACAGATCCTATCTGTCTTTGTCGGGAACACACGGAACACACAGAACACACATACTTATGTAGAAAGGCCCCCGGACACGAGTTGACGGACAAGGCCGCAAGGCCAAAAGTGTCGCCGCAATTGAGTCTCTGAGTCAATGCTATAAGTATTAGAAAATATTAATATTTTAATTCTCTTTCAAATGCTACCCATCACATTCAGATACATAGAGCCATCCTCAATACATTTAAAAAAAATTGGGAAAATTTTATGGAAAATATTAACTTGAAATTTTTTTAAATATCTTTGAAATTTAAGGACCAATCATTTTGCCCGAATAACTCGACCGAAAACTATCCAAAATCCACCTCTACGAGGAATTTTGAAGCGCTTAAGTCAATTTACTCCCGCAATAGTTGGACATACCAAACTCATTTTTTCATTTTTCAATGTTTACGTTTTTATTAATAACAAAAGAACCGTAATAGCTAGACAAATAATTTTTTTAGAAAATATAGGTCTTGAAATTCTCTTTCGAATGCCGCCCACCCGATTCAAATACATAAAGCCGTTCTCGAGAAATTACGATTAAAAAAAAAAATGAAAAAAATTTTAACCTCAAAAATCTCCGAAATTTATGAATCAATCCTTTTGCCCAAAGAACTCAATCGATTGTGATACAAAATGTACCACTAAAAAAATTTCAAACTGATTAAGCCAATTTTACTCTAGTTATTGAACGACAAAAAAAAAACACTTTTTTTTATAAATTATTTTTTTCTCCAAAAATAATGAATAAAAAACCTAAAAATTTAGTAAGTTATAGTACTCAGTATTCTTTATAACCAAAAAATATTCATGTTAATATCTTTTTTTAATTTTGAAATATAACCTATTTACTAAAAATGACGTTTTCATGAATAACTTATGACGAAATATAGCTAACGGCTTTTTTTTTTTTTTTAAATTGTAGAAAATTTTATTCTGCATACAGAGAATTTATCGTATATAAATAATATTTGTTCTAAATATAAAAAAAATTGAAAATAAAAATTTTGAAAATTTAAAAATGGCGATAAAAAACAAAAAAATCGATTTTGACAAAAATAAAATATTGACCCCAATTGTTGAAGCAAAATCTGAAAAAATGATCACTCTCTCGTTAAAATCGGTTGAGTAGATCATGAGATATCAGAGTATACGGACATACATACACACACACACACACACACACACACACACACACACACACACACACACACATCCATACGGACATTTTCTAAAAATGGTGTATTTCGATTCCAAATTTTCTATACAACATTCCTAAGACATTATCTCACAAACTTTTTTTTTTACTATCACAAAGCTTCCTCTAGGAGGAAGCAAAATAGAGCTTTAATTTAAACTAAAGATCGTTCTGTGCAATGTTACCTGCATTTGAAAATCGCAAAAAATTACAAAAATAAACTTAACAAATTTACAATTTTAACGATCTTTAGCTTAAATTAAAGCTCCTTTCTTCTACTTAAATCACTTTTTGTGGAATATTTGTTGGCACCTTTAATAGCTTGCTATTGGTTAATCATCACTGACTACTTTTCGTTCATTTTTCCTGTGTTAAATTTCCATAAGAAAAATTAATAAGCGTTCAAAATTGTGTCACAAAACCGTTTTCCTGTGTTCCAAAGTTTTTTCTTGTATTGTGTGGTATATAAAATAAGAAAAAAACTTATTGCAGAGGTGTGCCTCAAAATTTTTTTTTTTTTTTTTCGTCGTTTTTATGACCGGTTAAGATAGTTCTCTTCATATTGCAAAAACTGAAAAAGCTACTGGAAAAAATATACAAATATTCTTCAAAGTCACAGAAATGATACCATATGTTTGTTTACATATATTGCGGAACAAATTTTTGAGAAAAACATTCTTGAAAATGGATATTTTTACATGAGAGTAAATGAGTGCTATATCAACTGTGACAGAAAGTAATAGTATTACTCATCAAAAAAACTGGACTGCAAAAAGAAAAACGTAGCTTAAGAAAGATGAAATTCGGCTCTTTCTATTAAGTTTATCAAATATGTGTCAAGCCGATCTTTTTAAAAAGATATTAATGACTATAAACACAAATAGCAGACGACGTGCACGAGAGCGAGAGAGACAGAACGACGTTCATGGTATAGTTTGTGCTCCCGCTGAGCCACAAACTGTAGTGTCCGAGGAGAACCCCCTTAAAGGTAAATTGTCGGGAGAATTGCACGTATAAATCTTGCCACCCAATTGACCACATCCCCGATTTTTCGACGTGTTCTTGTTTATGCACATACTGATTGTGCACATATTAATTGTGCACACTTTAACATTGGTATATATCTATATATATAGATCTGTACCAATGCTATCTGTGCACAATAAATATGTGCACAATCCTTATGTGCACAAACAAGAACATGCCGATTTTTCGTACATTCAAAATGGTTGAAAGAACAAAAAAACAAAAACAACGTTGAATACAAAAGTTGTAGTTGTAATCATTGTCCATTTAACATTTTCATGTAAAATTAATTCCTGACAAGCTAGACCTATTACAAAAGTGATTTTTAACGCCTAAATACACCTGAAATAGTCTATTTACGCATATAATTCAAAAGGATTTGATTTCATATCGTAATATTGAATACAAAAGTTATTTTTTGAAGCACATTATTGTAAAATTATAAATTAGTATTTGAGATATACCAGTTTTTGCAATAATGAAAATATAAGATTCTCCTGAGTAGTAGCAGTCGTGCCTTACATGTAAAAACGAATTTTTGATATTGACAGCGCAGGGTGGCGCAGCTCCTTATACTTAGAATTCCTTCATCTATCAACAAGTTTTTTTGATACACAGATGTACGGTAAGCACCAAACTAACATCATGGTTTAATAACATTGTGTTCCGAATAGAAATGTACCCGGTTTGAATTTCGATCATTTACTATTAACGTTTCTTCATAACTTATTTGAAAATGTTTCAAACAAGGAATTAAACTGAAATATTCCCATTACTGAAATTTTATTAAGTCTCCCCAGGCGGAAATAATAACTGCAAATAACTGTTACAAGCTGCAAATAACTGTTAACAACTGCAAATAACTGCTAATAACTGAAATAAACAGTTAGGTGAGAGACAGTATATTCAGTTTTTTGCAGTTATTAGCAGTTATTTGGAATTTTGTTAATAATAAATAAAGTTATTATTAGAGCGAAAAAACTAACTGTTTATAACTGTAAATAACTGTAAATAACTGCAAATAACTGCAAATACCTGCTAATAACTGTTGATATAGCACCTTTATTTCTACAGTATTCTACTCTTAAAAAAACGATGGCCGGATGTTGTGAAGCATTTAAAGGTTGATTTTGATTGGTCTGTAAGGAATAGGCGTAAAAATTTGCAACTTTCGCTACATTTGAATTTTTGAACTTAAATTTTTATTTTAAATTATTTAAAACTAAATAATTAAATCAATTTAGAATAAAAAGATTAATTTTTTCATGATTTAAAAAATTATTTGATTATACTATCATTTAAACTAATTAAAATAAGGTCATAATGAAAAATTATATATTCATAACCTCAAAAACAAAATAGTACGCGCGCAGCGCGTTTGGATTTTGCTAGTTATTTAAAAAACTGCAAAATAACTGTAAATAACTGCAAAAAACTGCAAATAACTGTTAATAATTGCTAATAACTGCTAAAAACTGATTATACTGTTTCAAACCTAACTGTTTATTTCAGTTATTTGCAGTTATTTGCAGTTATTAACAATTATTTCCAAATCCTATTTCCATAATAATAGTCTCGTTATAATTGAGAACATTTTAATTGTACCAAAATGTTTCCAAAATATTTGAATGTACGGTTCTACCACCCAACGTTTTTCTAGTCTACCTTTACGTCTCGGCCGTTTCTAGAAGAATCACAAAGCTCTATCTAGCCTGCAATCGGGCCATTTCGCACTTTCACATTCACGCGAAACCTTACACACGCATATATGCAGCTAATGTCCAGCTGGCGCACTTGGGTCCTCCTATGCCCCACAGGTTGGGTCGAAAAATTTTGACCTGCGTTTTTCCGGAACTGCGCAAGGGAAAGTTAGGCAAAACTGCAATGGCACAGAGTTGCAAGGGACGCAGTCCTTCGGCGTCACTCAGTTCTAGGCCAGCATAGAGAGCGAGTACATGTTTATATTAGTGTAGCACTTGTGATACATTCGACATTTTGTTCGCGGGTGTTTCCTTTTACATAGCCTCGAAACTGTGAAATTAAGTCGATCGGTCACAGTCTAAGTATGGCACCCCGTTAACGATGAATTTTTGAGTGACATATAAGGTCAAATTTTGCGCGGCGACGCTTCTGGTTTTCGGACGGGGGAGAAAATTTGCTCACGTTGGTTTTGTTGTTATTTATACGTGGATAATGCCTTCGCTGGACAATCGATTAATTTTTTATGTGTATCGTTTCATTTCGAGAAATCGGCTTCAAAGAGTAAACAATAAAGAAAACGTTTCTTTACGGTATATTTAAAGCCTTCCAGTGTGTTGTAAGGGAAAGAAAGTTTTTTATTATATTGTGCGTTACTGTTTTCGTAGGTATTTACTAGATCTCCTCTAGCAAAAATTTTAAAATGTAAATAAATGCAGATAAATGTAAAAAAATGTAAAAAACTGTAAACAAATGAAAAAAAGTGTAAAACAGTGTAAACTAATACTGGATTTCTGACGTTTTTTTACATTCTTTTACTCTTTTCTACACTTTCTTTACAATTTTTTACATTTTTTTACATTATCTTACGGTTTTTTTATATTTTGTTAAACTTTCTTTGATGCTCATAATTAAAAAATTGTTCTACAATTTTTTTTCACTTCTTTACATTTATTAACACTTTATTATATCTTTATTACACTTACTTACATTTTTTTACAGTTTTTCAACACATTCTTGGAGTTTTTTTATGCTTTCTTACAGTTGCTTATATTTTTTTACGTTTCAATATGTTTTTACATTTTTTTACACTTTCTTAGATTTTTTTTATATTCATAGATTTTTATGGTTAATAAAAATTTTATTAACTCTATATGAAAGTAGAAAAATGTAAAAAATATGTAAAAAATGCAACAAAGTGTAAATAAGTGTAGAAAACTGTAAATTTTTATGGATTTGTACAAATGTTATGAAATGTACAAAAGTGTACGAAAATGTAAAGAAAGTGTAAATAAGTGTAAAAAGATGAAAAATATGTCCGAAATCCAGCATTAAACTACATTTTATTAGATTTTTCTTATACTTTTTTTACACTTTTCTGCACTTACTAAACAATTTGCTCAATTTTCGATTTTTGCTAGGGGTCCGTAGAAAAAAAAAATCTGTAGGAAATTTCTGCAAGTATTTCTGCAAGAAATCCTGCAGAAGTGCCCGTAAAAAATTTACAAGATTTTAATTTACAATGTTTTCGCCCACAGAAAAATTCTGTAGAAATTCTTGTAGAAAATATTTCATATTTTTACAATATAAATTAATTATATTTTATTAAACATTAAAAAGTTGAAATAGGTGACTAAAACGCCCAGTATGTATGTTATCATGCGGATGGTAACATTAACCACCTGTTTCGACTGTTTAATGTTTATTAAAATATATTTAATTCATGTTGTACAAATATGAAATATATTCTATAAGAATTTCTACAGAATTTTCCTCTAGGCGAAAACTTCGCAGCTATTTCTTACAGGCACTTCTGCAGAATTTCTTGTAGAAATACCTGCAGATTTCTTTTCTACGGTTGCACAATATCTATCTTAAACTATTTGGCATTACATTTTCTTTTAAAAAAATATACTATCCCTCGCAAAAAATAATAAAATGTGTATGTTCTTGTCGAAACCAGAATGCTTGCGAGAAAATTCAGGAAATTTCTTTTTTTGTGTTCTCTAGAAATGATAAAATTTTCATATGTATGTCTCAAAACCTAAAATATGAGATAAAATTAGAGAAAACCATTTTTTACTTCCCTCTTTTTTAAATGAAAAATGTTATTTATTTTTGTTTTCTTACGCTACTTTGAAATTGAGCAAGTTACTTAAGAGAGTGTGGTACATGAACTCTATTTTACCGACAGAACACAGTAAATTCTCTATTATTAAAATAAATATATCGAATTACGTCTTATAAAGAGATAGCTTCCCTGCGCAATGTAATAATCTACCAGCCTACGCAGTTTTGAGCTCAAATGTCAACGGCATCCTAAAAAATTTTGCGAACAAAAATAACCGAAATTTCGTTCGCAAAATTTTTTAGGGTGCCGTTGATATTTGGGCTCAAAACTGCGCAGGCTGGTAGATTATTACATTGCACAGGGCAACTGTCTCTTTATAAGATGTAATTCGATATATTTATTTTAATAATATAGAATTTGCCGAGTTCTGCCGGTAAAACAGAGTGCATGAGTACCACACCCCCTTAAGGGGATGCCTTACTCGTACTATTACCGACCGAGCAATTCACACAGTTTCAAGCTGATTAAAAATAAAATACGTCGAATCACAAAAAATCAAGAGAACACTCTTCTGTGTTTTTTAACGTTCTATCATCCAGTCAAAGTTTGGAGTCGAAATATCAAGCCGTTTTTTCAAAAACTTTGAACGAAATTAAATTTCGCTTTGTTCAAAGTTTTTGCAAAAATGACTTGATATTTCGACTCCAAACTTTGACTGGATGATAGAACGTTAAAAAATACAGAAGAGTGTTCTCTTAATTTTTTGTGATTCGACGTATTTTATTTTTAATCAGCTTGAAACTGTGTGAATTGCTCGGTCGGTAATGGTACGAGTATGGCATCCCCTTAAGGTAGTTCTCATCGGACTCCCTAGTCAAAGCAGTAGTAAACGTAGAAGTTACCTAAAATTTAAAAAAACCATAGTTGCAATGTGATTTATTTATTTAAAATGATAGAGATAGTCCATATATTATAAATAAAGCGTATTTAACATCACTAAAATAACTTTTTTCACAAAATGACGATTTTCTAAAAACTAGATATCGTCATTACAAACAATAGTTGAAAAATTACTGGAATTTTTTTTGTTTCTCAACCGATTTTAGTTTTCAAGGTCTCAATTTACTCCTTGAGAAATTTCATGGTGACTTGCCGAAGGAAAAATTAAAAATTATTCAAAACTCAGAAAGTTATAGATAATTGTTCATAAATTCATGTACGTCGTTAAAACAAAATATTCTTGTAATTGGCTATAACTCTCTGAGTTTTGAATAATTTTTAATTTTTCCTTCAGCAAGTCCCCATGACATTTCTGAAGGAGCAAAATGAGACCTTGAAAACTAAAATCGGTTCAGAAAAAAAAAGATTCCAGTGATTTATCAACAATTATTTGTAGTGACAATATCTAGTTTCTAGAATATCGCCATTTTGTGAAAAAAGTTATTTTAGTCATGTTATAAATACACTTTATTTATCATACATTGACTATCTCTATCATTTTAAATAAATAAATCACATTACAATATGTAATAATTGTTATGACGCTAATGTGCATAAAGGCAAAAAACAATCTCATGTCCTTTTTATTAAAGGCCCAAATCGAAAAAAGTTGTCAAAAATAAGAGATTATAACAATAAGTCAGACACTTATTGCAGTCTAAAAAAATTCACAGGTGTTTCGTCCAGGCTAACGCGTTAGTAACGCACCGACAGATGGAGCCTCTCTTTTCCACTAGTGAAAAGAGCGGCTCAGTCTATAAACCTTTGGCCGCTACGATGGAGCGCTAGGTGTCTGATGACGGCTACTAGATCATCACTGATGAGTCCAATTTAGTAGCCTGGACGAAACACCTGTGAATTTTTTTAGACTGCAATAAGTGTCTGACTTATTGTTATAATCTCTTATTTTTGACAACTTTTTTCGATTTGGGCCTTTAATAAAAAGGACATGAGATTGTTTTTTGCCTTTATGCACATTAGCGTCATAACAATTATTAAATATTACACTAGGCAATTAGCTTCACTTAAATTTATACATTACAATATGGTTTTTTTAAATTTTAGGTAATTTCTACATTTAGCACTGCTTTGACTAGGGAGTCCAAGGAGAACCACCTTAAATACTTGATGAACACTCTACAAAATTGAATTCAAACCAACCTTTTCGCTACTAATCTATTTTTATTTTTCTATTCTAAAAACAAAAAAATTTGTCGTTTATTGTAGAATTTGTAGAAGAGAAAACATTCGATCACGAAGACGTGCCGCAATAGACAAAATATTTTTGATATGCTATTTATCGATTTTTTTTTTCAAATCATTTGATTTTGGTTATTTCAATTAACTATGATTTAATTTTAGGCGGGATCAGACCGATTTCGAACGCATACGTCTATTATCGAGAAGGTTATACCTTATATCACCGAATTATATTTGCAACACACCTGTCAAAATGTCGAGTTTAAAATAGTAGTCATAGAGAACATCTCAGCCCCGTAAGTAGACATTAAAAATTCAACCCAACCGTCTATTTCATTTTAATCGTGTGATTTAAACGATTTTAAAATTGAAATTGTACTATTCACAGGATTATGCAAAGTTTAATAGACTTCGCATATACCGGCGCGATAGCCATAACTCAAAAGACAGCCGAGGATATAATGAAAGCCGCAAGCTTTCTTCAGCTGATCGACGTGATAATGGAATGCGAGAAATTCCTTCAGTCCAATCTCCGGGTGACGAACGTCTGCAGAGTTTATCACATCACGGATACCTTAAATTGCCTGTGGTTGAAGAAAAAGTCGTTCGAGTTCATCTGCCGACGCATCAAGGAAATCGCGAAGACGCCGGAGTTTCTCGATACCGACTTCGCTTTGGTGAGGGACATAGCAAGTTGCAATGAATTGCTGAATACTTCGGCATATGAGTTATTTCTGATGATCATGAGGTTGATTATAAACGACTTAGCGGAAAGGCGAGTTCATCTTTTTGAAAACTCGGCAGATCTGTTGAAACGTGCGAATTTTGGTGAGATAACCCTCGGCCAGATACATTATTACTTTTCCGAAGACGACGCATTTACTACGCTAAAAGCATTAGATCGCAAGTACTGTATATACACTCAATTTGACTTTTCATTGCATATATATTTTTTTAAAAGATTGAATGTCACGAGAATTATTATTTTTTTCAGGAAACTTAGATGCGACATAATGCAGCTTTACAAAACATTTGACGAACTAAAGTTCTTAACTAGAAGTCGGATAATAGTGATGGATTGCTTGAATTCACAAGAGATAATAACTTATAACCCATTTAATGGTGAGAATATAGTTTGTGTACACTTTTATCTGTGACGTTAAAAAAGAAGTAAAATATTGATTGTAAAAATAGCGAACTTTGTGATTTAATCTTCATCACTGTCAATTAAACTATAAAGTATCTTATGAGTATTTCCTCGTGAACTCAAATGTAATTTTTCTTTCAGATCAGTGGAGTGTCGCCAAGGCCATAGGAAAAGATTTAAAACGTTTCACCTGCATCGTGCAAACCGGTCAGTTGTACGCCTTCGGAGGTTTCGCCAGTGGAATCGGCGGGCAAACTTTGCCGTCGGGAAAACGTTACAACTTTGAATGCAGGATGTGGGTTGATATACCGGCTATGAAAGTTCCACGAAACTGGTAATTTAATCGATCAATCATCATCATCATCGTTATCAGCGTCAGCGCTTCACAACTGTTGAATTTTTCAGGGGCATCGCTGTGGCCAGTTTGGGCAGTTTCTTGTACGTCTGCGGTGGCTACCACGTCAGATGCTTCAAGAACGTCGAGAAGTACTGCACCGAGAGTAATAAGTGGAAAAGGGTATCGCCGATGAACGAGGCTCGCGGGTACTTGTGCGCCGTCAGTATGAAGGGATGCATTTACGCGATAGGCGGTTGCAACAATGACGTCGTGCCTCTGAACTCGGTTAGTATATAACACATAAATAATGAAGTATTGGCCTTTGCGCTGTGATGAAGTATTGTGTCAGGTCAGCGTTTTTTTTTCTACGAATAAGGTACCTTAGTAGTAGAACGGAAAAATAACAATTTTTTCGAGAGCTGTTTTGTATATCTCCAGTTGCTATAATTAATGGCAGAGGGATTACTTGGATAGACAGTAAATCCACTTGTGGGACTCGAAAACTGTAGGTAGTTAAAATATTTAGAAAAGAAGGATCTTGCTATAGAGGAGAGTACTCCTCTATAACAAACTGCCTTTGGATCATGAGTTGGATGTGAATGCACGAAGAAAGTTACAATAATGATTAGAAAATAAGTAGATAAGCTATGCTGGTTCTGTATCAAACAGGTCGTGACCTGTTTGATACAGAACCAGCATAGGGTTTCTGGATCACCCGCAATTGTACGGGGCACCAATAACCCATAACAAGTCGTGATTTGTTGATCCAGAACCCGCCTAGGGTTTTTGGGCCACCCGCAATTGTACGGAGGTGACAATAACCCATAACATGCGGGCACCCTGCTGTCGGCGGTTCGGCGGGTGACAACCAGCGACGAGACGACTGCGCACATCGGCTGCGCAGCGGCAGCAGTCGGCGGGCGGCGGGCGGCGAGCGGCTGGCGGCCTGCTGCTTGCTGATTGGGCCGGAGCAGCTCCGTGGAGTGTGGTAAAAATAGCGCGTTCTTCTCCGATCGGCAGTTGCCTCTACGCGCGCGGTGAGGTTCGGGTCGCGGTCGTTCTCTCTCTTCGGGCTCGGTGCGCGAGGTCGTGCGCAGCTCGTGGCTGCTTTAGACTTTGCCGTCGTTGCGTTGCGCTTCCAGCTGGTGAGCTCTGGATACCTCACAACGACGGAAAAGACTAATGCAGTCACGCTGCCGCTGCCCTCGTCTTCGTCGTGTGCGCGAGTTCTTTCGTCGTCATCGTGCACTCTCTCTCGGTTCCGCGCGCGAGGTCGTGTGCAGCTCGTGGCTGCATTAGACTTTGCCATCGTTGCGTTGCGCTTCCAGCTGGTGAGCTCTGGATACCTCGCAACGATGGAAAAGACTAATGCAGTCACGCTGCCGCTGTCCTCGTCTTCGTCGTGTGCGCGAGTTCTTTCGTCGTCATCGTGCACTCTCTCTTGGTTCCGCGCGCGAGGTCGTGTGCAGCTCGTGGCTGCATTAGACTTTGCCGTCGTTGCGTTGCGCTTCCAGCTGGTGAGCTCTGGATACCTCGCAACGATGGAAAAGACTAATGCAGTCACGCTGCCGCTGCCCTCGTTTGCGTCGTGTACGCGTGACTCCCATACGTTGTATGCAATCTCTCTCGGCGCATACGCGTGAGTTCTCTCTCTCTCTCTCTTTCTCTCTCGTCTCGGGGCGCGAGAATTCTCTCTCTCTTTCTCGTCTCGGTGCGTGCGCGGATCTCTCTCTCTCTCTCGTATACGACGCATGCGCGCGTGGGCCCTTTCGTGTCTCGGATCTCTCTCTCGTCTCGGGGCGTAATGATACGCTCTCTCTCTTTCTCGTCTCGGTGCGTACGCAGATCTCTCTCTCTCTCGGGGCGCGTGCGCGAGGTTATGGATGCATTAGAGTTTTTAACTGTTGCGATGCGCTTCCAGCTGTTTAGCTTTTGGATACCTCGCAACAGTTAAAAAAGTCTAATGCAGTCACGCTGGTGCGCGCGGATTCTCTCTCTCTCCAAAATCCAGGATGGAATTGCTCGGCTGGCGGATGCGGCTCACTTAGTATCTGGGTGGGCAGTGCGCTCTGGGCTGCGTCTCAATGCCGGGAAAACTAAGGCAATATTTTTTGGGTCGAAAAGGAAAGTTAATGATTTAATTGCAATGCGCCTGCCTGGCATTGGGATGCGGGGCGGAGAGCTCATCCCGTTCAGTGCTAAAGTCGTGAGTCTCGGTGTTACACTAGATAGCAAATTAACCTGGAAATCGCATATAAATCAAGTCACGAAAAAAGTCAACAAGGCCCTCTATAGCTTGCGGTTTATTAGGGCCTGTACCACCGAGACTCTCCGCAGAAGACTGGTCGAGTCGCTGGTCCAGCCTCATCTGGACTACTGCTCGGTGGTGTTCTGTGATGCAACTGACGAACTACGTATTCGACTGCAGCGATTGAGCAATTCATGTGTGCGGTACATATTTGGTGTTAGGAGGGATAAACACATAACCCCCTACAGGCAGCGTCTGGGCTGGCTCCGTACAGATTCCCGCCGCTTATATTTTGCTGCCATTTTAATGTATAAGATTACTCGGTTGCGGGAACCATCATATCTGGCAGACTTATTTAAGGCGCACAAGCCCAGAGCCACTTGTAGGGGCCGCAGCCCGAACTAGAGATACCGCGTGTATCCTCGGAGACCGGTGCCCGATCATTTCAGATACGGTGTGGTCGATTCTGGAACTCTCTTCCTTCCTCCCTGCGCCACCTACCATCATTGTCAACATTTAAGAGGGCGATGCGAAAACACCTTCTCGGCCTCGACGCCTAGCTCTCTTTTGTTGTGGGGGACGTGTCTACCGCCCTCAATCTAGTAATCTAGTAATCTAGTATTTTTTATTGTTTTACTTTTTCAGTCCAGAGAGAAAATCCCATCGACCTACTTTCTGTAGTTTCTATAACTTTTATTATTGTAGCCAGAGAAATAATTTTTGCGAATTTGTGATATTAGATTTTAATAGCTAGAATAATTAAAAGCAAATACTTAAAACTAGTCATTTATATCTGTATTGGAAAGAATGGAGACAAACTGTGATATCACAGACGCAGATAGCTTAGTATTTATATATTATTAGTTTTTAAATATTATACTAATTATTAGTTATATCAACTTTACACTAAATGTATATTTGGAAAATTTATGTTTTATTGACTCTTGTCGCTTTCTAGTGTATTTATGATATGAATTTGTGATCTTTTTATCTAGTGTAATCATAAACATGCTGTTATATTGTTGTATTGTTATGCTATATTCTGTAATTTGTTTTGCCAGATGGTAAATAAAAATCTATCTATCTATCTATCTCTCTCTCTCTCTCTCTCGGTGTCGTGCGCGCGCAACGTTATGCGCATGTGATGTTTTCGCGCGCGAATTCTCTCTCTCTCTCTCTCTCTCGGTGGCACGTGCAACGTTATGCGTCGTCATATCCTCGCGCGCGAATTCTCTCTCTCTCGCCCTCGGTATCGCACGCGCGCGCGCAAGGTTGTGTGCAGCTTTCGGCTGTACTAGTCTTTTCAATTGTTATGGTACACTTCCAGCTGTTTAGCTTTAGATACCCCGCAACGATTGAGAAAACTAATGCAGTTGTGCTGTAACAACCTTGATGATGATGATGATGTTGATGATAAATTAGTCCTTTTCAGGACTACTAACTTTTTTTCGTAGAACATTCTCTCTCCTCTGAGAAAGTTTTATCAAACAGTCCTTTTAAGGACTACTACAAAAAAATTATCTCTCCTCTGAGATTGTTTTGTCAATTAGTCCTTTTAAGGACTACAAATTTATTATAATTGTAGGCATGCTGAGCGTGCGAATTTTATATATATCGCGGAACGCGGACGTTTTGACCCATCGTTCTTGTTGCTGCTACAGCATGACTGATGCTATCGTGTATATAGGTATATCAATACCTATACACGAGAGCGCGCGCTCGGCGGCGGCGCTCGCGACGTCTATATTAGAGACGAACGCCCGCGAGCTAGCATCAGTCGTGTTGTAGCAGCAACAATGAGACGAGAACGCCCGCGTTCGGAGAGGCAGCGACAGGCGCGGAACAAGCGGCGCCATACTCCTCCGCCACCGAAACCATCACCACCGCCGAAGCCGCCCCGGCCGAAGGTATTCGTCATGTACGATAACGACAGCCGAAGGCCACCACGTCGTCCAGCAGTGTGGACGAACAGCCGCACGGTCCGTTGCGTAGACACGCGAAACGCTGGCGACATGGCCGCCAACGCGAGGTGGGAGCGGGAGCGCATCACTGGCATCCTCGAGATCCCTCATTTTTCAGCGACACCACGGAGACGGCTTCCTCAACAGCCAGTCCTCAAAAAGAGGAAGGACCGCGTGAGGAAGCGTCTGTTCGACAGGGAGGCCGGTGGCAGCGGCGACGACGACGACGACGACGACACAACGACAACGACGATGACGACTGACGAGGACAACAAAGACGACGACGACGACGACGACGACGACGACGACGACACAACGACAACGACGATGACGACTGACGAGGACAACAAAGACGACGACGACGACGACGACTGCGACATGGACGTGGACAAAGACGATGACGACCCCAACGATGACGGCGACGACCACGACGAGGACGATGACTAATATATAACTGTTTATAATCGGCCCTTTTCAGGGCCACTAATATTTTTAAACGTTCAACAGCTATATATATTAAATATAATAATAATAAAAATATATACATATACATAAAAATAAATACACACACACACACACACACACACACACACACATATACAAATATAACCTTACTAGCTACATTTAACGCGCGTATCATTTATCTGTTTGATTTTTTTTGTTTTGAGGTTATGAACATAATCAAAGTTAGTTTAATTTAAAAGTTTGTTTGAGTTTAAATTCTATGATAATAATGTAAGTTTGATAAATAAAATAATGAAATTTTTCTCATACTATTTTAATTATTTAGCAGTTTTGAATATAATAATAAATAAACCATCTGAGACGTTTCACATCCTAACGCGCGAACCTACTATTTCTTACTCATGTTTATGATACTAAAAAATGCTTAAAAATTGAATGATAAGCGTTTTCTACAAATTTTTTTCCTCAGCTTTCCAATGATATAGGTTATTTTTCAAAATTTTCCATATCTTCAAAACCTCTTTCGCATTTTATTTCTCGCAAAAACATATCGGACAATCTTTGGAAAATATCCTTCTCTACTTAAAAAATGCTCAGCTTTCGATCTAGAGGGTCAAAAAAAATATTAAAAATACACTTTTTGGATATAACATGAAAAAATTTGAGCAGTTTTAAAAGAATTATAACAAATAATTGTTCAAACATTATAAATTTTTTTGTGGCCCTGAAAAGGGCCGATTGGTTTAGCCTTAAAAAAGGCTGATTGGGTTTGGTCCTGGAAAGGACCGATTATATGTCGAGGCGACGACGAGATGGTGATGGCGACATGTCATCGCGAGGATGACGTCGCTTTCGAGGCCTACAACAAAGATCATGCGTGATCTCCATTTCATCGTCAGCATCTTCGTCTTCCTCCTTCTGCTGCGGTGGTGGATCAGCTGCATGAAACTGTGCAAGCTCCGCCGGCACCTCATAATACCGCCCTTCATGCGGCTCGTACAGCATGTATGATGGTGGCGATGCTGGTGGTGTTCGCATCACGAGGTCCTGAGGAGGTTGCGGAGTATGCGGTCTTCGCAATTCATCGAGCTGCGGTGAAGTAGGTGCCCGTTGCTGTCCTTCTTCCTCGAGCTCTAGACCCATGAGCCAGGCGTCAAAAGCGAGAGGAGAGGACAGCTCAGGTATCTCCTCCATCGCAAACGGTGCGCAATCCTCCAACACTGCCAATCCTTCAAGAATTGCTTCTTGAAGAGACTCGTCGTCAAGAAGATCTTGGAGAAATTCCTTGTTTGGCTTCATTGTGAAGAATGATGCTGAACTGAGAAAAACGCGTTATTTATATCGCCTGTCGCGGAGCTGTTGCGTCCCAATCAGCAGCCGCGAGCGCCGCGGAGAGGGGGAGAGCGGGTGTCGCGTAGGTCCGCGCTTTGTCTATTAAAACAGCGCAGTCAACCGATTAATTATCATTTTGCAAAGATGGACTCATCGAGCAACAACCTGGAGACAACGTGGAGTGAAGCTGATTTCGATTGGGAGATCGGCCTCGCGATGGATAGCGACGACGAATTTCTTTCGGCGTTGGTGATGCCGCTGGCTACGTCGTCGCCGATTAAGTCGCCGATTGCGTCGCCAGCGTTCACACCACAACGGTTACCTGATCTATCGCCGGTCTTCGTCGAGCGGCTACCTCGCTGTTCGCCGCTAGTGTTGCCGCCACTGTCGCCGCCGTCATCGCTCTCACCAGTACCCTCATGCTTCTCTCCAGGATTTTTGGAGAAGTATGAGTTGAGATCCTCATGCTTTTCTCCAGTGGAGAAGCATGATGATATCACCGGCTCCTCTGGGACGATGTCACCGCGGAAGATGCCACAGAAGCGACCTCGTGACGACAGTGATGAGCCACAACGGAGAATTCGTCGTCGAATAACTATTTAATCAGTTCTTTTCAGGACTAACCAATCGGCCCTTTTCAGGGCCACCAATATTTTTTTAACATATGGACAAATATATTCATTTATTACTATTTCATATATTTTTTTAAATAATATATATTAATATTTCATATATTTTTTTTTAAATAATATATATTAATATTTCATATATAATTATGCAATGAAAATTTTTGGATAAAAATATAACAGCAAAATTTAATAAAAAAGAAAAAATGTTTATTAACTCATAATAATAAATATAATTCAAATGTACATGAAATGAAAAGATTCTGATATTTCGTTCATGTTTTTCTATGCTGCTGCTCGAGCATCCATCTTTTTATAACCAGCGCGTTTCGAAGTGCGCATACTGGAAAGTTACAGGCAGTATGGTTGGTACATGAGACTAATTCTGTAGGTAAACTTTTCAACGAAGGACATCCCATATCCTCAATATTAGTAACTAATCTGTAAATTAAAAAACTTATGAGAAAAACGTTTTTTATAAAAATAATTTATAACCGAAAATAGCTTACTGATCGGGGAAAAATCTCTTCAACCATTTACTTTTCTCCAGTCCCTTCACATAAATCTCTGCTCCGAAGAGTACACCATTTAGAGTATTTTTTAGTTCATCGTATGGGATGTTGCCTGCTCTCCACATTATTCCATGGAAATTTTGTTTAAGCCAACGATTTTCAGACTTGTTTTTTTCCAACAATTTGTCCCATGCATAAGGTGGTCTAAATAGGAAAACTGATGGTGTAGGATCTTCCTCGAGAGGGATGATGGCTACTTCCTTGAACACGAATTCATTCAAGGTAATCTTGAAACCTTGGACATCAACAATATACTTCATCTTGCTACTGTGACTGTTCTCGAACGAGAGCAAAGGAGCGAATGAGGTTTTCAACGGCTCGCTGTTTATTTTATAGTCAGCCTTCCTATTTTGTTTAACCAATCGCGTTATTTTTACCCTCTCCACAACACCTACGCCCAATCAGAATCGATCTCTTTTCGCGAATTTTTAAATAAAAAGAGGTATGCGTGCGGCGGAGAGTCATTCGACTGCCTCCCACGGTCAAGATGCCTCAGTATTTCAAAAATACGCTCTTGTGCTATGTAAATCGTATCGGCTTGCCTTAAGTGGTGCGGCTGACCAAGATGATGTGAATAATTGGATTGCGCTTGGTCGCAAAGCTATAGTGGAAGCTGAAAAATTGACTCAGCGCAGGCCCGACGTGACGGACTTAACAGTGGCCGATCGGCAAAAGTTGCAAGCGGCCATCGCGCTTATAAAAAGTATTCTACGCTTGTTGAGTGAACATCGAGTGGTGGGTGCCGGACTGCAAGCGAATGAAAATGGCTCCTCGGTGAGCTGGGATGATGTCGAATCAGCTTTCGAAAATAGAATAAAGACGGGTGTCATCACAAACCGAAGACATCTTGATTTATTAAAGTTCATGAAAGACGCTAAGCAAGAATTTATTGAAAAAGTGCGTGAAATTCTAAAAGAACCTTTGAAAGTGAATACAGTGTTAGCAGCCGAGTACGTGATAGTTAAAGATGGTGAAGAGACAATCGAAATAAAATATTTCAACACGAAAACAGCTCCGATATATTCGACTACGGACTTAAATGAGTGGTTTGTTATGAATGTACAAAATCCCATCGACGCGGATATGGAAGAGTTTCAAGAGCGCGAGTCGGGCTGGTCGCTTAAATCAATTTTAAATTTAGTTGTTAATATTTACAAATTTAATCCGATGAGAGGGAGCTCATACATTGATTTGCCGCCATTCATCAAGAATAAAAAGGCCTGTATAAACGTAGAAAATGAGGACAATGAATGTTTTAAATGGGCAATTCTATCGGCACTATACCAAACTAAGTTAAATTCTAATCGAGTAGCGACATATGTACATCACCAAAACGATCTCAACTTTAAGGGAATCGATTTTCCTGTTAATCCCCAAAAAGTGACTAAGTTTGAAAAACAAAATAACGTTTCTGTGAACGTATATTATTTGAAGAAAAAAGGAAAAGTATTTGACATCTTACCACGTCACTTGACGGCTGACAAAAAAGATAAACATGTGAATTTACTACTCATTGAAAATAATTATGTTGACGAAGATGAAGACGACGACTCGACTCTCGATGATGTTAACATCGAATTTAAATTCCATTATGTATGGATAAAAAATTTATCAAGACTGTGTAGTAAACAGCTATCTTCGCACAACCGTAAAATTTTCATCTGTGATAGATGTCTACACTATTTCATAACTGAAGAAAAACAAATGAAGCATGTGATTGACTGTGAAAAAATTAATCAGTGTAAAATTACTCTTCCAAATAAGAAAAACAATACTTTAGAGTTTACAAACTTTGGTTTTAAGAATCGTGTGACATTCGTAATATACGCTGACTTTGAATGTATATTGAAGCCTATGATTGACGATGAACGAGCTTACCAGCATCACGTGCCATTTAGTGTGGGCTTCTTAATTAAATGTAGTTACGATGACTCTCTCTCGGAATATAAGAGTTATAGACAAGAGGATGAACAAGCCGAATCTCCAGCCAAATGGTTTGTACAGAGTCTTCACTCTCTGGCTGTGAAATTGAATGACTTGTATAAAAATCCAAAACCTATGAATAACCTAACATCGCTCGAAAAAATTATGTTTGACCGAGCACGTCTATGTCATATTTGCGAGAAGCCATTTACTAAGGACGACAAGAGAGTACGTGACCATTGTCATTTCACAGGAAAGTGAGTATTTATTTTCTCTCTCTCTCTCTCTCTCTCTCTCGCTCTCGCTCTCTCTCTCTCTCATAACTAAAAATTATTACAGATATCGTGGACCAGCACACAGCAAATGTAACCTCGGCTTCCAGGACTCGAGAACAATCCCCATAGTTTTTCACAACTTGAGCGGATACGATTCTCATCTCTTTATTAGAGAAATAGCGACATGCTTCCCAGGACGAGTTTCGCTACTTCTACAAACAAAAGAGAAATACATATCTTTTACAAAGTTTGTGGAAGGTACAGATATAAACCTGCGATTCATCGACTCGTTCAAGTTTATGGTTTCATCGCTAGACAAGTTGGCATCATACTTGGAGAAACTGAATACTCTGGAGCGATTGTTTAAAGAAGATGGTCTATGCGATGAACAAATTTCACTTTTGAAGAGAAAAGGAGTTTTTCCATACGACTATGTCTCGTCATTTGAAAAGCTAAACAAGCCAAATCTCCCTTCGAAAGATGACTTCTTCAGCAGCTTATATGATGCTCATATCAGCGATGAGGATTATGAGCATGCTCAGAACGTTTGGCAGAGTTTCAATATTCAAGATTTAGGGCAGTACTCTGACTTATATCTCAAGACAGACGTTATCCTATTGACTGAAGTTTTTGAGAACTTTAGAAATAACTGTCTTGAAGCTTATGAGTTGGATCCTGCCCACTATTACACTACACCCGGATTGACTTGGGATGCCATGCTAAAAAATACACAGGTATGATTCATTTAAATTTAATTAAAAATTCATATTTAATAAAAAAAAATTTTTTCACAGATCAAACTTGAGCTTCTTACCGATGTTGACATGTTGCTATTCATCGAGCGCGGCATACGAGGAGGAATCAGCCAGTGTTGCAATCGTTATGCAAAAGCGAACAACCCGTACATGAAGGATGGTTATAACGCTAACGAGGACGAAAAATATTTGATGTATTTTGACGTCAACAATTTGTACGGTTGGGCAATGACTGAATCCTTGCCTTATGGCGGCTTCAAGTGGGTAGAGAATGTCAATGAACCAAACTTCTTCAACATCCCCGATGACTGTGACTTTGGATACTTTGTCGAGGTGGACCTGAAGTATCCTGAAACTCTACACGATGCCCATAAAGATCTGCCGTTCTGTGCCGAACACATGGCGCCTCCTGGCTCAAAACAGTATAAACTCATGACGACGCTTCATGACAAAACTCGTTATGTGCGTCACTATCGAGCACTCAAACAGGCCTTGAAACATGGCCTGGTTCTCGACAAAGTCCATCGAGCCATACAATTCCAACAGAGTCCTTGGCTAAAAAAGTATATCGACTTGAACAGCGCAAAAAGGAAGGAAGCCAAGAATGAGTTTGAAAAAATGCTTTTTAAACTTTTCAACAATGCTGTGTATGGCAAAACGATGGAAAACGAGAGAAAACGCGTTGACGTGAAGCTAGTCAACAAATGGAAAGGTCGTTATGGAGCCGAGGCACTCATCGCACGGCCAAACTTTCACAGCTCTGACATTTTTGATGAAGATCTCGTCGCGGTGCAGCTGCTGCGAACGGAGATCTGTATAAGAAAGCCAATCTACATTGGATTGTCAGTGCTGGACTTATCAAAAACGCTAGTGTACAGGTTCCACTATGACTATATGCGAGATCGTGTAGGAGACAGAGGCAAGTTGCTATACACCGATACGGATAGTCTGATTTATGAAGTTACAGATGTTAACGTGTACGACGTGATGCGACAAGACATTCACGAGTTCGACACATCAGACTATCCTGAAATTAATCCGTTCAACATGCCTCGTGCCAATAAGAAAATCGTCGGCGTGATGAAGGACGAGTGCAACGGCGAGATCATGCTGGAATTCATCGGGCTGCGGAGTAAAATGTACAGCGTGAAAGTACAGAATCAAAAGCCCATCAAGAAGGCCAAAGGAGTGAAAACTTCTGTAGTCAAACTGACCATTACCCCTGACGACTACATGAAGTACCTTCGAGAGAACGTCATCCTCACTCGAGAGCAAAGAAACATCAGGTCTCGTCGTCACAACATTCACACTGAGAAAGAGAAAAAAATTGCTCTCAGTGCACATGATGATAAACGCTGCCTACAGCCCGGGACCACCGATACACTGCCCTGGGGTCACTATAGAGCAGGAGTGGTGGGGGAAGAGCCGGCCAATGAGAATGAAGCTGTTGGAGAGGGGGAACGCGAGCCGCCGAACGCCGCTGAGGCATCCCTATATAATGCGGCGGTGCCAGAGCAGGAGCTCATTCGATCAGTCGACTCTCTTCAGCAGCAGCAGCAGATCTCAGCCTCGCCTCCAGCAGTCTGGCAGCAGATACCTACAGACTCGCAGCCGCTTCTCGCTGTCTCACAGCCGCTTCTCGCTGTCACGCAGCCGCTTCCAGCAGCGTCGCTCCTCGTCTTAAAAAGACCTTGTGAGGAAAATACTGAAAGTATTATTAAGAAAAGGAGAGAAATCTAAGGTTTGTATTTTCTTAAAGTAATTTTTTTTCTTCTATTCAAAAAACAAATCATTTACAAAAGTTTCTGTTACAGATGGATTTTTCAAAATTAAACGCTATTGCGCGTTGAGGATTCCTTCCCACAAAAAGACTGGTCGATCTGACCAAGGGCCAGCGGTATATGGTGTCTAGTCTGAAGGCTGTAACGACGAAATATGGAGCAAAAGTCGTGGCTGAACTGGAGAGCGAGTTTGATGTGTTCATGCCGAAGAGAGTATCAGATGCTCTTCAACAAGACGAGCAGTTCTTCTTCAAACTCCAGGATACCGCTAATAAGTATGAACTATTTATAGTGTACAACGGCGGTTCCAGTGTAGAATTTAGTGGCAAATAATTTTTTAAGTAATGCGAATATACATATATATAGTTAATGTTTAAGTATTTACGAAAAAATATATATTGTAAAATAGTTAAGTATTTGCGAAAAAATATGTATAAGTCTTTTGCGAAAAAATATAATTCTTAAGTATTGCGAAAAAATATTGTTTAAGTATTGCAAAAAAATATTGTTTAAGTATTGCGAAAATAAAATGTTTATTGCGAAAATATATATATAAGTATTGCGAAATGTTTAAGTATTATGAAATATAGTTGAGCGCAAAATGTACATAATTTTTTTTTAATTTATTAATAAACAACTCTTTTGTTTAACATGAAAAAATTTGTTTTTATTTATCAATTCTATATGTTTACATATCTTTTTTTTCAATCCAACTATTATGTGAATTATCAAAGCCAAGCCATTTTACAAAAATTTTACTTCCTTTTTTCTTAATTACTTTTTCTACAAGATAAATATCTGGATACTTGGCTTTGAGTAGTTCTTGCTCGTAGAAGCCGCCTGAGACGGGCTGATCTTGATAGTCCTTCAGATGGTAAGTTGTAGGATTTGTAGCTGCTATACGTACAATTGTAAATATCTCTGTAGACCAATTGGGAGTATAGCCTGTGTCAAATACTGCTTTAGCCTTCCTCACTCGGACTTCATCACCAATTTTAAATTTTGGCTTAATCTTCTTAGTTATTTTACGGGCAAATTTCCTTAATATATCTGCTTCGTTACTGGTTGTTACATCTTTTGGTTTTGCACCAATAGTACTATGTTTACGATTATTGTATGCAGCAAGTAAATCAGGTAAAATATCTAACCACTTATAGTTGCCGCGCAAGCTGAATTTTTTCCACATTGCACTTTTTAGCGTGCGATTAAAACGTTCACATATCGCTGCTTTTAGATTACTAAAGGTTGAGTATAACTTTATTTTGTGTGTGCTCATAAGTTTTTGAAAATCTGTGTTATAAAATTCTTTGCCTCTGTCGGTGTGGAGATTCTTCGGTACTCTGCCTTTAACAAGCACAGATTTCATAGCTTCTGAGACATCTTTGCCTGTTTTTCTCTTTACAGGAATAGCCCATGCATATTTGGAGAAAATGTCGATTATAGTGAGCAAGTATCTATAGCCCTTATTATCGCGAGCATATGGAATCATTTCGACGAGATCTGCATGCCAAGTTTCGTCCAATCCACGCATGTCAAAGCTTCGACGTGTATAGTTACGTCTTGAAGGTTTGTGTAGTTCTTCAACTAGTCTTTCATGTTCCATGTTTGTGGAATTACTGATTGAATACCTGTGCCAAACTCTCTTTTATAGTCAAAATGTCAGCTTTTATTTGAGATTTCTGTGCATCAAGTTCATTTGTATGATTATCAACTATTACATTCAAATCATCTAGCCGAGTTCTAAGTCTTGTAGTTATATCAATAATTCCTCGAATTTCTATTTGAATAATATTTCGTAGAGACTAAGTTTACAGCATCGCTCGGCTGCTGAGGTTCAGCAATATTGCATAATTTTTTATTTTCGATGTCTTAGTGACCGTCAGACGTGACTTTAAAGCCAACGCCAGGTGGACCACGACTGCCTTCGGTTTTTCCAAGATTACGTCCAAACACGTCGACGCTCATTTTGAGAATGATTCGTTTATTCGTGTGCACTTAATATATATAGCCTGCTTCGCGAAGTTCTTCGATTATAGAGTGTATCTCGTTTACATGACTGGGATTTCCGGCAGACCTTTCAGCTACTAGTAAGTGAAGCCGGTCAACGAGCTCGTTTGGATCGTCCCAGTACACATAGTCTAAAGCAATATGTTTTTTCGCAATTTTATAACGAGGTAATGAGCCACCTTTAATCGATTCTCCGGTTTTCGAGGTAATATTGAACATTGGAGCAATAATATTATTAAATTTATTACTATTATGAACACGAATCCTTTCGTTTTTGTTATACTGCTTCTTGTGAGCAGATGATAGTACTAAAATTTTACGATATTTTTTTAAATCATCTGAACTTATATTATTTTTATTTGGTTGTTTCGCTATGAGTAACTCGAGTAATCCTATAGTTTTCAGATATGCTACTCCGTTAACTTTAATTTTATTATTATGAAAGCTAATCGGTAAATTACCAATAAAAAAATTACCATTTTCATTTCGTACTCCATAAATTTTGTCAAGATACTGTGGCTGATTGAGCTTTAGGGCCTTGACGTACAAATCAGAGTCATCTTCAATATCGCTACCTGCTGTTTCGAAAGATGTCTCGTGAGCATTCTGTAAAGTATCATCGAACTCATCACTCTCATTCTGTTTGACGCTACTTTGTTCGACTGCTTTATGTTCAACGCTACTTTGTTCAATATTTTTCTGAGTTACAAGTTTTTGAAGCGGATCAACTATTGGTTTGAAAGTTTCACTTAAAATTTTTTCGACATTGTCTTTTCCAAATTTTAATATTCTATATTTGCGTTTAATCGCATCTCGTGCCTTAACAAGTTGACGAAGCACGTTTTTTTTCTCGTTGAAAGTCAGCCATGTTGTCGTTTTAACGTTCTGTCTGAAACTGCTGATTATTACCTATGTGCATGCTATATTTATAGCAAAATTATCAAAGCCCTTGCGAAATCTGCCGTCATTTATTCCCCGATCTTTATCGATGACTAGAAAACCGTGCTTATCATCTCTCCAACACTTGGAGCACAATTCTTTAAAATTTATATAAGTCATATCAGTATTTACGTGATCGTCATAGATATGCTTTAGATTTACTTCATCTTGTCGAAAAATAGCAAGTAAGTTTACATTATCTCTGACAAGATGTTTGGGGACATGAGCATAAGTTTGACATAGATAAAAACAATCAACCTTTTTATGTCTGCCCATGCAAAAGAAGGCTCTAACATTATCCTGTTTTTCACAAGCAATATCGTCAAATACCATGATAGAGTTCGGAAGGGCTTGGTCAGGATCGACAACTGCATCGTGCTCGCTGAATGGAAAATATTGTACATCTTCTATAGGTTCTAAGATTTCATTTAAAAATTTATATTTTGGTTGATTGAGAGACTTTGAGTAGACGTATACGTTTTCAAATCTAATGCCATTAGGATGTGTTATGAGAGCAAGTAAACTATTTGTTTTTCCGCAGTTTGAGGGGCCACAGAAGACGGCTCGTATACTATCAGGAAGTAGATCACCGTGCCGTTTTGCTCCTTTATCATGCTCTACAAGTACATCAAAATTTTCTATTGGTAGCTTGACCGACTGCTCTTTGAAGTTCATGATCTTTACTCTATGACAATCAAATCACGACTGATTGCTATGGGTATAAATAGCGGTCTTATATAGCTTTCACCATCAGTTGACCATTGACTTTCGAAGAGTGATGATCATTCACAAACGCGGACGCGGATTTGTTAATAAAATTCTCAATAAACTGCCGTTTGAACTTCATATACCTGGTTATCAGTACTGCGGTCCAGGCACTAAGTTAGCAAAACGTTTAGCTCGAGGAGATCTTGGAATTAATTCCCTAGACACTGCTTGCAAGGAGCACGATATAGCTTATTCTAAAAATCGCGAAAACGTCCAGGCGAGGAACGAAGCAGATAAAATTTTAGCTGAAAGGGCTTGGAATCGCGTTAAATCAAAAGGCGTTAATTTTGGCGAAAAGGCGGCTGCATACGCTATAACTAATACTATGAAATTAAAATCTAGACTTGGTATGGGTTTAAAAAATAAGAGTAAGAAGAAGAGAAAGTCAAGTAAGGCTAAAAAATTAAAATTAGGAATGGGTATGAGGAAAAAGAATGGAAGTCAAGTTTCATTGAAAAAAATTATCAAAGCTGGTACCTTTAAATCAACGCCAAATAACTGTGCTCTAACAGTCATACGATCAGCTTTGAAAAAAGCACGGAGTGCTGTTAAAGAAGCTGGAGGCAAAAAGAATATTAAAATTCCACGTATTTTACCAGTGCCCGCGAAAACCGGTGGCATATTGCCATTTCTCATACCTCTATTTGCAGGCTTGAGTGCAACTGGCGCTCTAGCGGGTGGTGCTGCTGGAATAGTAAAAGCCGTAAATGACGCAAAAGCTGCTAAGAAGCAGTTGGAAGAAACTAAAAGACACAACAAAACTATGGAAAGTGTATCGTTGGGCAATGGCTTATATCTTAAACCACACAAAGTAGGGTTAGGTCTCCATTTAAAAAAAAAAAAAAGTTCATGAAATTACCGCAGCGTGCGCTTACCGATGTTGACATATTAAAATATGCAAAACTTTTAAAAATAACTAATTTTCGAGGAGTATTTATGAGAAATGCAATGCCAACTTCTGGACCGCACTATAGTGAATCCGCTATAGTTAATCTAGATGATGCTAGCGGCCCCGGCACACACTGGGTTGCATATAGAAAAAGAGGCAAAAATGTTATATATTTCGATAGTTTTGGCGATCTCCGACCACCCTTAGATTTAATATTATACCTCAGAGTTGACGAAGTTAAATATAATCATGAAAGATATCAAGATTTTGACACGTACAATTGCGGTCACCTCTGTCTAAAATTCTTGTGCGGGGCTATATAAGGAGAGGCGGGGGAAACATTGCATCATTCTTATTTAAGCTGTCATGGAAGGTTCATTAACTCTTACACTTTCAGGTACATCTTCTACACTAGAAGCACAGTATTTTCCACCAATCGAGTTATCGCCAAATAAAAATTACGTTTTAGGGCTTGTTGAACTTTTAACATTTAACTCAATCCCCAATATAGATAGTAACAATAATAAGTTTTACGTAGGTGAAAACGTTGTCCTTCTTCCGGTGGGAAGTTACGAAATTGAGGATATTGACAAATTTGTTCGTAAAAAATTAGCGCACAACGACATTACTTTCAATTTAAAGCCAAATAATAATACTCTTCGCTGTACAATCAAGTGCAGTCAGCCTATAGATTTTCGACCTGAAAATTCACTCGGTCGTCTACTGGGCTTCACCAGACGTATTCTCGAACCGAACGTTGTCCATAATTCTGACTTACCTGTTACAATTCTCAAAATCAACGCTTTGAGAGTCGAGTGTAATATCACTTCGGGAGCATATATAAACGACAAAAAAGTACACACGATACACGAGTTTTTTCCTGCAGTACCTCCAGGGTATAAAATCATCGAAGTTCCCTCACACGTCATTTACCTTCCGATTGCCGTAAAGCGTATAGATCATTTACAAGTACGCATCATCGATCAAGACGGAGATTTAGTAAATTTCCACGGAGAAGTTATAACTATAAGGTTGCATATTCGACAATCATAATGGGAATCGTTTACAACAAAAACTATATAAGCAGAGAAACATGCCCAACGCGCATCAGTCATCAACGAACTGTGAAGACGCTAACACGTCAGAGCATAAAAAAACTAAAAAGTCTAGGATTAAAAGTAGTACTTGGTGGAAAATAACTTGCATCATCTTTTGCTGCTTTCAACGAAATGGAAGAAATTCTAAGCATACAAACACCTGTAACTTTCGATGAATCCGTAGCGCACTATGAAGTTCACGCTCACCAACCGTATACAACAACATTCAACAACAGTGATGAAATACGTATATCTATTCAACATCAAGATTTATGTCTCTTACCTTCCCGCAGTACATTACATATCTGCGGGCGATTGATTAAAACTAATAATACTCCCGTTGAAAATACAGAACTTGTGAATAATGCCATTTGTCATTTATTTGAAGAAATCAGATATGAGTTGAATGCTATTGAGATAGACAAGTGCAAAAATGTTGGTTTAACCACTCTTATGAAAGGTTGGGTATCACTCAATCCCACTCAGAGTTTCATCATTGAAAATGCGGGCTGGATCGATGTAGAAGAAACACAAAAGATAATCGATGATGCTGGTTACTTCAATGTATCGATTCCATTGAGTCTAATTTTTGGCTTCGCAGAGGACTATCGCAAAATTGTAGTAAACGCAAAGCATGAACTGGTTCTCATGAGATCGAGAAACGACTTAAACGCCGTTAAACAAAGACCTATGAGAGTAGACAATGCAGAGGGTTACGAGGACTTTAATGTTGAAATAACTAGAATCGAATGGCTTATGCCATACGTAGTTGCATCGAACTCTAACAAAATTCGCTTACTCGATTTCGTAGGAAAAGATCGCCCCATTGCCATGAGTTTTCGCACGTGGGAACTGTACGAGTATCCACTACTGCCGATTACGTCGAGACAGGTATGGACTGTAAAAACGTCAAATCAACTTGAAAAACCACGCTTCGTCATCTTAGGTTTTCAAACTAATCGAAAAGATCGAAGAGCTGCAAATGCTAGCCAGTTTGATCATTGCAATCTTACAAATGTAAAACTCTTTCTCAATTCTCAATCATATCCGTATGGTAATCTTAACCTCGATGTGAATCGTAATCAATTCGCCATGCTCTACGATATGTACGCTAATTTTCAAAATTCTTACTATGGCAAAGATCCAGAACCTATGTTGAAAAAGTCGCAATATCTCACTTACATACCCCTAATAGTGATAGACTGTTCAAAACAAAACGAATCCTTAAAGAGCGCCCCTGTAGACATTCGTCTGGAATTTGAAGCAAAGGAAAATTTTCCGGCTGGAACTTCAGCCTACTGCTTGATCTTGCACGATCGCATAGTTCAATATAGTCCCGTAAGCGGCGACGTGCAGAAACTTTAAGGAGTATATAAGATGAGTGAGCCTCTGGCTCCTCGTCATTCGACGCCATGGACTACGCAGTGGATATGCAGGGCTTTAAAAAGCCCGGCAATGATTTCATTCTGAAAGAGTTGGCTTTCTTGTCTCTCAACGATGACGATGAGCCAGTAGTGCACCTCTTCAAGCCACCATTTCCTTGGCGAAGACTAACAGACAAGTACAAACGTAAAAATTTGTGGTTAGAACTTTGCTATCATGGACTATCGTGGAATGACGGTGATTACGATTATACTGAAATTGGAAAAATTCTTCAAGATGCATTCAAAGATGCTAACAGAATTTTCGTGATTGGTGAGATAAAAAAGTTGTGGTTAGAGCGTTTCAACTTTAAAGTTACGGATATCACTGAAATGGGCTATCCGGCGTTCGGTTATCCAAGATCAGTGACTATATGTACCAACCATAATAGAGCGTATAAAACTACTTGTGCTCGATACAACGTAAAGCGCATGAAACAGTTTTACCTCAACGATTCAAACATGGAGTGGGAAGACATCATGGAATGGGAAGATATTGATGAATAAATTTTTAAGGGTTATGGAGGGGTTGATAAACAGGTAGAACCTCACAGGATATGAGCGAGGTGGGGCTCCTATCCCGCTTAAATTTTTATAGTTGACCAGTAGATGGCGCTTGCAAGCAATCGAGGTCTTATATAAGTATGTTGAAGTCGTTAGAGACTTTCATTCCCTCATAATGGGTCAAACCAGCAGCTCGACAGTTGCTCCCGAGCAACAGCGACTCATACAAAACGATTCAAAACAGTCGCAGTGGAAAAAATATTCAGAAAACATTTCCACAAACACGTATTCTTTGCCCGAGCAAAAGGGTTATAAAAAGTTTTAAATGGTTGCATAATAGTTTTTAATGGTTATAGTAGATAAGAACCGCTGGCCGACAGCAACAGCTGATAAGCAGCAGGCCGCTGACCGCTAACCGCTCGCCGCCGATCGATGCCTGTTTGCAGTAGCAGGCTGGCCGCTCACCGCTCGGCGCTAGCCGCCCGCCGACTACTGCCGCTGCGCAGCCGATGTGCGCAGTCGTCTCGTCGCGGGCTGTCACCCGCCGAACCGCCGACAGCAGGGTGCCCGCATGTTATGGGTTATTGTCACCTCCGTACAATTGCGGGTGGCCCAAAAACCCTAGGCGGGTTCTGGATCGACAAATCACGACTTGTTATGGGTTATTGGTGCCCCGTACAATTGCGGGTGATCCAGAAACCCTATGCTGGTTCTGTATCAAACAGGTCACGACCTGTTTGATACAGAACCAGCATAGCTTATCTACTAAAATAAAACTTCTTGCATATTTTCGTACATTTTTTGCTTGTTTGCCCAAGTTTAAATTATATCATACAAATTTTTCAAAAATTAATATTTTTGCAAATGAAAGCATATTTTCTCTCGTTATAGAGAAGAGAAAAAGATTCTTCTTTCAAATTTTTCTTAAAATAAGACTAAAAATGTCTATAACACGAGTTTTTCGACGCATTAATTTGATGTTGAGCAAATCCCGTGATTCGAAGGTCTAGAATATCAGTGATCCAATGTCTTAAAAGTTTGTAATGGTGAAGTTTTTACATGTGCAAAGAATAATTTATAATAAGTTTTTCAAATCATTTGCTTGAACCGTCACTAAATGATTTTCAAGTCTGTACTTTTTCAGTCTGGTTGAGGTCAGAAAGGTCTTAATCGTTTTGTCATCTTTCAGGTGGAGTGCTATAACCCACAATTAGACAAATGGAAGATGATTCCTCCCATGCACGAAAGACGCAAGTTTGCCGGAGCAGCGGCGTTGAATGGAAAAATTTTCGTTTGCGGAGGAGTGGGCGAACAAGTCATGAATAGCGTGGAGTTTTACGATCCGGAAACCAAATGGTTCGTACATCATTGTTAACAACCATTCAGATAACCACAAACGCTTATCATACTGTACAGCATAGATGTATATATATTTTTTTACAGCTGGAGTTACACGGTGAGAATGAACACAGCAAGGTCCGACGTGTTGGTACTGACATTTATGAATAAACTATGGGCGATCGGAGGGCTCGGCGCAGATGGTCAGCGTGTTTCGACTGTAGAAATGTACGATCACGATAAATTGTTATGGTCTACCGTTTCCACCTTACCAACGGTAGGATCTGAAGTTACTGGTGGAGTATTTCATTATCACTGACATTTAGGTATATCCGATGCGTTGTTGTATGAAGTCCTGGTTTTGAGTGGATGTCTTCTTCATCTCTTACCTCCTTCAAGTCTTTTTCTCCGTCTTGCTTTTCACCAGTCTCCTCGCCCTGGGGGTTGCACACGGGATCCTCCAGTTCTTAGAGAACAATCGATTTTTAGTTCTATTTTTTATGAAGAATTTGAGTTTTGTGTTTTTTTTTTATTTATATTCTTAAGTCAGTGGTGGGTATAAAAGGTAGTGAGCCCAATGCTGACGAGGGCCGGAAGAAGTTTTTTCAACAGGAAGTTTTTTTGTTTTGTATTTTATCTTTTGTTTAGAGTTATATACGGTAAGATTAGATAATCAAAGTGATAATCAAAGTGAGTATATCCTAACTGTGATGCCAGAGATCGGAATAAATTTAATTAGATCACGTGTTAGAAGATTTCAATTTTAAGTGTATATAATGCTCTTAAGGGAGTTCTCTCGATACATAACTAGTCAAAATGAGGGCTGGTTATCTATTTGTTAATTTACAAAGTAAATATTGATGAAGAAAGCTTTACAAATACCGGTAAACTAAATAATAATTATACATTCAAACAAAAAAATTCTATTCGTCTGAGTTATCAATAACAAGTTTCGTAAGGAAGCTGATTTGACTCATTTTTTGAGGTTAAATGTACAGTTTTTGACTTCACTAAATTTTTTTTTATACATAAAGGTACCCAATGATACTTTCTAAGAGCAATAATCGTTCGTTATATGCTTATCTTTAGCTGAAAATTTTTTCATCACAAACTACTCTTTCTGTGAAACAAAATACGTAAATTTGTGCGAATCCCCATAAGACTCCATGTTAAATTACTTAAACGAAAACATTCATATCTTGCTTCCTAGGTACCTTTTATTTCCAAAAATTTAACTGAGTTATTTCAAGACTTACATGAACCAGTCCTCCAAATTTTATTAAAATCTGCTTTCTTATTCAAAATCGAGAGAACTTCCTTAAGAAGGCGATTAAGGAGTTTTCTTTTATATACTTGGATGAAAGTAAACTAAGATGAACTTTGAAGATTAGTTTTACATGTGTTTCTCAGAATTGTTAGTTTATTTTATTAGATATATACAAGATTTTAAGTATATCAATGGTTATCAATATGCGATGATACGAATTACATTATGTTTAAAAGATTTTAATTTAATAAGAAGATTTTAAGCTAAAAATTTTTATGAAGAATTTGTAATATTTCGAAGTAAATCAGTTGAATGAGGACATAGCCTGGTGCTAATACCTCTTAAAGGTCGCTAAAGAAAGTTTAATCCTTACTTATTTACCTATAGTCAATATGAGTGCAATTTTTATTTCTCGTTCTTTCGTAAGATATACTCCATATAAGAGAAGTTCCATAAACGAACTAACACTCTCGTTAAACCAAATAATGATTATACTTTTAAATGAAAAAAATGCTTTTCTCACTAATTGTAAACAAAAATTTTTGTAAAGAAGCGAACTTGACTCATTTTTTGATGTTAATTTTATCTTGTATTCATCAATTTATTTACTATTTCCGCAGTTAATAAATTTGGAAAGGTGATAAATAATCTTTGAAGATTTTTCTATTATCTTAAAAATTTTCATTTACATTTTGAGGTTAATTACTAAAATATCAAAAAACAAACAGCGAATAAGCTAGATTTACAATAAGAACCTGTGTTATGAGTATAGTGAAAAATGAAAACATCAATATCTCGTTTTACAGGTAATGTAGTATTATGAGATCTTTAACTAGAGTATATTGAAATACTCCCTTACGAAAATAGTATGATACGTTATTACATTTTGTAAACATTTATTAATTTTATATCATGATGTAATTTAGTTTAAAATTTAATATTATGCATATAAATTAATAAACTGTACTTGTAAATGTTGAAATATTAAAATTTTTTTACTTATAACTTACGGAGTTAAATTATTTATATTTATTACTACGCACCCTAGCGGGAATAGGATTTGCAAATAATTGTTAATAACTGCAAATAACTGCAAATAACTGAAATAAACACTTAGATTTGAGACAGTATAATCAGTTTTTAGCAGTTATTAGCAATTATTAGCATTTATTTGAATTTTTTTGCAGTTATTTACAGTTATTTACAGTTATAAACAGTTAATTTTTTCGCTACAATAATAACTTTATTTATTATTAACAAAACGGCAAATAACTGAAAACAACTGCAAATATTAATAACTGTTTATAACTGTTAAGGTGATGTTATATACCGACATAATTTTAAAAAGAGTACATCTCATGAAAATACCAATAGAATCATCCACAAAAAATTCTGAGTATAGTATTTACATATACGGGGCGCCTGACAGACGTGTTTTTCCAAAAAAATGATCAGAGTTTATTTAATTAAATAAAAACCGTACTGTCGGTAAGTAGGAATCTGCAATTGACCTATTTTTAAAACGAGCACAGCTAACGAAAATACTAATAGAATCGCTCAAAAAAATTTCTGAATATAGTGTTTACGTGTCCGGAGCGCCTGACAGTCGGCTTTTTCCAAATCAACGTTTGAATGTTGATTTAAAAAATATTGAAATCAGGGTATCACATCACCTTAATAACTGTTGATAGCACCTTTATTTCTGTAGTTTATATTTGATGAAACTACAAATAACTGCTAATAACTGCAAATAACTGCAAATAACTGTTAATAACTGCTAATAACGGCAAAAAACTGAATATACTGTCTCCAACCTAACTGTTTATTTTAGTTATTAGCAGTTATTTGCAGTTATTAACAGTTATTTGCAGCTTTAAACAGTTATTTGCAGTTATTTGCAGTTATTATTTCCACCTGAGTAGTACCATATAAAAAACGTTTTGTGAATATATTAATATTTGAATATTTTTATACCATAAAGAACCATGCACACATAACTACTATATAAGATATACCAGCAATACTTATACATATTATAGAACTTCTGACATATCGGCAAATCCATAATACTTGAAATCGACACATAGGGTAAGTGTGGGTACTACTCCGGACGTAGGTATTATTGTGTATGTATTACTGCTGTATAATCTTATGGAAAATCGCAGTAATACCAGCGACGTACTCTTTGGAGTTCTGCACATGCGCGAGCGCTCTCCCTATGCTTTAACATGGCACCGTAATACCAACGCAGTAGTTGAAGCAGCTTCGCAGTAACATCAACAGAGAGATGTTGTTTTCAAAGTCATTTTATACATTTATTTATCAGTTTTTGTTTTAAAATTGTACTTTAATCGATAGATATGATGCCTAAGTTCCGTTATTAAAAAGAATTAGCATAATTTTTTTGCATGAAGAGGAAATATAATCGTTTGAAACTAACCTGAAAAAATACCGCCGTAGTAGCCACACTTACCCTAGTCCCGGTTAAAAAGTATGGATTTCTCACCGATTCCTGGGTAAATAAATTTCTTAATTAAAGGTCATCAATACGAGTTCGGTACGAATTCAATTCCCAGTCCGTCTATCCAGATTTCATAGGTACCCGTATGGAAATAACCATTGGTTTTCGGACATTTTTTTTACGGTTTTATACACTTTATTACATTTTCTTACATTTCATTAAAATTGGTACTTATATAAGAAAATTTTCTGGAAAAAATTTTAATTCTTTTAAATGTATAAAAATGTGTAAAAATGTATAAAATTGTATATAACCGTATAAATCGTTTCCCATAAAATATTCGAAAACCAATGGTTTTATACGGTTTTATACAGTTTCTTACAGTTTTGTACAATTTCTTACGGTTTTCTACATTTTCGTACATTTCTTTTTTTCATTCGGGTATAGAATCACTTTTATCAGTACCTTCATTTCTACTGTTACTACTTTACAAAACTGTAAATAACTGTAAAAAACTGTAAATAACTGTTAATAACTGTTAATAACTGTAAATAATAGTTATTACCCGTATGGAAATAATAAATGTATGAAACCGTAGGAAAACGTATAAAAACGTATAAAAATGAACCTTTCTATTTGTTTTTGGACATATTTTATACGGTTTTGTACATTTTTATACATTTTTTTACATTTTTATACAGTTTAATACATTTTCTTACAATTCAGAAATCCTTCCATATCAACTTTGTAAAAAGGTTAATGTAATAAAACATAGGAAACTGTATAAAAATGTATATTTCTGTATATTTCCGTAGATTTTTTCAAATCTATTACATTTTTATACGGTTTTATACATTTTTATACAGTTTAATACATTTTCATACAAAATAAAAAAAAATAAATAGAAAAATAAATAAATAATTTATTTAAAACTAATAATTTATAATAATTTATAAAAAATACGAAAAATTCACCTTGAAAAAATGGAGCATTATTGAGTAATTTCGACTTCAAATTCGGATTCAGCGAATCAAAATACATGGGTACATAAATACAATTATGGAGTTTTCAGCTTTAAAAACAAATTGGTGTGCGATAGGACAATTCTGACATCAAATTCGGATTCGTTGCATCAAACACTACAGGAGTACATATTTTTTTGATCGAAAAAATTGATAGCCACAAAGTCTACAATGAAAAAGCCGAAAATTCGTTATTTATTCGACTTTCATTTTTCATTTCTAAGGTCACAGGGTCAAATGATCAGTACTGGACTATTTTTCCTTTATTGTACATTACTTCAACTTTAAAATGCAGTTGGATTCATCCGGCTATCGATATCCGTTCGCGAGATATTTCATTTTGTCCATTTTTTTTCAAAATAGAACACTGTGCAGTGCTCTCGCAACCAGTTAGTTAAGGCTTCGATTATATAAGCGTGTTGCAGTCGTTAAAAGTTTCATTCCATAACAATGAGTCAAAGCAGCTCGACCGTCTCAGCAACAAAAATTGATACAAAACGACACAAAAAAGTCGCAGTGGAAGAAATGTTCGGAAAAAATTTCCACAAACACCTGTTCATTGCCCGAGCAAAAGGGATATAAAAAATTCTAAATATTTACAGCGCTGACACGCAGCAGGCCGCCGCCGCCCGCCGCTCGCCGCCGACTGCTACCGCTGCGCAGCCGGCTTTGCTCGCCGCGGACTGCTGTCATGTCGCCCACCGCGCCAATATGCGTTATTTACTCCTACTGCATATATGACTCAAAACCCTATGCCGATTCTAGACCAAACAGGTCACGACCTAATATGGATTAACAGCTCGTCGTGCAATTACGGAGGACCCAAAAATCCTATGCCGATTCTGGACCAACAGGTCACGACATGAATTGGTCCAGAATCGGCTTAGCTTATCTACTTATAATGTATTTTGAAAAAAGAAATGGTATACTTTGAGAAAAATGGCTCTGAACATTCAAATTGAATTTTCGATCAGAAGAAAGCATTTTAGAGAAAAAAAAAAGATCATGCCATTAGAAAGAGAAGGAAAAAATTTATCGATATATGTACTTTGTTTTTTTCCGGGAGACTCAGCGAATGATTATGAGCGAATTGAACAGAGTGCATTTTGCACGAAAACGGCGCCGCGCGCGTTCGCTGGCTGGTTTCTGGCGGATGTTCCCATTATATTTATGCTCGAAAGCAGCCCTACAAATATTTGTTGAGAACAATTATCAGTCTATCGAAAATTGTATCGACGCTTTATTCAATAAAAAAGAACAAGCTGCAGATTCAAAAATATATTTCACAGCTCTATAAATTTAATCGTTTTTTAAAATGTATTATCTTGAAGATTCGACAAGCACAGCAACTGCACAACAGTCGCACTCTGTTGCAGCTCACTGTGACCGACGCAACGGCGTTTCTTGCCAAAGAATATAAATTCAGCAGACGTTTCCAAAATCGTGCCTCGATCTAACCAAATAATGATTTTGCGTAAGAAGTATTTTTTTATACATAGCCTTGAAACTGTAAAAGATAGAGTAAAGGTATGTATTGTACTCCGTTTTAGAAAATTTTTAACTATTATTGTGTAAAAAAATTTAGATTTAATTAATTATATTTCGCAAGGTCCCTCCAGCCGAACTAACAAAAGTTTTGAAAAGAACAAAACACAGAATTAAATAGAAAGAAAATACATATAGTCATCCACAAAAATACGGAACTCATTGAATGCATACATCAGCTTGTGATACAGATTTAATAGAATTTTTAATATCAAGCAATCACAACTTACAATATTTACATTTAAAACTTACCGTGAAGAAAACCAACCTTTTCGCTACTAATCTATTTTTATTTTTCTATTCTAAAAACAAAAAAATTTGTCGTTTATTGTAGAATTTGTAGAAGAGAAAACATTCGATCACGAAGACGTGCCGCAATAGACAAAATATTTTTGATATGCTACTTATCGATTTTTTTTTTTCAAATCATTTGATTTTGGTTATTTCAATTAACTATGATTTAATTTTAGGTGGGATCAGACCGATTTCGAACGCATACGTCTATCATCGAGAAGGCTATACCTTATATCACCGAATTATATTTGCAACACACCTGTCAAAATGTCGAGTTTAAAATAGTAGTCATAGAGAACATCTCAGCCCCGTAAGTAGACATTAAAAATTCAACCCAACCGTCAATTTCATTTTAATCGTGTGATTTAAACGATTTTAAAATTGAAATTGAACTATTCACAGGATTATGCAAAGTTTAATAGACTTTGCATATACCGGCGCGATCGCCATAACTCAAAAGACAGCCGAGGATATAATGAAAGCCGCAAGCTTTCTTCAGCTGATCGACGTGATAATGGAATGTGAGAAATTCCTTCAGTCCAATCTCCGGGTGACGAACGTCTGCAGAGTTTATCATATCGCGGATACCTTAAATTGCCTGTGGTTGAAGAAAAAGTCGTTCGAGTTCATCTGCCGACGCATCAAGGAAATCGCGAAGACGCCGGAGTTTCTCGATACCGACTTCGCTTTGGTGAGGGACATAGCAAGTTGCAATGAATTGCTGAATACTTCGGCATCTGAGTTATTTCTGATGATCATGAGGTGGATTATAAACGACTTAGCGGAAAGGCGAGTTCATCTTTTCGAAAACTCGGCAGATCTGTTGAAACGTGCGAATTTTGGTGACACAACCCTCGGCCAGATACATTATTACTTTTCCGAAGACGACGCATTTACTACGCTAAAAGCATTATATCACAAGTACTGTATATACACTCAATTTGCTTTTCATTGCATATATATTTTTTAAAAGATTGAATGTCACGAGAATTATTATTTTTTTCAGGAAACTTAGATGCGACATAATACAGCTTTACAAAACATTTGACGAACTAAAGTTCTTAACTAGAAGTCGGATAATAGTGATGGATTGCTTGAATTCACAAGAGATAATAACTTATAACCCATTTAATCGTGAGAATATAGTTTGTGTACATTTTTCTCTGTGACGTTAAAACAGAAGTAAAATATTGATTGTAAAAAGAGCGAACTTTGTGATTTAATTTTCATCACTGTCAATTAAACTATAAAGTATCTTATGAGTATTTCCTCGTGAACTCAAATGTAATTTTTCTTTCAGATCAGTGGAGTGTCGCCAAGGCCATAGGAAAAGATTTAAAACGTTTCATCTGCATCGTGCAAACCGGTCAGCTGTACGCCTTCGGAGGTTTCGCCAGTGGAATCGGTAAAAGAAACTGTAAAAGATAGAGTAAAGGTACGTATTGTACTCCGTTAATATCTGATATTCTGGTTAGACTCGTCAATAAGATTAAGATAAATCTTTTCTCGACTCAAAATTGTAAGCCAAAAAATATATTTATTGATATAACTCGCCGTTAGTCGGGGTCATACTTATACTCGGTGCGGTACAATCTTGTTGCAGTTATGGCTTAGCCACCTACTGGCGAATAGGTGGATTGACCAAAGGGGGGAAGTAAGATTTCTCGTAACTTATTGTACACTACATAAAATGTAAGACAAGCCGTAAGTGAACTAAGATTAATTTTGTTAAATGATTTTAATAACAATTACTAACAATAATATTTGTAAATGAAAACTTATTATCTACTTAAAAACTCTATGAAGTAGAATAATACGATTTTTTACTTTCAATAATACTTACCCCAATAAAATATATTTAAAAATTTTAAATTTTAAAATCTGTTTCATCATTTTCGTTAAACTTACAACTTTAATTTTTCTATAAATTCGATCATACATTTGATGGGCTGTACTAGTACTATAATACCTTTTATACCACTCTAACCTCAAAATTACAACTTTGATATGATTTTTCGGCGCTCGTGGTATAAAATACCGTTCGAAACTAGTGCGTAAGTCGATTATTTAGGTGGTGTGACTTTTTCGCACTCGCTTCGCTCGTGCAAAGTCACACCAGCTAAATAATCGACTTCCCCACCCGTGTCGAAATGTACTATTTTGTAGCCATGCAAATGCATATTAGATTTAGATTGGAATTGATATTTTAAAAAAAAATTTTTTTATCCTCAGGATAATATGATCTGATAATACTAGTTCGGCTATTAGGTATTATATAGATATTTCAACCATTCCTTCTATTGTATACGTGGACACAAAAATACTTTTTTACATTTATATTCTATCAAGTTATTATCAAGGTAAAAGTGAAAATATCTAACTAATCAAAAAAATAATATTAAGAAAATTTATCAACTATTCATAGAATTAAACTGATTACGTTTCTTGAGTGATTATTAACAAATAATAATCATGTAATCTAAACAATTGCATTTTTGTGTCATAAAATATGAAGGTTCTATATGAACTATATTTAGGCAGTTATGTGGACATTTTACGCAGTTTATAAACTAGCTATAGCAGTAAACATTTTATAAAACTTCTATACCTATATTGTATTAAGACTACTTACGTATTATTACTTAACAGGTTAGATAAAATAAAAAAGTTAAAATTAAAAAAAAACAATTTATAAACTATTTTAAGAAAACGATGATGTTTATGTATTTCAACTTAATATTTTGATGACCTTTATAATTATACCTGCTTATTTTTGTCATTTTTTTTCAAGATCCTGCATAAACAGATGACCAATAACGCCAATGAAGAAAAAAGAGAAGAGGAATCTTCATTCGGCTCCGATGACATTTTCCTCATTATTTCTTGATGATATGGAAAATGTGGAATCAATACAAAATAAAACCAAGTGAAAAGCTGATACGGGATAAGGAATATATGAAACTTATATTAAATTAAAGAACAGAATTTCATTTGTCACTATTTCTTTTGCAAAATTTCAAAGATGTGAGCAAGTTTTGCTGAACTATACGAACATTTTAAAATCATTGTTGCATGTCAAAAAAATAAAATAAATTCTTTTAGAAAAATATTTGTATGACATTTTATTGAAACTTTTTGATTTCTTGCGACATATTTTTAAAAAAGTTTTTAATTTCTCATTATACAAGAATGAATAAGTAAAGGAAATTGTAAAATAAAAAATTTGAAAATTTTTAACTATTATTGTGTAAAAAAATTTAGATTTAATTAATTATATTTCGCAAGGTCCCTCCAGCCGAACTAACAAAAGTTTTGAAAAGAACACAACACAGAATTAAATAGAAAGAAAATACATATAGTCATCCACAAAAATACGGAACTCATTGAATGCATACATCAGCTTGTCATAGGTACAGATTTAATAGAATTTTTAATATCAAGTAATCACAACTTACAATATTTACATCTAAAACTTACCGTGAAGAGCACATCATTGCGCAGACTTGTTAATGCAAAATTTGTCAAGGTTTTGGAAGTGCATAATTTTGTTGATTATTTATGTACTATATTTGACAATTTACATACATTTTATGCCAATAAACATACACAATTTTTAAAAATTGTTACTCAGATGTCGTATTACAGTTGACCTGTATATTATCATCTCTCCTTCTTAGATTAAATCACTCCTTCCCGCTTTTAAGGTTTCCTCGCAACTGAATTACCCCGTTACGCCATTTCTATTAGAATTGATCTTAAATTAAATCTTAAAAACAACGCTTAAGTTTGCAACGTATGTTCCTCCCCTCCAGCCCTAATTTTTCGTAGCAAACGTAATTATTCATAAATAACATGCACGTAATCTTCATTTCCTTTAATGTAAAAATGCATACGCACCAGTGCGATATGCCAGTAAAACGTATAATGCAACTTTCATTTTTGCTTGCAAGCTCGATGCTTTGCCAGTTAGAAAATTTGATTGAGATGATTACTTATACATTTTCACCGCGGATCTCGGAGTGTGCCGTTTATAGCTGAAACGAATCTCGGAGTGTGCTGTATATAGCTGAAACGAATCTCACTAAATTACATTGAAACGTAAAAACTCGTTGCACACACGATGTAATTAGTATAATTCACAATGTTAACGTATACAATTTAGTCCTAAAGCGCTCGAATCTTCTTCACCCGTTCAAAATGTCAACGAAATTTTCTAACTAGTGTCCACTCTCTATCTCCGTAGTGCCAAGAGGTATAACAAATACAACGTCGTTCCTAGCGCAGCCTTAAGTTACACAATCATCATCATTGTCATCGTCATCATCGTCCGTTAAAATGCCACCTGTATGTATGTATGTGTGTTTACGTGTTACCTTTTTATTATAATCAATTATTTGCTTCATTCGTTTGCTTGTTTGTTTTTTTTTTACACTGTCTACGATAAAAACATATATATTTATCATACATGTATACTCATGTAACCGTAAACTTCCTCGCTTATAGTATAACCCTAATACAGTAGTATCTCGAAAGAGTCAATTTCCGTTTTTCCATCTTTTTCGCGCACGTCGGCGAGTAAAGACAGCCATGACGCGAGTTTCGCTTTTTTTGATGCAATGGCTGTGCGAAGAAGCGATCGCTAGTATCGCAGCGTTACAAAGTGTCGTTTGTTTTTATTCTTTTTCATTTCTTGTTATCTCAATGCTCGACTCCTTTTTACACGTTTTATTATTTGCTTCGAAGAGGCGGCGCGGATGGTCGATGTGGAAAGTCACCTTTTTATCGGCTCCCCTACTAATAACCATTCTAATTCAAATCTATTTGTAGAAAAAGGCTTTTTTCTTTAAATCGCTCGTTAAGCAATCTCGTCCATAAGATCGCGATAAAATAGAATTAAATAATCGTTTTTCTTCAAATAAAATTCAAGATAAAAAAATTAACAGACAACTGCAAATCTGTTCGAAAGCTACGAAAATACTCTGACGAAAAAGTGACATTCCTCGTCGTTACCAACCTTTGAAAGCCGACTCTCGCAGTATACCTTAATTCAAGAAAATAGCAGTTAACGATTAATTTCTAGCACGTCGTTAATAACCATGCAATATTGCAATCCCTTCGGTCTCTCTATCTCTCTTCCTCTTTCGCTCATATAGCTGCTCTGTGTCTCCCGTTCGTTGGGGTTTTGCTTCATCACGCACTCATTCACACGCAAAAAAGACTTCCTCGATTAGTAGTAGTATAGTCGCTCTCGCTCTGGATAATCGTGTCCGTGTATGTGTGTGTATGTGTGTATGTTTGTGTGTGCGTGTGTGTGTATGTGTGTATGTGTACATTTGTAAATGTGTATGTGTGTGTGATAAAAACAGTAAAATCGCTTGACTAGTGAGCGCACGCCCCAGAGAAAAAAGAAGTAGAAGTGGAAGGAGAAGTATATTGTGGTAGATTATCTTGTTTATCTTTTATTTATCTTTTTTTTTGTTAATCAGTGGAAGAAAAAGCTAATGCTTTACTTTTTTCCTTTCGTTCGTTCGCACGATTCTTCTTCGTGTGAGTATTACACAAATCGTAAAAAGGCTAAACATCCGCAAGTATTGAGCTTGAATTAAAAGTATAAATTTCCCTGGCGGTACGAGATTACCGACATTATACTACGCAGTACATTTTTTTTTTGTTTTTTTTTTTTTTTAAAGAAAAGAGAACAATCGAATTAAAATAGAGACGAACAGCGAAAGACCGTACACAACGTTTAGCCCCTTCGAGAAACCTAATCCGATAATCACGCCGATAAAGAGTTACAAATAAACAAACAAAAAAAAATAGAACAGCAGATGCCCGGTCGGATTGCACGTTAATAAATCAGAAGTCGGCTGCATTACAGAGACGCGCGGCGCGTGTAGCGGCAAATATAAATATAACTAAGAATTTTGCAAAGGAGAAGAAGAGTCAGAAGAAGATAAAGGTGTACAGTAAACCGAATGTAAGGACATCCTCAAAGAAAGAAAAAAAAAAAAACGGTAGTCTCAATCGTCAAGTTAGCATCTCGTGTAACCCTACGTACGAGGACGACGCGCCACACGCCGTCTCCATCATCATCATCAACATCATCATCATCATCATCATCATCATCAATAATAATAATAATATAATAATAATAATCATGATACATCATCGTTATTCATCATCTGCCATTATTCAATAATCAATAAACATTATATATTATTTATACACATCATCATCATCATCATCATCATCATCATCATCATCATCATCATCATCATGCCCATGCACACGCACATCCATACATACACATTAAAAAGTTCGCTCGCTCGCTCGCTTGCCTAGAAACACTCGCGCGCGCGCGGGCGAGAAAGAATAAAATTAAAACGAGAAAGGAAAGTATATAATATATAATGAAAGCACGCGCGCGCTCGCGTGCACTCTCTTTCTCTCTTCCTCTCATCACAAACACTCTCTCTCTCTCTCTCTCCTTTATTTACACACGCTGCTGCTGCACTGCTGCACTGCTGCTGTCCTCGCGTAGACGACGGAGTATGAGGGGGCGGGGATGTACCACCACCTTCCGTTGCCGGGTGTGCTAAGGACGACACGTCGGCTGACCTCCGCTCGGTAGCGAGCTTATGAGAGGAGGTCTGGAATTAAGAATTTTTTTTCTTTATTGGTTTTACATAAATTTTTGTAAATCGTTCTTTTATTAATAATTTTAATCGATTCGTTATGCTTTCTAAACTTTTTCTCCAACTCACTGCTTCTTTAGAAACTCTCTACAAACCCTAGCGGAAATATTTTGGTTCAAAAAAGTTATAAACTGTTCAAAAATGTTATAAAATGTAGGATTTTGGACGTTATTAATTGTTTATAACTGTTTGTAACAGTTTTTAACAGTTTTTAATAGTTAATAATAGTTTAATCAATTACAAATTATTAATTAATAATTATTACTATTGTTTAATTAGTTAATAATAGTTTAATTAATTACAAATTATTAATTCTTCTTAAATATCATTCAAAATATCATTCATAAATATAATTCTTAAATAAAATTCGTTTCATTAATTACGAATTATTAATAAATTACTATTATTACTAGTTAATAATAGTTTAATTAATTACAAATTATTATTCTTTTTAAATATCATTCAAAATTATTTGAAACTGTTTCAAACTGTTTAAAACTGCTAAAAACTATTTGAAAATGTGTCCAAAATCCTCCATTTTGTAACATTTATAATCAGTTTTAAACAGTTACAAACAGTTTTTAGTCATTTTTAACAGTTATTAACATTTATAATTTAGACAGGGAAGGTATTGAGTTTTCGATACTGGCGCTAAATATCAAAATATATTACAATAACATTTTTTTGTTGAGGGGATATCGGAGCCAATTACAGATCATTTTACCCCATTTTGCATTATTTTAATTTAAAAAAAAAAAAATTTTTTTTTTAATTATTGTAGTCTTTCACTTAAGGAGCAGTGATGGATGCTAAAAAATTCGTTTGGTAAAAATTAAAAATTGACATCACCTTAACACCGATAAGAAAGAAACCATAAGAAAATACCATAAAATAATATTTGCAAATAACCCGCACTCACCCTGCACTTGGTTATCCTGCTGCTTGTTATTAGCGAAGCCATCCTGGAAGGGATTTGTCATCATCGTTGCCGTCGTCGTCGCCCCGGAGCCGACGAAGGTCGGCGTGAACGGCACCGCCGTGGGGTTCAGGTTCGAATTCAGGCTGTCCTCGTTAGCGGTCGGCATCAGCAGTATCTCATTACTGCCCGGCGTGTTGCTGTTGCTGTTGCTCAGCATGTCAAACTCGGATAGGTCCAGCAGATTGTTGGTCACGTTGTTTTGCTTGCTGCTTGCGAAACAGAACGTAGTGGTAACAAAGGAGAGAAACGAAAAGTAAAAAAAGCAAGGGGCAGGGGTGAAAGGCACTACATGTAGCGGGTAAGCGAGTATGTATGGTTACGGGGGAAGGCGGTAGAAGGGGAGGTCGAAATTAAAACGAAGAGTTTAATGGAGAGAATAGACGTTTTTCGAGATCTCGTAAGTTGATGGCAAGGAGGAAGTTGTAGAAATAAAAGTGTAAATTAACGATTTCAAAATTAAATTATATTAATATGGAAGAAATCTGTTGAAAAATTACTAATTTTCAATGACTTATTAAAAGAAATAATACTTTCGTAGTTTTTTATATTGCATTAAAAAAACTATTTTAGAGTTTTCGTTCTGTATTTTATAAAGGTGTTAAATTTTAAGAATCATTTGCTTTTCTTAATGTGATGCGATACCCACGCTATTACTCAAAATTAGGTTCCCGAAAACGTGTCAGAGTTTTTTCAAAAAGTTTAAAATTGAAGGAAACCCAGAATTGAGAATCGTGTGGATATCACATCACCTTAAGATGATACCTTGAGACTTTAAAAAGAAATTCTAGTCTATTACCAAAACAGTAATTGTGAGGGTAAGAATACAGTTAAGTTTTAAAAAATATCATAAAGATTTTAAAATAAAAAGATAATATATACGCAATAAATCATGAAAGAAAAGCATCAAGTCTCTACTCTATATGTATCCACCGAAAACTTCCTCTCGTCGGCAAAAACATGAAAAAGCATTCAAAATGAAAAACGTGTATACGGGATGCAATGTGTACGTGACGAATGTGACAGACGCTGTGACTTCCAACACAAAATAAAATACACAATATATCTATCATGTGCAAATACATTTCGCGTGGAAAATCACTGCTATGGTTCGAACGAACCACGGACTAACGCAGTAATATAATTTATCTTGGTAAATAAGTCGGTTTTCTTTTTTTTTCGTTCGTGAAAAAAAAAACGTGATGCACTAGTCTACGTAGTAACCAGTAACAAACGGTGTTCTTATCTATTGAAGAGAGAAATAATGTACAAGAACTACGAGACTAAGTTTCTCAAACTTAAGAATAATTTATTTAATGTTCATTTGAGAAAATTAGTTCATTACTCATAGAAAATTGGAAAAGATATTTTTCTCACTTCTAACTATCTAAGATTTAAGAATGTTGTCATTAGATTATCAGCCTGAAGCAGTAAGCCGTAAAATTCATCAACTCTAAACAAAAGACTTTTACTCGTCTTGCTAAGATATGTAACTCAAAAAAGGGACGATAGAAGCTATATTGGTCGTTAATAATTTCAATACAAGTAAAAAACACTCAAAAAACGCCGAAACTTAATGGTAAACTGAAAACTAAAAGAAAAAGACATTTTAGATCTACAATAAAAGCATAATAATAATGAGTTCACAAGCTCGAAAGGTTTCGTCATCAAACAAACTCTAAAGACTTGAAGGATAGCTAACTCGCTAAAGAACTCGTTGATCGGCCACAATCCTATGTATATGGTCACTGTTTCTTACAAAAAAACGTATCAATGAAAGCTCGGGTGAAATTACAAAATAAAGTCGTTCGCAGCATAACGCACACTATGTATGTATATACGTATTCTTCATATGTATATATAAATACGATCATATCGATACGTAACATTAAAGGTAGTAAAGATATTACAGGCGATTTACCCAGAGTTCCTGGCGTCGGCGAGGCCGTCGAGTATTTTCGGAGTACACAGCAAAAGTAGGCAGTAAGTTGACACATGTCTGTGTTTATGTGTAAGTGTAACAAAATACATGAAACACAAAGTGGAACGTTTTCTGCGCGCACGCAATGAAAAACAAGCAGTTTACGAGGTTACATTGACATTTGGATTAGGTATGACATACAGCACAGTACGATTTCTTTCTATTAAACTATTTAGTCTTGATGTTATAAAGGTATTAATATTTGTTATATGATGATTTTTACATACAAAAATGAGCTACGATACCACACAACCAGAAGAATGATTGAAAAATTGATGCAAAATAAAGATTAGTGACTACATATATAACAATGATATGATAACTTTCAAAATACTGATAAACTTTTTTTTTTTTTTTAAATAACATGTAAACACAATTTTCTCAAAAAGAATCATGCTTAGAATATAGCTCCAATTTTTAATACAAAAAAATTAAGAAAATAAATGTTCGTAAAAATCTAAGATTACATTTGATAAGGTATAGTAATAGAATAAGACTTGGTTTATTTACAATTTTCAAAAGAAAATAAAAAAAAAAGACCATGATATGGTTTTCTTTCAGTGAAACAGTACTGTACGACAGAACGAGGATCAGTGCATGCACGTAACTGCGGAAAAACACTATAATTGGTGGCAAGCAGTTAGGAGAAAAAAGCAGTGCGTATCACAAGAGAAGTCCGTCGATCGAAAGCAGCACGCCTGTGTGTGTGGTGTGTGCGTGACATTCTTATTCCACGATGAGAAGCACAACAGCACCGGAAGGAGGAGAGAAAAGATGGTAAGAGCCCAATAAAGAAGAACCAACGATTTGACAAAAAAGCACGCTTCTCTAGTAAGCCCTTGGTGTATTTGTAGTATGAAATCACGAACAACCGTTTAGATGACTCATTGCACTTTATACTATACTTCGATTTTCACTTTACATTATGTACACTGTTATTATTTTTTTTTCTTTTTTTTTTACTCGTTCGTTCGTCACTTATCATTATCTAAGGTACTAACGACATTGAATTCCTCAAAAGCGCGTCATCGTAGTCGTTTAATTCTTTTTTATTTGTCTAGGTGCAGTCGATCACTCAGTTAAGGACAGGCCATTTTTCGATGGATTTTATTTCTTACTTTTTGACAGAACAACATGAAAGATCAGAAGGAAAAATGACCCGCTGACACTTGTATAAAAGTGCTGTGTGTATATATGCATTTCCCCTGCACAGTTTTTAGTACAAAGAAACGGGAGCTCGTTCGATTCCGTTAAGGGGATATTAAATATTGAATCGATTAAAGTATCTACAGTAAAGAAAAGACAAGAAATAATAAAACTTTGTTTTTTTAATATAGAGGCCAATTTCTTCTTTTCTACTAACGAGCCTTTAATATCTCCTTAAAAGATCACCGCGATCAAATCATTGTCTAACTACTGACTGGCGAGACACAACAGAGCCAAAAAGAACGCATATATATGTATCGCATTCGCCACATAAATTATAAAATATACATAATTGCGATTAATATACAATTGCAGTGTATAATTTTCGTAGACTGGCGTATATAATTCATCATAATTGTTATTATATATCATTGTTTTTCTTTCTTTGTCTCTCTGTGGCAGTTTAATCACAAAAATACGTCATAGAGGTTAATTCCACATATATATATATTATAATAATAAACGAAATAGTCAACTGTTCTGGCTACTTTTGCAATGTACAGTGTATGTGTAATACGAAACTCCGCTCATATAGTTCTCTTGGCTCTTATATTCTCCGCTATAAGGTGCGTGAGAGCAACAGACACTTCGTTATTCATTATTACTATTGTTATTATCGTTACTATCCCTTACTAGTTTTGCACATATAGTTTTAACGGTTGAGCCATCGATGCTTTTACAACTTTCGTGCTTCTGACTGACCTTCTTTCTGGAAAAGCATGACTGTGACATTCTAGCTTTGATTTGAGATAAAAGTACCGTTACAGTAGAGTCGTTTTAGCGAATAAACTTTTTTTTGCAAAAACGTCGTTTGATTTATGCGTGTATATATATATATATATATATATATATATATATATATATATATATATATATATATATATATATATATATATATATATATATATATATATATATATATATATATATATATATATATATATATATATATATATATATATATATATATATATATATATTAGCCTTGTTTTTTAATAGTTTAACGTGACTTTCTCCGCTAACGCTCGTTGTACAACACGCGCACTCGCACGCACATCCAATATATGTATATATATATATATATATATATATACGTATCGTTTCACAATGGACATCATGGCGTCGTAAATTATTATTATCAATTCTTTCGTAGGTATTTCGTATAATACAAATAAGCATATACGATCGATAAATAAATAGTTTAAATTGTTCCAAGTTATATTAGAAATATCATGCAAGTATATTATTATTTTGAATTTTTTCTTATACCATGAAATATGTATAGTTTGATTTATATCAGTGATAAGATAAAGATTTGATCATTCGTTTCTCTTACAGTTCACGAATAAATACTAAACAAAATAATACGATAACAAATAGATCTAGAAAAATGTTCTTCCTTTTTAATAAAAGAAAAAAATAGAAAAACAAAAACTTGGTTACTTCACTTTTCACTAGGTATATAAAAACTTTTTTTAACAATAACGCCGTTAAAAACTTACTCGGCTAATGACTCGTCATGATAAAGTTCTGTGAACGTATATATAACCTCGCAAGCACGGTGTAGAAACTGAGTATAGTGCTCTCTCGACATGGTTAGTATTGAATGATTTTTCACTTTTCGTTGGAAAGGTCATGACGACCCTTGCATCGAAAATGCATTCGTGCATCTCGAAATTGTTTTGTCTATCACGTTTTCCGCCCGATGTCGTGCGTCGGTGATTGCAGTTTGAGAGAGAGAGAGAGCTGATGTTTATAAAACAATTTCGTAAAGCATCCGAGGATTTAAGCATTGATCTTTACATAATTATTGTTATTTGTAAATGGAAAGCATGAGAAACTTAAGTAAAATCAAATTACATCATTAATGCACGGAGAATCAATTTTTAGTAAAAAGAAATAGTGGTCTTTATTTTGAGATATACTTGAATTTCAATGAAACTACCATATATTATAAATAAAAATAGATACGCAATATAAACTTTTACTATAAGTAACAATAATCTTTACAACAATTCGAATATATCTTACGTTCCTATTCTTTTTACAAAAAAAAGTTTCACTGTGCTGTAGAATTCATGTAACATAAAAAAGCTAGTATTTTTTATGTACTTTCCAACAGAAAATAACTTTCTGATTTTCTAATGTAATAATAATATACTTTTCATAATCAAAAATAAAAAATCTTAAAGTATAAATACGCGAAAAAAGATACTTTTGTTGAGTACAGAAAGCATATTATCAACATATAAAAATGTTTTCAAGTTTTTCGCGTAAAAAAAACTCTGAACGTTTTACATAAAATTTTTGTTAACATAATCATCAAGTTTCATACAAACTACGCAACGAAACATTGATCCAACGTTAAATCATTATCCAACACAATCACAACATATATATCACCGCATGAGAAACGAAAACAATACAAATTCATCGTCTCCCTCAAACTGCACTGCGCACCTCGCGTGCTATCTCGCTCATCCTACATCTCTCTTTCTTTCTCTCCCGCTACTTACACAGTGGCGTTGTCCAGGGCGGCGATGGATGTCTGGCTCTCGTCCGCGAGGCCGTTGTTCCCGTGGTTATTATGATGTCCATTCAGCTCCTGGAGACCGGCGCTGCCGTTGTTGTCCAATAGCTGCTGGGACTTGGGCGCGTCGTTGCCGAGGCCGTTAGCCGCACTGTGCGTGCCGTTGCGCACGACTACGTGGCCGTTGTTTGCAGCGCTATTGCCGGTCAGCTGTTCGTCTGCTGAGTACTGCTGCTGTGGTTGGGTCGGTGAGGTGACTTCGTTATCGCGCTGCTCGCTACTTATGAACTGCTGTGTCGCCTCAGAGATGAGACTGCTGGTCATCAGATCCTGGACTACTGACGCGGTTAGTGTAGGCGACTTGTCGGAGCCCGGGCCTGACTTGGCCTCGTCCGTCGGACTGTCCTCCTTCGACTTGTCGCCGTCATTGCCCTCGCCCTGCAAGATTATTAAGTGGTTAGTTTATCATGTATGGTTAAAGATGTGAAACCAAATAAAAGTTTTTATATAAATATCTCTAAACATTTTATAAAAAATGGGAGGGAAATGTCTTATTAAATTATTTGTTATCAATAGAACTATAATAAATTACTATAATTAGCAAATAATGTTATTTTTATATTGCTCTTAAAAAGAATGTAACTGAAAGGCTCGTAGTGATTGAAAGTAATTGTAAATATATATTGATTTATAAGTTTATTTTACCACTATTAATTTTATAAAATAGTTCGAAATAATAAGATGTTCCTTTTATCCTCATTTAAAATAGGTACTGTGTTTCGTAGCTTAGTAATAGTACCTTTGCTGATTGATTTGCTGCTTGATTCTTTGCTCGGGTTCTGGACATTATAGCTTCGACGCGCTTACGTCTGGCGTTTCTTTCTTCTTCCTCTTTCTTGAGACGTTCAACCATCTCGAGTCGTTGCCTGCAAAAAAATAACAATTTAAAAATCTGGTAATCTGGAAAATACTCTTACTAGTTATGGCAATTTATTGTTTATAAAAAATAATAGAACTTTTTTTATATAAAAACCATATCCTAAATTAGTATGAGAAGTGAAAAATTTCTTTAAATACAAAAAAACTCTAAATTCAATGCACATTTTTATATAATAATAATTAACAAAGGAATTTAGAATTTCTCTTCAAATATTACAAAATTCTTAAAATTACATACGATAAGGAATGTAACAATTTAAGAAGAGATTCATCTAATTATTTTGAATGCTAAATGTTAATACGTCAGTGCTATGAGCGAAATCTGTTTGTATATCTGCCATTATAAAAATAATATTATAATTTAAAATAATTTACTTCTTATAATTTATTTTAACATCAAGTATTAGAGGCGAATTTCTACTCAGTACAAATCGATGTATAAGAAAAACAGCCTGTAACATGAGTTGCACAAGTCACACATTAGCAACATAACACTAAAGATGATGATAACTTTTTTACTGGTACCATTTTAAAATAAAAAAAGTCGGTTGCACTCCTTTCAAAGTATCAGCATAGAAGTGCATCTGAACAATATTCATCCATTTAATACAAGATCAGAACAATTGCGATAAAAAGACATTATTTATACACAATTTAGTACAATTTTGGATTGTTTCACATTATAATTCACAAGTTTATCATCCAGACAACCGAATATTCTGTAACCTACCCTGAAAGATCAAATATCAAGCCGCAAAAACAAATAATCATCCTTACTTCTCAGCCTCCTCACGGGCCTTGCGCTCAGCCTCCTCCTTCTCCAGCTTCTGTCGCGCCTCCTCCTCGCGCCGCTTGCGGTCCTCCTCCTCGCGTCGTGTCGCCTCCTCGATGGCGAGGGCAAGTCGCTGCTCCTCGGCCTCGCGAGCCTCCTGCGCTAGCCGCAGCGTCTCCACCTCGAGACGGCGCTGCTCCTCCTCCTCGGCGCGCTGACGCTCTTCCTCCTGGCGCGCCTCTTCCTCCTGTAAAAATAACCCGAGGAAGAGTGTTAGAAGAGTGAAGTTTTTATTGTTTGTAAATATTTATAAAGGTACATCTATGGAAAATTTGAACTTCATTGTAGATAAACTATTCTGCGAATATACATGTTATAGATAGTTGTACGTTTTTCAGCATGTGTGAAGGTACAATAATTCTATTTTATTGCAAAATTGTTAGATTTTTCTTTATAATCAAACTAATTCTCATTAAAATAAAAAGCTGCTACTGTAAAAATTAGTTGAAGATTTCCGTTTTAAATATTACACATAATGATCGAATGAATGATCGTACCAGTCGTTGTCTTTCGAGCTCGGCCTCCCGCTCGGCCTGCTCGCGCGCTAATCTTCGGCGCTCCGCAAGGGCCGCCTTGGCCTCTTCCTCGGTGGTGATTCTGATCTTCTGAATCATGGATGCTGCAAAAATAATGTCTCGATTATATTAGGTCAAGTAAAATGTTTCCCTTGTTTATAAAATAATCAAGAAGCCAAACAAAATTTGCGTCATTGTTTAAAGTTTAGAAGATATTTCATACTAAAACATTTAGCCTCTTTATTAAAGAATCAACTAAAAAAAATAAGTTTTACTCATATTATTCCTAAACAGTTGTGTACATTAGAAACACTTTTTATTTTCGAAAGAATTTTAAATATTGGATTCAGCTCCGAAGATGAATTAATCTCTGAATAAATTTATTTGATTTATATTTTGCTTTTTCGATTTTGACATCATAAATGATTACTTATAATTAGTTATCAGCAATCACTGGCACATGTAATGAAAAATTAAAAATTGCGATTGTTTTTAAAAAAATCAAATTTACATTCAATTTACAAGAAAGCGCGCAACCTTTAGAACACTGATTTTAACAAGGATTTGAGTCCTTCTCGAGGTATTAGCTACCTAATCTCATATCTGTGGTATTTGCGTAAAAAGTGATGTTTCATCTTTTGACCATAAAACTAAAAATATTGATTTTATCAAAATGACTAGGAAGATTTTTAAAGTAGACAAAAGAGCTTTCTAAGCTCTAAGCTACTTATAGTTGAAAAATATTTATTCTTTAGTATTTTACAAATAGTAGTCAACAGCAACTCAAGAAAACGGTTAAAGATCTTCAGTAAAATATCGTCTATAAAGGAACTAGATTTTGTAGTATTTTCTCACGCTTCTTTTATTGTTTGCAGCTTGTTGAAAAATTAATATTTTTATCAACTATTTTCACTAAGTATTTTAAGAATCTATATTCATCATTTTGATAACTAATATTTTTAAATCCATAAACACGGCAAAAAATAATTTTTCATTAAAATATATAATAAAAATCCTATCGAAATCCATTTCCCGCAATCTTACCTGTCATATCGCACTGTTCCTCCAGATCACCTCCGTCTGTCTTGATAATCTCGGGCTCGGGCGACTTCTTGCCTTCCTTCTTCTCAACGGGAGCTGCTGCTGGAGCTACTGGCGCCTCCTCGATGGGCTTCAGCTGTTCGTCTACGACGGGCTGAGCGACTGCGACGAGCGGCTCGACGAGGACTTCCTCCTTCTTCTGTTCGGTCGGGGCCACTTCGGCTGCTGCGACTTCCTGGATAATCGAAGCACGCGCGGTTAGAAGGATCAAGAAAAGAGGGTAAAGAGAGATTCAGAAATATAATGTATGATTTGTTTATATGTTATACAGAGAATGAATTCCTAATGAAAATTAGTAAAATCGATTGTACATATACACTGTGGCATTATTAAAAAGGTCATCACGATATGTAGAAATGTTTACTATCAATCACGGTAATTTTTATTATTCGAGTAATCTATTAATTTTTCTTCCTTTATTTTACTTTCTTCAATTTTCTAATTCTTACTACGACTATACTATTCCACGTTTCGCAAACAAACTACAACCCCCAAAACCCGTAAAACTACTCGTTTCCCCTGCTAAAACCACAAAATTTCTACTCAAAAAATTTCAGAAACACACCAGCAATACACTCAATTTCCTATAGCTTTATCTACCCGCCACCACAGCACTCGACGCCGATGCACCACCAACCGCCGCCCGCAACAAACTGCCACTCCGCGCGAGTTCTATACCTGCCTCGATACCTGTAGGTACGCCTACAGGCATGTCGTCCCCCCTTCCAGGTACGGGAATCCCCGGAACACATGCGTGGCACACGTGCCGGTTCGTGTGTACCAGCGCTCGACGATAAATGAATAAATCGGGTAATCCCTCCGTCGACTGTTTGACCACGTACTAGCCGTTAACCTGACCGCTGCGCGCGTGTATACCTACCTGGGGAAGCCCCCACACGCTGTTCACTCATGTGGCGGAGAATTCGTTTGGTGGGCGAGGGTAGAAATTCACGCGAATGTGTAGACGCGATCATTGTTTGGCGGTAGAATGATTATTTTCTTTGTATTTTTATTTAGGATTGGAAATATTCTAAAGAATAAATTAATTGTTTTCAAGGCTACGAAGAAAAAAATTAAATGAAATTCAGGGTAAGATTAGGTGCCAAGTTTTTTAAAATCTATTCATTTTTAATTAACAAAGTGTTCCGATATAATTAAATTTATTGGTAGATTAAATTTCATAAATTATTAAACAGTTCAATTTTGTTACTTTACACGATTGAAAACACGTAATTTTTATTTATCTTAAAAATGTCTAGATTTAGTATTAGAACTTTTTACTGTCGATTTATTGGAATGTAAAAATCAATTCATACGTAGTCGATATCAAGCCTCTTTTTTATATAACATATCCTTGTTTAATGTATGAAAAAGGAATACATACTATGCTTTTACAAAGTAAATATAAACTCTTCGTACTGTATACTTTATCGATTTTCAACATGTTTTTGCCTTACGCAATCTCTTTTACATAAAAAAATCGAATAAACCTTACATCCTAGAGTATGACGTTTGTGTTATTGGAGTACAACAAAATAAAAAAAAAGCTGTTTTAATTTAATTTAATTATTTTTATTTAATAATAAATGAAGCCTTTATATATTTGCATCTCGTCAATAACGCATTTAACTATAAAAAACTTATTTCATTGTACTCCAATAATCCAACGACCAGACCCATCATTTCCCCTAATCATTCACCAACTCTCACATCAACGAACTTTGATCATCAAACGCCTACCTCATGCTTCTCATCACCCACGTCCTTCTTCTCCTCCGCCTCTAGCTTTTGTTCGATCTGCGGTGGCTGCTCGATCCCCGGACTCTGCAAGGGCGTAGCCCTGGGCGTAGCGCGCGGCGACGGCTTCGCCTTCGCGTTCACCCTCTCCGTCGACTTGTTAGCCGAGGGCGTCTTCGCGGCCGGTGTTGAACCCGTCGTAGCCTGCGTCGGTGGCTTCTTCGGCGTGCTGTGGACCTTCGGCAGCGGCGGCTTCGAGTCCTTCTGCTTCGACTCCGACGTGGCGTCTGGAGGCGAAGGTGAGGTTAGTATAGGGGGAGTTACAGTGAGTGAGAGAGAGGGACGGGAGGGAGGAAAGAGGTGGCTATAGATGGCGAAACGCTGCGTAGGCCATGTTACAAGAGGTTACGATTTGGGATGGCAAAAATTACTTCCTGAGCAGTGGGTTTTGCAGAAAATAATGTGCTGCGGTTTTGGTAATTTTTACTGCTTTAGATGATAAATTTTATAAACTGCGTACAAACTTAGCTTTTTTTCTACGCAGTATTTTCCAATTATGTATAGTATATATGTGGTGGCGTGGAGATGGTACTATAGGTTCTAGTGGGGTTTACGAAGCGTATATTTATGTGTTGATTTAGTTTGGTGCAAGAGATTTATTGTGAAAAATTTATGTAAAGTATACTATAAGCGAGATTATAATCATATATTGTATCATTATTATAATAAAAATATATTGATAGAATGAAGATGGAAATGAAATTATGATAAAATGTCATACAAAACTTCGGTTTCTCATTTACTCCTTGATACTTACATTTTCTGTATTATATATATTTATTAATTGTATTTATTTGTGCAATTTTGTTTAGGATGTAGGATTTGTAATCGAGCAAAAAAGCATATTAAAAAATTATATAATTAATTTTGCTTGTTCTTAATCATAAATAAAATGAAAATAATAAAATAGAAAAAAAATTTAACATTAATTATTATAAATATTTTGATGGTGGATTCTTCATAATATCGTTATTTGCGTCAAGAATTCTTTTACTTTATAAAAGATATAGCTTTCAAGTTGATGTTTTCTGTAAATACAATCTATAAAAGCAAGTACATAACAATTATGTTTGATGTAGTACTTCTACTAAAGTGAACAAGAAAAAATTTACAAATATTACATATATTACAGAAAAGAATAATAATACAGAGTTTGCAATAGAGTACATAAGATAGAAAAATATTTAATCACTTCTTCGTTGTATCGAAGTTTTGTGAATGTAGTAGTAGGATGGGTATTTGAAGAATGACGAAAGATGAAGAAATGTTTAACTGTTTTGTGATTTAAAAACATTTTCTGAGAAAATCATTGCGCGCGGTACTACTAACAAGTATATAATAGTTTTTAAAATTGATACTAATAGTGTTTTTTCTACGACTTTTTACAAGAAACATTTGCTTTATACCTTAAAAGCGTTTGCATAAGTCAATAATACTTGTACAATATTACAATTTATTGTTATAGTGAACTTGTTTAAAGTTCACATTGCTTTTAACATCGTAATTATCAAAGTTACTTAGAAATTAGAAAATGAAACTAATATTATTACACTATAAACGAAGCTATGAACAATATTATAATTTACGTTATAAGCAGTAAGTATTTTATGACTGTTCATATTTGGTTATGTAGAGTGCCTTTTAACACTTCTATAAACTAAACTATAACAATTGAGAAACGATAATTTAATGGGGTGAGTTTTTTGTTACCGGATAAATTAATTATGCAAATTTTTGCCTATATAAAAATGTATTAAAATGCAAGCAAAATCAAGAGATCGTTATCTTTTGTAATGATACACTCTACCTACTGTGTAGCAATATTTGATGTCGATATTCGAAGTCGTTTAAGAATGATATTTGAATTGCAGGATAGTAGAGTGTATTTATTATGAATGTTAATTTTTTACAACAATACAGATTTTTAAGGAAGCCTATAACACAATTTTATCGACTTAGCTGATCGAACGGGTTTTAGAATATTTAATAAATATTATTTTCATATATGCAAAACTAGGAAATTTTATCCTCTGTAATGATAGATTTCATCGTCCTACTTTTACGAACCAAACGCCTACCTTCTAAATTCGATTTCACTTATTTAAAGTGAAGTTAGGTACTTAAATTTAGAGGATAAGAACCAGATTTTGGAATATCGACATGAAAATTTGCAGTATGTATCATTACAGCCGACAACGATATCCTGCTTTTAACACATTGAAACATAACGTAAAATATTACGCAATTAATTCCGTCGGTAACAACAGGCCTCTAGTCCCCTATATTGAACAACCCAAAGTCAACGTCTACCCAATCACGGCAGCACAACGATTTTCTCAGACCCACTGCACCATGTCCCATCTCATCCACATGAGCATCATAATCACCACAGGACAAACAAAGAAACATGGGGGCTGTGGGGAATTGTCATTGTCATGCTCACTGTTGCGCTCGGCGGTGCTCGTGACGCCGGTGCCGGCGATTGATGCGGGCCGCGGCCGGCGTGGCGTGCCGGTGCGCGGGCGCAGGTTGACGCTGCTGCTGGCCACGCTGCTCGCCGCGCTCTGCTGGCTCATTGAGCTGTGGGGCCGCGAGGGGCTCGACGGCGTCGCCTCGCCGCTACGGATACCTATGTATACACAGCGCAGGATGGTTTTTTGTTTTTTGCCTTTTTTTCCTGTCTCGGGCTTCGTGGTTGTTGTTGTTGTGGGGGAGGCAGAGACAGTTTTTTTTTCTTCTTGGGTGTTGAGAAACTTGGAGAGAGCGAGAGCGCGTATTTGAGCAGTGTTTTTTGTGATGATGAAAGGAGAGTGGTTGTAAAAAATTACTGTTTTGGTTGTAGATGAAGGATAGCTGGGCATTGTATGAAATTTACTTTGTGAAATAGCAAAACTTCCATAAAAAGTAAGGTAAAATTTCAAAATTTGCTTTTTCAAACAGTAATTTTCTACAAAGTTACGAACTTTTATCTAGAAAGAAAATAGTCATTTTTTTGCATATACTTTTTTTCTCCTTGGGTTCCACAAAATTTCGTCGCTGAAGTTTTATAAAATGCTAAATCGGTTTCAAAGTTTGATAGAATATCCTTGTTATTAATAAGAATCAGTAATTGGCCTAGTTTTAAGGTTGAACACCTATTAAAAATTGCAAATAATAAACTATAAAGTTTAATTATTTTCTGTAGACTATTTTAGTATTCAGTTTACAATATTAAAAAAATTGATGGTTTAACACGTTTATGGAAAGATGAACTTAATTTATGTAATGTGCTTTTTAAATTTTTGTAAATATCCATTACGCGGGCCTTTTAAATGCAATATTTTGCCGAAGTAGCTGAGATTTTAAGACGTAAAATTCCATTATTATATAATTTTCAGTATCTTCAAAAATATTATTGCCAGTAAGATAATCTTTACAGAATAATTTCGCGAAAATTCATGTGAAAATCTGCATAATTATTTTCATAAGGGAGATTTCTATCTCTTTAAATGATACGGAAATATGATACGTTCATGTCAAGTGATAACGGTACTTGAAAATTTAATTAAACCGACTCAAAATGTTGCAATTTGTTCATGGTTCACAATATAGTTATATTATCTTTTATGTAATTATATTATTGTCATTTGTTAAATATGCCATGTTTTAGTTTAAATTGGAATAGATTATTAATAAAACTTAATTTTTCTCAGTTTTAAAATATTATGAATTTCGTAAAATATTATATCTCATCATTATATTTCGTATTACGTGAAATCGTTAAGAATATAAGGTTTAATATATAATTACATTTGTAAGTAAATTTTTTTACCGACGTTATGTAACTACAACAAAAAATTCTTTCGTATTTTAGTTACAAAGTTTAAGCTATCGTAATATTAAGGTCTCATTTATAACAACCTCGAAGGATTCATTAAAGTCAAATGTTAAACTAATTAGTAAGTAACATTATAAGAGGATAACGCTAGTATTAATTATTCTAAAAATAAATTATTATTTAACGAATGTCGTTAACGACATTCGTTTAAATTAATTTAAAAGTTTTTTTTTAATTAAAAACTTAAATATTTTTTATTTCAAGCTAAATTTACCCGTCAATTAGTATGATTATCATAAAATTAAAAATACATCTTTTCGTAAATCAATATTTTACACGTAGTATCCTCAATTTATTTGCTCTCCAAATTCCTCAACAATATTGTATATGGATAAATGAAATATAATTAATTATCAATGTCTACAAATTTACAATAATTTCAATGGTTTAATATAATATAAAATAAATGAAATAATTATTGATAAAATGAAACAATGTAGCAAGTCCAGAAATTTGATATAGTCAAAGATAATTAATTCTGTTGTGTGTATGTATACATATATATATATCTATATTTACATTAAAATCCATGCCAATTAACATTTTGTGTGTTATGTTATCATCGTTAGCATGAATTTACACTTAATTGTAAATTTATCACACACGTATATAGTGCCTTTAATTTCTTACTGCCTTACAGTTCATTTTCAATATTCCAATATAGTAATAATATTTGCACAATTAACTATCTTTTGTGTGATAAAAGGTTCTTTCAATAAATATAGGTATATTAAATTTTGTATCTTTTAAATATTAGTTTTAAATGTATATTTTAATAATAATATTAAAGTAAATAAGTCTAACAGTATCTCTAACAAAGAACATCGATAGTCACAAGTGCATTTGGAAATTCGTGTGAGAAAAACATGTGCGCAAAAAGTGTCGCAAACAAGCAGTGAGAAATCAAAGTCTTGCAATGATGTCGTGTATTCGTCATGTGGAGATGACAAATAAACATATTAAGCATCTTTAACATTAATTATTATTCTTATTGCGTATAAAACGAATTTTAGTGAGGCCCACCACCAATAGCCAAAGCTCGCCTGTCGCTGCTAAGGTTAGAAAAAAGACATAACTCATGAAAACAAAATCAAAAATCAAAATGAAATAATAATAATAACTTCTTTAAAAAAAAATTGTTTTTTATCAAGAGAAAGAAAAATGAGCACACTCAATAAAACGCATGTGTAAGAGAGATCGTGAGAGAAATGGTGTTATTGCACAATATAAATACATTTTGTTTTTTGCACTTTGTCGCTGGTTGCTGTTGTTGTCGTTAGTTTATTGGGTGTTAGTTTCATAGTAAAAAAGAGAAATGCGGCTTACCGAGGAGCGAAGAAATAGCGTTTTACCATCACCCTTGTTCTTCCAAAAAGCTGCTTTGGTAGTGGCGGTTTGTTTGCTTTGTCGTTTGTTTATTTATATATACATAGATAACGCGGGAGCTTTTTGTTAATCAACTTATTGTCATTATCATCTTTCACCCAATATTTTATAAGTGCGTTCTCTCGTAAAATTGTTAATAATTTATCGGCTAGACAATCATTTTACTTATTTTCTTGTAGGATTACGTCAGTTTTTGATTGCTTTCGAATCTCTACATGTACGTATCTTCTATTTACACTCGTAGCTATATACGCTTCAATAATAATACAATTTTTTGTATCTTCAAATATTCGTAAATTTTGAAAAGTAGTTGTAATTGGATACAATTGGAACAGGAAATTTGGTATACTACGAACTAAACTATTACCAATTTGATGATTTTAACGTATTTCCGATAAAAAATAAGCAGAAACAGATGCAAAGAATTAAACTTCTAGACATAATTACTGAATTAAAATGAAAGTCTAAAATAAGATTACTTCTGAATACTATTCTTAGAACTAAAAATTTTGTAGTAAATATTTGCTTTATAAAAATAAGTAACTCTTAATTGACACAAGTAGCAATCAAACAATTCTTTATCTTTTAATCTGTTTCAGTACTCGTCAACTACAAATAAACCAATTCTACTTAAACGAAACGAGAAAGAAACATTGATTTCGAAATAAAAACCTTCCGAACCACCCACAAGAAAAAAAAGGTCTTTCCGCAGCAACTAAAAAAAATGGAAGAAGGTTCAAATGAAATTACACGCGGGCAGAGCGACTCTACTCTATACTCGGCCGATCGACGCGGCTCTCGCGATTTAATTGATTCACAGAGGCTCCCGCTCTTCATGAAACATGCAAAAAGTACGTGTGTGTGCCGCTCCCAAGTCTCGCGCAGTGTCCGTGCGCCCGCCTGCACGTCCGCATTTTCTGCCGCGGTGTGCGAGAAGGAAAGAGAAAGAGAGAGAGAGAAAGAAAAAGGAAAGAGTGTGAGAGGGAGAAAAGGTCTATTTGCCCCCGTTTTTCCGAGGGATTGCAGAACGCGCAGTTTCGCACACTGGCGACGGGGAATGAAGAAGAGAGACGAGTTCTTACTACCTACGTGCTTTTAATTAATGCGAGTTTGGAAGAATTTTGAATTGCAGCGCGAAGTTACTAACGTCGCTTTAAATATTTCATTCCGTCGACTATGTTTAGGAAGTATATGACTACTTTTTTAGGTTACTACACTAGAACGATTGTCAGCCAATTAAAACTATTATCTTAGCATGGACTTGAAATGCCAAAAGAACAATTTCCAATTATTTTGCTATATGTAAAAAAAAAAAACATATTTTTTATTTACTTTCGGAAAAATGTAATCCTTATCTCAACACCAGATATCTCTCATTTATTTACGGGGTATTCGATGCAACTGCAAACAGTTGCTAAAAGCTAAGTAAATGTCAGTCACTGTTTCCTTTTACACATATATCGTCACGTTGTGATTCAGACTTTATCACAGACATCTTTAAGACACATATTTTAGTGAGAGTATATATTTAATGAAAAGATTGCAATGATGTGAGTAGAAAGTTTAGTTTAAGAACAAATTTCAATAGGTATCGTACAAGTCACCTGTGCATTTAGAATTGAGTGCTTATAAAGTTAAAAGGCAATTAAAGTTGCTCTGACAAAAAAGTTCCCTAGTTTTATCAAAGTTTCTCTAGAGATTTTATATTTTTATCGACTTCCTTGATAGAACTAGTCACTTGCATATCAGAGAAGACAGAAATGTTAAGCTACAGTTAAACATTGGAAAGTGATTCTGGACACCGAATCCCGCAAACCGACCACAATGTCTCAAAGATGCCTCCGGGATCCATCCCCAACCTAAGCAGAAGCACCACCGACCTCTCAATTTCGAACCCTAACCTAAAAACCCGGTCGCGCCCTGCCTTACCGACCGGCGTAACACAAGCGCACCCTAGGCGCGCGCGCGAGTCTGGGCGAGCGCGCACATACGCGTACCCTCTGGCCTCAGAGTGGGCCTCTTACCTTGCTCCTTCGGCTGGTGCGGCTGCTGGTGTTCGCGAGCCTTGCGCCGGAGCCTCTCGGCGCGGGTGGGCCTGGTGAGACCCCCGGAGCCCCCGGCGCCCGGCAGCGTGCCCATGCTACGCGAGTTATCGGTGCGCTTGAGGGGCAGCCCCGCCGGATGCTGCAGCAGCTGCTGCCCCCCAACAGCGCCTGCGCGCGCCAGGTGCGACATGCTGCGGCTCATGCTCGAAGCTGCGAGGCTCTGCTGCTGCTGCTGTAGCTGCTGCTGCAGTAGCTGCTCCGGCGTGGCAATGCGGGGCCTGCGGGGCTGGGCCAGCTGGTCCAGCCTCGACATCGAATATGTCCTACCTGGGCTACGGGTGAAGGACTTGCCGCCGGCGCTTGATGAACGTCCGCTGTTCGGCAGATCGCGCAGATTGATGTCCCGGGGCGAGGGTATCGTCGGCATCAGGTCCGTGCGCCGGCGATTAGCCACGAAGCGCGTCGTCGTGGTGATGGGGGTGCCCACGAGGCCGACGCCACCCGCCATATCGCCGTCCTCACCTGCGAACGCAGAGACGGCCGCGAGGCCGCGCGGTTTTAGACTGGCGACTCTGCAGCGACGAGGCGGAGACAGAGACACAGAAGAGACACAACGCCCCAGTGACACACACGCTGCTCGTGAAACGAGAGACTCTGCGACGAAACACCGCGACGACAGCCAAAACGTGTGCGCTCTTTTGGATAGGGATATCGATCTTTTTGGGTTTGTGACGTGTGTTTGTGACGGTTGTAGGCGAGGCGCACATGCGCCGTTTGAGAACGAGAGAAACTGGACATGTGGTGGTCACAGGAATTGGGGGACAAGGATTATAGCTTAGACTGAATTATGTTCATTAAGAGACGCTGCGTGAATTTTTGCAGCGGCGTTTAAATGATCATTTTTAATCATTTTTATAAAATAGTGAAGGGTTGGACTACTAATAAAAAACGAAAAAGTTTAAATACTCTTTTTTAAGATATTTTCGTATCTTGAAAGCAATTATTAAATATTTTATATGGTCTTTTACAAGATGCATTTGAATACGAATCAAAAAGACTAAAATGATAACGAAATAATACTGATATGACGACTATTTGTAAAAAAAAAAAAAAACTATAAATAACAATCGGGACAATAATAATAAACGACTTTTGTTTGAAACAAAGATAAGATAAGACGTTAATAATAGTGTAATTGTCACGTTCTAGCCAATGTTATTTATGACATAATCCTTTTATTTTCATTAATTGAATAGAAAGCTTATCATTAAATTAATTATAGCTTAAATAACCGCGTGATTCCCCTTTGCAGAACTCACACAATGGTCAGTTCAGAATACCGTCTAATTATATGATAAAGACACGAGTTTCATTCAGACTAAGTATAATTCCTTGTAACATTTGTCACGTGTCACATACAAAATATTAATTATAGGATCATGCATACGAATCTTCTCAACTTTATAAGACGAGCACAATAACACGGTATACCGCGAATAATGTTAGTACATATAGAAAATACATTCGAACATGTCTCAAGTTCAACAGTAAACGAAACATCTGAAAATAGTAAAATATTTTACTGGAAAATATTTCGAGACACTTCTTAGACGATTTTTGGACACATGCATGCTTAATAAATGAGGTAAACACTCAAGCACTGATAAGCCGTTGGAAAAGCTATTTAATAAATAACATAGATCAACACTACTTAAGGTGATGCGATACCCACGCTATTACTCAAAATTAGGTTCTCGTTTTCTTCATTCAATTTTTAATTTTAATGAAAAAACTCTTTGATACGTTATAGTTATTTATTAAACTTAAAACGTGTCAAAGAGTTTTTTCAAAAAGTTTAAAATTGGAGGAGAAAAACGGGAACCCAGAATTGAGTAATAGTGTGGGTATCACATCACCTTAATCCAGTAAAAATAATTCATTTTTGAGCCATTGATAATACGTTCTTTGTACTTAAAATAAATAATAAATAAGTCATTCTTTGAATATCTATTTTATTTAATAAAAATTTACTTCTACCAGAATATATTTCAAATGACCCAATTAACGTTTTACTCTTATTGATTTCAGTACGATTTAAAAAAATTCTTTTTACCATTTGTCAAAAACAGAAAAATAAATAAAAACAACTATACTAAAGAAGCAGTTGTTTATAACTGGGTTCCTTTCCAATTTAAAACTTAATTGGCTCAAGTAGAAATATTTATAGCAAAACGAGTCATAAAAACGTTGAAAATAAATCGTAAAACGCGGAAAAATCAATTTCCATCGCTAATTACCAACGAAAAGGTGCAACTAAGCGAATTACAAAATTAACGAGCACTGAGCAAACGATGAAAATAAAAACGCTAAGAAAAAGCCATCGATGCACAACGAAGAACGCGGCGGGGAGTATATTTCCTGTGATACGAATTTTAATGAGAGGATGCAAAAGAGGACGGAAAAGCACATGCTATTGAATTGAATTCTTGACAGAGAATTGAATACTGGTATACAATCAAATTTTTTGTAAAAAAAAAATTGATAAAAGATTTTCAATAAATCGGAGATATAATTCGTCATTCAAATAAATATTTTATGCGCATTAAATAATACTATTTATTGGGATAAAGCTTAATAGATTCAGGGTGCAAGTTCAAAGTAATTTGCATTTTACGTGCAGCTTATAGCATGCAAAATGCGATATTGTAAAAGCTTGTTTTGTTTAAGTAGGAAAAGCTTTCATTCAATTTGTAAATTTCTGTCAAGGATTACATACGGGAAAAAACACAAGAAACATAAAGTGAAACGAAAACTGCTATGCTATGAAAGATACGAAGAATAGATGTATATATGGACAAATCATTCCGAGAGAATATAGCAAAAGTGGGGGGGGGGGGGGGTAATATAAAACTAACGCACGCCATAGTTCGTTATTTCGTAATATTAAATTTTTTTATGAAAAAGAATTAAAGAGAATTTTAACATCTTACTAGAAGAATTTTTTATCTTTAAGAATAATAAAAAGTCAGCTGTAACATACACATTTTGACTCATTACTTAACTTCAAAGCATGACGAAAATTTTAAATTATGGTTTGACTACGACTTTAAAAGTCTACAAATAATTTTCTTGCGTCATTGCTTAGCTAGACCATGTTTTGAATATGAATCTGATAAAATATTATTTGTTACGTGACACAGACAATAGCTTAATGAAGTTAATAAAGTAGGTCGTACGTTTGTATTTAAAACTCCACTTATATACGGGTTCAGAAAATAGAGACAAAGACTAAGAGAGAGAGAGAGAGACATAAGAGTGAGAATATGATTGATAGATAAAGAGACAAATCCAAAAACAGACAAAAACGCAACTATAGAAAGTATATCCCCGAGATGGCAGGCGAATCTCGATTGTGTGTATACAAAATGAGTACCGAACTTTCGGAAGGAGAGAGAGTGACAGAGAGAGAGAGAGAGAGAGAGAGAGAGAGAGAGAGAGAGAGAGAGAGAGAGAAACTCACCGCTAACCCCCCGTTGCAGCGCATCGTCGACCGAGAAGACGTCGGTCGTGGGGGGCAGAGAGAGGCTGGCTCTCTTGCTTTTCGCAGGAGTTAAAGGGGGATCGGGTGTAGTGTCGTTCCAATTGAACACCTCGTACATGGACGAGGACATTCTCATATCTGCGAACACAACAGAAAGTGCGCGGGACGCAGCTCGCTGTCATAATCCTGTCTTTCTTTCTGGCCCACGGCTTTGTTTTTTTTATTTGGTACGATATTGCGTGTGTGTGGATTTCATATTTGTTTATTATTTGCGCTGATTTTTCTGTTGACTCTTTGTTGGTTGCGTGGATTGATCAGTTGTTAGAAGGGTGTACGGAGAAGGATGTGTGGTTTTAATTTGCTTGGAAAGAAGGTAGCTAGTGTCAAGTCACGATAACGATGTAAATGTAATAACAACAAATGTAAATGATAACATTAACGATTAGTGTTATATGTAGGAGTAAAGAAAGATTGTATAGTATTTTAAAGGTTTTTTTCTAGATTAGCATAGATCTATACGGAACTCAACAGAAGTTTGTATAGTAGTAGAGGATTTCCGATAGATTTAATAAATGAAGATGAGCAAATAAATAAATAAGAGTACTACTTCTAAGTGTACAGTAAATATGAAAGATCAAGTAAATGATTTTATAAGCATCGTTATTGGTTTTGACAAAAGCTTTTATTAGAAGTTTAACTCATCCCTTCTCAATCACTAGTTAATTCTATATTCCCATCATAACAATGATTAATGAATATTACAGCTTGGAAATTATACTTAAAAAAGTATCAAATAGTAAGAATGTAGCCTTGTGTCTCATTAAACAAAATATACTTACGTTGACAATATTCAGATCAATAGTTTTATTATGATCACGTCTTTCAAAACAAATATCAGATATAAATCTTGGCGATTGAGAAGTTACGAGTTAGTTAAGAAGGTGAATGACAGTGAAGAGTTGTTGCTCGATGTGCTAAAAGATAGAAACAAAAGAAAATTAAAGTTAGTTAAGAACCTACCTATTAAGTATGAAAGTTGTTTTTTTTTTTACTTCAACCAATGAGATCATTAGTATAGTGTTGGTAGTATCAGTCGAGTATTATTTCATGAATGTTACTGAATGTTTAGAATCAAGTTTCATTTGGAAGTCACAGCCGAAGACCAGTCAGTCATCTACTTCCACGTCTCATCACAATTACCACTTATCTCATTATTCAAAAACAAATTTGACCCGAAAAAGAAAGCAACCACTGACTGATCTTGGCACACCTGTACACCAACCCTGAGAAATAGACCAGTGTCGACCGTACAAAGGAGCGCGATAAGAATGAAACGCGCGCGCGCGCGCGAGTGATGTATACGTGAATAAAGTATTGAACCCATCAACCAGCTGGTCAAGCGAAAGAGGTGGTGTGTGTATATATATAAATCGTGTGAGCGAGGGCTGTAGCGGCGTGAAAAAGTAACGTGCTCTGCGCTGCTACTGCTGTTGCTCTTGCTGCCAGCGCTGCTGCGTAAAGGTTAAGCGAGGAGCGAAAAAAAAAACGGAGCGAAAAGGAAAATTGAACGAAAACTTTAACCCCTTAATGTCTTAGATGCTTGAGCTTTGTAGCCTTTTTCGCGGAAAATTTAATCAATTTAAATGAAAAATTCTCGATACCGGACGAGCAATTTAATCTTTAACCTAGATAATAAAAGCCTTTCTAAGTACAAAAGTAAAATATTTTTATGTTTCTATTATATTTTGAAACCGTATACATGAAAATGTAGCTTTTATATAAATTTAAAACAATGTCATTAACTGGATAGGTATATTAAAATTGAAGGTTTTAAAGTGTCAATGCCCATCCAATGGTATTTACAAAGTCGAATTGAGCATAAATAAATTGTTAAGAACAGTATACAGACATTAAAAAGTTAAATAAAACCTCTTCATCCTCGTAGCGACGAAATCATTGCAATTAACACATCCACCATGTACTTCGCAGAAAGAAAATTGTTGAAAACTTGAGAATTGCAGTACCCCTTGCAAAAAAGTATAAGCACTGCTATATGCGTTGCCAAAATTAAAAATAGCAGCACGTAAGAACGCTTCGAATGAAATTTTCGCAGAACTTAAACTTGGAGAAATGGCTTGCGGCAACTTATGATTCAACAACACAAAGTATACACAACTGCTTTGCAGATAGCGAAGTATTCACTGTTATCCTTGTCCAGGTGGATTCGGCCGTTCGCAGTAAAAAAAATAACGCTTTTAAACATGCCTTAGCCGAACAACGAGTAATATAAAAACGATTTAAGATTCCAACGTCACTTAAGAACTAATTCAAAGTATCCAAACTAAATGTATAATGTCAACACTTAGAGAGTATCTCACTTACTTCAACTGTTTACAAATAGGAACTAGGCTTTTCAAACTCAAACTCGCTCCTGCTATGGGTAAATAGCAAAGATCAATAAATGTCGCAACAAAACTCGGGAATTGGTATAATACCTCGTTTCAACGAATGGCCAGCTCTACGGGATATAAACCATTGTTACTCACACTTGTTAGAGCCCTCGTAATCGACAGCACCACCAACAGTCCGTAACGATATTGTATACTGTTTCACGTACAGGATGTTCAGTAACATTAATATTAAGATCCAAGGAGTTTTTGGCAATTGTTGAAATGTACGCAATAACAATGGTTTCACAAGTGTTCAAGTGATTCGTAGCTAGGAGAGAGACTATTTCAATTTGTTTGCCAAATCTTCCTTGTAATTATCGCAGCTACAGTATACCTAAACAATACTGATGGATCCTGCGAGTCCGCCAAAACGATACTCACTCCGCTGCAACACCAAATGTCCATTGGAGAGCCAAGAATCGTTTTGGTCCAAGGTGTCAGTCAAACATGGTGCGGAACTCACATTGAATCGATATAAAGTGAACGTTCCCATGATTCGCCTTATCTTCGCGTTATCTTTCTATACATTACGTAAGTTATCTTTTCAGAAAGAATAATAATAAAAAAGTTTAACGTTTCTCAATATCTTACGTTATTTGTATTATTTTACCAATTAGTACAACCTCGACATCAAATATTGTCGGCAAGGTAGATTTCACTTGACTTCAGACAATCAACAAGTTATTTATTCAACAGATTTCATTTAGTCCTAAACTGTCATCATCCCGTGACATAACCAACCATCAGAACGTCCACGCAGAGGATCCGTAAGGAAAAGAAAAACCAAAAAGAAGGTAAAACCCGTCGACTCCATCCTTCTTCGTACAACCAAAAAAATAAAATAAAATATAAAAAAAGAAGAATAATAAGAAGATATAGAGAGATCCTCGTATTAAACACCGACATATAATATAATATAATAACCATAGTCAACAGTCGACAGACAGAGAAATATATAAGTAGAGATAGATAGACAGATAGATGCGACAACGTTCGCGGCCGTTTCTTTCTTTCTTATCTTTTTGTTTCCGTTCCACACACACTGACCTTCACCTGGCTTTCGGTCGAGTCCGCCAGCCGACGTCGCTCTCTTCTTGCTGCCGTCGAGCTCGCGCTCGCTGGAGCGCCTGGTCAGCTGAGCGGACGGCTGGTGCTGTTGGTGCTGGGACGAGTACATCATGACGTTGGTGGTGCTGGTGGCGCGTCGCGTACCCCAGAAGCCGAGGGCCGCGGCCGCAGCGGCTGCTGCTTGGGCCGAACCACCTGTGTCCGCAGGCTCGAGCATGCGCGGCGTCGAGCTGCCGAAGGCGAACACGATGTGCGAGCGCTCGTTCTTGCGCTTCGCCTCGATGCGCGCCTCGCGTTCCTGGTTCTTACGCAGTATTGCTTCACGCCTCTCGCGCTCCGCTTCCCAGATCAGACGCTTGCGCTCCTCTACCTGGCTCCGCCTGAGAATGCGTAAGGGTTGCGTAAGTGAGGTTAGGTGGACGGTTCAGGTGAGTAAGACAAGGGGATTTGTTAGGGACGGTAAGACGAGTTGTCTTGGTAAATCACGCAGAGAAATGATCTGTTAGTGGCAAGAGGAAAATCCTTTTCTCAAACTCCTGTTGTAGTAAAACGATAATCGTTTTAAATCTAGCGTATTATTCTTGAGGAAAAAAATTAATTTTTTGTTTCAAGATTATACTTTTCTTGTGCCAAAATCTTATTTTTTAATGTCACAAATAGCTTCCTTTTTAGACAAAATGATGTCCTCTTGCTAAATGAGGATTTTTCTCTTGAGAATGGACCATGTTCATAAAGTTTTTACTACAAAATGATTTTCCTTTTGTCACAAGAGGTAATGAGAGTAATCACTACAAATAATTAATCATATAATTGATTATAATACAATTAAATATTAGTTATACTTATGGCAAGTATAAATTCAATATTTAATGAATAAAAGAAGAATTATCTCTTCAAGTTAAGTAACTGTCGAGATATGAATTTTTAAAAATCCGTTGATTCTTCTGAAATATATAAAGCCTTTTTTGGTACTCCCCGTCAGAAGCTTAGTTAGTCGTGTGGTTAAGGTACCGGCTGCTTCCCAATTGAAAGGTCGAGGGTTCGATTCCCAGGGCATGTTCTTGTTCGTACACATAAGAATTGTGCACATATTAATTATGCACACTTTAGTATTGGTATATATCTATATATTTAGATATGTACCAATGCTATCCGTGCACAATAAATATGTGCACAATCCTTATGTGCACAAACAAGAACATGCCATTCCCAGTCACTGCACTTCCAGAACTATCCTTGAAAATATTTTTTCTTCGGTTTTTTCACAAAGTTAACCAATCTTAATTAATTATTAAAATAAAATAAGTAAAATAAAATATATAAAAAATATAAATAATAAAATAAAATACATAAAAAATATAAATAATAAAATAAAATACATAAAAAATATAAATAATAAAATAAAATACATAAAAAATATAAATAATAACATAAAAGTTAAAACAAATAAAATTAATAGAAGTAATTTTTTTTTTTTTATTTTAATAGAAAATCAGTTTAAACTTTTTTTTTCGGGAGATAAGAGGTTTCTTCTTCACACAAAACAATTTTGGTTAGAGAGGATTTTCCTATTGGTCAACTAGACCTTCTATTTCCTTGAAGAGGAATCCTTTTTGTACAAGAATAATTTGCCAGAAAAGGATTTTTCTCTTGTGGCAAGAGGAATTAATGTTGGTAACCAAAACAAGATTATTTTCCTCTTGGATCAAAAGGATTCCATTTGCTACCAACGAACTTTTCTCTGCGTGATGGAATATAGGTGATTTTTTTTTTTTTACTAAATTTATTACGCTTTTCTTGCTCTAACCAAAACATATCCAGTAACTGTTGGTAATTAATTGGACTAATCAATTACTTTCTCGAAAATAAAGTTAATATCTCTTGTAAGACAGGGTATGTATATACGAAGGGCAAAAATGCTTTATTAGGTATGTAAGTCATGACAGGATAAGAAGATTACATCTGTATGAAGTACGCGCATCACGTATCATATCAGTTTTGTTCCAATAACAAGATATGATTTTCTCGATACAACTTATAAAATATAAATTCGTTTATTTATACAATTAAGATTCTGAGAAACTATCGCTTTAAAAATGAATTACGTAATTCATCATTCTGCGAATCCATAAAAAATAATCAGGATCTTTATAAAATTGAATAAAAATAGAATTGGAGTTCCGAGAACGAAGCGAACGTGAAATCGAGAACACTGCTTTCAAAAGCTTTTTCATTTTAAGCTTACGCGCTATTAATTAAATTTGCGGCTTTTATTAATAATCATGTTTGCGCGGCCAACAACTGTGTATACATTATAGCGAAAAGTTTCAAGCATGATATGTGAAGCCTCTTAGGTGCGGCCGTTATTACTGCGTGTAAGGTTTCTCATTTTTCTTCTTAGCGAGAATATCGCTTCAAATATAAAAGGCGAAACGCCGATGCGAATTAAATTAATGTTCCGTTGATTAATATGTATTTTATGTGTATAAATATAAATATTGGACCTGCGTTTAATTTAATTGGTTATTTTGATCAGAAAGTTTTAGTGTTTGTTGAACATCATCAGTAAAGTTATACATTGGTTTCAATATTATTCAGTATAATTTACATATTTTTATAGCATTATTAGATATGATTTATTGACAGATTTATAATTGCGTTTGATTAAAATTAAATACATAAACATTGATCATCAGAATTTCAGAATTTTGTAAAGTGAGATGGGTAAAGCATGACGTAGGTTGTAGCTTATTACTGTAATTATTTCAATTTCATTGTAAATTCTGCTATAAGCAGAAAATAAAATTCGAAATATAATATCATAACTTTACGAAAATAAAATAAATGTTCGTTCTCAAAACTAATATAAAAATTGACGAAATAAATTTACTCGCATCAATTTAGGAACAAGTGTATTTGTTATATTTAAAATATAAAGTTTTGTAAAAGCATTGAAAATTTCCATCGCATGACAGTTTAGAATAATTTTGAAAACATAGAAAGCAAATCTTAAACCAAAAGACACACTTCCCAAAGTTTTATGAACGTTATTCGAACAAAACGTTATACATTTAAGTAAAATTCAAAACTTTTCTCGCTAAAATACCGCCCATATACATTTAACGGCGAGCCTCACACGTCGCTTTCCTTTACCGCGAAACTTTCATTGTCTCGGAAAAGTAGTACAACTTCAACCCTGTCGGTAAAACAGACCCTCATCCCCCGCCCTCTCCCAAACGGCACACTATATAAACTTTCGCGCGATACCACTCGACTCGACATCGACGACACTTTTCCTACGTACGTAGAAACCTACACACGCGAATGCCTATACACTACGCTTGCCAGCGAAAGCGTTCGTGACTTCGGGGGAATCAATAGACGCGAACTTCGCGCTCGCGATACAGCCCAACCTGACGTGCGCCTGCCGCTCACAACTGCTCCTCGCGGGAGAAAAGATAATTTAATAACGCGCGTGCGGGTTTCGAATTTTCGGCGATAATCCATATGCCGTTGTAACTGAGAGTGAAGGGGTAGAGTGCGTTTCTGCGTACACCCGATGCGAGAAGTGTTTAATGACGGCGAGGAGGTCGAGTGGTGGAGGTAGTGGCAATTAAGTTGGTTGGGTGGTTGGAATGCTGGGGATTGGAAATGTAGGTTTGGTCGGGGGAAAAAGTGGCGGGGGAAAAGGAATTAGGTGAAATTAAAAATAAAAAAATATTTGATTTTACTTCATGTTTATAATAATTAATATTAATTTTGCTTGTAGATTTATTATTTTATAATATCAAATAACTTTATAACAAAGATTAAGATAAAATTGCCATTGCTTAATAACTGGCATGGTGTGGTTTGTGCACATAAGAATTATGCACATATTTATTGTGCACACTTTAGCATTGGTGTATATCTATATCTATGTGTATACTCCAATGCTAAAGTGTGCACAATAAATATGTGCATAATTCTTATGTGCACAAACCACACCATGCCGAATAACTTTAATTAATTATAAAAAGTCATTTCGTTGCACTCCAACGATGCTAACTTCAGATCCATAAATTGTCGGCGATTGGTTGGTTAGTATGTGGCGCGAGATTGATTATGATTTGAAAATTTGTCGGATCGCGAGTTGAATAGCATATATTTTTATCTTTTGCTGAATAATGTAATATTATAAAATATTTAAATAGAAAAATAAAAAAAAATACCATTCGTATATATAGTGTCAAAAATAAAAAAAAAATGGCATTTTATACAAAATATATATACATATATATTTTATACATTTTACACATAGTGTCAAAAAAAGACTATAATATATAAAACCAGCTAATATTAACACTTTAAGTACTGACAATATATAATATAAGTATTTTCTCACTCGTACACCAATATGTGTAGCTTTTTGAAACATAAAAATTAAATTTTTTCAATATGAAATAATTTATTCTTTTGAACTAAAGAACACTAATAAACATTTCTACAGAGAACAGTTTCTTTAAAATTTTATACGACCCAATATGATCTCTACAGCACATAAAGTGTTAATCCACTTGTTTCAATAAATAAATTCATTTAAAATTTTGTCTCACGTCAACATACTTCCCAACTAAACACATCACCAGTCCAACTGCATTTACTTTCGTTCACCAACTTCGCCATTTTTTCTGCCCCACTTTACCGAAAAATCCGTCAAACCACCCGAATTCCTCTACCCCATTCTACACGCTCGACATACCAATCCTAAATATCACAAAAGACCGAACAATATAGCATTCCCTAAATTCTCAGAACAACGCGCTGGTACCACACGCAGCCAAAACAACGGGGCTTTTATTTGTTTCCAACTCTCTCGCAGGCGAGCACATTTATCTAACCGAACACGTCTCGCGCAGGGGGTGGGAATGCAACGCGCAAAGTTTCGCACAATGCCGTTCGTCGCGCGCAGGTATAACGTTGTATACTCTCTGTTCTGCCCCGGTCTCATAGAATCGAGGAACGATTGAACCGTCGCTGGTCCGAAAAATTGTGTCGATGTGTATATAAACGAAAAGTCGTTACGTATTTGCTTGATTTATAGTGATGGGTGTAATAAGTGGGCACGGGGAGACGGGGTTATTTGGGGCAACTATGACCGCGCTGTAGAGGAGGAAGGAAATAATCTTAAGCGACTTACGGGAATCGATTCCGTTTGGTATAAAGCGAAAAATTGTTTTCTGTCGATTTTCGATTATAAAGTATTTCCTCTGTACTTTCGTAAAAAGATGGTGATGCTATCGTTGCCATCGGATATCAAACCTATACTCTCGCCCATTTATTACGTTTCAATATACTACAGCAATAAAACCTACGCGCGCGCGCAGCCATTCGTCACTTTGCATTACGCCCTGTATACGCGAGATAATAGATTAAACAGCGTTTCGGTGCATTTACTAGCAAGAGAGAGAGAGAGATATCGACTTTATTCAACAGCGGTATCTGAAAATTGTATCACCGCGCGCGAGGCAATAGGCAGCGAAATAGCTCGATAAAGCAGAAGCGACCGTAAAACATCGCCTCGCTTTCTCTCTCTCTATCTGCAATATTTTCACCGAGTTACTTTATCAGGCTCGCGATGCCACGATACCGCGGAAATTCGCCAATCTGCAGTAAATATTTTTGTAAATACCTACCGCGAGGGTGAAATGCTTGCGCTCGGTGCATCGATGGTGTATGTTTGCGAGCGTGCATATTGAATATGTTGCGAAATTAAAAACATACAAACTTATATTGATTTCATAACTCACTTTCACTTTTTTTTTTTTGTTAATACTAGCAAGATTTACGCTCGCTTCATTTCTTCTTGCTAGACATTTTAAAATTAAAATTTAGATTTGTATAATGATATGTTTACCTATCGAAAGGCATCAACTTCTTATATGTTGATTTAAATTGTAGTATTGTAAAATATTATTTATTCTTACTTTTCAACTAAAAATGTCTCAATAAATTCAAAATTTAAATATTTTAAAATCCTGCCAACCATTTAACCGATCACGTATCTCCTTAAGGTAGTACAGTCGCTACATCCCTAGTCAAAATGAGCGCAATTTTTATTTCTTGTTTATTCACGAGATATACTTTGCTGCATAAAGGAGCTGCACACACGAACATACGCGAAATAATGATTATGCATTGACCTTAAATAATTCTATTCGTCCTAATTATTAATAAAAAGTTCCATGCAGAAGCTAATTTGACTTATTTTTTGAGGTTAAATGTGACTGTTTTGCTTTCAATTAATTTTTTTATAAGTATATCTACCTAATCACAGTTTTCGAAAGTGATAAATATTCTTTAAATATTTATCTCTTACTACAAAAATTCTCAATAAAAACTGAACAGTAATTTTTACAAAATAATTAATTAAAACTACAAAAAGAGTGATTTCCCATAAGACACCGTGTTAAATTCGTGATAATGAAAATATTAATAACTTTGGTCATATTTACCCTAGGCTTATAATAATTTGATTGAGTCACTTTTGACCCAATATTTACCAGTATATTAAGTTTTATTAAAATCTGAACGGTATTTCTATACCGGCGGTAATAGCTTAAGGGAGTTCCTTACTTAACTAGTCAAAATGAGTGCATTTTTTATTTCTCATTTATTCACAAGATATACTTCATAAGAGAAGTTGCATAAATAAATTAACACCAAATAATTATTATACTTTCAAACAAAATAATTCTTTCCATGCTAATTGTCAACAAAAAGTTTCGTAAAGAAGCTTATTTAATTCATTTTTTGAGGTTAATTTTACCTTTCTTGAATTCATTGATTTATTTACTATTCCCACAGCTCATGAATACACATTTTAAAAGGTGGTAAATAATCTTTGAAGAGTTTTCTATTATTTTAAAAATTTTCGTTTATATTTTGAGGTCAATTACTGAAATATCATAAATCAAAGAACGAATAAGCACGAATTCCCATAAGAACTCCTGCGTTAAGTAGCGAAAAATGAAAACATTAATATCTCGCTTCACAGGGAATGAAGTTCTTTGAAATTTTAAGTGGAGTATTAAAATACACTAATTTAGAGTTGTACAAATTTTCATCAAATTCTTGAGAATAATGCTCGAATGTTGTAAACTACCTTAAGTCACGAAACATTAACCAATCAAATATTACAGATTATAAGAAGCAGCCAATCAATTTATTTTGGCTTCACTTTCCGGTCACCACTTTTTTAAGAGAGAAGAACGAGAATTTGAGTAAAAAAATCTTTAGTATTCTAAGTAACTAATAGCTACAATGATTAACGAAACCATTTATTAATCTCAGATTTTGTAAGAGAAGCTTTTATCTATGCGAGAGAATAACCTTGCGATAATGTTGCATAAAGATCAAATAATATACGTAGGCATGGTTACGTAAGGGAGGCGCGCGCGTTTAACCGCTGTATATATACACTGTATATGTATATCGAGCTTGATGATAGGCTTTTCCGCTGTAAAGCTACTACTCTGCGTCAAGTGATCACTGCAATTTTAAGTGGACCATGCAATTTCGACGAATAAGGGCTGGGCTAAACTGTTTGGGCTTGCATCGTGAATTGCGCGAATCGCTTACAATGGTCGTTTACTTTTCTCGTTGAATCCGATATCGCTCCGATTTGTAAATACAGTTTGATATTTTGTTTAGCAAGTTGTTGTGGATTTTAGTAATAACGAAATTTAACTTTGTTTGCAATGTAATAGTAAGTGTGTAGGATAAAATGTGAAGATTCGTAAATGAAAATGATGGAATCGAATTGAGGAATCTTGTCTTTAAAAGAAAGTTAGTAATGTTTAATTTGTACATATATGTTCAACTTTTAACAACTAATTTTCCATTAGTCTTGAAATTATTAGGTATATTTTTTATTATATAACCATTTTCCATTTTTAAAATTGACATATCTTTAATTAAAGCATTTGAAAAATTACTCTTTTTGCACAAAATATTTTTAACAAATACAATTACCCTTTATTTTTGAAAAAATTGTCAACCGTCAAGATGAATTTTTAAAAATTCAATTAAAATTAATGAATTTGTTGACTTTTCTAGTTTTACGATAAAAGAATTTCACATGTAAAAATAATAACTTTTTAATCAAAATCATAAAAATATAAATTTTTAAACATATTTATAAATCCACATAAATTCAATTAACCTGGCACATCATTACAAAAATATAACAGTACTACACCAAGACATTTCTTCAATCGACTTCTTTTACAACTATACCTGTCGAAATAATAAATCCACATAAATTCAATTAACCTGGCACATCATTACAAAAATATAACAGTACTACACCAAGACATTTCTTCAATCGACTTCTTTTACAACTATACCTGTCGAAACAAAGTCACCCTACCGAGACAAACGACCCTCCACCCCCCCCCTCCCAAAAGACCAGAGCTCACACTAACCTGTCATTGTCGCGGCTGCGCAGCTCGTCGATGCGCCTGCGCCTCTCCTCCTCACGCTGCTCGCGGAACCGCTGCGCGGCGAGGGCCTGCTGGCGCAGTTCCTCGAGCTTGCGCTGCCGCTCCTCGTTCTGCCGCTCGCGCACCAGCTTCGCCCGTTCCAGCGCATCCTTCTCGCGGCTCGCTGCGCTGCCCGTCGACTCTCGACCTGCAACAGCCGGCCCGCCTCGGTTACCAAAGAGCAGCAGCGCTGGGGTTTTATTTTTTTTTAAGGGGGAATGACCGCTTTCAAGGGGCCGACGTGGCGGCTGCTAATGGGGCGCGGATGGGTCGTTTTTGGGGAGTGGGTGGAGAAAGCAAAGTGGAAATGTAGGTTGGAGCGCGAGTTTTTTTAGCGAGGGGGAGGTGAGATCAAATATTTAAGGATGTAAATGGCTTTTGTTTGATGATGGATATTTCAGGTGGAATGGAGTATTGAAATGTATATATGAAAGTGTAGCGGGATATACAGTTTCGTTGAGATTTAAGGATTTATTTCTATTGGGGAAATGTAAAAAGAATAAATGGTATAGAGATTTTCAGTTTAATAATATGTATACGCATTTTTTTTTGTTGTTTCTTGTTTGGATTTAGATTGTTTGCGTGATGTACATATCTCCAGATTTTTTTTGTAAGTTATTACTAATATTCTTCTTAAGGTGGCTCGAGTCTAATCTGAAAACTAATATGCCAGGAAAAAGGGTTCTCAACATAACGGAAAAAATGTTTGTTATAAAATTTCCATTGTTGCAATAGTAGATTTTTTCTACTCAAAAGAAATTCAATAAGTAAAGATAATCTTCTTTATTTTTCATTCAATTTTAATTTGCAAGGTCTCATTTTCTTCCTTGTTCAATTTCAAGGGGAGATACTGATACAAAAATTGAAAAATTTTCAAAACCTGCAAAGTTATTTCCAATTGTTTGTAGAGCTGTCACTGAATTTTATAAACACTTGCATATAACTTTGCAGGTTTTGAAAATTTTTCAATTTTTGTATCGGTAACTCCTCTTGAAATTGAACACGGAAGAAAATGAGACCTTGCAAATTAAAATTGAATGAAAAACAAAAAAGATTATCTTTACTTATTGAATTTCTTTTGAGTGGAAAAAATCTACTTTTGCAACAATGGAAATTTTATAACATTATATTATATATTATTTTATTATTCACACTGTAAAATGATTTTTTTTACTAAAAAGTAAAAAAAAATTGAAGTTAATATTGTTGATGAAAACAAATTAAAATAAATCCAGCCATAATCTAAATTTGTATAATATATGCCATAAAGTAAAATTTCAGAAAAAGGCGTTTTATAATAGTTTAATCTTATCCTATTTTTTCGGTTTTTCTTTATAGTATATTTTATAGTACCATTTTAGAATAATTTTATATTTAGAATACTCATATATCTCAATAATAATTTTATAAATCCGTAAAAAAACTCCTTATAAAAAGTACTTTTGACGGACGATCAATACAATTTAATTAATCGAAAGAATACCACTACCAGGATAATGTTATAAAGATTGTAGACCTTTACCGCTATTTTAATTTTAATAAGGTTACAACCGTGGTACCAAGCTATTACCAACGTTAGAACCCGAACCAGTACTTTTCTATAAGGAGCATCTACAGCTTCCTACTTCTACTCTCCAGGTTTTGTTTTATTTCTTTAGAAAATGTTCGTGTTTCATGATGAAAAAATAAATAAATAAAGAAGTAATATTAAGTATGATATGAATGAATGTTCAGTGTTCACCTTGGTGTTCGTACGGATGATCGCCATCTAGGGAGTCTTCGTCGAACTGACTACTGCGTCGCCTCAAATCTGCCGAATAACAAATCACAAATTTTTTCGCTAAAATCCGATCACTTTTCATTGATTTAATTCGTACTTCAAGCATTACATTACTGCTTGCTAATTCCATCGTACGAAATCATCATTATCATAATAATAATCATAATCATCCCCAAATTTTCAATTCAGTTTGATTTGTGGCTCGTGCGAAGCGTTCGGACATACTCTTGTTAGGGGGCGAGACATGCGTAGAGATACTTTGGAGAACTTATGATTTGTGGGATATGTATGATGCATGTAGAATATATACGTAGCTATTCGAATGGGATGAAGATTATAGGGTTACTTATTTACGTGCACAGTCAATTTTGTTGTTTTCAAACAATTGGATAACTATTATTAGGGTTAAGATAGAAATTATTTATTTATTTCAATGATAAAGTCATAAACAAATTATTTCAGATAAAAACTGCAAATATTCAAAAAGTCCTAAAAAATATCATGCTGCTAAACAATAATAAATTTTAAATGTTAATATAAAATCATACCTTTTAGAAAATACGCCATGCAACATGCATTTATAAAATACTGAATAATTTAAAATTTGTTTAAATCATTTTATAATACTTTATATAGTATAACTTAAGAAAAGACTAAGCTTAATAAAAACAATAACAAATAAAATACTTTTTATTAATGAATGAATAATTAAACAATAGTTAATATAATTAAACATAAAAATTAATCTTCCTCAACTGCAATCGTTCAACGAATGCATAATAATCCATCCACATCACGCATTCACCGGCATACCTCGCAGCAACTCAAAAAAATCGCACTCTCATTCATTAGAACTCAAACGAAAAAAAAACCTTCATCAAAAATGCAAAAAAAAAGAAGCAGCAGCTGCAGGAGAAAAAAGTTTCACACAGCAGCTGTCGATCGGGCGCTCGTCTGAAAGGCCGGAGGCGCAAGTAGTCGCGCTCGGCGTTCGATCGGACGCGCTGCAACTTTGCCGCGCGCGACGCTTAATTCGGTTTGTCAGTTCGCGCTACTGCTGCTGCGAGCGTGAGACGCGATGAAATTTCAATGAGCGCAGAGTTGAATTTCCATGTAGTTATTTCGATATGTTATTGGGAAGTGGTTCACTTGGCGCTGTGGAAGTATTGGCCATTTTGGTAGAAATAAAAATGATTCGATGTTGGGAGAGAAATATTCTTCGTTGAAACATTCTTTTTTACTTTATTGGTGAATGAAAATGTAAATTTTTTGATTCAGTTGTTAATTGAATATAAAAACAGAATAGATTGTTTGTAAAAAATGTGGAAGAATACAGTAGTGATGAAGATTTTATTGAAAAAAAAAAAAAAAAAAAGATAGTTATTGAGGATCAGAGAAAAGTCATTCTGTGTTTTATTAAATTTTTATAGTAGAATAAATTGCATGACGATGAGTTCAAAACAAAGAAGAAATTTCAAGCGAAATTGTTAGAAAATTTATTTTCTTGCGAAGTATTCCAATTTCATTTTTTCTGCTTCTATAAACAAAAATAGCCCCGGGTACATGAAGCGGAAGAAAACAATTGAAAATTGACGTTATATTTTTTCATGGAAACCAATGCACAATGTTCTTCCGATGAATCGCGTGCCAAAAGCTAACGACATCAAAACGGTTTAATATTTCAAACGCAAAAAATGAAACAACAAACTTTGTTATGTAAAAAATACAATGAAAAAAAGAAAACAACGCTCCTGTTTCCTCGTTTACCTGAGCCATTAAGAGAGTCTTCGTCAGAACCAATTTGAGCGAACCAATGCATCGTTTGCTCTAAGGAAATAAAAATGTAATCATAAATTGGGTGATCATGGAAAAGCTTGTAATACTGCCACACTCGTTAATTGTAAAACACAGAATTTCATCAAACTAAATTAGAAGATCTTTAAACAATGTTTTTTAACAAAGTGTTAGTGAAATGTTGCTGAAATATTTTTATAGTATTCCTGATTATATAAATATCCTCAGTTATTACAAAGATACGTTTTAGAAAGATTTGTAAGAACACTGTAAGAACGTTACTTCAATCTTTTGATAACAGTTTCTTTGCAGCAACAAACAATGCTGTATTAGCATATAAACAATGCTCATACCATGCAGATAATTTTTTTGTCCACATGACATCATAATTTTCATGTAACTGTTCTTAAAGTCTAAAAATCCCTTATGAGTCAAATAATGTATCTATTAAACAACATATGCTATGCCTTGAATAATCACAAAAAATATTTAATTAATCCAATTTTTTAATATTTATAAAACACATTTCCAAGCAAAAATTCAGTCCTTAATCACGCGAAGCACTTAAATTTTGCTTTTCAAACACTGACGAATGTATACAACCAGAGCAACCCCTTCCAGTAAAAAACGTCACACTTCTAAACTTAGCACAGAACAAAACCCCCAGATTTCTATTTCAAAAAGCTCCAAAAATACACTTTTATAAACAACTCCTTTCTAAACACGAAGCGCACACACACGCACAGATGCACACGTATACGAACTATAACGCGACCGGCGACACGACAGCCAAACGCTAATTAAAAGAAGCGCATATAATTGATCCCGACGCTGTCGCGGTGCAAAGCTGGAGGATCGATGCGATAATGAGGTGGCGAATTAACGTTTCCGCCGCCGGTGAGCATGAAACGCGATTATTTCGGCTTTGATTTGGAGCCCCGGTTTTTTCGCGAGTGCTCAGTGCGACCGATCGGATCGAAGGATCGATAAGGTAACGATAAGTAAACTCAGAACTTAAGTGCGTACTTTTCAGTGGCTCGTGGTAAGATTGGGTGAATTGGTTTATCGACGTCGCTTGAGGTTATGGTTAATTGTTTTTTTAAACATTGTTTTGAATGTTTTAGTAGAATTACGAATCTCGGTATTTGAATGAATTACTTAATGTTTAATTACATTTAATGTTTCATTGTATCAAAAAAGTAAAGAGTAAATCTTATTGCTTATGTTTATCGTATACTTTAACTGTCGAAACCGAAGAAGTCGATAAAGTAGCGATTTTCCAAATAGAACCGTTCTCTCCAAATAGGTCTGAAGTTTGCAACGTTGGAGTGCAACGAAATAAAAAATAATTCATTTTACTTCACGTTTATACTAGTTAATATTAATTTTTCGCGTTGATTTAGGGTTTTATAGTATAAAATAACTTTATAACAAAAATTTCGATAAAATTTCTATTGTTCAATAACTTTAATCAATCGTAAAAAATTATTTTGTTGCAGTCCAACGATGCGAACTTCAGACCCATCTTTCCAAACCATACTTTAAACTCACATCGTCACACCAACAAACGTGAATTCAATTCGTACTTGTCAATCTGCTAAAAATGTATCGCTATTAATTAAACAGAATCATAATTAAGAGAAAGAGAAGGCGACAGGTACAGCAGCCAATCACGGCACAAGCTACGTTTATTGGAAATTCACGTGGCGGATATGAAGTGTCCGTGATGTTCGCGGCCATTGAAACCCGGCGATGATAGCTCGCCGCCGCCAGGGCTATTGACATGCGCTATCGCGTATACTTTTTAATTCCCCCTCGTAGCGGTGGTTCGATCAATAATGCATTTTCGTAGGGAAAATTTCGAATCGACCTCGAAATTAATTTTCGTGCAGGTTTGGTAGCTTTTGTTGTTGTCACTGAACGCGACGATGTAACTGGAAAATTGCTCGTTCGTGTATATACGGTTTCTAAATTACTTTGCTGTCGAGATTGTAATAGTTTCGAGCGAGAAGTTGTTAAAATTACGGCAAAAGTTAGACTGATCGGCGTATGACAGAAAGATTAATTTCGAAGCAATCAGATGTCAAATCAAAGCAGTATTCCTGTAGTAAATTCGCAATAATGAAAAGCGTTCAAAGCTGTTTTATTACTAAACTTTGTTCTCTTCATAACGAAACAAACAAAAATCCCTAGCCATAACCTCAACTTTGCACGCACTTTTATATACCAACCTCTAAAACCAACAAAACTGACGTAAAAATACAGCATTTTTCCAAATCAAACTGATTCACTCTCGATCCAGCGCGTAAATTCGATTCCCGCGCGAGATAATGCGCAACTTCTCGCAATCATCCAGGGTGCAAAACTTTCGCCCGCGCAATATCCCTAGGCAAAGAGAGGTGGCGGAGTGAGAGAAAAGCGAAGAAGCCGTCGCTGCGGCGCGCGGGGGCGAAGACGTTAATCCCGCGGCTCTCGCAAACTGGGTCAGAGAGCGTCTGACGCGATCGGCCTCCTTCCACTTAATCTCGCGCCGACGCCGTAGCTCTTTTATTATTTTCACGCACGCGCCGTCTTTTCTTTGTTCTTATCTGCCTCTCTCTTTCTCTCGGTTCTTTTCTTCCTCGTAATCGCGTTACCACCACACGTGCGGCTCTTTGAATTAAAAATATCGGGCTTTTCTCCGGTATGTAGAACATCGGGTGGGTGGAGAGTGTTTTGAATGAGCTGCGTGTATTTTCCGAGAAATTTTTCTTTGGGCGGATGTATGATTTTTCTTCGCGTCATTAAAAAAGTAGGAGACTGGAAAAAATTGTGAATGTAAAATGGTTGCTGTGTTTCATCTGTTAATGAGGAATTTACAAGGTATGTCGGGATTTGGAGAAGGAGGTTGTACTTGTAAAAAAGGCATCTAAGGATTCTTCTTACGACATATATTTGACTGTTGTAAGAAAGAAAGATTATTGAAATCTAAATAATCTAAATATTATATACTCTGCTTATGAGAATATTACGATATAATATAATAATATTATATTATTTATTATTAATATTATATTATTACGTGGACGTACGGATTTATCTAATATTGGAACTAGATCACTTTGTGTTTTTAATATTTATCTCATATGAAAATGGACACAGATAACAATCCGACTGTATAAACCAATTAGCAGGCGGATAAATATGTGAGAATGCTTTTAACCTTAAATTTTTAATTTTGTCAATATTTATTTATTTGATTCATTAAATAAATAAATTAAATAAATAAAAAATCTTTTCCCTACTTAATTATTCAAACAAAAGATAAACATAACATTGAACATACAAAACTCACTTGAAACAGTCTAATCTTGCAAATAAAACTCACTAAAAATATACCATTCCTAAAATTACAAACGAACAACACAATCCTTTTCAAAAAAGCTCCCTCTTCGTCTCAGCGGCATGCAACTTCCCGAAAATTTCATTAAATTTTCAGCGCGAAAACAGAAAAGACAAGGCGCGCCTCTCGCTTCCTTTTGTCACCAGCTTCCGCGTTGACGCGCTTATCGCGTGCGTGCTAATTTCCGCGCTCGGCAATTCACCCGTTCTTTTTTCTCGCGCGCGATTCTCGGAGGGTAATTATACGGGGGCGGATTATCCGGTACACGGATGGTGCCGTTTTTCCACCGGGAAAAGAGGCGCTTTAACGTTATGTGTTTGCGCCCAATTTAACAGAGGTGTTAATAAAAATTAAGGCGTTTAATGCAATTATGCAAATTGGGAGTTGAGGTTCTGAATTCCTTTGTCTAAATATTTTTATGAGAGTAATTCAATGGTTACTTCCCTAGTGGAAATAATGAATGTTAATAACTGCAAGTAATAATAAAAAATTTCCATGGACTGGTACAGGAAACCAACTTTTTCAGGTAGATTTCTAAACTTTAATTCTCACCATCCTGTTAGTAATAAAATTGGTATAATTTGTTCATTAGTTGATAAATGTATTAACTTAGCTGATATACAGTTTCATGAGAATAATCTTAATCTAATTAGAGATTTATTATTGGAAAATGATTATCCTATTTACTTTATAAATAAACACATAAATAAACGTTTGCTACAATTTAAAAATAATAACAAAAATACCTGTAATTCTAATAATATCAATTACAATAGTATTTTGGTTTTTCCATATATTAAATATCTTAACTCTGAATTAAAAAATATCTGCAATAAGAATAACTTAATCATGATCAACTCAATTTCCAATAAATTTAATCAGATAATTAGATTAGGAAAAGACAAATACCAGAAAAATGAAAAAGCTCATGTTGTTTACAAAATTAACTGTGGCGATTGTGATGCTTCTTACGTGGGACAAACATCCCGAAAATTAATTGTAAGAAGTAAAGAACATGCAAGTGATTGTAAGTTTAAGAGAGACAGATCAGTTTTATATGAACACATAGCGATTACAAATCATAAAATTGATTTCAATAACATTAAAATTCTAGATCAGGAACAAAATTTAAAGAAAAGATTATTATCAGAAATGCTCCACATTCACTCACAATATAATAGCTTAAACAGACAGTTTGATACTAATTTCCTAAAGTCAAAATATAAAACGTTTATTAATAATTATAAGCTATAGCTATAAAATCCATTCTATGTTTCGAATAATAATACTGTTCACATTCACATATACGCGTCGTGTCATCGTTGTACAATAGCATATCTCTCTTACCGTCTCCCTTGCATGATTTACACTGTGGCATAGTCTAGTATAAATACGACGAAATCGTATTTATAATTTCATATTGACTAGTGGTCGCTTAGGATGCCCACTTAAACATAGTTTTTTTCGATATGTTTTGGTAAGCATTGTAAATTATTCGTCTTAAGTATGTGATTCTTAAGTAAACTTGTGTTTTTTATTTGTTTATTGTTTATAGACCTTGAAGAGGGACGAAAATAAATCGTCCGAAACGTTGGATAAATAATTGGTATTTGTTTTTCTTTACTACATGGGCAGTAGAACCATTAACGTCCTATCCTATAATAATAAATAACTGTAAGAAACTGTAAATAACTGCAAATAACTGTAAATAACTATTATAAATCGTTTGGTTCGAGACGTAAATAACACTTATTTTCAGTTATTATCAGTTATTTGCAGTTATTTGCAGTTATTTGCAGTTATTTGCAGTTGTTTACGGTTATTTACTGTTATTTTCAATTATTTGCAGTTTTGTAAAGTATTAACTGTCAAAATAAAGACTTTCAGAACAGTTAATAATAGTTATTTCAGAAGTTACCTTCAGTTTGTTGCAGTTATTTACAGTTATTTACAGATATTTTCAGCTATTTGCAGTTATAGAGAAGAAATAAAATTGTTAATAACCGCAAATAATTACAAATAACCGTAAAAAAACTCCAAATAACTATTATTAGTATTTTTATTTTTACAGTTATTGTTTTAAAAAATATTAATAACTGTAAATAACTGTTAATAACTGTTAATATAACAGTTATTTACAGTATTTAACAGTTATTTTCAGTTTCTTACGAAGCCGATTTTCACTGGGGTTAGATTTAAACGTGACAACCTTTTAATTGCAAGTGTACTTTTTACTGTTAATCCTCAACTTTACAATGTGCTGTACTTAACTGTAAATAGTAAATCTCAATAATCAGTAATTAACTTTGGAAATTGTAGTCCTTCTAAATACACGTTACAGTTAATAATAATACTTCCACCCGAAACAAAAAAAGATTCTGCTCCGCCTTCTCCTTAAAATAACCGCGAAACGTAACCTCTACCAGGCGAATCTCGTTACGAAAAAGCAGGACAAACGAATTTTCTCCCGGCGACACGACGCATAACTCGCCTAAACCTCTTTAATTAAAGCCTCGTTTAGCCCTAACTACCGCGCCCCCCGTTCCGTGTTACAATTTGCTGCGGAGCGCTCCGAAAATAAGCGCGCAGCAGCAGCGGCAGCAATTTATATCGCGCGTAAACTTAACAGCCTCCAAGAAACCTCTCGAGGCAGCGCGAAATTTCCTTTTTTTTTTAATCGCGAATTTACATCGCGTCGTCGGTGAGGGATTTATTTTCTACGTGAGATTTCTTTTAATTAAGGAGATGATGATGAGATCGCGGAGGGGCTGTGCGTGTGCGCACTTTTTTTTCGAAGAGGGTGGGATGAATTCTCGAGGCAGAAAGGTTTGATTAACGAAAAGTTAAGATTTCTCGTAAGCGTTATTAAAAATTAACGATAAATAAAATTTGCAGAAAAGTAAATTAACACACTTTATATGTATTATTCAATATTTGTGCAATATATTGATATAAAGTGATGAACTTTTATATGTATGATGAGATTTTATGCAACCCAAACCTGACAGTTCCGTGAATTTTAATTTCCACCTTTCAATCACGCTGTCATTTATATTTTTCACGTTTACCACATTAATAGCATATCAATACACTGAAGCATAACGAAACTGACGCAACAACCAACCACTGATCACCGATTCCACCAAAACTCCACCAACATTGCCCGATCTTAAAATGAAAAAAAATTTCCGCGCCCCCTTTCGTTCACAAGAAAAAATCAACACTACCACCACGCTCGCAGCTGGCTATACATATTTCTTCAATAGAAACGAAAACAAAAGGGGCCGCGCAATTTTCGGATACACATCGGGATGAATTACTTACAGCTTCCGGGAGATTAATCCGCGCACAAAGGCCCGGAGATAGGGATAGAGATAGACAGCGACGACGGCGCGGACTTTGGGAAATATCGCGCTTATCGGCTCGCGGCCAGACGTCCCGGCAATTATATTGCTCCGCTGCTGGAGTTTCTACTCGGCCCGCGAGAGTTATTGTTGCCTTTGCCGGGAAGTGGCCTGGACAATTAGTTTTGTAGAAAAGTTTTTCGGTATCTGGTATATTGGTTTTGAGCGGTTTTAATAACTTTTTTTTCTTTAATAATTAAAGGTACTTTTATCATGTTTGATCGTGTATGCTTTAAGAATAATTTTTAAAAACCTAAACCTTGAAGTTTAACCGTATAAATTGACGGTAATATTTTTTCATAAATTATAAAGAAGTCTAATGGTAAGTTTCAAAGTAACGCTAATTATATTACATAACCTAAAATATATATTTCGCTAGATTAATGGATAATCATTTTATTTTGTAGCCAAAATAAAAAATGTCAACAACTAAAACTATTTTTTTTATTTAAAAACCTTTCTTCTGTTTTAGTTATCACTTAAAAATATTTCAAAATGGTATTTTAAATAACGTATTGCATAAAGTTTAATCATACGTACAACTCAATTTACTATTCGACCCTAACCAAAAATCCAATACACCATAAAAAAAGATTATAAACTCTCAAATTCCTACATCAAACCAATCGCGAAAGCCATCAAAACTTATTTCTCAACCCCATTTATCCTCCGTCCAAGAAAAACCCCCATCCCCTTCGACATCTCGATACACAATTACACTCGTCCGCTCGATCTGAACGGGGACCTAACCTCCTATCGCCAAAAAGGGGAAGGAGAAAGCGAAACACGCGAGAAAAATCGTTTGTCGAGCGCCAAGAATCGCGCACAAAGGAGGAAACAGATAAGAGCCGAGGGAGAGGGAAACTCTCGATATCCCGCGCGGATCGCTTTCATCGTTATCGCCGGCCGAATCGCTTTCGCAAGCATCGATCGCTACGCCGCGCGGGTCAGAGGAGCTGTGTGACAGGCGAATTCCGCAGCTGGTTTAAAGAGCCGCCGTGTACAAGGTGTAAGAGAGATTTCGGATATGAAGGGAGACAAGGGGCTGCTTCGATCGCATCGCCGTGGGGCATTCGGTGAAGCGATTTTGACGTTGCGGTGGGTTTTGGTTCTTTATTTTCGAAATTATGGGTCTGAAGTTTGTATCGTTGGAGTGCAACGAAATAAAAAAAATAATTCATTTTACTTCACGTTTATACTAAATAATATTAATTTTGAGTGTAGATTTAGTGTTTTATAGTATAAAATAGCTTTAAAACAAACGTTAAGATAAAATTTCCATTGTTTAATAACTTTAATCAATCGTACAAAATTATTTCGTTGCATTCCAATGATGCAAACTTCAAACCCATTTGAAATTCGTCTGTTACGAGTTGGGTGAGATTCAATTTTGCAAATGTTCTGTTGCACGGTTTTAATTTTTAGAATATAGAGAATTCAAATAGAGGGATATATTGAGTTGCTTATTAACGGAATAAATCGGAATTCAGGTCATTGGAATAATGTTATTTAATTCTCGCATTATGCAGTGTTCAGTAAGAATGCTGAAGATAAAGATGAATAATCTATAGAATGAGCAATTAGTTATTATTTATGACTCATAAAATTTATAGGCTCATACTGCTGCTTTATATGTATTAATATTTAACTGTGTGCAGTATTTTACGAAGTGTAAGTAGGCTTTGTTCGCAGTTTATAATGTTCTGCCTCGCACTAATACCGTACTTGGAAAGAAGTATTATCCTTTCAGTGTACATCGATTTCACATGCTAATGAAACGCAATCCATTACTTAAATATTCTTCGGAGTTACAATTTACATTACAATTACACGATTTGAATTCAAAATAAACACAAAGGGAATTCCATGAATTTTCGGATTTTATTCCAAAAATCCTGTTTACAATGTCTACTTTTCAGGTACATCTAAAAACGAGCCAATCACAAAATCCAAAAATGCCCAACCTCTTTCTTAATAAACGACTAACCCTTGATTCTGACAAATCTGGGTCACTCAATTCCAAAAAAGGAGGCGACACTTACCATTTCGTGCCTCGACCCAAAACAAAAGAAGCGCGCCAAAAAATGGGGACTTCAGAAACGCGACGAGCCGGAAAATCGGATCCCGATTTGTATGCCGCGAGCTGCGCTAGCGATAAAGGGGCGACGTGCGCGAAATGGCGAGGTTATGGGTTCGTTTTTACGAGCGTGAGGATAAACAATTATTGTTCTGCGTCGAAGGGCAAAGGAAAAATCGATAGTGGCGAGGAAGGTTTTCGATTTTTTACGACGGTTTCTGTATTGACGGAATCGGTGCGCGTAGCTGTAACGTGTGACTGCGTTTGATGTAATTTAGGTTTTTTAGAAATTCATATGAGGAATATGATATGCAGTGGAAAGTATTTTTTTTTTAAGGTTAGATGTAATATCATATTTGTAAAGGTATCAAACGTATTGAATAACAAAACAAAAGACAAATAACGTGAATCTTGGATGAAACATAACCTTTAAATTCCACTAGGGGGTTACATATCAAATGTCAGAAACCAAAATACTTGGTATAAGAGATATTTCCTACAGCTGTCACGCATAATCAAAAGAACTACAAATAATTGAAATGAAAACCTATGATAGGCGAATCAATCGACATCCCTTCAACTCTACTAACCTACAAATACGCCTACAACTGCACTACGTTTATTCTACCCAACAGAGGTTATACCACTCCAGGTCCACCGCTACCTCCTCTCACCCCAGAGTTTCTGTGTTAACCAACCCAAGCAAGGACCTCGTCATCATCGTCATGCATCGACTTCCGAGACAGAAACACACACGTTAGTCCCATGGCATGCGACGAAATGAAATTCGCTCTCTTGCCCTCCCCACACTCGAGCGATTTAATTCCATTCCTCTTGCGCACTCGATATGTATCGGCAAGGCACGCGGAGAGAGAAACTTACCCTTCGTGAGAGAGTGACGACTGTGTGCGGAGCCAGGCCTCTGGCTGTTTTCATCGGGAGCTGCTCCGGCTGCAACAGAGAGAGAGAAAGCAATTCTCGTTATTGCCTTGTGCGTGTGTATGCGCGCGCGAACTGCGAACTGCTCTCCTGCCGTGCTATGTATACCGGAGTCGCGGGCGGCTCGTGTGTTTGCTTTAAGGTTAGGATGTTTTCTGACGTGCGAGAGGGAATGGGTTGAGAAATTTTTTATCTATAGATGATATCAATTTTGATTTCTGATAAAATATGTGGTTTTGGTGCGCTACTATTTTTGTAGTAACCATGGGACCGACTATAATATTTTCATGAGAATCGATACAATTTATAGTAAAAATTACTAGTATTTTGTCATTTTTGCTATAAATTGTAGTAATTTTCATGAAAATATTAATGCATGAAAATACTAATATGTACTATAAAATTTTTCTCCGTATAGTTCAGTTGTTAAAGTACAACGAAAATTTCATAGAAATTGTAGAAAATATATAAATGACAAGTTTTCAAATATTTCACAGACTTTTTTTTAACATTTTTCTAGTTATCTTTAGATAACTTTCATTACCCAAGTAAAATTTTGAAAAAAATAAGTTTAAATTAATGTTTAATAACAAAAAGTCATGAATGAATAAGTATAACATCCCTACACTGAAAAAAATTCGGCGTGCCTCCTAACCTTCAAACGGAGTAGCAACAGCGCCGCTATTCAGTGTAGCCTGTGCGCCGAAAACGCGCAACTGTTGTACTTTTCACATGTTTCCTGAGAGGTTAGGTGGCGCGCCAACAGGCTGGCGCTGTGGCTACACCGAAAAAGTTTAGCTCCTACTCTTAAAAGAGTAGCAGCTACTCTTTTCGGAGTAACAGTTACCCCGATGGAAAGTATAGCCACTAACCTCTGAAATTGGCGCTGCACGTACACCTAAAGAGTAGGTGGCGCGCCAAATTTTTTTCAGTGTAGCAAAAACCGAAAATGTAGCAAATTGTTTAGTAAGTGTAGAAAAGTGTAAAGAAAGTGGAAGAAAGTGTAATAAAAATGTAGTTTGATACTGAATTTCGGACATATTTTACATCTTTTTACACTTATTTACACTTTCTTTACATTTTCGTACACTTTTGTACATTTCATCAAATTTGTGAAAATCCGTAAAAATTTACAGTTTTCTACACTTATTTACACTTTGTTGCTTTTTTCATATTCTTTTACATTTTTCTACACTTTCCTACAGTTCATAAAATTTTTGTTAACCATAAAAATCTATAAATATAAAAAAATGTAAAAAAGTGTACAAAAGTGTTAAAAACAGTAAAAAAGTGTAAAAAAAACATATTGAAATGTAAAAAAAATATAAGCAACTGTAAGAAAGTATAAAAAAACTGCAAGTATGTGTTGAAAAACTAAAAACATGTTTAAGAAAGTGTAAAAACACTATAATCAAATGTTAATAAGTATTAAAAAACTGTACGAAAATGTTAATAAATGTGAAGAAGTGTAAAAAACTCTAAACGAATTTTTGAATTATGAGTATAAAAGAAAGTGTTACAAAATATAAAAAACTGTAAGATTGTGTACAAAAATGTACAAAAATGTACAAAAATGTACAAAAATGTACAAAAATGTACAAAAATGTACAAAAATGTACAAAAAGTGAAAAGAAAGTGTAGAAAAGGGAAAAAGAATGTAGAAAACATCCGAAATCCAGTAGTTTTTTACACTTTTTTACATTTGTTTACACTTTTTTTACATTTTTTTTACATTTTTTTACATTTATCTACATTTATCTACATTTATTTACATTTTAAAATTTTTGCTAGGGATAATAAAAAAATATTAAGGAATGAATGAATTTTTTTCTTTTTTGGTGTAATAATTTTTCATTAGAAAATATTACATCCAAAATGTCTATTTCGTTTTAACTACACTTTAGTCCGTCCGTGCAAATTTACGTTACCCACACGCTGAAACGGCGAAATTATGGAAACATTATTGTGCCAGTCATATCCCAGCGTCGCTTAACAATAACGCCTCTCTCTCTCTCTCTCTCTCTCTCTCTCTCTCTCTCTCTCTCTCTCTCTCTCTCTCTCTCTCTCTGGCGGCGATATATATTTCCACGCGAGTTCATAAATGTAGAGCAAATACAGCGAGACTTTTCCTGGGCTTTATTCAATAGGACTATATTTATTCGCGCTCGGCGTATACATATCCCCGCCCACGTCACTCTCCCAATGCGCCCGTGTTATTCGATATTTGTTTATTGTGGATACATGATGTTTACGTTGCGAGGAAACAGCATTGCTTATGCATACACCGTAATCCTCATGAACGCTACTAATAACAATATCGCCAGAGTTGCGTGTATATCGATGAAGAAGAAGAGATAAAATGTGGCGAAGTCTTTTAAAACGCCATGGATTTATAGTCGGAGATTGCGTGCGAACTTATCACTACCATAAAAATTCCTCAGCTTCAGTCTAATTTTACGGCTTCCAGTCTCATTTGGAGTGAAATACACTCCATAAAAGCGAAGTGACGTCGCTTACCTCTTCGAGCAATTCACAGAGTGGAATCCAATTATTGCACGCAGTGTGTTGAGCTTCAAGAAGTTAGTGGCGATAATTTTTTCAAGCCGTTTAAATAAAAATATTTAATACTACGAAAACTAACATATTGCAAACATCAACTTTCCCACCACCTACATCTATCACGCATTTATGGGTCTGAAGTTTGCAACGTTGGGGCGCAACGAAATAAAAACATAATTCATTTTATTTCAAGTTTATACTAATTAATACTGATTTTGTGTGTCGATTTAGGGTTTTATAGTATAAAATAGCTTTATAACGAAGGTTTAGATAAAATTTCGATTGTTTAATAACTTTGAGCAATTGTAAAAATTATTTCGTTGCATTCCAACGATGCAAACTTCAAACCCATACGCATTTTTCATACCAATCTCCACCTTACCATCCAACCTCGAAATTAACTCTATCTCTTTAAAAAGAAAAAAAAGCTGCACTTCCTCCCCGTAGAAAACATATCCGACGAAGCGCCGACTGCGCCTCGAATCCGGACTGTTCTATTCATCGGACTCGCCCATATGCTCAACTCGCGCGCGGTCGTCTCTCCTCGCTGCTTCCTGCGAGCTTATCCCTCGCGCTTGCGCGTCGTCGGAAAATCCGGAATTATGCCTGCGAATCGATGCGTGAATCGATAGACGACGGCCGCGGCATCCAATGAAATTTCGCGCGGAGGCGCTTTTGTGCGCGAGGTCGCGCGGAATGCCGGGCTCACAACCTTTTTCGAGGGAGGCAGAGCTGATACGTCGGGTTATATCGCTGAGTTATTGGAATACCGCGATGGCTTGCTTCTTTTTGGCGAGTCGAGAGGTTGGTTTTGATTAGAGATGATTGGGGATTGGAGTGGAGGTGATGGGGAAGGTTGAAGTAATGTTGTTGAGATGGTGAAGTTTTGTTTTGTGGAAATAAAGGAATAACTGTGGGCTGAGTGTAATCGAAATTCGATATTTCAACATGAGATTTTCTATTCCGTTGTACTGTGAATAAAGAAATATTTACATTTTTTACGTTTATATGGATCTGAAGTTTGCATCGTTGGAATGCAACGAAACAATTTCTTACAATTAACTTATGTTTAAGCAATGGAAATTTCATCTAACCCTTTGTTACAAAGTTATTTTATTATATAAAACACTAAATCTACACACAAAATTAATATTAATTGGTATAACTATGAAGCAAAATAAATTTTTTTTCATTTCGTTGTACTTCAACGTTGTAAACTTCAGACCCATACGTTTATAGTGTTACGGTGATGATACATCAATGTCAGAAAATTATTAGATATTTTTTGAAGTGGATAGGGTCGTACACATAAATGTAAAAATAACAAGTTTCAGCTATTTCAAACTTTTTATAGTCGAAAGAGGTATAGGAGCACTATATACCATATATATACTCTCTAAAGTTGAATTTGTGAAAATTGCTCCACCATTTCAATTAGTAGAAAAAACTACTAATTTATTAGTGAATATTCACTATTTCATTAGTGGTTTTTTAAAAACTACTAATTAAATTAGTAAAAACTACTAATCAAAATAGTAGTTTTAATAAACTACTAAATGAAATAGTGAATATTCACTAATAAATTAGAAGTTTTTTCTACTAATTGAAGTGGTGGAGCAATTTTCACTAATTCAACTTTAGAGAATACGTTAACCAACGAGATTTGTTATTCCATTTCCTTTTAGTTTATTGCTTTATTAACATGCATGAAAAAGCCTTGACATGCAAAACATTCTAGACGTTACAATGGTCTACCCGTAACATTACTTCAACATTATTTAAACATTACTTCAACAGTACTTCAACATTATTTTAACATTACTTCAACAGTACTTCAACACTTTTTCCCCTCAAAATAATTACTTTTAAATACCAAATCCCTGAACAGCTCCCACCACCACCCCTTTCATAATAATAATCCAGCAGAAAAATAATTTTTCACCGCGAAATGAGCAGGACGCGCAATCCTCGGGGCGCGCACTCGCCACCTCGTTATACGCGCGCTGAATGGCGTTATCTCGTCGACGACGTCTGCCCTGCCAGCGCCATTGTAACGTTACAGTAACGGCGGGAGGACAATATCGAGCGTACGTACGTTTCCGCCGTCGAGCTCGCGCGGGCGGGCGCAGGGTCTATAGACCGTACGCGTTTTTGTAATATAACGTCGAGGGTGGTAACGTATATATATGTACGTACTCGAGAGGGAACGCAATTTAGCCGTTATTGAACTCAAATACGAGAACCGGCGATATTTTTCGTTCTCGTTGCAGCGGTAAAGCACCTGGCAATGTAAGTAATCGGGTTTGCGCTGAGTGTCAACTCGATGGCTGTTGAAAGTGACGTTCGTTCAATAGCAGCGCGTTGGAGTGTCCTTCGCGAGGCAGAGGTTTTATGGCGGTTCAGGTTATGTTGCCATGCGAATCCGTTATAGGCTACTTTTTATTGTGAAAAGGTATAGTTACATTTGAAGTTTTCTGGTGAGTATAGAATGTTTGCAAATGACATCATTTTTTGAGGTTATGTGTGTAACGCTTTTCTACCGTTTCGACCCATTCCATAACAAGTCAGGCACACTTTTATCATGACCATTCATAAAACATACTTTAGACTAAAAATATTTATTATTTAACTAAAAAACATTTCACTCATGCTCTAAATAGGCATTTAAAGTTTTATTTTTTAAGGAAACAATAGACGAACCTAACCTTAAATTGCTCATCTTTAAAATCGCATCGATCAGGGAAAAACCGAGCTCCCCTACGACGACGACGAGCGCGACAGACACTCTTCTTCACTCTCCTTTTACTCCCCTCGTTCAATTTTCTCGAACTTATCGCCGTGCGAAAATTGAGCGCCGAACGATCAATTTCAGCGCGCGCCCGAATAATTGAAAGCCGGTTGCTACAGGACGTAGCGCACAAGAGCCGGACGCAAAAAGATGAAAGAAGGAGGAGGAGAAAGAGAAGAGAGAGGAGCGTTTGAGGAGCGGCGAAATTGGAACATAATGACGTGCGACGCGCCCGGCAAAAAGGGGATTTACAAGGACGAAGGAAGGCGATTTGCGAAGACGAAAAGCTCGCTCTAATTATGCACGAGGAACTACTGGACGCTTTTCGTCTGCGGCGCTTGTCGTCGTTGGGCTGATGATTTGTGGGTCATTGTAATCGTGTTCTGGAATGATAATGACGAATTTCATATTGCTTGATGGCGTACTATGAAATATCGCTTGCGTTCTGTATAAACGTTGAAACGTGTTATTATCTGAAAGAACAATCGGGTGAAAAATTTTAATAAAATGTTAATCGTGTATGTAAAATAGAAACGCTGACTTTGTGAAAACATGACTTGCGCGTTAAACTCCTCTATTCTGTAGAATGTAACGTAAGTTTACCATATTTGACATGGTGATATAATAGGTGAAGATTTAGGGAAATTGGCCATTAAAATATACCGGGTCGTAGAGCATTTCGCGACTGACTGATAAGCCGTTACATGAACTTCGCGCATCCGGCTGCCTTTGATGCTCCGCTACTCGATAAACGAATCCTATTATCAATTTCTATAGCTCTCATATTGAGATGCAGCAACTCAAGCGAGAATCTGTAATTTAAGTAATAATAATATCACTTTTCCACAATAAATATTGAATTCAATAAGTTTATGAACTTGACTGAGAGACAATAACTTATTTACATTATATAACTAAAGATCTTATCTTGAGAAACGATAGCCCAACGATGTGCACCATAAATTTTAAACCCAAAAAGCGTAACGTAACCTTGATTCACCCACAAAATCACGCCACCTTTCAAACGCACCTAATTATACTTCCACCGCCTCTGAACGAAAAATTTAGCGTGGCGAAAGAAGCTGCGACAAGAGAGACGTCAGTGCCAGGGGCGAGAGAGAAAACACTTCATCTGCATAACGAGCTCACCGCGATTTACGCAGGTCACGTGACGACGCCGTTGCTCTTTTGGACGCGTCGACGTCGTTTCGGAGCGTCAGTTTTTATCGTGATGCGACGATCTGCAAACGGATAGCGGAGGAAGGTAATGGTTTCTTGATACATGGTTACGAACTCTGATTTAAAGAGAGAAATTATAATTGTGTAAGAAACGCTATCTTTTGCTAATGTCATTTTAAGGCGACACAAAAATGTTTCCTTAGACAATGAAGAATCGAATTGTGATATAAGCAAGCGCTACCCTCAACACGCTGATTATTAAAAAGGTCATGTCGAATCTACGATAAGTAAACAGTCAGATTTCAGGCGAAACTTTATTTGCCCAAGTAGAAATGGTCATTGAGTATTGATCACATATTTACTCGTATTAATGTCGTCTGAAAACTAGGTCGAATCCCGCGCTCTATAGCCGATGCACATGCTAATAACTGAATTTAAAATTTGGCCAGACGATTTTTGGACTTACGTCACGTTGGCTGACGTCACTGTGACGTAACGGTAATCGATGGCAGATAAATTGTTTACTACGTGGTGTGTACTTTCGCACAATAGCAGAGTGTATCGTATCTGACTGAACTTCCTGTTCTGCTGTATCTAAATTAACAATATTGTATCTGTCGATTTTATATTTTTAACCTATAGACAATTGTTGCTATTCAGCGTGAACGTCAAACCGTAAAGTTTGATAAACGTGACACACGTCCATGAAAATGTCATGAACAATGACTTGTAAAATTTATTATTTCACCTACTACAGTTTGCCTCAAAAGGGTAAACTTCAACTAACTTAAATCAACTATTCCTTTCCCTTTTACATCATATACCTCATTTTCATGTGCCTGAAGTTTGCAACGATGTAGTCCAATGAAATAAATTGCACGCCTCTTCCTCGTGATCAAACATGTAGTACCCCCTCTTCCCGTCGGATTTCCCACAAAGTTTAAAGCAAAAAAGAGCGCTAGCGGCCGTACCGCGCCGCCACGGTAGCCGTCTCCTGCTCCTACCGCCGCTCGATCAGAGGACAGGCTTCTCGCTGATATCCAACGCTTAAACAATTAGATACTTCGCTCTTCGGAGATATCAGCTGTTTGCGTTCTCGGACAACATCCAACGTTGGATTCTTTTTTAATACTGTAGCTGATCATCGTTTCAGATGTATCAATATTGGCGTACTTTTTTTTTCATGTACAAATTCGTTCGTATACGGAAAAATGGGAGGGTATATCTCTCCCTCCTCAATCTACAATGGTAACAATATCATCATCAGTTGTGAACTTCATGCTAGTCACCAATGTTTCTTCTTTATTTCCGTTGGCTGGTTTTTATACATGCCTACTACATGCGTCTGAACGCTACGACAGTGCGTTATTCGACTGTGAATTGCGAATCGATATTAATTGAATTATTAATTCAATAGTTGCGGTCACCGCAAAAGAATGCTTTGATCATTCAGATATGATTTTTTTTTCTTTCTTTGATTAAACTGTTTTAATTCTGGATCAGGTTACAACCTGAGGGAACTACAACCATCACGATTGAGATTTCGAATAGTCCAAGAAATTTTAGTGCACTATGAACTCGTCGCTCATACGTTTATAAACTGTGGTGTTGATGATGGCGCTCGTGGGCGTGCTGTTAGCAACCTCGTGATGAATTTACGCACATTACTGACTTTAAGAGTATTTACCAATAGTCGAATTCGAGTAGTGAACGCACTTGTGCTTGCATTCAGAATCATGAATAATCGAGAGCTTATACTGTGCACTCTCTAATGCCTCGGAAAGAAGCGTTTGTCACTGTTATCATATAGTATATATGATCATTTGTTTAGTTGGAATTATCATTTGTGTAAGAAAAATTTTATACAGTTAATCATTGTCGACTGACGTATGCACATGAGTGCGCTTATACATTATCCTGTCAACGTATTACATTGATTACTAGTCGATTTATCGCAGAAATTTTGTCTGTTTCAATTCACCTACTAGCGAGCAACTGCCTTCACAAGCTCCTTAAATATTAAGGACTCTTACGTAAGCGTAGAATTTGATGTAGAGATTTCTTTAAATCGAATGCTCTACGATTCTAAAAAATCTACGCTTTACTTGATCATAACTTTTGAGATACAGTTGAACGCAGTATTGCTCTGTGTAAGAGCCTTATCGTTGAGCCTATCTATTTATTAATCTTATCTTATTGGATAATCCAAAGGGTTTTGTTTTTTTCTTACACACAAAATGTACATATTGTCACTAATAATAGAATCATCTCTGATGATGATATCTATTTTTTGTTTATTCTGAGCATGGTTTGTTACGATGCATACATCTTAAAGTCTTCATGGTTTAAGTTATCCAATGTGATGGAATATTTTCAATAATGATGACTTTTGGAAACACAAGCTATATTGCGGTATTCGCAAATCTATGACGTGTGTACTATTTTCTTGTTTCAATCTTGTTTGATAGTTTTATTTCATATTAAAAATAAACTAACACCGTGTTTTGGTTCTTATTTAACAATGCTGGCTAATCAGCACGAGAACTAGATCTATTATTTTCTTTAGCATATATTATTAGCTGTAACAATGTAGTATACTATATATAAGTGCCAAAAAAAACTTTTGAAATGGGGTATCGCATTGATAATACTATTTGTTTTCAATTCTGGACCTTTCTGAAAATTGATTCCGTAATAATCACGCGTTTTTTGCACTCTGTATTTCTAGTATTTCTATTGGAATTCTAATTATAAAATAATTAACACATTTTTACATGGAAAATTTCATCTGTAAATCTTGATTCACTTTTAATATACGAAAAATTTATAGATCTAAGATATAGATGATTAAAATTTACAATTAATTTACAATTGTTAAACTTGAACTTAAATTTCAAAAATATTTAATAATTTGTCGTTACGACTTCGTAATTCTATTGGATTCAAAATGAAGAATGATATTTAGATCCAAAAAGGGTGTGACATTTTTTCCAAAATGTCATACATCTTTTCTGTATATCCAGTTGCCGTTTCGATGCTTTAAACATCTACATGTTTGATCACGAGGAAGAGGCGTGCAATACAATTGTACAATTAAACGAACTTACCTGTAAGTGAAGTTCTATTGTAATTGTATGAAACGCCTCTTCCGAAGTGATCAAGTCCCTCCCTGGTCCCTTATCTATAAACCTTTATAGATGTCCCAACATGAAACGGCAACACTTTAAAGAAATGAGGATCGAGCGGCGGTCGGAGCAGGAGACGGCTACGGTGGCGGCGCGGTACGACCGCTAGCGCTCTTTTTTGCTTTAAACTTTGTGGAAAATCCGGCGGGAAGAAGGGATACTACATGTTTGATCACGAGGAAGAGGCGTTTCATACAATTACAATAGAACTTCACTTACAGGTAAGTTCGTTTAATTGTACAATTTTATAGTATCAAATAACTTTATAGCAAAGATTTAGATAAACTTTCTATTGCTAACTTTAATTAATTGTAAAAAATTATTTCGTTGCTCTCCAACGATGCAAACTTCAGACCCATTTATTTTCTGCCCTTAATCATCATTTAAAATCCTTCCTTGTAAAAAATAGACATCATGAAGTTACATTTCGCAAACAAGGTTTCGAGGTTAAGTAAACTTCAACCACAGCAAAAAGAATTTTGTTTTCAACTTAAAAAAAGAAAAAGAACGTAAATTAACATCTCCCAACCTAACCTGGAAGATACGCGCTCGCGACACACGACGCCTACGCAATTACAGCGACGCAGTCGCGCGTCATATAAATTCGCGTCTCTGTCTCTAGAGAGAAACTTCGTCCCAGTTTTATCTTATTGCGCCTGTATCTTCCCCTCTTCCCCCTTTATAGCCTGTCCGTCGATACACACATGTACACGCGGAAGGATCTTTGGAAATTTACGAGACGGCTTTTGACCTGGCAGGGAAGAAGAATGACGTTATGTTCCTGCACGTGTACACGTGCAGTGTCTTGGCTTTTTTTAATGTTTAATTCAGGTGAACTATGTGTTTTGAAATTTTAATGCCTCGGAGGAATGTCGCGTGCTTCGGTGTGTCGTATTTTTTTAATAGCGGACGGGAGAATGGTATGAGAACGATGTTTTTAAGGTTAAAAATTTAACGGTAAAGTGTTTGAATAGAGTTGTTTTGTTCTTTGGGGCTGACAACAAACGGTCGAATGGATATTCTAATTATTGTCATGCCGATGTTATTTATAGCCTTATTTGAAATTCAAATAAAACATAATTAATATTTGTCGGCACGCTGCCAAGTTCACAGCGGCCAGTACATCTCCTTCTCGCGAAAATAAGCTTTTCCACGTCTCTTTGATTACATAAAACTCGCGTAAATCAAACAACTAGTTTATACAACAATTTTTATTATATTTAATGAAATTTTTATTAATTTGACGTGAGCTTGCTTATGAGTAAATGCAATTTTTTCGGACCAGTTTTACATAGCAGAGTAAGTTTCATCATGATTCTTTTTCTACGTTGAGCTTCATATTTGCTTATTTTACTTTTTAATTTTCCTAATGTACAACTGAGGGAAAAAGAAATCACGTTTTCACATATGCTAGGTAAATTAAAACACTCTTTTTACACACGATATACATTTCCTTGATTATACACTACGTGAATGATTTTAAACCCCTTTAAATCGTAAAATAATTTTGAAATAAAAATAAACCGTTTATATTATGAATCAAATTTTACGTTCGAGAAATCTATAAAAGCATTTCCTGACAGTATCATGTAATCCTTTGTTACGTTGATTGTATGCCTTTGTACAATCTCCCTCCAAGGAAAACTTTAACCTTACCCCATTTTTTTACCCATCATTGATCACTCACCAGCCAACTTTACAACTACTACAAAATACCATAACTTTTCCACTGCCGAAAAAAAACTTCTACATTAGCCACTCACCGTCATCACTATTTCCCCCATTACACCGCCGAAAAACTCGTTCCCTCGACGGGCCGAAATTCAATTGCCGAAAACGCGGCTCGGATATCAAAGTGCGTATTTGCCCGCGGCGATTAGATTTGCGACGCGCGCGTTGCTCTCTCCTCCCCATCAGAGAGCAAACTCTAACGCGATTAGCATGCGCGCCTCGCGCAAACGATGCCGTTGGCACGAACCGGTGGGCAAATAAGGACAGCGGCGTTGTTTGCCGAGCGATCGACGCTGGCGCAGGTGAAAATTTCGCGAGGTAGATACCGAGGTAACGAAAATTTTAGATGCTTTTTCGTTGGTGCTTGTTTTGTTTTCGTTTTGTAAAGGTAGTTTGTGTGTGTAGACATAGGTAGATATACGGGAATCCGTCCGTAATTGTCTGTCATATAGATGCAAATTGGTGTGGAACATTATGGAATTGCGCATTTTGATTGGACGGTTTCAATAGTTTCGACAATCTTATTGGGAATACGTCAAAGTTTACATTCTATGGTATTTAATATTTAGTGGAGGTAGATAGAAACATTCTAGAAAGAATCCTGCTGGAAATCGTCCATTTTTCTCCCATTTCTGAACCGATTTTTCGAACATTTTCTAGCCGTTTTATGGCGATTTCGGTCAACTCGGCATAAAATGGCTAGAAAATGTTCGAAAAATCGTTTCACGAATGGGAGAAAAATGGCCGATTTCCAGCAGGGAAGTTGTAATACTTATATTGATTAAACATAATTAACATAACATTTTTAACATAACATTATAACATATTTACAATTTGGCTTATAAATTATATCCTACACTGCAAAAATAAGTAATATTTTTATGGACATATTCCGTTCGCAACAAGATTCGATTGGTAATCTTGTGCATTCAAGTTGTTCTCTCAGTTCGATAATTAAAGAAACTTTTCTCCACAATTTGTAATATATAATCATCGATTCCACATTTCCATACATATCCAAATAACTACACACATAAACAAACATAATAGCCTACTCCTCTCTACCCATTTCCAATCCACTTTTCCATCCCTCTCCGGCCAAACAAAGTTCAACCCGTGCCAAGACAAACCCACCTCTGAAAATACCGGAAATCCCCGCAGCCTATATCCCGCGTTCCCGAAAAAATCGAACACCCACTTCAATCGTCCTATGCGCCCCGAGGATTTATACGCTACTCTCGAGTCCCGGGGTAAGAACTTTCGCAGCGCCGAGTTTTTCCTACACACACATGCCATCAGAAACGTCGCGTGGTTGGGAAGATTGAAGAGGTTCCCCTTTTTCCCTTGTATCTCGCGCGGGTTTATCGCCCTGTGTGTGTGTGTATCCGCGGCTCTTTCTTTCCCCAGGAGGAAGTTTATCGGCGGAACGGCTGCCACGGTCTTATGTGCGCCTCTTAGCGACGAAAAAATGAAGCGCGGAGAGTTTGAGGATTTACAGAGTGAAGGAATTTTTTCGTGGGTTGGGGAATCTTAGCTGTTATTTATTGAATTGTGTTACAGTGGTTCCTGGTTTCGTTTTACTTAATGTATGTGGATTCTACATGTTTTTAATAATAAACGTGACTTATCTGTTTCTAAAAAGTCCTACGGTATCATAAAATTAATTATATATATATATATATATATATATATATATATATATATATATATATACAATGATTTATATTTAATCCAAGTTTTATACAATGATAAAATTACGCGCCGAGGTTCGCCGGTGTGGTCGGAGCTGGAATCTTGCGAGGGTCTTATCGCCTGTTAAATTTTACTTAGTATCTGAAATTCTGAAAAGTTTTTTGCGGAAGGGGATGTTCAAGTTATGAACGAACTTTGAAATATATATATATATATATATATATATATATATATATATATATATATATATATATATATATATATATATATATATATATATATATATATATATATATATATAAAAATTTAATAATAATTTTTTTAATTGAATGTATCTTTATAAGAATCGATAGCATAACAAATTATTGTATAATAGTTGGTAAGTTTAAACAAATTTGACGGTTAAAACTTCTACTATTACTTCGTACGATTTCAAAGTTCGTTCATAACTTGAACATCCCCTTCCGCAAAAAACTCTTCAGAATTTCAGACACTAAGTAAAATTTAACAGGCGATAAGACCCTCGCAAAATTCCAGCTCCGACCACACCGGCGAACCTCGGCCCGTAAAACCTCGACCGATGATCGATTAAAACGCACGCTCGCCGCTTTTAAGAGCCGCCTGATTTATGTACACGCGCTTTTTCGGAGCTATCGATTCGCGCGGTTTTTTCGTTCCACGTGAGCACGAAAAATGACGGAAATAGGTTAATGTGGTGTATATGTGTGCGGGTGGAATGGATAGGGTGTGATTGATATTTTTCGGAAGTGAGCGTTTGTACGACGTTTTGTTTGGATGGGTGTGCTTTGATTTGAAAAACATTTTAACTTTCTTATTTAGTTATAGTTTTTTTGTCAAACTTTGTATTTTGACTTTTTGGTGATGAACTAATGCTTATTACTCTTTGAAAATAAATATTTCTTCTAACACATCCTTGACGTAATGGAAAAGTTCATATTTTTAACATTCGCGTACGTAAAATTTATGTACAAAGAGAGCACGCAGTGCCGCTCTGAACTCGAAATTCCGCGTCGCAATTACTCTTTAACGGAGTATGCTTTTTGGAAATACATGTGTAGATACTACTCTTTTAACATCAAAGCTCTCTGTGCTTTGAAATTTAACTTTTGTTATTTAAAATGAATAAATAAAAATTCATACCACGAGCACAAAAAAAAAACAAAATTCAACACTAAACATTTGTCATTTTATAACTACAAATTTCATGACGCACATTCCCCGCTTATTCCTCTTTTCCAATACAAACACACCCCTCGCCAAACAAGCATTTCCCCCAACTTCAAAACATCATTCCCCCACCAATTACGCCCCCACCTTCTAAAAGAACCAACAAACCCTAAAAGCAATCGAAGCAAAAACGGCCGAAGAGAGCAAACTCGGCTTGTGTGTGTGTTTGCCTTCTCCTCATCCTTTTTGGTAAAAAAAAAAGCGCGCACGCAGTGATTGCCGCGTTCGCGGCTAATTGCGTTGTCGGCGGAGGCCTAGCCCGGAAATTGCATCCTGATTCAATTGTGCCCCCTCCCACGGCTGGACGATGGCTCGGTATAGGGTCAGGACTTTTGGAAGAGTTGCTTTTGGTGTGTTTTAAGTGGTCGGGGGGGGGGGGGGGGGTACTGGTTGGCTGCCTTTTCGAGGTTTGAATTATAAATGATTACATGGAAAATCAAATGAAAGAGGAATAAAATAAAAAAATTTTCTTCAATTTACTGTACGATAATAGAGGTTAGTTAGTTTCCACTTAATTTTATTGGTAAGTTTTACTACTGAATAACGACTGTGAATGTGGGAACATTATTATTTCCATTTTTAGGATTTTCCATGGCCAACTAAGAGACCTACATCGAGGAGAGAAGAGAAAATAAGAGTAGCCGGCAAAAAGTTCGCTCAATTGACGACCCATTTCAACCTTTCCTTTTTTTTCCCGAGTGGAGCTTCATTTATTTTTTCCTCCAGAAAAAAAGCTCTCCAGCAAAGCTCTCTGGTTTATGTAAATTCGTGAATGCCTGTACAGGGACTCGAGACACTATATTAAATTTACCATGCAATACGATCACATTTTAATTCCTTTTTACCCGATCTTCTTTTTTTGTCCTGAATATATTGTAGAATATAAGATTACTGCAAGCGCACTACTGTTATAAAATAAAAAAAAATAATCTAGAGGCAAGGTATAATCTAATAAAATTTGTTAATAGTACATTTTAATATGGCTATACATACATCATTCTTTATTTACGAGTAAATACTGCTCGAACCGCTACCAAAAATCCCACGAATCTCCCCCAAACTTTTGCGACCATCTCCGAGTACTCGAACGCACAGCCACCAGCTACAACTCAAACATCCCTTCCTGCATGCGCCCGCCACTTGACTTCTCAAGAGACACAGAGAGAGAGACATTGAATTTCTAGGTTATGCACTTCAGCAAACACGTACCACCCGGAGCATATCGTCGTCGCCCGCAGCTGCATTTAATAGCCAAGCCCGCACGTATACGTGAAACTCGATACCGGTGCATTAGTGCGTGCGTGCGTGCGAGGGCGAATGAATTTTACATCGGGTGAAGGCGCCTTTAAGTGGCCTATCCTTCGTCCTGGGGTTTATGGTTGAGGTTAGGTTTTGAATAAATCGAGGTTTATGGATTATGAATGGGGATGGATGAATGGGGGGTGCGAGCAGTTAAGACGTTGGACGTATTGGGATTAGTGAGGACGGGGTTGAACAGTTTGAGAAGGAGGTTCATTTGATCGTTACTCGTTTCGTAAAATTATAATTGTTCGTGAAAAATTTAGCACATTCACACATGACCACAACATTCTGATGATAAAGTAACGTTTTACAATTACTACTGGGAAAAAATGATTGGTTATGGTTACCAACTAATTGGTTAAAATGTCTGTTATAACTGTGCAGCATATAACTGTGCAGTTGGGACATTTTTAACCAATTAGTTGGTAACCTTAAGGGGGTATGTAACAGTCGCGTAGATCCCTACCATACTGGCATCGCCATTTTAATCTTAATTCAAGAAACTTTCTCGATAAAACAGGATCGTCTTGCCCTCCGCAATGATGCAAGCAATGTCTCATTAAATTTTGAGGTAATTTCATTCACTATATTTTCTGAAAAACGTGTTTGAAAATTTTAAACACAATTTCCGGAAATTAGAAGATTTCAAACAAGTTTTTCGGAAAACGTAATGGATGAAATTACCTCAAAATTTAATGAGACATTGCTTACATCATTGCGGAGGGCAAAACGATCCTCTTTTATCGAAAAAGTTTCTAGAATTAACGAAAAAAAAAAAAAATAATAAAATGGCGATGCCGGTATGGTAGGAATCTATGCGATTGTTTCACATCCCCTTAACTAATCACTTTTGGTTTTTATTGATTAAAAGGAAAACATTGGAGCTTGAAAGACAGCTATTCAAGTTTTGAATAACCATGAACTTCAAGCGATACTGTATCGGATACAAATCTACCCCGACTAATAGAATCATTCTATAAACGCAGGATATAACCTAGATTCTCCTCTTTCCCCGTACTAATTACTTCCATCAACCCACATAAATAATTACCATTCCCCATCCCACGAAGTACAACGCGCATCGCGCTCCAACTCGTAGTAGCAGCACTAAAGACATTAGTGCGGGAGCAAGAGAGACGAAACCGTTTACCGCTCAAAAGCCTGCTTAGAAATTGAGTAATAGCGAGCGTGCCAGACAGCGGAACCCTAAAAGTTAATTCGCCGCCCGGAAAGGTTAGTTTTGGCATCCATAATACCATGATCAAGCAGATTTAACGAGTTTTGGTACCCGGCGTGCACGCGCTTGAGCTATAAGTGGAAGTCACGAGTGTATATATATACCCCCGGCTGAGACTCAATTTTCAATATTTTGAGCTAACTTCGTTTCCTTGTAGAGTGTGTAGCGAATTTTGAAGTGGAATGGCGAAAGAAAAGTAATGAATCTGAAGTTTGCATCGTTGGAATGCAACGAAATAATTTTTTACAATTAATTAAAATTACTAGACAGTAAACATTTCTATCTAAACCTTTTTCATTAAGCTATTTTATACTATAAATCCTAAATCTTCAGGTGAAAACAAAATTAATTCAATATAACTTGGAAGTAAAATCAATTTATTTTTATTTCGTTGCACTCCAACGTTGCAAACTTCAGACCCATGAAAAGTAAACATGTACCTGTGGATATTATACCGAGTGTCGATGTAATATTAGTTTAAAGTTATTCAGAGAAAATGATCGATAAACAAATAAATGTTATGAAAATTTATTTAAACAATATCAAAGTAATGTTTAAACAATAGTATAACAAATATGTTACCACAATCTTTGTCACCCAACAAAATTTACTGATAAAGAATATTTTAGTAACGCAATTTTAATATTAAAATATTTAAATACCATTACCATATTATTATAATACTAAAACAACGTCACTAAAATATGGCTTGTACGAAATACTCTGTAAATCTCAAAAGCCCAAGAAAATAATTTGAAGATCCTCATAACCGCGACCCAAATCCACGAGATCTCCTCATAAACGACTCCCGCGCGGACACATATACACACACGCATTATATATATATCTCTCAGGTGCCAGCCGAGCTTTTCGCTCCCCTACGAAATTCTCCAGCCTCTCGGTTGGCGGTCCACTTTTTCGCGGCCACAGACACACACATATCCCCAATAAAACGACGCGTAATCCTGCCGCGAAAAAAAAACGCGTTCGGACAGTCATAAAACGTGATGCATCGCCGCGGTGGCGGCAGCATTAATCCCGGGGAAAAAGTTTCCGGGGGTAGCGAAGGGGTGGGGGGCTGAAATATGCGCGCGACGCGGGCTTATGACGCGCGCGCGACGACTGTCGTATACCGTTTTGCAGTTGTACTGCGTGTGGATATACTGTGTTTAGTAATGGCTTGGTATGTGTGGATCTATCTAGATACGCGTACCTGGATGCGAAAAACGTCTTTTTGGAAAATAAAGGTTATAAATGCAAAGATGTACTTGTAATAAACATGATATATCGGTTTGTATAGAATAAGTGAAGCAAAATAAAGCTCTATGAGGATGTAGATGCAATACTTAAAGAAATGTGCATACCTATGAATAATATTTGTAAAGATAACTAGGCACTTGTTTCAAATACAGTAAATAGATATTTATCAACGATGCTACGATACTTTTACATCTATTATAGATATCTTCTAATTGCTAATGTAAAATGTTTCTAAACCTTAAAGATTATTAGTATAATTACTCGCTACTTGTACTATGCAAAACCTTTTTTACGTTCCAAATTTTATAGTTAAAAAAATACTTCGATATTTTTAATGATTTATTCAATGTTTATTATTGTATCAAGTTCATAAATACTTTTGGCGATTCACACGAGAACAAATACAATCGATTGAACGGCAATTGCGTTTTGGGAGCAATATTCCAACGCGGTCTCCATAATTTCAATGCTTCATTGCGTTTTGTACATCAGCAAGTTATTGCTGCTATAAACATTAACGGATTAATCTAGTTCACAATTCAATTTCAGTAATAAATACGTTCAGTCATATGAATCAATAAATATACAAAAATAATTGAAGTTGACTATTGTTACGTGATAAAATACACGTATACAAAATTTTCAGTAAAATGAGATCTTTTTTCTTTTTATTGTATCAACCGAGATTAATAATATTTTTTTTTAATCTTTTTTTTTCTTTGAAGAGTAAAAAGGTACGACTTACAAGCTGGAGATGGTTCATGAATATCGGTTGCTTGTAAGCAATACTCACCTGAAACAGAAAAAAGAATTTATTAGTTTTATTAAATATTACAAAAACGACGATAATTTTTTAATTACATAGCATATTTTTCATTAAACATTATATAGCTTATTGCTGCAAACATAACATTAGTAATTATCGTTATTAATGCATCAATCGATTTTTATCGACCATTCTCAATGAAATTACAGTAATGATTTTGTTTTTAAAACAGTTCCAGTTGAAATTTTTATCTGTACGCGAGAAAAGGGTATCAAATAAAGTGAATACAAACTATCTGAATAGGAGACGTCACTTTGTAAGTACTTGAGAAAATACGATAAATAGTCTTTAAAAGTTCGTGTTTACTTCAAAAGTTGAAAGAGCATTATTTTCACAAGACAAACTCGTGTAAAACTCGTTGAGCGCTTTTATATGAGGCTCACTGTAAGTTAAAATCAATATCGATATAGTTTGATAGGGACATATTAGGGTAGCTATAAATTCAAAATACTTCTAATCAATGGCTAATGAAAATATTTGCAACCTAAACGCTTTTCTAATTAGCCTTCTCGATCTCAATCGCAAACCGGTAAATAACTTCCGAACAATACCGCTATATTTCACCACCGAATCAACACACCAACTCACTAATTACCCGAATCTACAAGCAATCCAACTCACCAATTCCCAACCTCTCTAATAATCCACACCTAAAAATCCCTACAGCGAACAAACCGATTCCACTATCCTCTGCATCGCACAAAGCGCCATTATGCAGCCGCGAGTGCAGGGCAAACACGGGTCGTCGTGCGGGGATTATACGAGCGCGCGGATGATCGATGTCGCGATAATGCGCGCCGAGTTTTCGCGCGACGAAAGCAAGCAAGCAAGCAAGCGACGACCTGCGTTCAGGTTGTGAGGCTGGCTGGCGAAGTGGAGTGGAGAGGTTGTTAAATGGAGTGCGAGCGGCGATGGGGATTTAATGCCCTGCATTGGCGCGATCTGTAGTTTGCAAAGTCTACGTTGCGGAAGTTGCGGTGGTGGTAAATGAGGTTGGCTGGAATGAAACTTGGGATAAAACTTGGAAGATTTGAGAACATTTTATACCGGCACTTATGGCTTAGATTGAAATACTGTAGTGAACGATTACACCGTATATAACTTGAACCATTTTGATTGGTTTATTCCTTGCCCGTTTGTTAACGCAGTTTTGAGCTTGACAGGCAAATCCAATTCTGCTAACAAGTTTCGAATATAGCCGGAAACTTGATTAATTTTAACTAATTGATTTATGGAACTATAATCAACATTGCATTATTAGCCTTAATTGGCAATACTTATTTTTATTCGAAGCTGTATAGTTGAATTTTTTTCTGATAATGTAGAAGATATTTCGATCAATAAAAATTTGATAAGTTCATAAAAATGTATCCGCTTGTTTGAAAGATAGATACTGAGCGACGTTTTTTTACGACACTAGATGGCGTTTCTCAAACCATTATTAAATAAGCGTTCGAGCTACTACAAAGTAGTTGTTCGCTCAGGCTCATATTTATTCTTTCATAGTAAAAAATATCATTAAAAACGCATTTCCCATTAGTTTTTTAAATACTTTTAAAATAAGATATTTTATTTGACAATCCTAAATAGTTTTACTCGAAACCACGCATTTTGCCCCGAATAAAAGCACCGCGATGTTTAACGTACAAACGCACACAAAAATGCTACTCTCATTCCCAAATATTTAAATCTTCCGCACTTCCTTTTCCCTCTATTTCGAGAACCTCTCCACGAGGAAAAGATCAGAATTGCGCTCCACATGAAATTTCCTCTTCAAAAAGGCAAAGAGAGTCTCTCTCTCTCTCTCTCTCTCTCTCTCTCTCTCTCTCTCTCTCTCTCTCTCTCTCTCTCTCTCTCTCTCTCTCTCTCTCTCTCTCTCTCTCTCTCAAACATTCTCAAAGCCGCTGAGTCTCGCCGAGAAAAGAGGAGCGTCGGATATCATAATAATTAGGTCGGATCTCTCTTACTCGCGCGTATATAACCTCCGAATGCAGTGGAGCAAATTAGGGGTGAAAGAGCTGGTCTATTTCATCCTAGGAAGCTTAATATTCGCGCGGAATGCCGAGGTGACGGCGCATAAAAATGCTCGAACAAAAGACGTGTTATCTCGCTCTCGTCCTTTTTCTTCCTACTCGCGTACGTGGCGAAATATTTCCGTAGCCGTGAACTTGAGAGGTTCGGCCCTCGGGCAACCCGGGAGAACGACGGAATTTTTCCGTTTTTCGGCTTTGTTTTATCAAAATTGGGAAGGGAATTTTTGAATGAGCGTTAATTTCTCGTGTTATGAGGGGACGGTAGAGGGAAAGGAAAAGTTTTAAGTAGTAAATGGTTCATGGTCTTACTGTTAATGGATTGTTGATGTGCTATGGGTCTGAAGTTTGCAACGTTGGGGTGCAACGAAATAAAAAAATAATTCATTTTTTACTAATTAATATTAATTTATACTAATTAATATTAATATATACTATACTAATTAATATTAATTTATACTAATTAATATTAATTTTGTGTATAGATTTACTGTTTTATAGTATAAAATAACTTTATAACGAAGGTTTAGATAAAATTTCCATTGTTTAATAACTTAAAGCAATTGTAAAAAATTATTTCGTTGCATTCCAACGATGTAAACTTCAGACCCATGATGTGCTGTGGAGTTAATCAGTGAACTCAATTTGGAGATAAGGTTTCAATCTTTTATGCTGATGATGTTACTTTACTTTATGTCTTTTAGATAAAAAAAATAATAAATTTGCCTTCTTTGGTGATCATGTACTAAACGAAAATTTGATTCTGCTTCATTGGGACTTTCATCGTCAATCTCAAGTAAAAACCATTAAAAATTGAATCTTCCCGAAGATCAAACGAATTTTAACCAAAGCATTGAGACTTCAGTCATCAACATTTGAGAAACAAACATTAATTGTCTTAAGGTAGTTATCTCCCAAGATAGAGACCTTGTAGAAAGTAATTTTTGTTTTATTTATGTAAGATCTGATAACGCGAGGGATTATAAATATTGAAGAAGAGAGTTAATAAACTAGAAAAAAAATTTAACCCAAAATTATATAACTGCAAACGCAGATATTGCTATACAAATTTTTTTTAATTTCGATTCCATTTCAATGTTTAAAAGCTTATTTTGTTTCTTGAATATTTATCTAAACATCTACTATTGAAAAATTCCAAAATAATTAATAACCAACGAGTATTATCTAATTGTTTATAGGTTCCAACACATTTTTTTAAATAACAATGACTTTTTCTCCTTACAATTGATTATTTGAAAATTCCTTATCGGTGGGTCTTTAGATAGTTATCCAATGAACTAAATAAGCTTTTGAACTTTAAAATTAAATCAAAATTAAAAAAAATTTGAAACGTATGATTATTTCATTAATGAACAATATCTGCATTTGCAGCTATAGAATTTTGGGTTCAAAATTTTTTCCAGTTTATTAACTACTTCTTTAACATCTATAATCCCTGATATTATTAGATCTTACATAAATAAAATAAAAATTATTTTCTACAAGGTCTTTATCTTGAGAGATACCTACTTTAATGAATATATTTTATTTTAAAATAAAATATTCGCTCATTTACTTAGGCATATGAAAGTAATAAGAAACAAGGATATTTAATAAAACAAATATTTAAAAAAAATAATATAGTCGACATATCATGCGTATCTATTGAAAATAATCAAGAACAAAATTAACCCTCTCATTTTCACCCCAAACATAAACAGCCCGATACACTCCACAACACTTCACCCTACCAACCTTAAACTCGTCATACACACTCACCCTCATCTCCACCATATCCGCCCACCCCACGAATAAAAACACCAACCCCCCTCGCAACTTTTACACACGCCCTTGAATTCGCGCGCAGTCTTCTACTGGGTCAGCGGGTCTCGTAAATTTCCTCTCCGCTCGTGCGGGGTTGAGAGATTTATCATCCGTCCGCGACACGCGCACTAGCCGAAATTCTCCTCGAGGGGAGGCGTCGTGTCTTTGTATCGACGATATAGACGTAAAATTTACGACACGGACGCGCTTGATGGTGTCTTCGAGGGTAGGTCTGAGTTGTGTGCCGAGGCGGAGAGAGGAACAGGCTGGTTTTTATGGGGGCTGTAAAGGGAGCTCGATCCGATCGAATGGAACGATTGGACGAGGTCGATGCAAATGAGGGGCATTCGAGGGTTTTTGTGATTGGAAAATAATGGAGTGCGTTGGTTGCGTAATGTTGGGTTCACTGGGCGAATGGTGCGTATTATTCTCTAGTTTTCTCTTTTGATTTATAAACTTTTGTTGATTTTTGGTACTTGCTGTGCTTCAGCTTATAATGATAAGAAACGATTGAGGTAAAAAGTTGAAATAACGAAAAATCCCCTTAATTGACGTATAATTTAAAATTTTTAAACGACGAAGCGCATGTAGACAAGTACCGAAACACGTGTTTCGCTCGCTTGGGCAGTGAGAACGGAGAGAGGAAAATAGAGAGATACAGACAACTTCTCCAAATATTTCGAGTAAGCAACTGTCCTGCGGGAATCACTAGCGGATATGCGAAAATCATGCCCCCTTTGTTATACCCGGGCGCACTGCTGATCCTTCGCTCGACGCGCAATTGTTAGAGGACCGATTTTAATCCTTTCTCCTCTCAAAGCAAATATACAAAATAACAATGTTTTCCGTTGATAGATAAACTTTTCGTTGATGAGACAGAATAACCCTTAAGTAAGTTGAAAATTCATATTATTTTGATAAAAACTTAACCATTTAGAAATAACGTTTAATACTTTATGAAAGTTTATAATCACGAGTATATATTAAGAATTTTTACATTCAAGTTAAACTAATATATTCAATTAGAAAACCTAGCAATTTCAGGTAACTTTATCCATAAATCCACTCAACAAAAGACAAATCAGGTAAGAAGCGTGAACATTTAAAAATCTCAGTCCCGAGGGCTACAGCTGTCTAGTCCCTTCGATGCGCAGCTTTTCTCTACCTGCCCGAACCCCAAAATCCCTCCTCTTTTCACTAGGCACACAGCTAGCAGAGGACCAAACACGATATGACGACTGTCGCGGGCCAGGCGGCGGTGGTCAGTCAGAGCTGTTTTCGCAGTCGGGGCATTTGCTTCGTGCCGCTGACCATTTAAGGCCCAAAAACAGCTGCTGGCGATGTGCCACGGTGTTTTCGTTATAGCGAGGCTGTGGTTTTTTTAAGTTTTCTAATCTAAATAATTTGAAGTGTTGCTGCCATTGTACGAACATAATACGAGTGAGTAACGTTACAGTATTTACAACTTTTGTACTTATAATAGTCAACTATTTTTATAAAAATGTGTCTGTCATTTTAGTAAAAATTTATTTTTAATGTCCTTTTAATAAGAGTCTATTGGAAACTAAAGAAAAAAAAATATTTAATAAAAAGTTATTCTGCTAATATTACCAAGAATTCGCGCGAGAAAATAGTAAAATTTTGAAATAACTTTCTTAGAAAGCGAGCTTATTTCTACGCATATACGGTTCAAACCATCGACACGGACCCTGCAAATATTTAGTTAAAAGATGATCTCTTATCTGTTATCGCAGAGCTAGCTGTGCTCAAATGCACATGATGCACATGCGAGTCCTAACGAGTAAGGATAACGATAAGAAGAAGAAACGCGCGATGTACTCGAACGAGCGTATGGGTGGAACTAGATATATATATCGAAAGACTCCCCAGTGGAAATTTTAAATGTATGAAAACGTATCAAAATGTATCAAAAGGTATCAGAGTGTACCTAAGTGTATATAGAGGTTGCATTTCGTAATTTTTGTAGCACACTTTAATACCTTTTGATACTTTTTGATACATTTTGATACCTTTTGATATATTTGTATACATTTTGGTACATTTTGATACATTTTGATACATTTCTATACATTTATACAAACAAATATTCATTAATACCGTTTGATACATTTTGATGCCTTTCTATATATTTCCTATATATTTAAAATATTATTTTTATTATTTTATATATATTTAAAACGTATCATAATGTACATAAATATGTCAAAGTGTTTCTAAATGTACAAAAATATATGAGAATGTAAAAATAATTTAATGTAAAAAAATATTTTTTTCATAAATGTATGAAAAGGTATCAAAAGGTATTAAAAGGTATCAAAATGTACATAAATATGTAAAAATGTGTCAGAATGTATCAAAATGTATTAAAATGTATCAAAAGGTATGAAAATGTATTAAAATATATATAAGTGTACCAGAGCGTGTCTAAATGTTTCTTTCATCAATAAATTTTTTCTTTTATCAAAAAATGATTTTGTATATAAATGTATCAAAATGTATTAAAAGGTGTCAAAAGATATCAAAGTGTTCTCCAAAAGTTACGAAATGCAACCTCTACATACAATTTGATACACTTTAATACCTTTTGATACCTTTTGATACATTTTGGTACATTTTGATACATTTTATAATTTCCACTGGGGCTGATAGTTAGATGCCTTATCCTTCAAAAAATTAAAAGTAGAATACGCGTTGCCCATTATCAGAAGCACGCTTATCACACAGGATTGAAAACAGAACAAAACATGAATATATCTACAGAATAAATTAATTTCGTACTGCCACAATTATTGTAGAAAACACATAGTGCGAAAGGCAGATTTATAGAAAATAAATAAGATGAATGTCATGAATACAGAAAATGCTATACATTAATATAGAAAAAATTACGGTTACATCTATATGTACGGCATTCGTCTAATGTATTTTCTATAAATTCACCTTTCGTACTAATATGTGTTTTCTGTAATTGTGGCATTATGAAATTAGTTTATTCTGTAGAAATATTTACGTATTTTCGCTTTCGCTATTATTTTTAAGTTTCTGAATGGCAAGGCATCTAACTACCAACCTTTCGATATATCTAATCTCACCTTAATTCCTTTACAAATAAAATGACTCGCAGCTAAATGTTGTTTTCCCCATTTCAGACAAACCTCAGCTTAAAATTCCATCATGCGAATGTCACCCGAAAACACCGAGATGTCCATTCCCCTGGTCCCCCTAAAACACGAGACCAGCACACCACCACCCATCAACACAGTGGACTTCATCGACAGTCTACCTCTCGAGGTATCACAAATGATACTGGACTACCTAGACGTTCGGTCGCTGCTAAACGCCGCTCAAGTGTCCCACGCCTGGCTGTTCGCCTGCAAGTCGCGGTTCGCGTACAGGTGCCGCGTTCAAGATTACTTAGCGTATCTGGACGACGCATGGGAGGAGTACTGCGAGAGGAGGCAGAGATATAGAACGGAAAGAATGAAGGAGAAGTGCTTGCAAATCGGCTACTTCTGCATCCTTGGGATTTTAGTAATTTCCTACGCCATCATCATCACGGTCAAGATAGTCAGCAATCAATATTCCAAGAGCCGGCTGGTCGGTCCCTATCCCAGGTTCGCTCTCGATACGCAGTTCTAGGGATGATTGTTATTCGTACGTGTCAGTATGAAGGGGACCTGTTGTCTTTTTGAAATTGTTCATTGTAGCTGATGGTGGAATCGTCGTTCAGTGAGGCTGTAAATTTGTTGATTATGTGACTGTTATGTTTGATGAATAAAAAGTTTGTATTTATATGTAAATAAACCTTATTTAATTATTGCGCTTTCGTTGTGCACTTGTAAGCAAATAGAAGCATAGAAGAAAAATTGTTCCAAGTACGATAAAAGCCAAAAAAGTCTCCTGATTTTTTTCGCCGATTTCTTACACCGAACTCTCTTACCGGTCCCGGAAAAGCGACGCACATCTGCCGGTCAGTCCAAATCCCCACTTCGCTTGCGCCGCCAGCCGAGGCGCTACATTGCTGCAGAAAAGAAAGTTTTCGCGTCGGGGGAGGAAAATTCCTGCCAGCCTGCAAGTATAGTTTCAAACTGAGCCTCGTTCTGTCTTGACGCGCAGACATGTGGCATTGAGTTTTGGTCGGTCAGGAATAGCAGTTGTGTACGCTGTGTGAAGATTTGTTTTTGGAGTTCAGTACGGTAACGGCAGAACAAGGCACAGGTGAGTCACGTTCCAAGCCGAATTATTTTTATAAAATTCAAGGTTGTCGCGGCGATTTCTTTTAAATATACTCAATATTGGGAAATTCGGTTAAAAGATTTTTACATTCTGTATGTAAGCAATTTCGTTTTATTTCATTGAATGAATTTATTACACTGCGCCGATAGCGACTTTAATATTCTTTATTTACGCGTATCGTTATTGATGGTATTGTGAATTGGAAAACAATTAAAACGTACTTTTATTTTAATTTACTAATTTCTGACAAACATGTTGTTAAATATTTGCTTAAACCAACATAGAATCGCATACCGACATTGTCCTATTTTTCGTTACTTTCTCTTTTTTTTGTCTTATTATGGATTTCTGATTTATTTATTGTAACTATGTGCAGAATGTATATGCACTAAAAAAAATTTGGCACTTGGCAGTAAAACCATATTGATGGATTTATGGCAGCAACACCGAAGTTTGCGCATTTTCGGGATCGGAGACGCCCCGAAACGGGACGAGAAAGTTCTCTGCTTTGCACAACAGACGTATAGTGCCTAACCTCGCTGACACGCTGCATCCCATGTTTGGCATACACTGCAAAAATGTTAGGGCAGCAGCCGCACTTCGCGTATACAAACAGGCGCACTATAGGAGAAGAGCAATGGGCACGCTATAGTCGCGCTGTGCGCGCTCGAACACAAGGGGCAGGCAGCTGCCCCATACGCGCGGATAGATGCTGCGCGACGTATACGGAAACCATCTAGTCCAGGCGCAGCATGAGGTCCACAGATCCACCACGGGTTTCCTTATGTATTTTGACCTCCTAAATCCGAATCTGCAAGGTGTTTTGCACTAAAGTGGTTGAGAAATTATTTATTAACTGAATTGTTATAAACAAATTTAAAAAAATAATGTATTTTGGTTGTAAAAATGTCCATGCTATTCTTCGTCATTTTCTGAGAAAAATGTCGATTTTTTTAGGAATTTTTAAAATTTTTGGGAAATTTTTTCTCGGAAACTACGCATTTGGCGTAAAATTGCCAAACATTCTTCTTTCAGAAAATGACAAAGAATAGCGTGGAAATTTTTAGAACAAAAATATTTAATGATTTGAAAATATCAATTAGTAATTAAAGTAATATATAAAGTAAATAATAATGTAGAGTTTGTAATATAAGTTTGCAATATATTTAGTAAAATTATGCTATAAATTAATTTAATAATTTTAAAAAATTCATGGAATCAAATCAAATTTCACAAATACTTATGAAAAATATTAATTAATTTAATTGTAAAGTCAAGCAAAACATCTTGATGATTTTTCAATAACAAAGCAACTGTACTTGGACTAAGATTTAAAAATTACTCATCTGCATAACCAATTGCTGCAAAAATACCTACGTATTCGTCAAAACATTCGTAAAAACAGCAGACGTGCCAAATTTTTTTCAGTATATCGCATTAGTTCGGGTTTCCTTTCAAAATAATTGGGAAAATTTAACAAAATTTCAAAACATTTTTTCTTTTGATTTAAAAAAATTTTAAACTCATAATTGAGCCCCTGGATCAAACAACTCGCCGAGCCCTCGAACACGGCTCGGAGCCCATCGCACACTAGAATTTTCGAGACATAGCTCAAATTTGGATTTCGGCGATTGATTCTTGTAGAGAATTTAATAACACATCTTTTTAGCGCTTAAAGTATGTCTCGAGCTGTTTTCGTTTTTGAATTATTTATCATAAACGCAACTTTTTACCAGAAATTTTTATTTATTTTTTCCACTTCAACTTGCCGAATCTTTTGTATTTAAATATTTTACTTCGAAATTTTTATACAACATTATTGAATATATTCTACGAGTATTCAAATATTTATAAAGCTTAAATATTTCAGGTCCGTGTAATAAATTTTTGAAAATTTTTTTCCGAAAATCATCATGTATTCATTCAATGAACAAAGTTGAGTTACGTTTTGTCGATTTGAGAAAACTTATAGAGAGAAAGTCGTTCCTCCTGAGTCAAGGAAGTTTTCTCAAAAAGTTTCAGATATGTAGCGATTGTCTAAGGAAAGTAATAACAATTTCAAAATTCTGAAAATGCTCCGATTGGTGCCCGACTCTGTCGGACGAGAAAAAACTATGAGATGCCATAGCAACAACAAACAAATATCATCGCTGTTTGATGGCCGGCGGGGTCGAGCTACGAGCGGAGCATTTTCGGAACTTTGAAATCGCTATTACTTTCCTTAGACAATCGCTACATGTCTGAAACTTTTTTAGAAAACTTCCTTGACTCAGGAAGAAAGACTGTCTCTCTATAAGTTTCCTCAAATTGATAAAACGTAACTCAACTTTGTTCATTGAATGAATACATGGCGATTTGCGAAAAAAATATTTTCAGAAATTTATTACACGGCTCTGAAACATTTTTTAAGCTTTATAAACATTCGAATACTCGTAGAATGTATTAAATAATGTTGTATAAAAATTTCGAAGTAAAATATTTAAAGACATAAAAGATTCGGCAGATTGAAGTGGAAAAAATAATTAAATTTCTGGTAAAAAATTGCGTTTTTGTTAAATAACTCAAAAATGAAAACAGCTCGAGACATACATAAAATGCAAAAAAGGTGCGCTAATGAATTCTCTACAAGAATTAATCGCCGAAATCCAAATTCGAGCTATGTTCCGAAAATTCTAGTGTGCGACGGGCTTCGAGCCGTGTTCGAGCGCTCGGCGAGTTGTTTGATCCGCGGGCTCAATTTGTACATGAAGAGTAAAAAAACTCTCAGATTTTGCAAGTAATTTATTGTTTTATATCTCTTAAACTGTATACATTAAAACAATGTACGTATTTTTTCCTTATTATTATATCTTTTTGAATTATATCATCTTTATTATAAACATGTTTTCAAACGTCATTGTTCTAGTCGTTTTTTATATAACTATAATTTTCCTTTGATGGGTTCATTTTCGATTATTTTCTTAATTTCCTTTTTCATTTCTTTAACCCGTTCAGTCACAGCAGGACCATCGATTGTTCAAGCAGTATGTAACCGATCGAATGTGGGACAATTGGTTACTTCGTGGGGCGATGACGTGTTTGAAATTCCGAACGTTCATAATGAACGAAATATTAACTTAAAGTTTCTAATTCTGGTTAGAATTCCCCGGAGTGTGGTTTACTGGTGACTGCAAGAGTGAGAAGTAAAGAAATACAATTATTATCCGATTTTAAATGTATTAAGTAGCCAAATTCGGCTAAATTTGAAAATGGCAAAAATCTTTCGTTCACTATGAACGTTCGAAATTTCAAACACCTGGGCGATGTGGGTACTTTCGGTTTTAAAAATATTAATCGAACTTTGAAAAATATTGTAACACGCCTAAAGTATTCAGAGATTCTCCATCTACAAATACACTTCATTATTTATATTAATACAAAGATATTGAAATGTATTAATATACCCATATCGCCCCATATGTGGTTTGCAAGTGGGGCAATATGGGTTTCCCCGTGTAAATCAAATGGAGTCAGGGGGCCATATTGCTAAAAGATTTCCAAGTGGAGCGATATGGGTACATTATTTTTTAAATTATTTATACTTGACTGTTACAGTTTCTACCACTTCAAGTACATTTGTTACAACTTTAGTCATAACCAAAAAAATTTTTCAGCGTAAAATAGTTTCTCATTTTTTAAATATCGCCAAAACCCTTATCGCCCCACTGACCATTTCGCCCCACCTTCCCCTATTTGTCTTCCCGCGTATGGTTGAGCGCGCGCGCAAGTTACAGTATCACAATGTTCATTTTAGACATAATATAATTTAACAAGGTATAAAAATAAGGAGAAAGTACAAACATCGTTTGATATAATTTAACGATTTTCAAAGTAAATAAAATATGTACTTCTTTTCGACACAGAATTTTGTAGGCTACCTACAATATACGAACGCCGCATCTACGAGAAATAACCAACTATACATAAAAGACTCAGGATGGCCTTTGCGTCAGCCACCTATCAAGAAAGGTGCCCAGCCATACAATCTTCTGACTTAGATGACAGTCAGCGCATCGACTTCGTCGAATCTCTGCCACTGGAGGTGACTCAGATGATCTTCGACCATCTCAACAGGCTATCGCTCTACAATGCCGCGCAAGTCTCGCGCTCGTGGCTACGCATCTGCAAGTCAAAGAAGTCGTACAAGAAACAGATCTCCATCTACCTGGTCTTGTCCCAAGTCAGTCACCTGTGCAACGAGTTTGTAGAAAGGTTAAATAACTGCATCTGATTTTGAGTTTATTTGGGAAGTTTTTGAAAGTATATCAAATCCTTAGAAAAAAGAGCCTAGCTTCACCGTTATCGAGATATTAAACAGCAAAGTTGAATATTTTAACATGGCGTCTTATGGGACGCGTATGCGCTAAAAATCGTTACAGTCTATAACTTCGAAGATACATTTGGCGTTTGTCTGAAAAACTAATATGTTATTAACATCAATAATTAGAATGACGTATTAAAAATTCAGAGATCCTAGCTTCACCGTTTTTAAGATATTGTAGTTGAAAGTATGGAATTTTAGATGTACGGCCGCGCGCGCAGACGAGCACCTTTAATTAATTTTTAATAACAAAATTTATAATTTTTAACAATTTATGACATAATTATAATTAAATTCATTTATGAAGATTAAAATGTATTAATTTTTAAATTATGTATAAAATATGAATAAAATAATATGTATGATTTTTTTTTTCATTATGTGTGAAAAATAAATAAAATAATTGATTGTAATATTGTCGTCAAAACCTTTTAAAATTCCTAAATAACCTTTACTTCAAAATATATTTTCTTTGTGAAATTTTACACATAGGGTACGTGTTTCTAGTAGTATGCTGTTCGTATTTGTGTGCTCTTTCTGGAATTTCCGATGTAAGAAAAAGGTTCTAACCTTAAAAATAATAAATGGCTATTACAAAACAAAAGCAGGTATACAACACGCGCGCATCGGCGCATAGCGCATAGCGCATGTCATTTCCATTTTCTAGTATACATAAATGCGTTCCCGAATAATTACGATTTTAAAAGAGGGCTAAAATAGTTTTAACCTCAAATATCTCTGAAATTCGTAAACGAATTCTTTTACCCTAAGAACTCTTCTAATAAATAAACAAACTGTACATCTCTACCAAATTTCAAAGACATTAAAGCAATTTTAATGTAGTTATATTGTGCGATAACAAAGAAAGTCATTTTCAAAAATACTAAAATTTTAAACATCTCCAAAAATAACCATATAATCTGGATGAAATTTTACACAGGTATTGCCAATATCGCATACAAAATAGTTTGTAAATTTCAAGCTGATACATGAAGTCGTCATTGAGAAATTACGATTTTGAAAAAACCGTAAAAAAATTTTAACCTTAAATATCTCTAAAAATCATGAGACAATTCTTTTACTTAAAGGACTTATACGATAATATATAAACTCTACATCTCCACAAAATTTTAAGATAATTTACGAAACCGAATTTTGTTTTGTTCAAAGTTTTTGCAAAAACCACTTGATATTTCGACTTCAAACTTTTACTGGAAGATGGAACGTTCAAAACCACAGCGAAGTGTTCTCTTGATTTTTTGTGATTTTACGTATTTTATTTTTAATAAGCTTGAAACTGGGCCAATTGCTCAGTCGGTAATGATACGGCTATGGCACCTCCTTAAGTAGCCAACTTCGGCTAAATCTGAAAATGGCAAACATCTTTCGTTCACTATGAACGTTCGAAATTTCAAGCACCTGTGTTCGTTACACCGTGCTGGAAACTCTGCTGAGAATTTACATTTAGTACCGTTAGACATTTCACGGGAGATAGATGCAAGTCTAGCTGAGAGATTATGTAAAAAAGAAGAGCAGCAAATGAAGAGCTGGTTTCGAAATTTCGATCCGTTCGCCACCTTCTTACGTGGCAAAAGCCAATGGAAGTAGGTACCACAAAGTAAGGGCGGTATTAAAGATAAAAATTATCCAACTGCAGGACATAAGATCAGTTTACTAAGAAGATATTAACTAATTGAATATTGTATAAAATACAGTCGGAACGAGAAAGAATTTGGTAAAGATTACAGCTTCCTGCCAGTATGCCAAGAGAATATTAACTGATTGAATATTATGCCAAAGCATAGTTGGAAAGAGGAAGAATCTTGGTAAAGGAACTAAAGTTGCCTAAACATTGGGCAGGAGACTTGAAGAGAAAGAGTCTAATCATCGCTCGTCGGTGATGACATTTAAACTCTGAAGAGTAAATTTTACTCATGGATTAGTATATCAGTGTCCACCTAGTGCCGAAACTAGGCATTAACGTAAACACAGTGCTTATTCATATTAGATGATTGCTTGTCATGACTTATATTCTACATATCGCGTATCTATAAAAATGTCATCCTATGTTTAAAAAAGTTAAAAAATTAAAAAGAACTGTAAAAATATTGGCGAAATCTTTTTTATTAAAGTTTTGTAGAACGTACAAACATTACCAAATTTCATGTTAATTATACCATGTAACTATTTTGTGCATAAACACGAACATTTACTTTTTGATTAATTTCACGCTGATTGTAATTATAAATATGTAAGTTATATAAACTACCAAAATTAAGTTTCTGAAGAATGTAAATAATTTTGAACAACAAAACTACGATAAATTACTTTCAACATCCATCTTTCCCTTCATACACAGAAAAAAATAACACACACGAACGAAGTCGCAATATCATCCACGAACAAGAATCTCATCACCTCGTAAACCTAATCCCCCAGATCCTCCCCCGAAAAACGCAAGAGCCGCGCGCGATGGCCGAGATACAATCGGTCGGAACGTAACGAGTACCGCCCCTGACAAATACGGGCGCGACGTTTTGCCTCTCTCTCTCTCTCTCTCTCTCTCTCTCTCTCTCTCTCTCTCTCTCTCTCTCTCTCTCTCTCTCTCTCTCTCTCTCTCTCTCCCCTCCCTCACTCTCTTTCCTCTTTTCTGGAGGACGAGTTTCCGCCCGAGCGAATTCCGTAGCAAAATGTTTTCGATTGACGAGGTCTGTCGGGAGGTCGTAGGCGGATCTGTGTCAAGATGACTTGATCGCGTGGAAATTTTTGCCGAAGAGTGGTGAGGGAAATGTTGGCTTTGGAAAAATTAACGGGATAAGGGCTGTATAGTATAAAATTGTTAGAATAAGTTTGTTACTGTTTCAACTTTTAATAAGTCATGTTAATAATTTTTTACTATATTACGTGTTTGAAATTCCGAACGTTCATAATGAACGAAATATTAACTTAACGTTTCTAATTCTGGTTAGAATTCCCTGGAGTGTGGGGTTTACTGGTGACTGCAAGAGTGAGAAGTGAAGAAATACAGTTATTATCCGATTTTAAATGTATTAAGTAGCCAAATTCGGCTAAATTTGAAAATGGCAAAAATCTTTCGTTCACTATGAACCTTCGAAATTTCAAACACCTACTATATTAATATCTTCAACTTTATTAAGAATAATTAGGTTATTTCTATTTTATTAAGTAACTTCTGAAATTCTTATTCAAAAATATTTCAAATTTGAGACAAAAAGCTTTTACTCTTTACATAGCCAAAAATAATAATAAAAATAATGGCAAAGAACTCTCTTTCGCGCTATACAGTGAAACTCTGCAGCATTCAAATAAGAAAACCAGCTACGATGCAAAAAATCTTTATTTTCGCTGTAAATTTGGAACAATGCCACGTGTAAAAACAACGATCGTTGATAATAAACATTCAAGCCTCTATCATAAAACTTTTGCTTAATTTCTTGTAAAATTATTCCTTTCGAAAATTTTTAACGATTCTTCATATATGACGAAGAAAAATCTCTTCAAAACTATAAATTTTTTCAAATTTACCTTTCAAATAATAACATAGAAAATCTGCTATTCGTAACCCCGAAAACTCCCAAACCAATCCCACCCACATAAAAAGTCCCCACCAATTTCCACTTTCTGTCCACACCCCCTCCCGCCCCCTCTCGCAATCGAGTTGCTCTCCACATGTAACGAAGTGCACTTCTTAATTACCCGCTTCTTCTTCTCCCTTCTGCTCTCTTGTCTTCTCTGTGTGGAAAGAAAAAGGGCGAGGTGAGCTTGCACTAGAAGAAAAAGTTCGCGCGATTTCCTATATAGCGCGTGGAGCGTCCTTAGTGGCCGCGTGGGTGAGTGAGAGTGAGGGGGAGACAAAAGGAGGGCACAATGGAGAGAAGGCGCCTTTAAGCGTAATTGCGACCTCAGCGATAGATACGGCCGTGTAGGTGAGAGGCTGCTGCTGCGGTTTGGGGTTTTGTGTTTTTGACGAAGAGGGAGTTGGCTCGGTTCTTCAAAATGAAGGGATTGAAGATGGTATTTAATTAGAAATTTTAGAAATAGATGAATTAAAAGAGACTGGAAAAAACTGGCAAAGCTTTGGATTAAAGCTATGTTTACACAACTTTTATTTACTTCAATTGATTTCTAAATATTTATTTAAACAAACGTGATCTTCATGGCATTCGCTTACACACGAAATATATTCAATTTTTTTTTTAACGTTTTCAATACTATGTTGTTCGAGATTTTCACGTTGAAAGATCAAAGTAGGTCATTCAAATTTTTCAATAAAAACCTCTATAGAGTAATAGAATATATTAATAATAGGATAATAGAATAATATATAATAATAGAATTTACATTTGGAATATAAAAAAAAAAATTTTCTGGGTGTAGTTCTTGTATAAACTAATGCCCTAAACATATTATGTTTCTTCAAATAAATGTTCAGAAATTAATTAAATAAATAAAAACTGTTAGGCAGATAAGGCAGGAATTGTGTAGTATCATCACATTCTACCCTCAGCCGAACGTAATCACAGACTGAATTACAGTAAAATCGACCGCAGGAGTCACAGTGGCTCATTGGTACAGTGAAGGATTAGTAATCCGACGACCCAAGTTCGAATCCTGGTATCCGACAATAACACAAATACACTCGTCGATCAACGTTGATCAACAATAGAAGCGTAACAAGAACGACGTTGTGCATAAAAATCTACGAAGATTGACACCATGACATAAAATCAGTTTACTAAAGAAGATATTAACTGATTCGACAATGCATAGAGATATAAAAAATATATCCAGAAATGGATATTTTTTCGTATAAAAAAACTTTAAACAAATTTTTTCATATTTTTTTTATGCAAAAAATATATTTTAAGTAATTAGAGTTTTTAGAGTGTAAACTTTTTAAATAAAAAAATATAGTACCTCAAATAAGTTAATAATATAGAAATAACTATTGTAAATAAAATGATTTTTAGCCTCGAGCAATATCTTTAATATTTATTATTTTACTGAAACATTTTCTATTTATTTAGCTTTTCGAAATATAAATTTTAGAAAGCAACGGAAACTTTTTTAGGAAAAAATATCAAAGTTTACAGTTACGTACTTGAAATTCAAGATTAAAAAAGAGAGTAATAAAATAGTGCGCCGGGAACTGAAATCAGAAAAATCAATAATGAAACAATGGCAAATTTGAGAGCGTTTTGAGAGTTGCAATTTGAAAAAAATCAATAAAATATCGGCTTCAAAAAACAAAGAAAATATTGGAAGAGGAAACATTTCTATAAAAATTTTAAAATTACTTCTTCCGTATAGATGAAAGCAATATCTAATAATTTTTTTCCTTACTTCATAACTATTATTTTCAAAAATTCACCATCACTAGCAAAATTCAAACGCGCTTCTCGCGTACTATTTTGTTTTTGGGGTTATGAGCGCTATTTTCCACTATGATTTAGTTTTAATAAGTTTAAATGATAAAACAATTAGATACATTTTTTAAGCAAAAAATTAAATTTTTTTATTCTATTTTAATTATTTAGTAGTTTTAAATACTTGAATTTCAAAATTCAAATCTAGCGGATCCTTGCGCCTATCTCATACAGACCAATCAAATCAATCTTTAAATGCTTCACAACATATGACCATCGTTTTTTTAACAGTGGATACAACAATCGAAAACTTATAAACCTTTAAGATGATGTGATACCCTGATTTCAATATTTTTTAAATCAACATTCAAACGTTTATTTGGAAAAAGACGACTGTCAGGCGCTCCGGACACGTAAACACTATATTCAGAAATTTTTTTGAGCGATTCTATTAGTATTTTCGTTAGCTGTGCTCGTTTTAAAAGTAGGTCAATTGCAGATTCCTACTTACCGACAGTACGGTTTTTATTTAATTAAATAAACTCTGATCATTTTTTTGGAAAAACACATCTGTCAGGCGCTCCGTATATGTAAATACTATACTCAGAATTTTTTGTGGATGATTCTATTGGTATTTTCATGAGCTGTACTCTTTTTTAAATTATGTCGGTATTTGGCCATTTATACTGTAATTAACGGATTTTTGTCCAGTCTTTTGCATTTTCTTGGTAGCTGAGATGTTATGAAACATAGAAAAAATATCCAGAAAACATAAATATTTATTGTTATTGTTTTACAAACAAAAAAATACAAACAAAAAATTATTTTTTCTGAAAAATTCATTTTTGACGAGACTTTTCAAAATTTTTTTCTTGAAAATCAGTACAATATAGTTTTTGGGAGCGCTGAATATGGACCTGACATTAAATTATCAAAATTCCTCATCCAAGATGGTGGATTCAAGATGAGGAATTTTGAAAATCTAATGTCAGATTAGTTATCAGCACCCCCAAAAGCCCTTGTATAAGAAGTTTCACGAACTCACGACTGAAATACGAAAAATTGTTGGCCGCCATCTTGAATGAGGAATTTTGAAAATTTAATGTCAGATTCGTTATCAGCGCCCCCAAAAACCCCTGTATACGAAGTTTCACGGAAATATCTCAAATAGAAAAATGTATGCTTCAAAGGGTTAAGAAGTAACCATCTGCACACCCGACCAAAAACTAAATTGCAGAAGAACCCGAAACTTCCAATTAACACAATCGCGAACGACAAGCTCGGCGGCGATGGCATAAGTCGCGCGCGTCACGCGAACGCGGGAGTGCATTTTTTTGTAAGTTAGGTCGAACCACGTGCCGTGCTTGCCGGATACATCGCGGAAATGGGTTTTTAATGACGAACGCGCCCGTAATGAGTTCATCTGAATTTCATTTCTCGATAAGGCAAGAAATTTGTAAATGCAGTTTTAATGTCCATTTGTGCAGATTTTATAACGTAGAAAATTTTATAAAATTTCTCGGAATATCCTATGTTAACGATTCTACTATTCTTGTATCTTAGTTTACTCTTGTCGATATCATAGTTATATGTACGTATAAAAATTATACTAAAATTTCAGAATCAACCGAACCGACTAAAAAAAGAAAAAAAATAAATAAAAACTCTTTCTACTCATCAGTGTCACCCCAATTCTCCCTAATTACAAAGGACATTACACACCGCTCGGGGACTTCTGAAGCGACTTTATTGCGCGTATAAAATGCAAACTTTCGAGGCGCGCAATTACATTCGACCTTCTCCCTCCCCCCTCGCCCCTCAGGCTGACAAACTCGTCGCGAGAGAGGAGAGAACGAAGTAGAATTTTATTTTCCCGACGCGAATTTCGAGAGGGCAATATCGAAAAATTATTTCTCCTATCTCCGGATTTTCCAGGGAGAGAGAGAGAAAATCGCCGGCGGTTACTCGACAAAGGCGTCGGCCATCGGGGATTTCGTGGGTCGAGCAGTTTCTGGATTTCTCGCCGAGGATGACAGAGAGAATGACGGTGCAGATGGATCGATTGCAACGGAGGTGTAAGCGCGGTTGCTGATTTGATGATGATTGGGGGATGTAAGTTTTATTTTATTCTCGTGGTAGTGATTTCATTTTTCTGAAGAGGTGTTTTTATTTTGACGGAAAACGTTTTAATTGAACTTGGACGACTTTATCTGACTTATTCTACGCTGAATGAAGTATTGATTTTCTCCCTTTAGTATTTACGTGCTTGAAGATACTATTTCAAGAAAGTTGTTAGTTCGAGCCATTACAGTTTTACAAAATTGTTATTTGATTACAAAGTAAATTACTGCGAATTATCTCTTCGTTGAACTTGGACGTTCATTGATAAAACGTTTAACGTCTTTAATGAAATAAGAAACACAAAATTGAATCGAGTTAAAATAATAGGTCTTATATCGCTCCCTTCATTTTGAAATCTCGAGAGAACGAGCTTAACTTAGTTGATTTGTGATACAGCGTATTGTACTTACGTACTAAAGATACTTTATGTCGATTGATTGGAGAATACTCACCTGAAACAGAAAAAGAAACACGTTTCATTAATATTCATGTATAAAGGTAAAAACTTTAATGTCAGAAAAAAGAGGATCTTTACACTGAGAAAAATTTTTTGGAATTATTATGAGACGATTGGTTAAAATTACTATACTGTACGCGCAATCTGACCACAGACTGGTAAAAGTGACCTATTTATTAGATTCCTAATAATTTTTACAGTTTGACTAAGAAAAACTACAAGAAAAGTATTATAAAATTTAACATAAAAAAGTTGGAAAAATTATTAGACAGTATAGTAAAAATCACAAGTCATAAATTTTATCAGGCAACTGGCAAATATTCTTAGACTTTATAAGAATTTTTCCTATAGAGCTGACAGAATTTACAAGACAGTATAGTAATTTTTACGATATATACAGTATATGTGCAGTGCTGCGCATGCGCGCTATAAACAAAACACGAGGGCATGCGCGCTTAACTCGTCATAACCTGCAATGATGTAGCCCTAACAACTAATTTAAAACGATATAATTTCAGTATAAATAACTTTAATTAACACTCGTATAATTAATTAATTAATTCAAATAATTCTCTATGTATTCATTACAAAATTATTTTAAAAATACGTGAAGAACGAATTCACTTTAAGAGTGTCAGTATAATGTAACATATGTAGACGATTCGGATTATAAACACGCAAGGGTACGCAGTGGCGCAGTCGGTAAGAAGTTCGCCTTCCAACTAGGAGACCCAGGTTCGATTCCCCGCCCCGAAGGTTTTCTTTCATGATAATATTTATTTATAATTTATTTCTCTTGATATGTATTCATATGCGTTCTCTTGTGGGAAAGTATATAACAATTGGCTAAAAATAATTTTTTTCTGTATTTTTTGGACATTTACAAAAATTACTATACTGGCTAATAAAAATTACTAGATGGACAGTCTGTGGTCGGATTCTAAAACTAATATAGTAAAATTTCTCTAAGTTCTTTGTAAATATTCCAAAATTCTTCTCTCAGTGTATAAAAGGACATTAGGTATTATCCATCATAATAAGAAACCTTCCCATACTTTCAGAAAATTTCCGATTCCCTCAACAAATCCCACACCATCCCCTAAATCCGACCAAAAATACATCCACAGCAGCCTGAATAACGTAGGGGGCGTGAATAATGCGCGGGCGAAGAAGTCTCGCACAAAGGGGATATCCCCGGCTTAATTAAGCCGGCCGTTCGGCCCTTTGACGCGCGTGGAAGGTAGGTTGTGGGGTGCATCGGTGATCTGTGGTGTCGATAGGTCTAGGTGGAAGTAGGTTATATATATATATATATATTAAAAAAATTGTTGTGGTGTATTATAAGACTGAAATGTAGGTTATGTTGCAATCAAAACGCGAAAGAGATTTTCACTTAAAAGTTTTGTATTTGATCGAAAAGTTATGCTCGCACGACATCAGAAGTTGAAGTGTGTTACACGCGAGAGGCTTATCTAACTCTGGGGATCTTTGCTCGACTCGCTTTCGACAGTTAAAGCTAAGAGCTTCAAACTTTTGCAGCGTATATTGAAAAATAATTTTCGGGCGTTGAATTTCGGTCTCTGCTGTAAGATCTCGCAAATTAGAAATAAATTGAAACCTTTATTTTTAAAAATTTGAAATAAGAATTTTTCACCATAAGAACATTTATGCGTGAAGTTAACGTTCCCTTAATCAAGACATATATTTCAACAAAAATGTCATTAAAATCTGTAATACCTATTTAAAATGTTAATAAGAAAGCGACGAAAACTAAAGCCCCGAGGAATTACATCGTCGGGGGTCGTTTACCTCTGGTCAGAAGCTTTCTGGTCGAATCTCGTCGCGAGCATCTTCATCACGTACAATGCAGTCGCAGGGGACGGGGGAAGACTCGAACGTTATTTACCGAGTCAACATTATCAGGAATATATTGATCGAGCGAAAGACTCTTCTGGAATATGCGGTGCTCGAAAGCTCGGTAATCTCATAAGTACGGGAAAATGGCCATTGAGAAATCGTTGTAGCATGAGAATTTTCGATTCTGGGAGAGAATGTGTAATACGTGAGCGTTCGCGCGTTGTCCGAAGAATTTGGTTTAGGTGGTTTTGATTCCTTTCATTTAAATATAAGGAAAAAGTTGTTGGTAATATACTACAAAACTCACAGAAAATTGTTAAAGACCTAAAAATTTTATAATTGTTAGGTAACAGCAAATTATATTGAATTTAATCTTACAGGCAACTTCAGAAACTTATGAGAAATCATTGGCAAAAATTCTCAAGCCCATTTTAAAACTTATTTCTGTGATGCCAAGGAAGAAGGAAATAGTCAAAGGTTTTAGTGTAAAAAGTTCGTTATTCTGCAGTTATAACGTATATTGAAAAGGCATTTAAGCTTTAGCATTTAATCCCAATATCTCATGGATTTGATGTTTGCATTGTTGGAATGCAACGAAATAATTTCTTGCGTTTAATTAAAATTATTAAACAATGGAAATTTCATCGGAACCTTTGTTATAAAGTTTTTTTATTCTATAAAACATTAAATCTACATACAAAATTAATATTAATTCGTAAAACCATTAAGCAAAATAAATTTTATACTTTACTTCGTTGCACTCCAACGTTGCAAACTTCATACCCATAATATCTCGAAAACTTTCTCAAGTATTGTTCCCTTCTTCCTTGGCACCACAGATTTACTTGCTCAAATTTAAGGTTAGTAATAAACAAAACAAGTTTTTAAAAGAATTCATGAGTTTTACAACCTTTCAATCCTGTAAGGTAAAACAACCATTACGGGGACACTTATGGCCACCTAACTCTTATACATCCGTGGTAGAAATGGTCACCAACCGTTCGCCATCCGTTCGCCAAATCGCAAAGGTTTGGCCAACCGTGTAACCAATGGTTGGTAATAAATATAACCCATTTCGTCACAGAATTATCCTTGCGGTTGGCCAACGAATGGTTAATATTAAAAATCACGAAAAAAGGTAATATAAATAATTTATTAATTAAATACAAACATTGAAAGTTTTACTATTCGTGAAAAACTAAAAAATCATGTACAGACAGTACCTTACTTGACACAAATAGATTTAAATTAGTAAACTTATACTTCAATTTGAGGTTATAGTTTATACATGTATTTCATACTTTGATGAAAGTAAGGTCATGTACAGGCTGCCTGATTTATCTGTATTACAGGCTTAAACATCTGTAATTATCAGGCAGTCTGACTTCTTTTTTTTTATATTATCAGGTAGTAATTATCAGCCTACGTAATTGCTCCATCAAACTTGAATAAATTTTTACTCGAATGAATATTAACACAAGAGTACAGCCCGCGTATTATGCTACGTCTACTTAACCTTCAAATAATTTTATTCCCAACTCCACTACAATTAACAATATTTTTATTAATCCACTGCCGTAATTTTGATTATTTTTTACAAATAAAATCGTTTTTACGTATCTATATATCTTATTAATTACTGTTGTTGTTTCATAAGTTATTAAATATTTAATTATCGATAGTTTACCAACAGTTGGCTAACCGTTGGTTAACCGTTGGTCAATATTTTTGTTATTCGTTGGCCAAAAAAATTTTGTGAAATAAAAAATAAAAATTGCAATAGATAGATGGGTCTGAAGTTTGCATCGTTGGAGTGCAACGAAAATTAAAAAAACCCGTTTTTACTTCACAATTATATTAATTTATTTAAATTTTGTATGTGTATTTAATGTGTAATAGCATAAACAAACTTTCGAATAAGGATTTTAATATAATTTGCATTGTTCAAGTAGCTTTAATTAATTACAACAAATTATTTCGTTACGTACCAACGATGTAAGCTTCAGACCCATACAGATAATTTATACTTATTGTTAGTTTAATTGATTTCATGCATAAAATAATGTTATTAAAATGTTATAAAAGATAAAAAAAAAACATTTAAAAGGTAGTCTACTCACCCTTGAGTGGGACACAATTTTTGAGATAAATCCTAAAGTGGGACAACCTGCCGATTATTATGTTTATTATTTTTTCTTTTAATTCATAACTTTTTAAATCAAAATAAATCATATAACTGAATAAATTAGAACTTAAAAATGATTAAAGAATTTTTACTTTTATGATTTAAGTTCATATGTATTAGATTATTAATAGTATTTATTACTGTTCCGATATCGAGCGCACTTCTTACGATATCCCAGTAATGACTCTTTTACCTTATACAAAACCTTTCCCTCTTCCAACGACACTCCCTATCCGAAAAATCCGATCCCAAGTACCTACTCCACCTCTATCCAGCAGCCACGTATCGCGCATTAAAATCACTCGACAAAGCGAGTCGCGGCGTATATACATACTCCGAGAGAAAAATCCGCGCCACTCGCGTCTGGCAGCGGCGGTTTCCTCCTCCTCGTCGTCGCGTATCAACGACACACGGCGGCGTGCTTAGCGCAAAATTTCGCGGACAGAGACTTGGCAGAAGTCGCGCGGCCTGGCCGTCGATCAAGAGGGCGCGTCAGCGATTCGAGAAGTCGCGACTTTTGCACGCGAATTTTGGGACGAAAACGGTGCAGGTGTGGGGGATAGGTGGGTGGAGGAAGAGAGTCAGCAGTTGATGGAGGGTAGAGGAGGAGTGACGGGAATTGAAAAGAGGAAGAGGGTTACTTGAATTTTGACGGACGCCGTGTGGTGGTGAGGAGTGGTGGGATGGCATTTTTGAATGATGAAAGTTGTTGTGTAATGGGTATCAAGAAAATATGTCGACTGAAATTGTTACGACTTGTAGTAAGGATTCTCGCTATATAGATTTTAATAGATATGAAATATGTAGTAATTTTTACGATGAATTGTAGAAATTTTGTCAATATTGTATTCTAAGTGTCTGTGAAAAGTGGAGCAATAAATAATAACTTTTATCACGTGTACGAAAAGTAATGCAGAGATGTATTAAAATAGAATTTTGAAAAGTAACCTTCACAAACGTTTAACGTAATAATTTTCATTTTACAATTAACTAAATTGTAAATTTATATTATGCCTTATTATTTAAAGATATAATTTGTTAGTAATACCTGTAATATATTTAAAAAGACACTTAAATTTGCACTTCATTTTCAGAAAGAATACGTTTTGGAGATTGAATACTTTCCATACTATTACGTAAAGAAAATTTAATTTCCGAATTCAGAAAGCTGAAACGCTATCAACAATGATAAAAGGTAATATAATCATAATGTATTGCTAATTACTGATGCGTCATTAGACAAACTGATTTGAGATTTCTGTTATTCATCTTTTAAAATTCTATGAAAGACTTATTTCTTAAAAAATAATATTATAGACTGACGACTATCGTTAATGAAAAGTAAATGTGTTTCCCAAGATCATCACGATAAAATATCGGAGCATCCATTATAAATGCCGATATAAATAATTTTATATCAGTCGAGTTTGAATCTTTGACGAGAAAAGTTCATTTTGTAGTGTCTACTGTTACAAAGCTACGATGTGTTCAAAATTGTTATTAGTGTTAGGACTGTGTTTTGCGCTGTTTTCTGGCGAAAGGTACATATATTTGATTATGAATAAAAAATTTATTTTGTATAATACGATAAAATCATTGTTTTCAGATCATCAGTCTACGGTGACAGGCGATTCTTGGTAACCACTGGATTTATGATTACGAATCAAAGGTACGTAAAAATGTGCATAAAGAATGTATGCAAACCAAGTTCTTTATTATTTATAATTTTTCAGGATATTAACGTGGATACCTTATGAATTTGGAACTCCAACACACACAAATGGTAAACCTAAAATACACCTTGTTATAAAAATTATACAAAGAAATCGTAAAAATAGAATTAAGGAGGCTAAAGCACTTGGTGCCGTACCAAGTCGGGGCCCCAAAAGGGGGCTATTTTTTTGTTGCTGAATTGGGTAATGTATTTTACATTGTAAGGGTTGCGAAAAACAAAATGCGCCACCGTATATCTACTGTCGATATCCCGTATCGACTGGTGTAGAGCGCCGCGCTCGCGAAGGATTGCGGAGAGAGCGAGAAGGATCGGCAGTTGCTCCCGGCGAGAGCTAGCATGACATACGTATCACAGCGTATACAGTCAAGCGACAAAACCTGTATCAATTTCAAATGTACTAATAATATTTTGTTCGTACGCTCGACTTCATTATTGGTTTGACTCATCCATCCTGATCTATAACTCTTACAACATCAATTTATCCTGAATAACTTTTAAATGTTTAAGAAAAAAAGTATTTAACAAATAAGTAAAAATTTTGCTAATTTGACGACGCTTTTATCTGTCCGTTCTCAGTGCGTATGCGCAAAAGCATATCTACAATGATTATTGATAATATCTTATTTGTTTGGTTGTTTACCTATAATTCTGATGGCGTCTTTACATTCTTTACAAAAATATCTTTGATTTCATATATTTTATATCAACAAATATTATTTTAGAAATTAGTACGAAGCAATAAATTGTATGTTCTCATAAGGTTACGCGGATAGAATTTTTCAGGAAAAATTACCGTGAAATTCACGGCAATCAGAGAACAACCGAAGTCTCTGGGAATTTTTACCGTTGTCAGGGTAATTTTTACTAACCTTCCCTACAAATTTTCCTTTACTCTCAGAGAAAATTTATAGGGAAGGTTAGTAAAAATTACCGTGACAACAGTAAAAATTCCCAGAGAATTCGGAGTTCCCTGATTGCCGTGAATTTCACGGTAATTTTTCCTGGGAAATTCTATCTGTGTATATGTTACAAATAACATTTTTGAAACTCAGTTTTCTCGAAAATTTGATCGTTAACCTAGAATTTTCTTAAATGATATTGAAATTTCAATACTTAAACAACATTTTACTCGAGTTATCAGATGTATATATTATTTTATTCAAATATGCTTGAGCTTCCTTAACGCATAAATATTTGTATACTTGAATGCGTAATTCTACTACCGAGTGCAGTGTCTGGATACAACTCGTATTAATCCCCAATATTAGAGCATTCATACATTTACCTTGCAACAACAAACCCAGCACCATCATAATAACGCTAAACCAATCAAGCAAATACTAATCATTCACACCCTTTGACACCTAGAATGCGGAGGTCTCATAACCAGCGCTCCAGGTACCATCGAGCTGACCTACAACAAACGGCGCATGCGCTCGCTCGAAGACAAGCACTGCACCTGGACGCTACGAGCACCCCCTGCGCACCGTGCCTACCTGCGCGACCTGGAGATCATCCGCACGTCGGCGGGTAGCTCGGGCTTCGGCAGTTCTGACACCATTAACGACGCTCCGTCCATCGAAGTGTATGATGGACCGATAGCCGAGGAGGCCAAGAAAATTTTCAGGTTAGTTGAGGTTATGTGGTATGTTCCATACTATTATTATTAGACAATTTTCAAGGTTACACAAATATGTGATTTATTGTATCTGATATGGATGATTGCGATTTTAGATTCGGCAATGATACGATGAATAACTGCGATTCCAGCGGACAAGAGCTGACCATCGATTTGCATCATGAGCCGTCCGAAAAATACATTGAGGAAAAAATCATTATCAACTATGGATTCGCAGATGAAAAAGTATTGTTCGCGCCTGCGCAGAAAAGTTAGAATTCCCGATCGGTGTAATAATGTAAAAATGTTAGTGATTAATTCCAAGTGAAATATCACGGAATGGAATTAATTTAATATATATTGAATCTCGTTGTTTGTGAACGTGATGGAAATCATAATTTAATAAAATATTAATTTTATATTTAATAAGGTGCTTTTTCTTTACTCAATACAAATTCTTCATTGTGATAACAAATAAATGTACAAAAGTCATGTACCAAATCAGAATTTACGTCGAATGTATTCATTACGATAGAACCATTAGCTTGATGACATATAGAATTTTGAGTCACCTATTGTTCCTAGTAGTTTCCTATAAGTATTTAAGTATTAATTACTCGTATCGTTTGCTATCAGTTTATGGTTACTTCATTGACATTCACAATAATCATATTTTGAAATTTCCCCGTATAAAATAGTGAAAGTATGCGTTATAAATACCGAGTAAAAGTAAACTTTCTTTCAGTTAATACTTTGCCGTGATCATCGCTACTTCCTAGTATTAAACGTATAAAAGATATTTAACAAATTTTTAAAAATGAATTCCAAGTTTTTGGCGATTCTTCTTCTCGATTTCATATTGTGGTCTAGTGAAAGGTTAATGAAAGAAAGCTTCATTGAGCTTTGCAAATGTAAAAATAAATATTATAACCTTTTATCTCTTTGCTCAGATATTTCGCATCGGGATATGTCAGACGGATTTCAAAACCATCTCAATACTTATGGAACGAAAAGTAAGTTTTCAACATATACGCTACAATTTAAAGAAAAATAATTTCGGCATTTTAAAATTTTTTATTTCATGAACTTTAGGATCCGCTCTCGTGTTTCCGATGAAGCTCCTGTTAGACAATACACAGGTTAGTAATATTTGAATAATAAAATTCTGTATTTTTTCAAATTATTTCAACTACAGCAATCCTTTACGAAGTAATAAAACGCAGCAATTTCTAATATTCCATAGCGATATTTGCTATAACCATACTATCACAATTCCCTGATCAAGTATTCCCAACCTAACCTCAAACTCTGGTCCTTAAAGATTGCGGTGGCCCGATCACGAAGGGCCCGGGCACGATCGAGCAGTACTTCGTGTCGCGCAACTACGCGCGCAACGTGAGCTGCACGTGGAAGATCCGTGCGCCGGAGAACCATCACGTGTACGTGAAGCAGCTGAGGCTGACGCGGACGACGCTGCAGAACGCTGACGCGCAGAACTTTAACGACGCGCCCAAGGTGCAGGTGTTCGACGGCGCCGAGGTCGACAAGGCCAAGCGTCTGTTCAAGTGAGTTTTGAGGATTGGGAGAGATGGAATATGATAAGGTTGTGGGTTTCGTAAGTGCAGGAGGAAAATTTCTTAGATTGGAATGATTCTGCCTGATTGACAGGTGGGTGCAGAAATTCTTTCGGAGAAAGTCATTCGTGGAGAATACTCAGATAGTCATTAATAAATACATAAAATATAGCAATTTTTGTTAAAAAGAAAGAACCATTTCGAAATTTCTAAGTGTAAAGTTTACATTGAGAAAGAAAAAACTTTAATTGAAATAGATTTTTAAATAATTTTCTTGCAAAATGTGATATTTAATGGATTCAATATTGAGGGTCTGGAAACGAAAAGGGAACATAACATGTATTAACTGAATGGATTATGCCCCCGTTTTTTTAGGCCCTCAATTTTATTACAGGTAATTAATAGTACATTTCGACACGGGTGCGGAATTCTTATGCACCAGTTTCGAACCGTATTTTATACCACGAAAGCCGAATAATCATATTAAAGTTAAACGATGAGGTTTGAATGGTATAAAAGACTTTTTCGCATACCACGCGTAAAGTATTGGATTAACTCCCTGACGTCAGGGAGTAAAAGGTCTCATAACCTCACTTCTAGAAACTGCCACGCACGTGCGCGTTTCCCTACTTTTTTACCGGCTAGTACCGCTGTTGCAACCCTCGTTTCGCTCGGGCCGAAAATCATTGCAGGCACTAATCGGGAAAAAAGTACACACGAGCAGAGGCGTCACAGATTCTAAGAGTAAGGTTATGTGACGTTTTTGACTCTGAAATCAGGGATTAAGCGCAAATAACTTTCCGCCGGGCAAGCGAAAAAATTGTATATTACCCTCGGGAGCAATAAGGGCTATAAATCCTTCGCGGGCGTACGTAGCCTACTTTACTCCCTATAGGTACATAATTTACTATTTATTTAAACAACTTTGAACGAGTTTTGAAAGTCAATGAAAAATAAATGTTTTTTCTAATTCGTTTATTTCTTAATTTATATAAGCATTAACGGTAACTATCAAATTAATCTGTAAGAAATTTATTTATATAAGGCAAAATTGAATAGTCATGAATAACGAATTAGTTTATAAAAACTAAATTTAATAAATGTTTTAATTTATTAATCAGAAAATATGGACGTACTATGCATGAACCAGTGCAATTTAAAACAATTTCGCAACTTAAACATTTAATCCAGAACGTGTAAATTTAAATAACAAACAGCGCATATTTAGTATTTTTCCAGACATATTTGCTTAAAACGGTTATAACTTTAAAAAATAATTATTGAACATTTGAATTATTCTTTCTTCACAGATCCGGAGATTCCACTTTAAACCAATGTTTATCAAGCGGCCGAGAATTGACCGTCGAACTGTGCTATGACGAAATGGGGAAACACATAGATCAAGAAGCTGTTATCAAATACGGATTCATTGAAAGTTCTAAAGTGGAGGATCTCATTCCGTGATATATGAAGAGTGTATTTTAATTATTCATAGAATGTGTAAATAAATTTTTATTGTAATCCAAACCATCATTTTTGGTCTTCTTGAAATCTAATATCAATAACAAATCATATTTGACAATATATCGCTTATTTTAAAGACAATTTTCGATGACATTAATATTCTTTAAATCCAACTTGAATATATATACTTTTGCTGAATAACAATGCCACTAAAAGGACTAGTAGCTCCTTATTATTAATTCAAATAAATATCTTATATTAATTTAAGTGTAAACTTATGTAAAAGATAACATTCTTATAGAATAACAATTGTACACGAGATAAAGGCTTTGATTGCTGCACACAATTAAATATATAGATTTCTTTACTTTTTATTTCTTAAAACTAGTTACACAAATATTTACTATAATCTTTCCAAACTCATAGAAATCCAACCTATTCATTACTCCATACAACCATGTACGTCACCCACTTTTCGACACCGCCGCCTCATCCCCAACAAACTCGTAGTTAATCTTGATCTACTTGACATCGTAAAACTTCTCTTGCTTAAAATCGAACTCGAACGTCAGGCTCCTGCCGCTCGAGTAAATACTATACGGGCCGTTATATTCATCCCCAGGCCTCAGGCTCTTGTACACGTTGAGTTTGACCAAGTGCTCCTGGTAGAAAGGATGGACCCGGGAATTCGTTTCCGGGTTGCCGTCGTACATTCCCATGTACTCCGATGAGGTAATGTGGATGCGCCTACCAGGTGGCACTTGAAGCGTCAGCGTGCAGCGTCAGCTGAACTGTCCGAAAAATATACATTGTTCAAGGCGCCTGGGGTGTTGTTGACTATGTTGTCACATGCGGGAAGAACGATGATGGAGTGGGAGTGAAGATTTTAGGGTTGAATTTTATGGTTTTGTATAGACTTACTGGTTGTTAGGAAGGACTTTGAAGTCAGTGCTGGCAGCGAGGTTTCCGTTGGTAAATCATTCAATGATTTTGCAACAGCGAATGATCTGCAGATGTTGGAGTTTATGTAAAATTTGGTTCAAAAGAGTTACTCCTTGTTATTGTTTCTGTTTTAATTTTCTTCAGACAGTATTCCGAAACGTACTGCCAGTTTAATAATTTCATATGTGTCGTAACACTGTTCTAACAGATATTTACCATCCTTGATTTTCTTAATTTTTAGCTAAAAAAAAGTATTAAGAAAACGGATACAGAATTTTTTTTTTTTTTTTTGAACTCTTTAATTATATGTTAGCCTCGAAATAGTACATTTCGATACTAGTGCATGAAAATGACTTTATTCTCGTGCATACGTTTACGCCCAAGCGAAGCGAGGGTTAAAATCATCATCTCGCTTGCGTATCGAGCAGTATTTTTTGCCACAACGTGTACAGAGCTTGATTTAGCGCATGCTTTTTTATTCAAACGTGTGAGAAATCGAGCTTTGCGCACGGAGTGTCAAAAATAAATTTGTAATACATCAAAATATACAAAATGGTATTAATTACATTGACAATAGTTTTGAATTTACTGTAGTACCACCCAAAAAGGTGTGAGATAAATGTTGAGTTAGAACTTTGGAAACGTCTAACGAAGCTACTTTGTCCAGATGAGATCAACTGAGCTCATAAACGACTGAGCTTATAACTAGGTTCAGAAGAAGGTGCTATATATTTTTTTTTCATTTCCCAATAATTGAGTTGTTTACTGTTGTTATCGTTATGATTAACCTTGGGTTTATACGCTCATTTTATTACAGCGACAGTTCGGAGGCCTGATTCCATTAATATCGCGTATTTTAATCATGTATACAGTTATCAAACTGACACAATAATACACGGAAAAAAATTCCTTATGAAAAATTACTAGAATCTCAGGTAAAGATGGGACATACTGACACTCTTGAGCAATTTAGTATACTTCTACTAATTATTAGCATAGTTCTATTAAAAATTAATAGAAAAAGTTTTCAAATTTATTATAGTTACGATTAATTTTTAGTAGATAATATGATAATAATTTTAAATCTAAATTTTAACAGAATAGAAAATAATTTTTACCATATTATCTACTAAAAATTAATAGAATTAGTTTCATTTTTAATCTGTTATACTAAAAATTTAATAGACAGTATAGTAATTTTGTTGGCGCGAGGGCTGTCGGTAAAACAGGGTGTACCATATGTAGACAAGTCGAAACCTTATTTATAAGTGCGGCAGTGGCCGAGTGGATAAGAGCGCAGCTTCGTAGTCGGAGGATTGAGGGTTCGAATCTCCTTCTCCGGAGTTTTTTTTTTCTCATGAATTTCAACCTCGCGTCAAAATTACTATAATATATTATAAAACTTGATAGAATGCAAGTATATCCCACTTTTAATTAACACTCTAGTAATTTTTAGTGGATATTCCACTAATTTTTCATAAGGTATTTTTTTCCGTGTATAAACGTAAAGTTGTATTTGTTCGATGAAAGAAATGTGAGGACAATGTTTATATCTTAAATAGTAGTTAATAAGTAGCACCATAGTGAGCATGAATTAATAATAAATTCAGTACCATATGTTTAGTCCAGCGAGCTTTGCCGTCCCCATGATTTTGAGTTAAGGTGATGCGATACCCACACTATTCCTCAATTCTGGGTTCCCGTTTTCTCCTTCAATTTTAAACTTTTTGAAAAAAAACTCTTTGACACGTTTTAAGTTTAATAAAGAACTACAACGTATCAAAGACTTTTTTCAAAAAGTTTAAAATTGAAGGAGTAAAACGGGAACCCAGAATTGAGTAATAGTGTGGGTATCACATCACCTAAAGACCGTTCCAATATTTTGGTAATCAATTTTTATTATAAAGAATCAACTATATTATTCAAACAATAATTTATATTTAATTTATCCCGACACATTTCGCGCTCCACGTACTGCGCATGCGCGAGCGCCACCTTTATCTATCACTCTGACAATCTCCTTTTTAAGAAGGGATCGAATGTGTAAATAAATTCTTATTGCGATCCATACAATTATTTTTATTCTTCTTGAAATCTCATATCAACAAGAAATCATATTTGACAATATATTGCTTCTTTTAAAGACTATTTTTGATGACATCAATATTCTTTAAATAAAATTTGAATATACATACTTTTGCTGAATAACAATACCACTAAAAGGACTAGTAGCTCCTTCTTATTAGTTCAAATAAATATTCAAATAAATATCTTATATTAATTTAAGTGCAAACTTATGTAGAATAAGATAAAAATTTTATTCGAAATAAGAGCTGCGATTACCGTACAAAATTAAATATAGAAACCTTTATCCATAAAATATCTACACCAATATTTGCAACGATCTTTCCATACTCGTAAAAACACATCACCCACTTCTCGACACCACCGCCTTGACAAACTCGTAGTTCACCTCGATCCACTGGTTATCGTAAAACTCCTCGTTCTGATAATCAAACTCGAACGTCAGGCTCCTGCCGCTCGAGTGCACATTTCGCGGGCCGATAATTTCCTCTTCAGACCTCAGGCTCTTGTACACGAGCCTGGCGCCGCTATTCTCGCCGTCGTACACGTTGAGCTTGGCCGAGTGCCGGCGCCAGTAAGGATGGACCCGGGGCTGCGTGTCCGAGGAGCCGCCGTATATTCCCGCGTACTGCGATGTGGTAACATGGACGCGCCTGCCAGGTGGCGCTTCGAGCGTCAGCGTGCAGCGCTCGGTTGAACTGTCCGAGTGGTACAGTTTCTTGAAGGTGCCTGGGGTGGTATCGTTGACGATGTTGTCACATGCTGGAAGAAGGATGATGGAGTGGGGGTGTAGATGTTGGGGGTGAAATTTTGTAGTTTTGTGTTGACTTACTGGTTGTTAGGAAGGGCTTTGGGGTCAGTGCTGGTAGCGGGGTTTCGGTTGGTAGATCGGCCAGTGATTTTGCAACTGCGAATGATCTGCAGATGTGAGAGTTTATACAAAATTTGGTTCAAAAGAACTAATCCTTGTTATTAATTCTATTTTAATTTTCTTTAGACAGTATTCTGGAAAGTACTATCAATTTAATATTTTCTGATTTGTCGTAACATTGTCCCAACAGATATTTACCATTTTCTTTTGGTTACTGATTGGAAGACGTAATTGTAATTTGTAGTTAAAAGAAAATGTATAAAGAAAATGGGTCTGAAGTTTGTAACGTGGAGTGCAATGAAATAACAAAATAATTGATTTTAATTTAAGGTTATACTAATTAACCTTAATTTTACGTATAGATTTAGTGTTTTATGTTATAAAATAACTTTATAACAAAGGTTTAGATGATATTTCTATTGTTTAATAATTTTAATCAATTGTATGAAATTATTTCGTTGCATTCCAACGATGCAAACTTCAGACCCATTAAAGAAAACGATACAGAATAGTTTTTTTTTTGTTTTTTTGATCTCCCTAATTATATGTTACTCTCGAAAATAAATTTTTAGTACATCAAAATATACAAAATGATATTAGTTGCTTATTGACGGTAGTTTTTAATTTGCTGTATTTAACCAACCTTTCGCTGATTGCTACACAAAGTAGTGCCACCCAAAAAGGTGTGAGATACATGTCGAATTAGAACTTTGGAACCGTCGAACGAAGCTACTTTAACCAGATCAGGAGATCAACTGAGCTTGTAAATGACTAACTGAACTCAAAAGAAGCTGTTATCTTTATTTTCATTTTCCAACAGTTGAGTATTTTAATGTTGTTATCGTTATGATTGCATACGGGCGTGTGCTTTCATTTTATTATAGTGATAGTTCAAGGTCTTATTCCATGAATATCATGTATTTTAATCATGTGCAGATAGTGTAATTAAACATAGTATTTATTCAGGTTTTGATTGAAAACTAATGAAAATTTCAATTGCATTACGTTTTCTTGTTATCAAACTAATAAAAAAATATAAAGGTAAAGTTGTATTTGTATATTGGCATATTTTTAACAGTGAGAAATAATAAGTAGCACCATGGTGAGCATGAATATTTTTGTAAACAATCAATATAAGAGACCACACTATTACGAAAATTTAATATAATGACTGTTGGCTTAATTATATTCTTCAAACTAAGCATTACTTATAATAACCATGTACCAACTTATTGCTTATTTTTGATAAAGTAGACCACGATAGTACATTAATTTAAGCAATAAATTTTTATTTGAAATATGAACTGTTACTACTGCACATAATTATGATTATTACATGTACACTATCGTATCAAAAATGTATAAACTCAATATAAAATATAATTAACATCAAAATTGGATATTTTAAAATAATCTACTGTAGATCATAAAAATTCTCGTTTTTGCAATCAATTTTAATGTTAAGCTTCCAGTGTCATCAAATGTTTCTCCATTGTTTAGTGATATTAAGAATAGTGTAACGAATAAGTGAGATTCTTCTTATTTCAAAATCATTTTATACGCTGTAACAAGGGTTGCATTTAAGATCTTTCGATTTTCACACTTCTTTGAGTTTGGTCTCTAAATTCTCCGACTTACTATACGTACTTTATTTAACCTTTATAAAGGCGAAAATACTTATTCTTCGTTTAACTGCTTTAGTTTTAACAATTTTTGATATCTGAGTTAATTAGAAAATATAAGATGTCAGATAAATTTTTTGTTTTAAAAGCTATTTCGAGAGAATGATAGAAAAAAATCAGAGCTATGCAAAGTAAAACCAACGAAAACAGCGTGAGATACATCCTGAATTAGAATTTTGGAGCGAATGAACGAGTTTATTTTATTCAGATCAAAGGAACAACTGAGCTGAAATAACGCAATCTCGCGTTTATAGGAATCTGCTGCAGGCTGCCATGAAGTTTTAATATCTTTTACTGTTGTTTGTGTTAGGATAACCCATAATCGCATGATGGTTAATAATTTTATAACAATATAATTTCGAAAATTCAAGATTTTTTTCATGAATATCAGATGCTTCTTATCACTCGCAGATAATAAAATTCCTTTCTTGGCATTTATTTGTCTTTCAAGTCAGGTTTCATAAAAATTAATTTTATTAGTCATTTAGATTTGCAATACGGTATTAATATTCAATTTATAGTCAAAAGGTGTATTCTTTTTATAATTAGAGCTAAAAATTTATGTCTAAACGAAATAACATATTTAAATCTGAATAATTTATTAAAAATTTTCTAAAAAAATAAAAAGCCATAGTAACAACTTATTTTTCCTCACACCAGGCCGAAAGTGCCTCATTCCCACCCGGCTCCGAAACGGAAATATGGCATTTTTGGCCTCGATGTGAGGAAAAATAGTATACGCACCACGGGAGTAAAATTGGCCAGCCCCCAGTTCGTAATTCGCTCGCCTTCGGCTCGGATGGCAATTTACACGAGCTGTGGACTGTCCAAGTTTTTTCCTCCCATGGTGCGAAATATACTATTAATTCAAAATAAAATGGCCAACTTTATATAAGAGTGTACTCTAAAAAAATTCCCTTATAGTCGAATTTGTGGGTCTGTTTGTAAACCAGATCGATCGTCAGACGTCTTCCACTAGACATTACATTCTCGCGTTCCGCCTTGTCCAAACTAGAAAAGAAACAACATCCCTAAATATCCTCAAATCTCTACGAAAAAAAGCCCTCAGCTTGTAAATAAATCTAACTATGCAGAAGCTTCGATTCCTTCACCTCAGAGCCATCGTAGAGCTTCACACTTTGCGAACCACTCGACCAGACTTCGCTCGTGTCGTCGTTGGCAGAGACAGCGACGTAATTGTAACGATTGACATGCACGTGCTGGTCTTCGGGTGCCTCGATCGTGATCTTGCAAGGAGTACTGGGATAGGACCCATTGAATATTTACGACAGCGTGGTTTCCAGGTTAATGACCTTGTCGCAAAATTCATCAAAGGTATACCTCTCGTATAACTTTGACAGGCCGATCAGACCACCGCCCATCTCCAGTCTCGCGGATACGAGCAATCTGTGAGATTCAGGTCGGTTTGGTTTGTTTTGTTGAAATGTGTTAAAAAGTATTGTTAAGGGGTCTGGTATGGTGGCTTTCAATAGCAAGAAGACTGTCTCGAAATGCTGAAATGAAAGATTCAAAATAGAAAATGCATTAAGAGATTATCAAAATTGACTTTTTTTTAATATAAAAATGCATGATCAGAAACTGAATTCTTGATGAGATCTTGAAATTGAAAAATAAAAACTCCAAAGACAAATTTTAGTATGTTTACATTACTACTCTTGGAAAATAATTTTAATTCAATTATTTTTTTAAATAATAGAAAATAGTTATCTTTAAGGTGGTCTTATACCTAATGGCTTCTGGGGCCAAAATTACCTGAACACACCTGTGGGTGTGTGTGTGTGTGTGGGTGTGTGTGTGTGTGTGTGTGTGTGCGTGCATGCGTGCGTGCGTGCGTGCGTGTGTGTGTGTGTGTATGTGTGTGTGTGTGTGTGTGTGTGTATAACTTATTTATAATACAAAATCCCAAGAAGATAGGTCTCTAAACTTATTTTATGTAGAATTATGGTCATTTTAGAAAAATCAACTGGTGTGCAAGTTTTCTTGGCAGTCACTCGATGGATTTTGACGAGACAAGTCGCAAATTACTTAGAAAACGTGTAGCTATGGCACGAAGCTCTGGAATTAAAAAATTTCGTGATTAAGTATTTTCTTAATTGAAAAAACGATAAAAATTCATAAAAATTCATAAAATTAAGAAAAAACAATTTTTTTTAATTAAAAAAATCCTTAGTCAAGAAATTTTTTTAATCCCTGAGCTTCGTGCCGTAGGTATATGTTTTTCAAGTAATTTGCGACTTGTCTCGTCAAAATCCATCGAGCGACTGCCAAGAAAACTTGCACACCAGTTGATTTTTCTAAAATGACATAATTCTGTATAAAATGGGTTTAGAGACCTATCTCTTGGGATTTTGTATTAGAAATAAGTTATATTAGTAATACATATACTTTGTTTTATAGTAATTATATTTTAATTCATTTTTTCGAGTGATTTTGGCCTCAGAAGCCTTTAGGTATAAGACCACCTTAAGACGAAATGGCTTAATATTATCTTGAACTTTAAAGGTTTGATGAAATAATGGTTATTAGTACTTGCTAATGTGACATACACGCTACTAATCATATTTTTGATAGCCTTATTTTCTGTTCCCCACAAAAAAAAATCTAATCTCACTTCTGTCAAAAGAAAAAGTAGTGCCATGATAATATAACAAATTCGTTCTCACAAATTCACATCTTCCATTTCAACATATTTCAATAAACCAAATTGTACCTTTATAGTTCAATGAACCACAACGAACCTTTCACTCGCACGTCAGACACAAAAAAAGTGTCCACATAAATACGGAATACATGTCGATGCGGACCGCTTATTCCGTCGAGTTGGGAAGATCAACTGAGTCGAAAGAACGAGATCTCGTATATTTATAGCCTTTATCATCGGCAGTAACTGCTCCAGTGGCATTTATTTCTTTTCCTACTGTACGATAAGATTTCGGGGTTCAGTTCATGGTTGTTTCGCTCGGAATTATCCATGATGTGCATACGATTACGTAATGTTGGTGCATACATACTGCGTACACGTTTCTAATGGTTGTTTGATATTTGTAGGCTAATGTACTCACTATGTTCAGGGATATCAGTGGCACTGGGGGTTGCTACAGGGTTGATCGAACACTTACCTACAACAGAAAATTAAAAAATACATAAGAATTGATATTGCAAGTAAATAAACAGTTATTTTTAAAAATATTTTTGTTCTTTAAAATCTACATACTTCTTAACCTAACCTTTTTCGTAAATATAAATCTCTAGGGTAATGGTCCGTATTAGTGTGCCTGTCCATATTTGTGTGCCCTATTATTAAAATATATCCTAGAAGTGAATGAGTAAAAACGTAACACTAAAATATTTTTTTTCATAAAGTATAGTTAATTAAGTTTAAATAGAATTAATTACTTAATTTGTTTTCATTTACTATAACATTAAAAAAGAACTTTCAAAAATATGTTTCACGGTTTGCGGTGTGTCACGGTGTTTCCTTGTCCAAACCTGCTAAGAAATGACATTTTTAAAAGTAACATTAAATAATGTTTCGGAAGGATTTTAATGTGGGATACAATTGATTATATCATAAAATAATATTATGTTATATAATAACCCTTAATATAAAGGTTTTCAATTGATTTTAATATTTAATTAATGGTGTCTACTAATAGGGCCAGTGAAAAACGACTTGTCCAGATTTGTGTGTGCACAAATACAATACGAGCATGCTCGTATCGGCGCTTGAACAGAAAAGTTAGGTTAGGTTGTCTGCGCACAAACGTTGTTTCATATCGCATTGACGACCTTCAGCAATTTTTACCGTATTGGAATTAATTAACATTCAATGTAAACAAGGGTTAGAAATTGATTATAAATGCACTACAGTTAACAAAATAATTTTGTTGGCAATGATAATATTATCAAGACACACTAATGTGGGGCACACAAACGTGTATATCCACATTAATACGGGGCACACAAAAATGTCTTTGATGTCTGCTAGGGCACACAAATGCGTACAAATTTTTTTTTTTTTATATTGCTTGTAACTTTCGTAAATATAAATATTTTTCTATAAAAAAAATTGTTTCGTGTAGATTATTACTTTTATTATCTATATAAACCACCCGGAATCTCTGATACAGCTTAAATAGTCTATTATTATGCGACAAAACTGAAGAGTTTCTTAAACCCACACTAATACGGACATCTACCCTATGCATTACAAGCAAAACGTTGTAAAAAATGTTGACCGTTTATAACACTGTTTGTTCAAAACAAACCACTTTTATAATAATTGAAATTCAAAATCTAATCTGCACTTCGGCACATCACAGAGTCTCGTAAATGTTTACGTCTTACGCAACAACCATCTTCCATCTCTCTCTCTCTCTCTCTCTCTCTTCTCCTTTTTTTCGTCCACGCGCACCGAGGCATTATCTCATAGTTCGATGACTGGGCGCGACAGGCGAAGGTCTCGTATCATACACCCGATGCTTTATTTTTTGCCTACCAATATACATATATTATCATCGCTCAAGTGGTATCATCCAACCCGTAACACACGTGTGCGTGTGTTTATTATCCCAGATTCGGGCACGAAAGGAAGAAAAAAAAGAAGAAGAGGAGAAAGAAGAAAAAGCGGATAAACAACTCATCGATGACACAGGAGATTTTCGCGTAACTGTAAGCGCGCGCGTGTAATTTATCGGGGATCGATAATACGGATTATGATGATTTTTTGCCGCTGCAGGTATAGGTATACCGCGTTTTTTTCCTCAATTTATTTGTCCGAGTTGATTAAGAAGTGCGCGGGGTTTGAGTAGCGATGATATCGGAGGCTTTGTTGGATTTTAAAACCCGCAGTGGTTTAATAAAAGGTATATACGAGATTTTTATAGTGACTGTAGTTTTAAATGAATGAACTTGTAAACAATATTCTCGGCTTGAATGGATATCTTTATTGCACCGGTAGATTTTATTGATTGAAAATTTATCTTTGCAAGAAAAAGATTTCATTTTAATTTGATTTTGAATGTTACAAATTAAAGGTGGAAAGAAGTGTACACTAAAAAGAATTAAGCTTAGTCGGTTAGTGATATTTGTTGAAAATATTATGTAACGCTATAATTTCAAAATGTTAGTCAATAATATTTCTGTTTTTTACCAAGCACATTAATTAAAAAGATAATACATTTTGAATGATGAAGTAAGTTATATCATTGGTACACAAGTCGCCCTGATATTATAATTTATCCTAAATTTATTAATGATTTATATTTTTATAAATAAAAAATGTGCTCCTTAGTATTATTAACTTTAGTCTCATCTTGATATAACCAAACAAAAAATCACAAAAACAGTGCCGAACTTAATTAGCTTCCTTTATTCTTTTTTACAGTAACTTCAGCCTGTCCTAAAAAGTCAGAATAAATTATCTATAAAAGATGAGCAACTTATAATACAATCTTAAAACAAAATTTAGTTATAATTTTTAATTCTTTATCACATTAATTTTTCATTTTAATTTGTTTCTAAATTTTTTAAAATGATGTCTCTTATTCTCTATTCGAAATGAATCAAGGAGTAATGAATACCAAAAGTAATAAGTAACAGTTAAAAATTAAAAAAGTATGTAATTCCACATACATTTCAATATTCCCTGAACGAATTAACACTATATTACATTTCAGAAATGAATTTTAGAAGTGAATACTATTTTCTTACTCATCATCAAAGCAGTCGTATTAACTCCGCACAAACCAAAAAATCAAGAATATCTCCGAATCGAACACTTAATCCACTCACAAACACGAAAACACCACCGCGGAGGCAATAAATTCTAAAAGCACCTGCCACTTAAAATGCCGATCCTTACTCGTCGAACTGCACCAACTACAGGACAGTTCGATTATCGCCGCGTATTGGAAGGGGAACGATGTATAAATTCCCGGTTAATCTCCACCGACGGCCAGTCGTTCTTCCACACCTACGATAAGACGATGAGGACCGCCACGGCACTGTGTTTTCTCCTGCTCAGCGTAACACTCGCGTACGCCGACCTTTCCCCGTTCAACTTTGTCGCCGAGAGCGTTCGTAGGTTGGTACATGACATTCAAAGAAGTGTGAATGATAGTCGTTGAATAGGTTGATTGTTACAGATACATATTAATTATAAATACTCAAAAAGTAGAAAAAAGCGTTTATGTAAATTTTATCATTATTGATTATATACATATATTTACCAAGGTTGCGATTAGTTCGAAAAATAAGTAAAGACCGTTGCTAAGAAGAAGTTGTTGATTTTGTCGTTTGTGATTGAGTCGTTGCGTAACCTTTGAATAAGGTACTAATCAAGCATGAGAATAAACGAAACTTTGGAAGCGTTTTGTACTTATCTTTATATTTTCCAATCACCTGCCGCGAATTCCGTTTTATGCGGAACATTGGTATTGATTTGGGTTTGCTTTGTTTCAGCCATATATTCGCGCCTGTTAGGCCCACTACACCACCCGTAGTCACCAAAGGTATGTCAAATTAAGTGTCTCTAATTTAGTTCTGGTGACTATTTTTACTTGAAAAAGATAATCTCTTGTCATCTTTGTAAGACAAAATAATTTTCAAGTTAGATAAAAGACTATTACAGATCTACTAAAAAAGATTCTACGGAATATCAAGGCAGTAGCATCGAAACATGAAATAAATATTTGAAAATAGAGATTATTGTTTCGCAGTGTATTTAAATCTGAAATGTATCGAACTTTACGAACCAAATAAAATTTTTAATACAAAAATAATTAATTTAGAAGTGTTGAAACAAAAAAAAAATGAAATTTAAACTTTATGATGAATAAATTTATACTTTATCAAACCTATTTTTACTGTGACTAACGACTAATGACAAACAGTTTTTTATTATAAAAATTAAAAACACATCTGTACACATAATCAATTAAGCAACAAAATATTTTCAAATTTCAAATGCCAAACATCTAACACGCCCATTTCTTCCTCCAGAATGCGGAAAACTCGTGACAGAGCCTTACGGACTCCTGGAGCAGACGCTCAAGCGTGGAGAGACCGCCGCTGGCTTCACCTGCACGTGGAAGCTGCGCGCGCCGAAGAACCACCGCGTGAACCTCATCTACACCGCCTTCGACCTCCTGGAGCCCACCCAGGAGTACAGCGAATACGATGACGCCAAGGCCACCGCCATCAACTTCTACGATTCCGACGAGGCCGGCAAGAACCCCGTGTCACACTCGTAAGTAGCTTTTTGCAAAACGATGTTTATTTAGTAGTTTTTGTTACGACTAATTTTAGTTATTTAGGGAACGCAAATAAAAAGATGGTAGTTTTAAGCAAGTTGTTATGTACTTTCTAAAGAAATGTTGTGCATCAAAAAAACTTTGGTTGGCAAGAATTTTAGTATATTAGATTATTTAAAGTTTTTAAAAGGTTCTTGTTCAAGCAATTACAAGTTTTTAAGAAAGTAATATTGTATTTTTGTTAAAAGCAGTCATATTTATATTATGAAGTGTAGTTTCAATTAACGTGAACTCTTATTATAATGAAAATTACATTTTTTAATAACGAAACTGTTCTTAAAATATTTTTTTAATTTAAATTTTAATTCTAATATTTATTCAAACATTTTCAACCTATCTCGTATACAATTAATTCCATTTATCTGAAACTCGTATACAATTAATTCCAGCCATCTCTTTTCGTTTTCTCATTACTCTTCTATACATACGATATCAGTCTATCAAATTAAGATACTTCAAAAACACACAAAAACCGCGCTCCCCTTTACAATCAGCGTACAAACTACAAGATCATCACTCTATCAGCTCTTTTCTTTTTTTTTGTCATCCAGGTTCCACGTTACGCCGAAGGAACATGCTGGCGGCTGGGTTCAGAGCATATCTAGCGGGGAAGACATGGTCGTGGAGATCGAGTACCGCGACAACCCCGATTTCGCAAAGCAGACCGTCAAAATAACCTACGAGTTCCTCGATTACGACAAGATGATGGAGCTGCTCAAAGCACAGAGCTGAAATTTTTACATTAATTTTTTTTTCGTATAGAGTTAAGATGTATGTTTGTAACTTGAGATAAATAAAGCTAGTTGCATAGTAAATGCTGTATTGCGTTGTTTTTTTTAATTTAAGGTTCATTGAAATAAATATTTATATGGAAGTGTATACGTGAAAACAAAGATAAAATACCGTTAGTGAAAAATCGTCGAAGCCATTCAAATTAGGAAAGAACTATTAATTGCAGCGATAAGCGAGAGACAATGTGAGATGATAAAATATGAGGTTTCGTTGATATATACCAAAATTATGGTATAAATACATCTGTGCTGCTTGTATTTTGGTAAAATATTAGTTGTGACCAGATATTCTGTAATATAAGATCTAATTATTATGGAGGATTAATACAAAGATGGGAAAGAACTTAGCATTCTTTTATTAACTGAAAGAAAAATGGATTGAAAGAGGATTTCATTTCTGATGAAAAACTATTAGTGATTTTAATAGAGTTATTTTCTACTACACTGCGCAACATTTATACTTACACTTATTACGAATAATCATTATTGTACAATAATGTCTTTAAATATCGGACATTACCATTATATTATCACAATTAATAGTTTTGGATATCTTGAAAAAATGTTACACACAACAGATTTATCAGTATATTTCATAGCCAAAATAGTATACCGACACAATTTATCATAAACGATTATGAGTTTTTTCTACTAAATCTTTAGAAACATTAAGATGGGAATATCTTGTATTATGATTTTCCTCATATTTTATTTTTAAGAATTTGTTGATGATAATTAATTGAGCACAGTTTGTACATTTGTAAACAAATCTCTTAATCATTATTTCAGCTTACTTTTTACCAGAAACAGATTTTTTTCTAATTTATGGACTCTCCATCATGTCATGCGATGGGACGAGGCTAGGAGGGCCCCTCTTTCCCTGCGGCAGCTCCCCGCTCACCGCGCACCTCCTCGCGCAGCCAACGAACTCGGTATTTTGTTATGGGTCTGAAGTTTGCAACGTTGGAGTGCAACGAAATAAAAAAAAATCATTTTACTTCACGTTTATACTAAATAATATTAATTTTGAGTGTAGATTTAGTGTTTTATAGTATAAAATAACTTTAAAACAAACGTTTAGATAAAATTTCCATTGTTTAATAACTCTAATCAATCGTACAAAATTATTTCGTTGCATTCCAGTGATGCAAACTTCAGACCCATATTTTGTTTACGTTTTCGCTTACTTCTTTCCCAAATGCCTGACAAGCGACCAAGATCCGTCTGCGTTTTTATTCTAATATTATTTTTCTATTCAAATAAAGGTTTTTTAACTTTATTTCTGCTTTCTTTGTAAGGGATTTTTATGTTTAAGACCATATAACCTCAATCTTCCGTAAGAGCCTGTGTTAAAAATTCGTTTTTCAAGAATTATTTTCTTCAAAAAATGCGCGATGAAAAATACTGAAAAAATTCATGTAATCTTCTTTTACGTTAAGGAATATCATATAAAAATTTTAAATTATTCGCTGTTTTTATGCTAAAGGTAGGAGAGTCCTTAAGAATTAGCTAAAATGAATAATAATTTCTTCAAATGACTCACTGTTACGCTCCCACTTTTCAATCAAGATTCAATTATAGATTGCTCTTTGCACAAACATTTTTTTTTCTATAATCTATAAGAAAATAAGAAAACTTTGATTCGAGAAAAAAAAATTCAACATTTAAAATGCCAATAAACGCAACATACAGCGTGAAATTTGAGTTAAAACCAAGTTTTTGGAAAAATGATGTATCAACCACCAGTTTTGGTACTTTTATGGCGCATAATGAAATTCTAACGTAAAACACGTCTAACTCAATAAATTAAAAATTGACTTAAATCTGACCAAACCTCCAACATTCTTACCAAACTATGTCTCCATAATTAAAATCGACCATGAATCGAAAAAATTAACAACCAAATATCCATTTTTTCAATGAAACCACGTACCGACAACAGGTTTCCATATTTTTAGCCTACACTATCACACCTAACCACAAACAAGCTCTCCTTCCCATCAACCCACAACTCAACAAAAGTCCTTCCACACGTGTTTTTCCCCATCCGCGCGCACGCCCCACTTCTCCCACGCGCACGCGGCTGTTGCTCATCTATAAAGTCCGTGGCAAGACCTTCGCCGCGGCCAGTCTCTCGTACGATTTTTCACGCTCCGCAGTGGTCGCCTACAGTCGCTGAAGTTAAAGATGATGATTAAGGCTGTGGTTTTGGGGTTGCTGGTCGCGGTGTGCGCGGCTGATGACGTAAAGGGGTACAGGATCCAGTTCACGGCGAGGAGCGTGAAGAGGTAGGTTTTTCATAAAATTAGGGCGGGATTTTTTGGTATTCTTGGCGATAGGATAAATGAATAGTCTCTGAGTTGAATTTTTGGTTATTACAAATTCACCCAGAGAAAAACATACTGTAGAAAACTATTTGACTTAGTAAATAGAAATCTTGTTAAATTTACAGTGTTTTTCGGAAACCTGCCCTATATAATATTTAAAAGATAACTATAATAAGATTCTAGTTAATAAGTCTGTAATACTTAAAAGAATAAGATTTGCTAGTAATTCTTTCAAAAAATATATGGTATTTGCATTCTAATTTATAAATATAGTTAAAAATGTGTTCATTTACTGTTTTTCATAGTAAGGTTAGTTATATTTTGACTTACAACGGTTACTATATGTTATGTTTGTGTCATTATTGCACCATACAGTCTGGTACTTTTATAGTAATGGTTAGAAGAATTTTCTCTGGGTGTTGACTTTTTTATTTTTACTTGGAGACTCATTGAAATGATATACTAATAATAGAAATGTACTTACAGACTATAGCTAGTAAAAGAATAGTAATTAAATTAACATGCAAGTAACAATAATATACCACTCTCAAGATAATGTATTATTTTTCCTTATTGCGTAAAACTAGTTTTTGACTTACAAGCAGGTTTATTAATGCAGATATCCTTTTAATACTTTTTCTGGTGGTGACTAATGTTTGAAGGTGTTTGAAATTTCGAACGTTCATAGTAAACGAAAGATTTTTGCCATTTTCAAATTTAGCCGAATTTGGCTACTTAATACATTTAAAATCGGATAGTAATTGTATTTCTTCAATTCTCACTCTTGCAGTCACCAGTAAACCACACTCTGGGGAATTCTAGCCAGAATTAGAAACTTTAAGTTAATATTTCGTTCATTATGAACGTTCGGAATTTCAAACACGTATGTTTGACTTGACTTTTTGTTTTCTATCAAGATTTTATATCAATAAAATCATTAACATAATTGTTTTCTTAACAAATCCCTCCAGTAATTCGCCGAGACGAGCCTTATTATTTATCGCCCCGTGATTAAATTCAAATTCAGACCAATCGCGCGCGATCAGCGCGGAGGTAGCCCATTATCAGGTGAAAAAAAACGCACGATGATAAATCATGAGTTATTATGTGTGTGTTGGGCTTTTTCGGGTTTATTTGGGGGGAGTGAGTTGGATTTTGACGTTTTGCTCGTATCCGTAGTTTGGTTTTTCGGAGTAGTTGGTTCGAGAATGGAGAATCAGGAGTTGAAAAATATAGAGGTAGTAGCGAGTTGGGGGTTATGTTTTGTTCGGATTTATTAAAAAACTGTAGTCATTTAGAAGTAAGAAGTTTAATCTTAGTTAAATGAGAATAGCTATTGCTCAGCATTTAGTTGATGAATAGGCGTTTATGTAAGATCAAAATGAGGGACTTTAAACAAACAATAGTATTCATAATTGTATCATCAATTTATTTATGTTGCAGTGATCTGTTTGTGCCACTACGAGCAAATAAGAAAATGGTACTGATCAGTGGTAAGTGCAATCCTACTTTCTTTTTCTTTTCAATTGAATATACAATATATAAGTTACAGGAATCAAATAAGACAATATAAAAACTTTTCCTCTATAACTTTAGAACCTATTTGAAAACGAATTGAAAGTATTTTTATGATTCGAAACTTTGTCTACATCTGTTCAGAGAGCGTATCGGAAATCATAAATTGCGAATTACTCGCCGTCAAATTAAAACTTTATTCAAGTATTTTCATTAATTTTGAATTTTTTAAACTTTAAGGTAATATTTATTTACGATTCGCTTGATACAGCAAAGGAGAACGCATAAATTTTAACAATGATTATATTTTCAAACAATTGAAAACTGGAAATTCCCGTAATATCCTGGACTTTGATTAAATCAGCCAAGCTTACATCATCTGTAAACAAGAAACTTTTTATGAACTTTATGTTAATATTTTTTCACTTAGTTGCATCTAATGTAGCGAACAGTGATAGTATTTTTATTTTTAAAGAAATACTTCGTCATTTGATTGCACAAAAAATAAATGTGATAAGGCGAACAATATTACAATTACATAAAGTAATTTATGCAAAAGAAATTAAATGAGAATACTCGAAGATTATACTTGAGAAATACTATAAACTACTTTTAATAAAACTCTCAGGTTTCTTGTTTAAATTAATGAATGTTTTCCAATTACAATTTCTTTAAATGAAAATTTTTTAACCATAAAACAAAATTTAAGACATTTAAAACCAAAAGTACATAAGCTTTTAAAAGTGTTTTGTAACAAAACAGTTAGTTTAATACGAAATGCAACAAAGATTCGTCTGTCCATAAAAAAAAGTTCTTCTTGAAAACTTTCATTCCCGTGCCATTAAAAATCGTATGTTTTGCATATAGCCAAACCAACAATTACATGCATTTTATGAAGAATATAAAACACATATTGTATGATTTCGACATAAAATGTGTTTCTAAATGCCTTTTACTTACTTTAGAGCGTGACACACTTCGTATCTACTGAACAAAATAACTTCTAAACTGTACTTAATTTTCAACTACATAAAACAATATTCTTTACAGTAAAATCAGTTCACATAATATAAGACAGCTAAATTATGAGAACGAAGCATATGTTGTTTTAATTGAGTGACACTTTTTAAAAAGCCTCTAAATTTTTTGTTTAACCATTATATTTCATATTTAACCTCTTCTTCTTTCATATCAATGTTAAACAAATATTTCAATTATTTCAATGTTTTATTTTGTTTTATCAAATCTTTTCGTTGAATTATGTCGTGAATATCCCGACCTTCAAACTTATACAAAATGTCACTAGAACTATCTATTCTACATCAAAATTAAGAAACGTTTCCTTAAATGATACCGAGTATCTGATTTCGTAAAAATAAATAATTTGTTACATTTATTTAATACACAAAAATCTAGAAAAAATTTTTTCATTTATCAAAATTCCTATTCGATTCACAACCAACCCTTGTGACAACAAACCTCAACCACCCCCAGAATGCAACAAGAACGTGACGGAGCCTCTGGGCATCCTCGAGCACACCTACATCCGGGGCACCGCCTCCGAAGGTGACCTGTGCACCTGGCACCTCCACGCGCCCGCCAACCACGTCGTGAACGTCATCTCCATCCTGTTCGTTATGGAGGACGAGACAAAAGATGGACCTTCCATCACGGACATCGAGTCCAGCTGGATATCGCTGTACGACGGCGTCGAGGCCGTCGACAAGAATTTGCTAACCAGGTAAGCCGCTCTTAGTCTTTCTGGGTTAAAGACGCGATGTCGTAAGCCGAGGAGCGTGAAATTAGGGAGTGAGAGAGGAGGAGGACAATTGAGAAAATGACGATGTGGCGTAAACAGGCATTAGGAGGACGAAATTTATGTGTGATTTTTCGGCTGGTTGGCGGCAGAAGGTTAGGAGACAGAGCGAGGAAAGATATGGGTTTTAGAAATAAGTGTGGATTGTTGTTGAGTTGGATTGTAAAAATGTCGATATCATAATCCAGGGATTGTTTCTGAAGATAAGAGGATTTAATCGGTTATAATACTTTATTGTGTAGTTTTATTGTAAAATAGTAAATCTTTTAAGTCGGTGTCATAAATTATTTTTGTTCGAATAAAGTTTTATAAGTTAACGCATGATTTTACGAAAAACAATATTTTTAGACCGTTATTATTTAGTTAAATTTATGTCACGTTATTGACTGCTCTAAATTTTAATGCTTATAGAGTATATATAAAAATATTCAATTTTAGTCTCCAAGGCATTGTTTACGCTAATTGTCTCGAGGATAATGACTATTATTTGATTTTGCATAAGTTTATAATTAACGGTTCGGTTTTAATATCCTCGTAAATGAATTTTCTATAGGAGGCTTATTTTGAGCGTTTAATTGAAGCTCATAAAGGACCAGTTTATTATGATCGATGAAAAATACGAGCAATAAAGGTTATGTAAAGTAAACGTAAAAAGTAAGGCAAAATATTCAAAATAGTTAATAAAAAATAAAAGCTAACTTTAAAATATAAGAGTGAGATTGAAGGTAAAAAATTTATCAGTATACTGTAGTAGTAATTAAGTAGAATTGACGTCATTAAAATTTATTTGATAAAAAAAAATTCAGTATTTAAAGTCAATGGTTTCCTTGTAAAGTGACTCAGAATCTGATATTGATCAGTTTTTCTGTTCATTTTATTGTGTTGAAATCAGAAGCTAGTCGGCTTACAGTAACACGTTGAGAAAAAAAATATGTGTAACCTTTAGACTGGAGGAAGCCAGTAAATTTTCCTAAGCAAAAACTCTTCCTGAAGCAAAATTATTATCTTTCTTTCTAAGGCTGCAGAATGATCGATGATATCAGAATTTTTCCCAGAAAGAACGTCATCCCTAGAATTTACAATCTTCATAAATTTTGAGAATAGGAAAAACCGTGAAACTTGGTCAACTCTGCGAGCAATAAATTTTTCTTTCATACGAATAGAATATATAATTTTACGTACAGACAGAAACAATGATTACAAATCTAATTTTAAAGTAACTTTTAAGCAAATATCAAAAGTTTTTAACGAGTTTCAGCACATACATTCTGTATCAAAAGTAACTTCGTTTATGTGATGAAAATTCCAAAACACTAATACTATCAACGACTTCCGCAGGTACTATGTAACGCCGCAAGAGCGCGTCGGCGCGTTCATCCAGAGTTTATCCTCGGGTCAGGACATGACCGTGGAGATAAAGTACCACGCGCACAAGGACTTCGCCACGCAGAAGATGCTGATCAACTACGAGTTCCTCGACGTCGACGAGATGATGAAGCTGCTGAGGGCGCAGAAGAACTAAGCTTAGACGTGAACAGATGTACAGTTGATTTTTTGAAGAGTAGAATTAAGCGTACGTGTGTGTGTGGTTTCGAGTGATAGTTCTGTGATGCTAATGTTGAATATCTTACCTCAGACATCTATGTTAGGTAGTTTTTGTATGAATAAAGTGAGTTTGTTTTACAGTTACGTTGCTGTTAACGTTTTTTGTTATTATTGTACGAGGAAAAATATATTTCGATGAAAGCAATTTAAAGTGTCTATTTTCGTACATGTTTGTTTAACTGAATGATTCTTGATTGAATTGGAATATAGGCAGCAATTAAATTCTACAATTTCGTGTTAAATCAACTGCCTATAATCTGACGAGATTTCAGAACCGACGGGTAGCTGTAAATGCTGGCTGAAAAGTTTATTAGTGTTATTTTGTTTTACTAAAACAAATTAATAAATGTTCCACAATGTAGTTTTGTTACGAGAAAATTAATTTTATTAAAAGAAAAAATAAAAGTTCATGTTCTGTATATAAATTGATCTCGTAATTTTGCAATTGGTTCTTTTGGAAACAAAATGATCATATAAAATCACATAACGTTACATAGACTACATTTAATTTGAAGATAAAATTTTTACAACGTAAATTTTGATATTCTGGATACAAATTTATTTTTATGAACCAACGTAGATATTAAAGATTATATTATATTTAAACTGTGATAAAAAGATACTCTAGAAATTCCAATTGACTTTTACTATAAAAACATTGCGGTTAAAATACAGTAAAAACTGGAATTTTATTATTAGCTCAGATTTAGCAGCTACTAGAAATAAACAGCTTCAGGGGCTCATGAAACAAATTATTCTTACTTCTTAGATTAATTTGGCTTATTAATAAGTCAAAAACTGCAACAATCGAAGAAATTTTATGAGGGGCATCTACCTGTATCATATTTGTCCCTGGCAAGCCTCAGCTGCTAACTTCAGTGTCGTCGCATTCAAGTACCAAAGCTACAGAAAACTAAATTTTCCGAAAATCAGTAACATTTAGATCGTTGCACTGTCATCAATCAATAATCAAAATCAATTTCAAACCATACGTACATTTTACCACATAAATATTTGTAATTCTTTTCTACTATCAACAATCCACCACCTCACCTGTAAACACTTTCTTTTACAACCGATAATACCGTCGAAATTAGGCTTCGCCATCATCGACACCGGCGATTGCGCAACGAATTTAATAAACGTGCCGCGCGCGAGCGCCGGGTAAAATGGAAATGAACGAGCGGAAGGAAGGCCGGAAAGGCGTGAGCTGCGTCAGAAGCGACGGTCAATAGACTCCCGCGCTTCGATCAAACATTCCGATGCCGCTGCCGTTGCTGCTGCTGCGCTCTCGCCAATTAAAGGATATATTCGACGACGAGATGCTCGCCCGAGTTTTTTTCATTTCGGAGAGAGGTTTATTGGATTACGAGGGAGGGAGAAGATGGAGGTGATGAAGAAAAAAAATGGTGGTGTGCGAAGTTGTATCTTTATTATTATAAATATGGGCCTGAAGTTTGCAACGTTAGAGTGCAACGAAGTAAAATAAAAAATTTATTGTGGTTAATGGTTTTACTAATTAATATTAATTTTGTATGTAGATTTAGTGTTTTATAGAATAAAATAACCTTATAACAAAGGTTTAGATGAAATTTCCATTGTTTAATAACTTTAATTAAATGCAAGAAATTATTTCGTTGCATTCCAACGATGCAAACATCAAATCCATTTATAAATACTGTAATGATCAATGCGGAAACAGTAAAACTGGCCAATGGAAAATTAAGAATTATTAGCTACAAAAATTATGATAGTTTGTTATTATCAATATACTTTTCATTGAAATGATATAACTATGATAAAGTTCTTAATTCAAATTTGAAAATAATTTGTAAAAATATCTAAGATTTTTTTATATAAAATGTCAAATACTTTTAGGTTCGGAACATTACTGTGTTAATAAATATAAAAAATACGATTTTAGGAAATCTTTACAATTTCTTTTGGTTCTTAATTAATTTTATTATTATTTATGATACATTCAACAACAATAAATAATAAATATGTAAGAAAAGTCAATATAGGCTCTAAATGAAAACAACTTTTAAAAAATTGCATTGTTTTTTAACAACATAAACTTCCGACTCGTAGAATACGCATATAAATAAAAATACGTTTATTTTGAATGCATCAAAATAATAACGTTATCTTTCTACTCAAACATAATCACTAAAACAACTGTAAAGAGCTTCCGAGGATGTTTGAACATTCGGCAAGTTTTTGCATAGTGTGCGTACACTCTGATTGCGCTTCTGATAATTGATTAAACGGAAGGAAACACTGGCAAAGGTTGAGCGGAGAAATGTTTTAATAAAGAAAATGGAAAGTTACAGAATTAATATCGCGCTGGCGATGATTAAAATCTTCGGCAAACGCCGGGAGTGATTGCCTTGAAATATTCATAAGAAAAGAAATGTATCCGGTGGTAGATGGAAGAGAAGTACGATCATCTTGCAGTCAGCGTTTTATACAAAAAAAAATGACGCGTATGTTCATGGAAATGTAATTTTTACTAAGTACGTTAGAATAAGAATGAATGTTATAATATGATAAAGTTGTGGAAAAGATGAGATAATTGAAGCAGGCCATCTCATAATCGTGTAACCTGAGGTGGGGTGCAAAAATTATTTACCAGAAATCGTAAAGATATGATATTTTTCTCGTGAGTCATTTAAATAAGTAGGAATAGATGTGTTATTAATTGTACGCGCATTGAAACAGCGCCGCTATCATAATCGCTGCGATAATTTTCTTAGCTCGAGATAAATGGATTTGAAGACCTCATGATAGTTTTTTCTACGTCTCAGCTTTTTATGTAATAAATCCTTAATGTATCTGCCGTAAATATTCTTCTAATATTGAAATTCGATAAAAACGTTATTTACGTGTTGGTAGGAGATTATCATTATGATAACAATTTCTTAACTATTTGGTGTCTTCCTTTTACAAAATTGTTTCTTTTTTTTAATTCTATGATTAATATTTACTCACGCAAACATGGTTTGGATAGCAAAGTGTGGTGAAGTCGTGAACTTACCTGAAACAAACAAAGAAACAATTACGTTAGTTTAATTTTTCCTAATATAAAATTCAAAATATATAAAAATATCATTCTTAAAATTTGATATTAAAAATTAAATTATAGGATATGTATAAATCCGACACTAATCTTACAGAAATACATTACTACAGTTCTCTATTCCAAAATCCCCTGCAAAGTTCATCAGAAACTTCAATTCGATTCCATTGTTTCAAGCCTCTAATGCCGAGGATAATTATCCCAGCTGCTTGTATAAGATTCACGACTAATGTTCCTGCACGATGTGTGTGAGTCATTATGCAAAATCCACTTTTATATCCTCCGAGTTGATGTATGTGGGAACAAGATAAAGTGTAGCTAAAGGTTACACGATAAATGTTTGTTTTGACTTTCGGCTCGCGTTACAGTTTGCTTTGAAAACCAAATTTTATAATTTGCAAGACAGCGATGAGTCCATCGCATCGTATAGACGTTGCTTTTTATTATTAAGCTTGGGACTATCGGTAGTTCGGTTATCAACGATATTGTGTCTCATGTCACTTTGGAAAATTGTGTAGTACATATTATTGAGCACGTGTTAATTGAGAAACTTCAAATTAAAATTGTTTCTTTTTCTAAATAAATCACTTCCTTTCAAATTTAAAAAATTTATAAGTCGGTTGCTAGAATAGTAGAAATATACTTTTCTATTAAAATTTATTCGTCACTCTATAATGGAAGCTTAACGTCAACTACAGATTGATAAATGTTTATGGGTCTGAAGTTTGCAACGTTGTAGTGCAACGAAATAAAAACATGTTTGATTTTACTTCAAGTTTATAATAACTTATATCAGTTTTGCCTGTAGATTTATTATTTTATAGTGTCGAATAACTTTATAACAAAAATTTAGATAAAATTTCCATTGCTTAATAACTTTAATTAATTATAAAATATGATTTCGTTGCACCCCAAAGATGCAAACTTCAGACCCATAAATGTTTACCATTTTAAATCAGTCACCAACTCATCACTGCTAAACACGTTAATTTTAATATTTTACAACATTACACAATACATTTTTCATTTAGTAAAACCGCAACTTCAACAACCTGCCCAAACAAAATTTGTAATTCACAGGCGGCTGCTCATTGTTCGGCCAGCGCATTAACGGGACAATTGACTGCGGCTAACAATCAAAATCCCCGTCGTGCATCAAGTCGCTAACAAGTCGCAGCCTGGCGCTTTCCATTGTATGCGGCCGCACATATACCAGCACTTGATCACGAGCGTCAAATTAGACGGCGGTGATAAACGTTGCGCGTTATGGATTTTGGTAATTCATAGGTGGCACTAACGAGGCTAAAAATAAGTTGCCTGCGCGTGTGGTTGAACTATATGTCGAGGGCTTGCGGGCAAAGGGTTAGCTATGGTTAGCGGATTGATTAGCGGCCCTTCTGATCATTATTTTCGGAAATTCTGTGAAGGCCGTGAAGTTTTATGCACAAATTTGCTATTCGGTTGAAAGTTTAGCAATATCGGTCTATTTTTGGACTGTCGATTTGAGCTAGAAGTTAGTTACATACATTGTAAAGTTTGAGGAATATTTACATTGTTAGAAGGGGGAAGGAGTGCTGTATGTGTTTACTGATTTAAACCCATTCTACTCGCATGTCTACGATACGTTGACCTCTTCATATTTACGTTCCACAGAGAACGATTGTAGAATTGTGAAATTTTAAATTCAACGATACGCGTGGAAATATAATGAAAGATGAAATAATATATCTCAAAAAAGTTGGAAAAAGTTATTTTATTTTAATTTAATCAATACGGGAACAATATATCCAAATACATATTTTGATGCGACAAGATGAAAATAAAAACTAACTCCCAATTAAACGAGTCTTATGCAATTTTGTATTCCTAGAAATGTTTTTTTTATCAATTAATAAAAATGAATTGTACTCAATAAAAAACACGTCATCGTGCCGAAGTCTTCTACGTACGACTCTATATACACTGAGAAAACTGTCGTAGGAAAATTTACTGAAAAACTAACAAAAATTACTATATTTGATAGCAACGCGGGGATATAAGCAAATTATAAAAAATTTTGCTATAGTTCAGGAATATTTACAAGATATCTTAATAATTTTTACTACTACACATAGCAAAAAGTGCCCTCTACATGTAGTACTTATTGCGTGCACGCCGGGAGCACGTGTCTGATTGAGGTTATGTTTCTCCCGCAATTTGAGATTATCTTCCTTTTAAGTTATCAAAAACATCGACAATATCGATTCAGTTGTTTTATTTTTACGTTGTGCAGGTGAGCTATGAGTTATTTCTTTATATTATCATAGTTATTTATTGCTATCAAATAATCATCAAAGTTCTCTCGTAAGCGAAGGTAGCCAATGTATCAGTTCCAAAATTTTGTACTCAAGAAGCTCACGTGGGTAAGAGGTTAGCGCGTCTGCCTAGCGTGCGGAGGGTCCAGGGTTCGAATACACAACCACCGTAAAAAAAAAATTTTTATTTCCTTATTTATTTCTTGTATAGCTAAATTTAATTAATAATATATTAAATATTGTATAAATATTAGGTATCCTATAGATATAAAATCATGAAAATCAATTTTTTTTAAGTTTAAGCTTGGCTACAAAAATTACTATATTAGTTAGCAAAAGTACCTAAATTTCCATGATATCCCATCGTTGCTATAAAAAATAGTAATTTTTATTAGCTTTTCAGTAAATTTTCCTACGACAGTTTTCTCAGTGTATGTTCAGTCTTTGTACGATTTCAAGCAAACAACTTTTTCAAGTAATAACAAAATAATTACTGTATTTTGCTACTTCTAATATTAAAACGCAAAATATCACAATACTCAACAAATTTCTCCAACTAAAATCCAAAAAACCATCAACACTCTCGCGATTAAATTCGCGCTCAAAAACTTAATCCCATTATCTCCTTCCATTTCAATATCGCAAAAAAACAGCAACCCATTTATACAGTCCGGAATAAAAACGCAAGAAGAAGTATCGTCCTTCGCTTTTTCTTTTCGTTTCCTGACGGAGCCAAATCCCTCGAGAGGGTCGCGAGAGTCGAGTGCAAATCAATCCGAGTTCGATCATCGCCCGCAGCGAAACAGGAAAGGATTGTTGCATAACGGTTATGTACGGAGGCGGATGTGTTGTTTTCCGAAGGAGCGGGGGAAATGCGATTGGAGCTGGAAAAGTCTCATAGAGAGTCGTGAGAGGTATTGTAAATGCTCGCAAACATGATCGGCTAAGCAGATGAGAACAATTTTTATTTAAAATTGGATGAGTTCGTTTGTAGTCTAGGTATTTAAAATTTGAAATAAACTTTGCAGATTAAATAAGATATGAGAAGGAAAAAGAATAATTTTTCCTGATTGTATTTAAATACATATGCTTGTCAATAAATAATTAAAATTTTGGGGTTGGTACATTACGTTTTATTTTATAAATAATTAAGTAAATATAAATTATAGAAGATACGATTGGAAATAGAATTTTTGTGTAAAATATTAGAATTAGGGTTAATTCAACTATTGAATAATAAAATATTTTGTGATACGTTTTGATAAACGATAAAATTGAATTTATTATCGGTATTCAAAAATTTCCAGAAATTTTGAATATTAATATTATTTAATAACCCAATAATTAATTCAATAATAACCGCATTTTCCCAGCTATAAACGTACAGTAGAGTGTCACGCTCTTTGTCGACTCTGATAATCATGATGAATGGATAAAAATTCATATTAAGGATATGTATTGAATTATTATTTTTTTTTAGTATATATACGATAAAATCATAAATTTTTAATTACCATTTCATTAAAAATTATATTCCTTGAAAAGTTAGAGTATTATTAAAAAATAATTTTACTTAAACAGTAAAATACTTTATAATATCGGAATTAAAGCAATTATTGACTATTACGAATATATAATAAAACTGATATAAATATTCACAGCAAATGAATTTCAATTTTCAAGGTTTGATAAAAATGTTCTCACGTTTAATTAAATCACTCCGGATGAATGGATTTCACGTTTAGCCTTGGTTCAGCGCGAAATATTTTGAATTTGAATTCAAAAGCTTTTCAGTTTGGGTCGTAACTTTTATGAAACATAAAACTGGCGTGGAAAATGTTAACTGTAATTAAATATTCCATTAATTTTACGGTATTTTGATCCTTTGAGCGCCCAGTGCTACGTTACTTTGCATTTTTATTATTATTTATTCTTTTTATAATTTTTTTGAACAATTTGAATTTGCGATAGTTTGTAGCAGAAAATTTTAATTTTATGTGCCGTCAAGTGCCATAGAAAAAAATTTTATTTTAAACTTTAAAAATGGAATATGAAAATTGTCTGAAAATATTTTATAGAAGTAAAAGTCGCAAAACTTTTATATTCATAATAAATTGTGAGTAGTAATAATGAAGTAAAATAATAATTTGAATAAATATGATTTAAAGATGTTATTAAGTCAAGTGAGAATGAAAATATATAATGTAAAACAAAAAGGTTTAAATTTTCTCGTCGTTTCAATGCAACGAAAATTTTCAAAAGTATTTCATCTTTGAAACTATTTTTAATATTTTCACGTTTTTAATAAAAGTTTTTTTATTAAAAACAAATTTTCGTTACTTTTAAAATTTATTAAATTTTGTATTCCGTTGCAGCGTAATCAAATAAAATATTTATTAATAATTGTACAAAATTTTAAATTATGCCACCATTACGTGTATGTTTAATAAAATTGATGATTTTGGGAATTCCTGTAAGATCTATGATTCATAATTATCATATCTAATAACTGTGAAATGTTTAACAATTTAGCACTTTTACCCCTAGGACGACCTTAACAAAGTCACCAACCCTTTAAACATTCAAGCCCCACTATCACCTCCTACTGCAAAATCCTCATTGGACCTTCTTCACCCGAACTACTGTCTCTCCAACAAAGAGACGCCTCACCGGAGAAAAATCGTTCGGCCCGGTTACCGGAACACCTAGCGCACAAAAGGCGAGCACCGTGCAATCCAGGCTGCGTCCTTTTTCGGCGTCCCCGAGGACGACAAGGCGACACCAAAGTCATTTAGAGCCCGCCCAACGGAAGTGCCATTTTTCGGGATTTTCGGGGCTGTAATTAGGTGGTGGGAGCGTTTTAATTATGCGCTAACGCGAGACACTTGAGGGCGGAGCTGAGCTGGGTGTTACTTTTAAAGGGGGATTGATTCGTTGAGGTTTTTTTTTTAGTGAAGAGATTTTTGTACGAAATTTGTAGTAGAGGTGTTTTTCCCGGTATATGGTAGTAATCTGCAGCTGCATTATGTGGGATTAGTGAACAATTTTCAGTCAGGATTTAGTCGAAATTAGCATTGTTTAATCATATTATAATCCGTTTGCAGATGCTTTTATGTTTAGGTTAACCTAGAATTTAATTAAAATATTATTAACAAATATAATTTACACAGTTCGAGAATGGATCTGAAGTTTGCATCGTTGGAGTGAAACGAAATAATTTTTTACAATTAAAGTTATCAAGCAATGGAAATTTTATCTGAATCTTTGTTATAAAGTTATTTGATACTATAAAACAATAAATCTACACGCAAAAGTAATATTAATTATTATAAACTTGAAGTAAAATCAAATATTTTTTTATTTCGTTGCACACAACGTTGCAAACTTCAAACCCATCTTCGAGAGCAAATTTTGAAATGAAAGCAGAGCGCTTTTACACTAGCATACGCAGATTATTGGACGATTTCCATCATAAACTATATTTTTTACCGTTATTTTCTCAACAGTGATCAAGCTGCGCACAGCTGGCTTTGTAAAACCATCCTTAAAAACGCGCCAGAGGATCTATAAAACGTTAATAGCCTCTTTTTTAGAAAAGAGGCCCCGTGCTGCTCCTTAACCCAATCTCTATCCTCTCGGGCGCTTTGCCCTTTTCTCTCTCGATACACCGAGAAGAAACTTTTCGCGTAAACATAGCGTCTCTCGTGGTTTTTAAACGCGTGACGGAGAAAAGTCAAAGTAAATAGCTAGGGCACTTGGAAACAAATGGCCGCGTGGGGAAGGGGGTGAGTTTTAGCGAAATTGCCTGTTACTTCGGAAAGTTCATGAATTCTACGCGCGCTCGCTTGTTTGCATTTCAGAAGTGGTGGGTGAATCTATTATTTGAATTTTACGGAAAGTGGGGTTAACGAGAAATTGTTTTTTAAGAGGGTGCCGCCTATTTGTTTTTTAAATAGATTTTTGGGTATGATTTTACGCAGCATTTTTGTTGAAGAAGGTAGATATATTTCATGGGGGCACTAAATATTTTATAAGGTCGGACGCGCGGGTATATTCTTTCAGTGGAAAAGTTCTGATAATCCAACAAAGAAAGTCAGAAAAGTTTCTGATTCATGCGTTCGTCTCTCTTGAGATATGTGCAAAGTATTCAGAAGCCTTCTTTAAATAGGTTGTCATATCGATTTCATGCTAAATAGATTTCCCCCAAAGTGAAATTGACTGTTATTTAAACGCTTTTCCATAGTAAAGTTTATGCAGTAAAGAAAATTTGAATGGTTGGAGAGTTAATTATGAAGTTTCTTAAAAATAATTATTTCTTAAGATTGATGATATATCATTTTTACTTATATTCAATTCTTACGTAAAGATAAAAACAAAATTTTGATAAATAGTTCTTTATTATGAAATTTTTTTAATATCTATTTTTAAGATACATAAAAGTAAAACTTTGCTGTAAGCACACTTTTATGAGAAATTAAAGATAATCAAATATCGGTTTCGTCAAGTATTGTAAAAAGAAGTCCTGTTCCATATTTTCTTCAACATATGCACAAAAAAGAAACAATTAAATTGTCAATTGCTGCTCTAAATTCGAATCCGTACGACAGAATAATTAACCACAGTAAAAGGATGCAGAATAAAGTAATTATGTATTTTTTGATTTGTCTCAATATTTTTATTTCGGTCATTTATTCCAGGATTTTCGAATGTGGTCCAATTTGATACTAACTAAATAGGTCAATAGTAATACGTTTTTATCCGAGTTAATATCAACTTGAAAGAATTATAAATTTAAGAGTAAATATAAATACTTCATTCAATACTTGATAAACAAATACATAATTACATATGGGTAACTTCACGTCAACTGTGACAGGTCGAAATTTTAAAATGGCTAAAAATGGGGTTTTCTAGTTCTAAATTAGCCCCAAAATACAACCCTAGTGTTTAAGAGCGAAATATTCAATGGTTAAAAAGTTAGAATCAATTGAAAATTTGAAAATTTTGATTTTTTTCAAAAAACAGCAATTTTCATGACTTTTTTACTAAAAATCTTGAAACTTTTTGTATAGCACATTAAATGGGAAAAAGTTTACAAATTGTAAGTAGAATTGCTCAGAATTTTTCCAGGTTGATGCCAATTATATTGTTAATTTATACGTAAGAAAATACCATACAAAATATGCTTAAGGCGACTGACATGATTAATATCCCTCGACAGAGGCTACAAATTTGATACAAAATGTTACTTTTAAAACGAGACCTTGATGAAAGTGGAATGCAAACTCAGAAATAAGTAACAGACAATTGAAACTGTGTGTGTGTGTGAGTGCGTGCGTGCGTGTGTGTGTGTGTGTGTATACACACACACAAAGTTTCAATTGTCTGTTACTTATTTCTGAGTTTGCATTCCACTTTCATCAAGGTCTCGTTTTAAAAGTAACATTTTGTATCAAATTTTTAGCCTCTGTCGAGGGATATTAATCATGTCACAGCCGCCTTAAGCATATTTTGTATGGTATTTTCTTACGTATAAATTACCAAAATAATTGGCATCAATCTGGAAAAATTCTGAGCAATTCTACTTACAATTTGTAAACTTTTTCCCATTTAATGTGCTATACAAAAAGTTTCAAGATTTTTAGTAAAAAAATCATGAAAATTGCTGTTTTTTGAAAAAAATCAAAATTTTCAAATTTTCAATTAATTCTAACTTTTTAACCATTGAATATTTCGCTCTTAAACACTAGGGTTGTATTTTGAGGCTAATTTAGAACTAGAAACCCCCATTTTTAGCCATTTTAAAATTTCGACCTGTCACAGTTGACGTAAAGTTACCCATATACTATTTTCATTTGTCAATTTCAGTAAAACCGAAATATACTTTTGAATATTTGGAATATATTAACTAAGTTTCAAATTCGCTACTATTATAATTTCAACTATACCATTACCATTTTTAGGTTTTAAAATAGTCTTTGGTAAGTTCGAACAACTCTGAAACCATCAAAATCCATCCCGTCCAACTCGCCACATCGCCGACATCGTTCACACATCCCCTGACACATCTGTCTCATCAAACCTCCCGGCTGAAAAGAACAAACAACTCCTCCTGCCGCTGCACTTTCCCCCCAGGAGACTCACCTTCGTCGCCGGACGTGGACGAATTGTCGTCGGGCTCGGGCGACGAGCCCGGGGAGTCCCTCGACTGCTGCTCCTCAGCGTTGGCAGCACTGCTGCTGCTGCGTAGCATTTCAGGCGAGGCGGACCTACCGCGCCGGTGGCACTGGTAGTGGTAGTGGTGGTGGTGATGGTGATGATGATGTTGGCGGCACTGCTCCCTAGGTGGCGACGGTGGCGCCGACGCCGGAACTGAGTAGATGGAGTAGTCGACGGTGGCGGCGTAGGGGGAGCGTCGACCGTCACGTGACTCGAGTCCGCTCGTGCGCCGGCTGCTGACGTTCGTTGGCTGGGCGATTCGCCGCCTGGGTGGGCACAGTGGGGTCTTTCGCTTTTTTCTCTCTCTCTCGTGCGCTCGTTGGATTTCCGGGCACGTTCGCGCGAGAACACGACACATATCGTGTCTGTGTGTGAATACGTGCGTGGGAGAATTCTGAGGGTATTGGACGCGAGGCTGGCGAGCTCTTTTGGCCGAGGGTGAGGTAGCATGTCGGCTGGGGATGACAGAGATGCGAGGAGAGATCCCCCAGGGAGTTACTCGTTAAGATGTTTTGTGCTTTGTTTGCTCATTTTTTCTGGCGAGGGAAAGTCATGTGTCGGGGAACAGAGATCGTTTTGTGCTTCGAAATGGGATTGCTAAGTGAAAGGATTGTTGTAATGAAAACGAGATAGGATAGAATGTGAAGGCATTGAAAAATTGTGAAACACTGACTTGTTGCTCTAGTTTTACATAAGATAGAATGGCCATCAAATATCTTTTGAGCCTTGCATGTTTGTTTTCAGATTTTTTCAAAATTTCGACTGTTTTACCAACTGAGATTAATTTTGGTCATTATTAGATTTGTGAAAGGTTTAGTACAAATTTTATACTTAATTTTGCCAAATTAATGCTGGCTGGACTTAATATTAAACTGTACTATTTAATTACTTTTAATTATTCGTTTTCAATATTCGTTTAGCCTTCGAAGAACTTATACTTTTATCGTACGTAAAAAATTGGGTCATCGTACAAAGTTTCTGTAAATACGTAATTATATACTGATATTACAGGAATCGATATGCAGCTTCTAATATAAACTAAAATGATTAAATCATTACAATTTGCTGAATCGGTAACAAAAAACTTAAGAAACTTTTCAAGTACTACAATTATTTTTCACCTTAAACTCTGTAAAATATATTTTTTACAACGCAAGTATAAACGGCAGTTATTAAATCCAGCCCAAAATCAAATCAGAATCTAAGAAAATTCATAATAAAACAGATAAAACTCCGTCGGTAAAACAGTTCCACAACAAAGAGCTTCCAAGCCCCTCGTCAAACAGCCCCTATCTCCCGTTAAAAGTCGCGCGAACGTACTCTCGGAACCTGGTGGGACCGGTGGTCGACCTTCGAGTGGAGAAGTATCCTGTGCTGCTGTTAGCGTCCAGCTGTTCACCGTTGTTGTTGTGTGCCTGCACCTGAGCGCGACTGGCGCAGCCGACGTCGCGCGTTTCGACACCACAGCTACTGTCGCCGCTAGCTGTCGGAGTCGACGACGCTGTGACGACGACGAGGATGGGCTCCTTGGAGGGCGAGGGCGGCGGCGACGAGGGCGGCGAGGGCGAGGGACTGGCCGAGGATCGTCCGCTGCTGTAGCACACGGCGGCCTTGCGCAGGGTCTCCCTGCACAGCTCGGAGAACATCGCCCCACCCCCATGGCCAAGCTACACCCGCCGCGCTCGACTTTCACTCGCTCGCCACGCGCTGCTCAGCCGTGCGAGGGAGTAGCCGTGGTGCCGATGATAGCTGCTTTCCACCGTACGGTGGAGCTGAGGTTGCGGTCACTTGAGCGACGGTCGAGTCTGTTTCGCATTTTTAACGACACTTCGTGGACTTCTCTTTTATCACTTTTTATCACAGTTTACGTTGATCGTTGAAAGGCTGGGGCCTGTGACGAGGAACAGCGGTTGTTACATTATGTTAGATAAATTACGGCTTGTTACGTTTTGTGGCTGGTAGAAGACGCTAATTGGTAGCTCGCTAGGAACTTTCGTAACTTTGGTAAGTGAAACTAGAATAGAATGGATACCCTGTACTTTGACCCTAAGTAAAATTACATGGTCAACTCTCTAGAGGTCTAAAAGATATTAATTTTACTTTCTGCAGCTAGCATTAGAGAAACTGTAGTTACTGCCTACGCTGCTAATTAATGTCATGATTACATTTTACACGGTCTTGGTCTCCGAGTGGCGTTACAAATTTAATTTCTCTTTAACCTCTTTTGATGCTCTTATTTCAATAACCGTATCTCCACCAAGATTTTCATAGATTGCAACTTTCAAGCCTATCGCTGAGTTCGAAAGTTTTATGATAAATAGTAAAAAAATTATTTTAAATTAATTTTTCATTATTTACCCATCACACTTTCCCATATCTCCTTTAACTCAAAACAATTACAATTAAATTTATTTCGAAATATCAATCTACAGACCATACACTTTAGATAAACGAAATTCGCGACGAAACAAAACCTCCACTATTTCATCTTAAAAATAGTAAAACCCTATTTTTAGGGTCAACTTTTCGTTATTCATCCACCGCATTCTCACGTATCTTCAACTCAAAAAATTACAATTAAATTTATTTCGAACTATCAATGTGTATAGACAATAGCACATAATACACTTTAGGTAAACAGAACTCGTAACAAAACGAAATCTACCCCATTTCATCCTAAAACTCGAACCACATTGTAGGTCCGTCTCTCTCCATTACCAAAAGCCACAACGACCTGGCCAACTCATATTTCTCCCCATAAACGCGCGTGCATTCCTCGGACGCGGCAGCTAAATGCGCATCAGTGCCGCTGCTACCACCCGCGCGTCTCGATTCATCCGCGCACTTAACCCGGCGGCGTTGCGTCACGGCCAAAACAGTTCTCCTAAATAACGCCGTGAACGCAATCTCAGCTGTCGACGCGCCGCCGTTCATTATAAATTCCCGGCCGTTTGGATAAATAACGCGCGGCGGCCGTTCGCCTCGACCGTAAATTTTTGGCCCTCGAAAGCTGCTGCGTCGCTCGATGCCGTTTTACTTCTTTTTTTTGCGGACGTGCTGTGGTGTAGCGCGGGGAACGATAGCTGCGACGGTGGACGAAAAACGGTGCGAAGAGTGGGTGGCGATCTTGATAGCGCGAGCTCGGTGCTTTGTCTTTTGGGAGGAAAATTCGGGGGCGAGAGGAAAGCATTGAAATGAGGATTTTTTGATAATGAAAGCTATCGGCACGTTGTTTAGTTTATGTGACGCTTTGACAAAGTTTTCAATTTAAAAAAAAATGAACCAATGGAATACTAGATCGTCATCTATTAGTTGTGTATTTTATCGGAATAACAGATAAAATGATTCATCTGTTGAATATAATGTAATAATGTTTTTCATAGCGTCAATCATAAACGGTTTTACTTTTTTATAACGGCAGGTAGCTTATGCATGAAATATGAAAAAATTTAATAGCCACGTTCGTTCTCGTATACTACTTTGAGTAAAGCTGTTCTAAAACTATTTTAGTCGAGCAACGCAAAAAACTTTTTAACACCCCTAAAACTCAATTAAAAGCGATGCGTTAAAGCCATTTCACGTATGCAAAGTTTAAAAAGATGTGCGAATACACTCGCCTCACTTCCAAATAAATTCGTAGAAAAGAAGCCGACGCGATCCCAAATAGCTTTTCACATCCACACCTTTTTACATTAAAACTAATTATCCGTTCTCCACCATGAATCAAAACCTCGCGACGCAAAGCCTCTTTTCTCCCAGCCTCACCTTCGACAAAAATATATTCATAACCCCAAGAAACCTCTTTCTCCCTCTGGTCTTCGACTCTTAATTAAAACCGCACCGCGAAAGCTCCTTACTCCATAAATCTCGCGAAAAGAAACACTTCGGATTTTCATGCAAATCGAAAGCGAAAAAATTGATATTCCGAAAGTTTCGCACCTGCGGGAGCGGCGCTTAATTCGTGGAAAAGCGCTTTTTGCGAGTCTATTGTTCAGGCGTGGCTGCGGTTCATCGTCGCTCTCGAGAAGACAATAGGGGTATGCGTTTCGCGCGAAAGCCGATGATTTCGAGGCGACTGTGTGTGTACGCGCATTTGTAGAGGTTCAGCGAGACGGTGGTGTGAAGCTTATCTGCGAGGAAATGAATTATCAGTGGGGCAAGGGTACTTCTCTTTTGTGAATTATTAATTGTGCTCAGCTTTAATAGAGGCAATTGTTAATAATTAAGCTCTGGAAAAGGGGTGAAGGGAGTAGAGGTAAGGTGAATGAATTTACACGGAAATCTGAGACTGGTTGTGCGATGTTATTTGTTTTGAAGAACTCTCGCGTATTTAAAATTCAATTCATAGGGATTGAAAAGCTTATCTTAAAAAATTTTAATTGTAAGTAAAATTTTAAATTTACTTTAGAATATGTTATATTAAGTCAGTAGAGTAAATAGTTTGTTAAGAAATATTATTGAATAGCCTCAGCCATATCAATTATTACTTATTTATTAGCATTGCATGAACTATATTAGTAGATAAGCTAGGAGAGTTCTGGATCCCCCCACCACTCGCCCACTGACTCAGAGAAGCGCTCTGATTGGTCGAGACGGACAGGTGCGAATTAATTACAGGTGAGACAGTGACGTCATCGAACCTTCTCGAAGATTGCATGCTCTTACGTAATAGCATCCAAAACGTTTTGAAACGTTTGCGTATGATGTCAAATATGCGATGATGGGTGTCAAATTACAGAATCCAAGAAATAGCAGTTCAAGGTTAGGATATCAAATCTCCTCTAATTATTTGTAATTCAACACCTTCGTGCCCCCATCCCCCATCCCCCATCCCTGCATCGATGATGCAATTGCGCGAACGCATCCTCCATCCCCATCCTTGATTTGCGATGACGTCATTAAATATTACGCTGTGTGTGTGTGAATGTGTACACATTAACTTCTAATGAACATATATTGATGCCCACGTATATGCCCCATCCCCCATCCCCGATTTGCAATGACATCATTAAATATTAGGCTTAAATATTGCAAAATATTACACCATATGTATGTAAAAGAATGTATGATCATTTTGATACATACTAGCGAACGTGTATTGATGCCCACGTACATGCGTTATCTATCGCACCTCCTCTTTGTTCCGATATTCGCACCGCGCGATTCTTGGAACTGGAGAGTATTTCAATTGCGCTCTCCTTATCCACTCTCTTTCGTTTTGTCTTATAAAATTTAGGATTATTAATTTGTTAATAAAAATTTTATTTAACAATGTCAATGGGTAGAAGGCCCGATAATCACGTCTCATGAGGAACCAAAAATTTCATTATTTTTTCGATATCTTGAGCCGTTTACGAGATATAGAATAAAATTAATTTTAGCATGAGTTTATTGCTGAGATTTCGCATACAATTTCTTATAAGCTATTTAATACTTTAATTTACGTATGAGATATGAGGAAAGAAAAATGAAAACAGTAATATTCAGTATAAGAAATGTTTATTAAGCACAATTTTTACATGTATTGCGTAATAATTTTACATTCATTTCAATTTATTTCATTGAACTGCAGCCCTTTATTAAACATAATTTTTACAAGGAAGTTTTTCATATTATATTAGCATTACATTGAATGCAATCTCTTCTTAAAGGTGGCACTACAGTTTCCATATAATTGTGCTCTCGACAACGTAGACATTTTAAAATTTCTTCATCACTTTTTAAATCTTCAGGCAGCTTATCCCACGCCTGCTCGAGACTATTGGCTCCGAACGTTGTGAGAAATGCCTTAGGCAACTGAGCAATATCTGTAGGACTCATAAACGACAAATGTTCAGTGCGAAAAAATATCTTGAGCGATCTTTCTAGTGATGGAGTATTATCATGATAAAATTTTCTGAGCAATAGTACATTCTTATATGCACAATTTGCCTTATAAGCAAGTCTATGATGTGGGCATAGCTGCTCCAACACATCAAACTTGAGTCTCTGTAGTGATGGACAGCGCATGTCACTCATATCATATGCGTTGAGGTTATATTGTTCAAGCCATTGTTTTTTCTCCAGGCCTTTAACATAAACAACACTTGCATCATGTAGACTGTTGCGTAGCACATTTTCGAGTTCTTCATATGGCAATTCACCAGAGCTCCATGATAAACCGTGATAATTACGCTCCAACCAGCAGTTTTGACTCTTATATTTTGCTGAAAGTCTACACCACGGTGTGGGTGGCTTGAAGGTAAACACCGCTGGTTTCACGTTTCCACTCAGAGGCACAATGGCTAATTCTTTGACAACAAATTCATTGATAGGTTGCTTGAACCCTTGCACATCCAGCACGTACTCCATGTTGACTGACCGATCAGATGGCTTTGCAGGATCTTTTATACCTTCATCCCCTCCTTAGACTAATTTCTTAATATCCCCACTCATGGGATTATATTCAATAATACGATCGTGTAATATCAAGCAGTAAGCTGATGTCTGTGCTGGAAAATTTTCTTTAGCTTCAAATTCAAGACGAACGTCAACTGGAGCCTGCTTCAACGACTCATTCTGCTTTGAACAATCGATGACAATTAGAGGAGCATGCTGTATATACTCTCCTTTCTTGACCATAGGTTCTGCTGCCTCTTTTCCATAATACACACTTTGAAAGCTTACATACATATCATATAATAAAGCGAATTGATTTTGATCAATGTTAAGATTGAGATTTCCATAAGGATAGTATTGTGAATTGAGAAATAATTTCACATTACTTATATTGCAATGATCAAAGCGGCTAGCATTAGATCCACTTTGTCCTTTACGATTAGTCTGAAAGCCTAGAATGACGAATCGTGGTTTTTCCAGCTGATTCGATGTCTTTACAGTCCAAACATGCTTCGATGTGGTTGGGAGTAATGGATACTCGTATAGCTCCCAACTCCGGAAACTCATAGCAATCGATTTTTCCTTCTGTAGGTAATGAAGGAGACGTATTTTATGCTTGTCAGATAATATCACATACGGCATTAACCATTCAATTTTAATTAGATTAATTTTAAACTCTTCTGCTTGCGTTTGCACGATAGCATTTATATCAGTTTTGGATCTTGTTAGAACAAGCTCATGTTTGCAATTGACTATAATTTTACGATAGTCTTCCGCAAAGCCTAGAATCATACTTAGCGGTATGGACACATCAAAGTAGCCAGCATTATTGGTGATTTGTTGAGTTTCTCCAATATCAATCCAGCCTGCGTTTTCCAAGTTTTGTGTAGGATTGAACGATACCAAACCTTTCATTAGACTTGTCAAGCCAACGTTTTTACATTTATCAATCTCTACAGCATTAATTTCATATCGGATTTCTTCGAAAAGATGACAGAGAGCATTATTTACAAGCTTTGTGTTGACTGCAGCTGTACCATCTGCCTTAGTTAATCGACCATGAATATGTAATGAACTACGTGAAGGTAGTAGACAGAGATCTTGATGTTGTATGGCGATACGAATTTCATCGCTGTTATTGAAAGCGGATGAAGTGTAAGGCTGATGTGCATGCACTTCATAATGAGCGACAGATTCGTCGAATTCCACGGGTGATTGTACGTTCAATATGTCTTCCATATTTGAAACAGCAGAAAAACAGACAACTTATTTTTTTCCAACGTTTCTTCTGACCTGGAGGCCTAGGCTTCTTAGGAAGCGAATACTCTGTGGTGTTAGCTCTTTCACTGCTCGATGATGACTGATCTTCTGGAGACATGGTTTGGTCTTAATATAGCTTTTGCGGTTATATACGATTCCCATGATTATGATGCTGCTTTGATGTGTAGTCTGATTGTTATAATTTCTCCACGAAAATTCACAAAGTTTTCGTCTTGATCGACAATGCGCAACTGTATATTATCGATAGTATGAGCTGTAATTGGTAAATAAATAACTTGTGTTGGAATTTCAATGATCTTATAGCCTGGAGGAACAGCTGGAAAAAATTCATGTATCGTATGTACTTTCTGTCCGTTTATATAGGCTCCAGCTGTAATGTTGCACTCAACTCGCAAAGCGTTAACCTTGAGAATAGCTACAGGTAAATCTGATTCGTGAGTGATATTTGCTGAAAGAGTACGCTGTGTAAAACCTAATAATCTTCCAACAGAATCTTGCGGTTGAAAATCTATCGTATGACTGCACTTTATAGTACTGCGAAGAGTATTATTATTAGGTTTAAGGCTGAGTACTATGCCTTTAGGTGTAAGTATTTCCTGTAGATGGCGCTCAATGTCTTCAATCTCCCAGCTACCTGTCGGTAATGTCACTATCTCTTCTCCGACGTAAAACTTGTTATTTCCAATATCAATATTGGGTATTGAATTGAAGGTTAAAAGTTCAACCAATCCTAGAACGTATCTTTTATTTGCCAAGAGTTCAATTGGTGGAAAGTATTGAGCTTCTAGTATAGATGACGTTCCAGATAAACTTAGCATCAATGATTCACCCATGACTGCATAATTAATACTGACTATGTACAACATTTACATTGTTTTATATAGCCTCACTCAGAAACTTTAAACAGAGATGTCCACAGTTGTACGAGTTATAATCTTGATATCTATCGTGATTATACTTTACGGCGCTAACGCCCAGGTAATCCAGAAGTTCTACAGGTGGTTGAAGGTCTCCAAAACTATCAAAGTACACAACGTTATTGCCTCGTTTTCGATAGGCTACCCAATGTGTGCCAAGTCCTCTTTCATCATCGAGATTAACGATCGCTGATTCGCGGTAATGTGGACCTTTTGCTGGTAATGTATTTCGCATGAATATACCTCGAAAGTATGGAATTTGCATAATACGAGCATACTTTATCAAGTCAGCATCAGTCAGTGCTCTATGAGGCAATTTTACATCGAAGTTTTTTTTTGCCACGTCCGCTGTAGGGTTTAAGATGGATACCATAACCTGTTTTGTGTGGTTTAAGGTAGAGACCTTTACCAAGAGCAATAGCTTCCATCGCACTGTTATGTCTTTGACTTTCATCAAGTTGCCGTTTAGCAGCTTTTGCATCATTTACTGCTTTAGCTATGCCAGCAGCGCCACCTGCCAGTGCACCAGTTGCACTTAGACCCGCAAATAATGGAATCAGAAAAGGTAGAAATCCACCGATTTTTCGTGGAACTGGTAGTACACGAGGAATGCGTACTTTGGCTTTACCACCAGCCTCCTTTACAGCATCTTGAGCACTTTTCAATGCAGCTTGAATTACCTTGTGTGAATCACTACTATGGGAAATCGGTTTTGAGGCTGCTTTAACTACTTTAGCGAGTGTAGTGGTTGGACTCTTTTTCAGCCCCATACCGAACTTTGATTTTAATTTCATAGCGTTTGTTACAGTATAAGCTGCTGCTTTCTCACCAATACTTGCGTCTTTAGCGAAAACACGTTTCCAGGCTTTATTTGCTAATACTCTATCAGCAGCGTTTCTAGCCTCAACGCTCTCTCGATTCCGTGAGTAGGCAATGTCGTGTTCTTTACAAGCTTGGTCTAAAGGATTAATTCCAGGGTCACCTCGAGCAAGACGCTTTGCAAGTTTAGTCCCAGGTCCGCAGTATTGATAGCCAGGCAGATGTAATTCAAATGGAAGCTTATTGATGACTGTATTGACTAAGCCTCGACCTCTACGCGTATTGCATTTACGCTGCTTATGCTCAATCATGATGTTAACACCTCGGAGGATAAATACATACTAACTGGAAATGTATATAAGTATGATGTATATATACGTTCAAGGTTAGTTTTCTTTGAGACGTCAAACATTGAACATGGAGTTTAAGGAGCAACACGTTAAACTACCTGTTGTGAATTTTGATAAATTAATGACGCAACAAAAATCAAAAAGACGTCATGGAGAATTACTTCCCAATAATATTAGAGCTGTATTCTGTGGTCCATCAAACTGTGGCAAAACAAACGCTCTACTCTCACTCATTACTCATCCTAGTGGATTAAAATTTGAAAATGTATATGTTTACTCAAAATCACTGGAACAGCCCAAGTACAAATTTCTCAAGCTTCTCTTGAAGCCTATAAATGGAATTAAGTATTTCCCATTCAAGGATCATGATGAAGTAATATCAATAGAAGATGTACTTCCAAATTCAATTATCATATTTGATGATGTAGCATGTGAAAAACAAGAAAACATTAAAAATTTCTTTTGTATGGGAAGGCACAAAAACGTAGACTGCTTCTATCTATGTCAATCTTATGCTCACATTCCAAAGCATCTAATACGAGATAATGTTAATTTATTAGTATTATTTCGACAAGATGATATGAATTTAAAGCATATATATAATGATCACGTAAACACAGATATGTCATATGCTCAATTTAGAGATTTGTGTTCAAGTTGTTGGAATAATGATAAGTACGGATTCCTTGTTATCGACAAAGAGAGGGCACTTGGTAGTGGTCGATATAGAAAGGGGTTCGATCAATTTCTTATAAATATAGCTGCCCCAAAGCAAAACCGATTAGTATGATTTCAATTGTTCATCAGACAATATGGCACACCTCAAGCAAGAGGAAAACGTTCTCAATCAAATTGTAAAATCGAGAGAAGCAATTAAGCGAAAGTACAAGCAGTTGAGGCAAGATAAAACAGATGTAGAAAAGGTGTTGGGGGAAACATTTAAGCCTATTGTAAGTCCACTTGAAAAACTCGTTGATGCTGCACAAACAGAGAAAAAGAAAGTAATTAAAAAAAGACCGAAGAGGAGCAAGAACCAAGTTATGTTCAAGAACTTAGCTCAGATAATGAAGATGAAGAGGAATCACAAAGTGATCTTGATGAAACTGTAAAGACTAAAAGAGTAGACGCATCATTTGAAACAGCTGAAAGCGGACAGGATGATGATGATGAAGAAACAGAATTTGTTAAAAAAACTTACCTACAGACCTTAGAAAAACGCCCCAACTCACTCGATAATATCTATGGGGTACGAATAGAAGATAATGTAATGAAAATTGGTGACTCACCTATAGATTTTACAAAAACATATGTGAAAGTTCAAAATGTAAACTATCCAAAAACAGCAGGTTTACTTCAATTGCTCTTTCAGAAGCAACCTGACTTGATGCACATAGGTTCCAATGATATTGAAAATTATCGAAAAATCGTAGAAGTAACGAATGCTTTTAGAAGAAATTATAGTGAAACTCAACCTCTGCGTAAGAGTAACAGTAACAAATATAAAGACTTCATAGGTCCCTATTTCGATAAATCAATAAACAGAAGTGTTAGTGGCTCAGGCCTCTTACCTAAATATAAGATTGCAAGAAAAAATATGCGTATGGACTATGTATACTGGGATAATCCTAACGAATTAGTTGATCGTCTTCGCTTACTCTTGGCTGAACTGGAAGCTGGCAATCAGAGCCACACAAATGAGATTCATTCAATCATTGAAGAACTCAAAGAAGCAGGTTACATACATTAAGATGTCTTCGAAGAGAGTTCACTTTGATGCTAAACCAGTTATTCATGTGATGCATGTGTGGTCCTATGCCAGTCGAGCTGCACGTCACGGAGAATGGGAACAGATAGCACGTGATCGAGAGCGTTTTCGAATGCGAATTCAAAGATTATCTGGAATTATTACGCCTGTGCTCGTACATAAATATAATACATATTTGAGTATAAATTGATTGAACTCGATGGTATTGCAGTCAGTTGCAATATGAGTGTTGATGTATTCGGACGTAACCTCGAGCGAGGTGGAGGCAGTCGTGGTCCTCCAGGTGTTGGATTCAAAGTAACTTCTGACGGACAATACGACATTGACAGCAAGAGATTATGTAACATTGCTGAGCCTACCCAACCAGGTGATGCTGTTAATTTGGATACTGTACAGCGCATAGTTAAAATGGAAATCAGAAGCTTGTATGAAGTAACTGCGAAATTACGCGGAGACTTGGATAATTTAGACGTTATTGTTGAGGCTCAAAAAATGAAATTGATACGAAAGTCTTAAAATTGCAGTCATCAATTCAGAATATAGAAGATGTGAAAGCAGATAGTCAAGAAGCTTATATACGCAATTATATATTATCAAACAAGTCAATGTAGATCTTATAAATAGCTCTTCAATTATAAATTTATCGCAGTATCGTTCAACCACTCGTTGCGAATGGATAAATCAAATAGTACTGATAACAGTAATATACCATACACAAAACTTTCTGACAACAGTCAAAAAGATAAACAAAAGAGCGAATCACAGTGGAAAAATTTTATGAATAAATTTTCTTCGAATACTTTTTCCTTGCCTGAACGGCAAAATTACAAGAGATTTCAATAATTCAGGATGAAGGACATGCAGCAGAAAGTGGTTAAGGAGCTTCATACACCAGCCCGTCGAAATTACCGACGACGTAAGTTTATTGTACGTGGCTTGGATGAAACATGGCAAGCTGATCTAGTGGAGATGCAGCCTTATGATCGAGAAAACAATGGCTATAGATATATGCTCACTGTTATCGATGTATTCTCCAAGTATGCATGGGCTGTTCCGGTAAAGCAAAAGACTGGTAGTGATGTCACAGCAGCAATGGAGTCTATCTTGCAGCAGGGTCGCAAACCAACAAATTTACAGACCGATCGAGGCAAAGAGTTTTACAATGCTACATTTCAAAGTCTCATGCAACGATATGGAATTAATCTCTATTCGACATACAGTAATCTGAAAGCATCTATTTGTGAGCGTTTCAATCGCACCCTTAAGCAAAAGATGTGGATGCAATTCAGCTTGCGTGGAAAATATAAGTGGCTTGATATCTTACCCAATTTGCTAAAGGAGTATAATAACAGCAAACATCGTACCATTGGAATGAAGCCTAAAGATATAACATTGACCAATGAGGCAGGAGTACTTGCGAAGTTTGCTCAACAGGCGAAAATAGTGAGAAAGCCAAAATTTAAGATTGGAGATATAGTAAGAGTTAGTAAGATAAAGCAAGTATTTGAGAAGGGTTATACACCTAATTGGTCAACAGAAATTTTTACAATAAATCAAGTGATGGCTACTAATCCAGTTACCTACAAGCTAAAAGACTATCAAGATCAACCCATTGCCGGTGGTTTCTATGAACAAGAACTGCTCAAAGCTAAATATCCAGACGTCTATCTTGTGGAGAAGGTGTTGAAGAAGCGTGGAAATAAGATTTATGTTAAATGGTTAGGGTTTGATAACTCACACAATAGTTGGATAAGCAAATCAGATATGTAAAGGTTAAATAAATAAACATGTGATATATATATAAGATAAATTCTTTTATTTATAAACCTTCATTTACAATCAATCTTCATTAATTTCAATAGTTTTATAATGCCCCCAAGGTAAAGTATCTGTTTCTCCAGGTATTAAGTATCGCTTATCATCGTAGGGACTTAAAGCTAACTTTTTTGTCTTACAGTTTGTACTACATGTGCTTTAGATTGTATTACACACTGCTCTCTGTGTTGTGTTGACAAATTTAATAAACAATCAACATAGTCATCAAAAGTAATGGTTCTATCAACAACTCCAGTTTTAACACCTTTAACTTTTTTAACATGATCTTGTCCATTTACACGAATGCTGTACATTTTACTACGCAATCCAACAAATTCAGTCATAATTTGACCATTGCATTCATCTTTCATTAGGCCTACAACTTTCTTATTGACTTGAGGAATTCCAAAAATGTTATCAACTGGGTAGTCAGAAGTATCAAAATTTGAAATGTCATGTTTTATCACTTTATATATATCTTCATCATTTATTTCATATATTAAACTATCAGTATCGGTATACAACAGTTTGCAGCTATCCTCGAATTGCTTCTTCATGTAGTTGTAGTGAAAATCATATACTAAAGTCTTTGATAAATCCAATACACAAAGACCTACATAAATTGGCTTATTCATGTATACTTCTGTCTTCTCTAATTCTATGAGAACAAGGTTTTCATCGATGATTGTACGGCTATGGAATTCTGGTCGCGCAATAAGAGCTTCTGCTCCATATCGGCCTTCCCATTTGGTCAGTAATTTAACATTAACTCTTTTTCTTACGTTTTCCATAGTCTTACCAAAAACGGCATTATTCATTAGCTTGTAAAGATTTTTCTCAAAGTCATTTTTAGCTCCTTGTCTCATTTTACTATTTAGATCGATATATTCTTTTAGCCAGGGTCTTTGATTAAATTTCATTACTCTGTGAATTTTTGTAAGTTTTAATCCATTGGCTAAAGCTTGCTTTAAGTTACGATAATGAAGTACGTATCGCGATTTTGGTTCAACAGTTGTAAGCAATTTAGCTTGTGAGGAGCCTGGTGGTTTTTTATGTTCCGGACAAAATGGTAAGTCTTTGTGCGCATCATGTAAATTTTCTGGATATTCCAAATCGACTTCAAGTATATAGCCTATTGGAGCATCATCTGAAATATTAAAATTTATATGCTCTACATCTTCAATCCATCGAAAGCCACCATATGGCAATGACTGTTGCATAGCCCAGCCATAAAGATTGTTTACATCGAAATACATGAGATATTTGGAGTCCTTTTCTGCATCATAGTTACTACCCAGGTATTTATTATTAGCTCGGGCATAGCGATTTGAACATTGGCTTACCCCACCTCGTATTCCACGCTCAATGAACATAACTTGATCAATATCAGTGAGCAACTCAAGCTGTATTTTGGTATACTTGAGCATGGCGTCCCAAGTTAGACCTGGAGTTGTATAATAGTGTGCTGGATCCAAACCATAAGCTTTAAGACAGCTATTGCGAAAATTTTCGAATACTTCCGCTAAGAGTAATACATCTGTTTTTAAGTATAAATCTGAATATTCGCCTAAATTTGATATATTAAATGCTGTCCAAACATTTTTTGCATGTTCATAATCTTCATCTGATATGTGACAGATATTCAATTTACTATAGAATTCATCTTTCAATGGTAGTTTTGAAACATTAAGTTTTTCTTCAGAGTCTAAATAATCATAAGGAAATACTCCTTTTCGTTTGAGTAATTGAAATTTCTGTTCGATTAGCGGTTCATCTTGAGAAAACTCTTGCCGCAAAATATCAGTTTCGTCAAGATAAGATGACAGTTTGTCCAATGATGAAGCCATGAATCGAAAGGAATCAATAAATCTAAAGTTAATATCACTACCATCAATGTGTTTCGTGAATGAGATGAAGCGCTCTTTGTTTAAAGGTAACAAATCTACTCGTCCGGGAAAGCTTTGAGAAATATCTTTAATGAGAAAGTGAGAATCATAGCCTGTTAAATTGTGAAAAATAACTGGAATGCTGCGTGAATCTTTATAATTTAGATTACAATCTTCGTGAGCAGCACCTCGATATCTGAAACATAAAATACACATTGACTGTAAAGTGTTTATTTGTGCGTGCGATATATATATGTGTGTGTGTGTGTGTGTGTGTGTGTGTGTGCGCGCGCGCGATATATATTAATCTTACCTTCCAGTGAGATGACAATGATCTCGAACACGCTCCTCGCCCAAGGGTTTCTCACAAATATGACAAATTTTTGTATTTTGAAAAGCATGTTCTTGCTCCAAAGTTAATGGTTTCATTGGTAATGCACATTTGAATGCAGTCTCTACATTTTCAGCTAAATCTTGCAATTCCCTTGCAAACCATTCAGCAGGGCTCGGTCCTCTGTAGCTACGATAATATGATAAAGAATTATCATAGCTATATTTTAAGTAATATCCCACACTGAATGCCTCATGCTTTTGATAGGCGTTCCCAACTTGTATAGGTTTCAAGAGACACTCAAAATCTGCATAAATGACAAATGGTACTTTCTCTTTATTATTATAATTTTTAAATTGTAAAATTTGATCTCTTGGTGTAGGTAGATTAACTTTACACTTGTTGATTTGTGCACAATCTTGTTCATGTAGTTCTAATTTAGAGATATCTCTAAAGTAATGTAGGCATCTATCACATAAATATTTTCGGCCATTACGTTTTGAAAGTTGTGAAGATACCAAGCGAGATAAGTCTTTGATCCAAACATAATGAGATATAACTGTAGTATCTTCCTCCAGCTCTTCTTCTTCATCCTCATCCTCATAATTATTTTGTATCAGAAGAAGGTTTATATGTGTTTCCTTCTTAAATGATATATGAAGTGGTACAACTTTAAATTTTCCACTACACTTTTTTAAAATGTAAATATTCGTCGAGAGATTATTTTGTTTTTCAAACTTTGGAATTTGTTTTGGTCTCATAGGAAAGTCGATTCCCCTAAAATTCAAGTCATTTTCATAGGCTTTGTACGATGATACTCTATTTGCATTAAGGTGTACTGGATGTAAAGCTGATAGTATAGCCCACTTGAAACATTCATCGTCAAAATTGTGTACATTAACACATGCATGTTTTGCTTGTATTTGTGGGGGTAGACTAACGTATGAGCTACCTCGCATCGGAATATACTTGTTGATATTCACAGATAAATTAAGAATTTCACGAAGTGTCCAGCCAGAGTCTCTCTCTTGAAACTCCTCCATGTCTCTCTGAATGGGCTGTTGTACATTATCGGTGAACCACTGTTTCAAATCTGTTGTTGGTAAAATCGATTCAGCCTTGGTATTGAAATACTTGATTTCTACTGTCTCTTCATCAGCTTTTTTATAACATATTCAGCTGATAACACAGTATACACTTTAAGAGCCTCTTCCTTTTTTAAAGCATTATTTATTCTAGATTTAAACAATGCTGTAGCATCTTTCATGAATGCAGTAATATCCAAGTTTTTAAATTTGTGATGACTCCAGATCGAAGCCGTTCATTAAAGGCACACTCCACATCTTGCCATCTTACTCTGTCACTACGTCTTTCACGCAAACCTGCACCACTCTTTAATAAACACTTTAGTCTGTCTTGTACACCTTTGAGTAGACCAATAGTGGATATAAATTTTTGTTTTTCAGCGACACTTGTTGCATTTTTACGCAAAAGCAACCTCAAGAGCCTTAAATTCTTATTTCCAAGTTTAATCCACTCGATAACTTCCTCAGGATTAACTTGTTTATATGCTAGAAGCCTATAGGCTTCCAACATTATATTGACAACGTTCGTACAGTCCTTTGCAGACATAGTGATCACTTAGAGATTCCGCTTTATACTGAAGGAATAGCAGCAGCAACGTCGTATTTATAGGGTGTTTATGACGCAAAAATTGATTGGAATCTCTGATAATCTCGTTCTAGAACCTTCACATAAACTGTTTACAAGATCCCCTTTTAATTTGATATTCTTTGCATACCAGACATTATTATTTCAATTCAAATTCTAAGAAGTGATGATGAAGACTGCTTTATACCCTACACCGCAAACACATAAAAATTCTTACAGAGGAGTTGTTGACAGGAAATGGCTGTAATTTTATACCTCTTCAATATGATACACTTGTTCATCATTCGAACTGTTGACAAAAGCGTTTACCCTTTGATATACCGCAAAAATTCTTTTCAAAGACTTGTTGACAAGAAAAGGCTGTAATTTGATACCCTTTCGATATGCCACATTCTTACCGTTATAAAATTTCATTTATGTCTCAATGTATAGTAAATTATTTTAAATCTCAGCAATAAACTCATGCTAAAATTAATTTTATTCTATATCTCGTAAACGGCTCAAGATATCGAAAAAATAATGAAATTTTTGGTTCCTCATGAGACGTGATTATCGGGCCTTCTACCCATTGACATTGTTAAATAAAATTTTTATTAACAAATTAATAATCCTAAATTTTATAAGACAAAACGAAAGAGAGTGGATAAGGAGAGCGCAATTGAAATACTCTCCAGTTCCAAGAATCGCGCGGTGCGAATATCGGAACAAAGAGGAGGTGCGATAGATAACGCATGTACGTGGGCATCAATACACGTTCGCTAGTATGTATCAAAATGATCATACATTCTTTTACATACATATGGTGTAATATTTTGCAATATTTAAGCCTAATATTTAATGATGTCATTGCAAATCGGGGATGGGGGATGGGGCATATACGTGGGCATCAATATATGTTCATTAGAAGTTAATGTGTACACATTCACACACACACAGCGTAATATTTAATGACGTCATCGCAAATCAAGGATGGGGATGGGGGATGCGTTCGCGTAATTGCATCATCGATGCAGGGATGGGGGATGGGGGATGGGGGCACGAAGGTGTTGAATTACAAATAATTAGAGGAGATTTGATATCCTAACCTTGAACTGCTATTTCTTGGATTCTGTAATTTGACACCCATCATCGCATATTTGACATCATACGCAAACGTTTCAAAACGTTTTGGATGCTATTACGTAAGAGCATGCAATCTTCGAGAAGGTTCGATGACGTCACTGTCTCACCTGTAATGAATTCGCACCTGTCCGTCTCGACCAATCAGAGCGCTTCTCTGAGTCAGTGGGCGAGTGGTGGGGGGATCCAGAACTCTCCTAGCTTATCTACTTATATTTTAAAAACGTTGCTATAGGTATTTTTATTCCATTTAATAAAGTCGTCTGGACACAAATCAGTACATTGACCTCCATTTCGTTTTCTCTTTTAAAGATTCATAAGAATTTTTGCTTGTCACTTATTGTTATTATGCAGCATAAAATATTACATCATTGAAATAGAACCGCATTTCATCGACAGCTTCGATCTTAATATTTGGCTCGTTCACTGACAATCCCAATCAATCTTCCAACCCTAATCGACCACCAGCCCTCACTTTGTCCACCGCTTCTACCCGAACTCTCAGCACCGCACACACCGCGATTCCACTCCGGCAAAACTTCCTCCTCCGCGAACACACGCGCACAATCTCTAATGACGACATAACTCGCGCGTGCGCGCCTGCGCCAAGGAAACTTTTTTATTCAAAGTAAATTAAAAGTTCGCCGGCGAGCAGCAGCAGCAACGTCTCTATCGCGCGCGAGGAATAAGTTGGAAAAAAAGTCAGCGCCGCACGAGCACGCGAGATGGCGAGTCGTCGATAAGCGCGACGCAATGAGGGCTCGGGGCTGTTTGGCACATTCGATGAATTTTTCGAGGTTAGGCATGGTTAATTGGTATGCAGGTTTTTATGTGTATGTTATTGTTATTTGGCAAGGATTACTTGTAATGGATTTTACCATGTAATTTTGTATATCCTTAGTTTTTATTTGAAAGGAGGAAGGTTTTATATCACTTACGGTCCCCTGGTAGAAATTCATCTATATGAAATGGCCAAGAAGTTAGAAAATAGCTAGTAAAACTAGCTAATTAATGGCTATGATGAAACGATTCTTCGACCATTATTTGCCTATTTCTTAGATTGACGTCTCAACAAAATATTCGTATTTGATTTTCTTACTAATTCTATCGTATATGAAGGAGCATTAAAGTGCATTGGATAGCTTACCAAAATATAACTAAATAACATTAACTAAAAAATCATTTGTTGTACTCCTTCTATGAATAATTTAGCCAAACTTTTATTTGTGCATCTGATTCTGTCTCTCTCACTCCTTGTCATATCAGCAAGCCTTCTACTAGCCATTTCCAGACTAAAGAAACTGATCAGTTTTAATACCTTCAAAATACTCAAGAACAAGCTTGCGCTTGTCTTCGAAAAACTCATTCTATTTATCAATCTATTAAATGGCCATATATAGGGGAAAAAGCGTTTCACCGGGAGCTAGAAACTGGACAAGATAAATTCCCATTTTATAGTAAGTTTCTAAAATAAGTAGTCAGTTATTAGTCATAAAATGTTTTGGATTTCCACCAGGGTCCTTTCCAATAAAATGTTTTTCACGTATTATACGTATTTTTGTGTATAGTTTTCATTAATACAAGACATAATGGTGAACATTTGAATCCTAAGTAACTAAAACCGTGATTTCTTATGGACTACAAATCTTCTCTATCCTCTCAACCCTCTAAAACCAACCCTGGTAGAAAATTAACCATATTTTATAGCTAACGTGTTAATTAAATGGAAGCATTTTTAGCAACAATCATAATACAAAAATAATATAATTCATCTGAAAGTTCTACTATTTCTTAAAATACATATTTTATGAAGTGTAATTAGTCCGGGCGCTGGTGACACTTGAGCATAAATTTTTAGCTCCCCTCAGTAACTTGGGGTTTTCTGATGTTTTTCGGTGCGCTGAATCGAAATTTGTTGGTTACGAAGCTCGAAACCCGTTAGTTTTTTTGTTATAAACAAATTACTGATTTGCAATAAACAAAAAATTGTTTTTTGCAATTAAAAAAAATTGCGTTACGTTTTCTAGGTATTTTTGAATCGAAAGTGTTCTCAGAAATTTTTTCGTAAAACGCATACTTTTTGAGTTAAAAATTATTGAATTTTCATATTTCATGAGAATGGACGGGAATAAAAGCTCAAACAATCTAACGGGTTTCGAACTTCGTAACCAACAAATTTCGATTCAGTGCACCGAAAAACATCAGAATACCCCAAGTTACTGAGGGGAGCTAAAAATTTATGCTCAAATGTCACCAGCGTCCGGACTAAATGTAAATACCACAATTTATTTCGGATCGGTACATAATTATGAAATACAAGCAACGTTCGTTTTTACTCATAAAGTTAACTCAAAAATAGCTAGCTTCTGGTTAACATTTCTACCAGGGACTAGATACATGGGTCTGAAGTTTGCAACGTTGGAGTACAACGAAATAAAAAATAATTCATTTTACTTTAAGTTTATACTAGTTAATATTAATTTTTCGTGTAGATGTAGGGTTTTATAGTATAAAATAACTTTATAACAAAAATTTCGATAAAATTTCTATTGTTCAATAACTTTAATCAATCGTAAAAAATTATTTCGTTGCACTCCAACGATGCGAACTTCAGACCCATCTAGATACGCAATAGAAACCTACAGCTACACACGGATATCAATCATTCAATTTTTTTCCAAACAACAAACTATTACCATTACCACCGATACCACAACCCTCAATCACAACCTTTACCGGAAGATTGCTCCTGACCGCACTCGTGGCGACGACAACGACCAATCAGCAATTAAGAACCGACCTAAAATTAATCGACATCGACCGCGGCCCCGTGACAGCCGAGATTGATCATCGTCCAACTTCAGTCGGCGGGAAAAATTCAAGAAGACACTCTTCTCGCGAGGCTTTCACAGCTGACGCGAGAAAGCCGCGCGAATAGGCCTCTAACGGTGAAAAGGCGCGCGAGGACAAAGCTCGTTTCGCCTGTCATTCTCGTGACAATGTGTATGTGGCTTTTACGCATGCACTTTAACGCGCTTTTTCCGATGAGCCGCGGAACGTCGGGATTTTTCCCGATGCTTGGCAAGTGCGGATTTTTAGATTTGGAAATTGAGGAGTAAAAGTAGAGGTTATTTTTGCTTATGAGAATTTTCTTTTAATGGAACATTTGGATTGTTAAATGTGAATATTTAATTGATTTCTATCATCTAATGTCAAAGTAATTACCAAATCGATTACAGAAGCTGAAGCATTCTCTAATTGTCATTTAATACACGTTATTAATGAATGTTTCGATCAAAATAACATCATAATTATGCAGTTGTTTCGTGAATATATTACAAATGTATTATATTACAAATGCACCATCGTTAATGCAGTCCCAATTGTTATGCAGTATTGCAATACTGCCATTATTCATCAATTTACATTTTACATTTGACAACTTACATTTGACAAAAAATCTTATACCAACATCAATCATCAGATATAATTATTCCCAACTTAAAAAATCTCACTATTAAGCCATCACCATCAATACAGCAAAACATTCCCAAAATTTTCCAACGAAACAGTACCCCCTCCTCCCCCTAATAACTATACATTTCTTCGCCGAAATCTCTTACCAAACTCAGATTAAGATCGACGACGAGTAGAGAAAAAAAAGAAGGAAGAAACTTTGGCTCGTTGAATTATTCAGGCCGACATAATCGGATCGCGCCGCGGAACACGCGCGTATGGCTAATCGAATGACCGTCCACCGGCTCATTAGCGCCAACGGCGGACAGGTGATTTTGAGATGTTTTGACGCGTGGAAGAGATTGGGGATTAGAAGTATAGTTTTGAGCCCAGGGAAGAAGAGTTTTAAAATGATGGATCGATGTGGTGTTTGGATGGCGATGATCGGATTGGGGATTTGCATTTGTGATTGTGATTGGAACATTCTCGTATGAGTTCACACGTCAAAATTGATATTCATGAACTGGTTGTTGAGTACGAAATTAGACGAACTGATGGAAATCTATAGTCTCATATTTTATGATAAGTTGTAAGAGTTTCTCAGCGGATAATGAAACATTATTTTTCAATTCACGGTTGTTATTACTTTTTCACAATAAATTTAATTATTTCCCCAAATTCATTTGAATTCAATTTCATGTATCATGTTACATATAAAAGAGATATATTTTAATCGATTCTCGTTCATTAATCCTTTGTTATTATTTTTATTATTATTCTCCAATAATTAACAATTGTACAATATACAATAACGCCAGAAAATACAAACATAACATCCAATAACAGTTTGAACAAACGAAAATTGTAGATTGTGTTGATATTTATACAACAATCGATACAAACGTGATTACACTATTATTGTAAACATTTTTTTTCAGCATGGCAATCACTCGAGTTTCACGAATTTATTTCGGCAACGCAGGGGTAACTGGACCGAACAACTGCATCACTTTCCCTTGTGGAAAATAAATAAATGTGACGCGCGTCGGCGCGAGTATGAGTTTAATATACACGACGGGGCTGACAACGAAAATTGAAAAATTTCTCTGCCACCGTTTTATTTTTTTGGTAAATAGAAATTTTTCTGTTGTGCATAGAAACAGTGGTTGATGAGTTTTTTGCACAGGCGATAATGTTTTGAAAGCAACTCTATTTTGTGCTTACGAAATCAATATTATTACTACGAAACAACTATCGAGTGTTTATTTCCGTGCACTATTCATTTGGAGTCAACATGATACCAAATCCTCTGATAAAATTATATTTTCTCAAAGAGTAATCGCTAGGTATGTTTACAATTTGCGGTACACTGTCTATTACAAACAAAACAGACCTTAGATACAGTTATTTCTTTTAATTTCATCATTCCCTAATAACTTGTTTTCAACGTTATTTTACTACTATAACGACCATTTCATCAAAAAAACTTCGGTAACAACCACAAGTCTCTCCCTTCCTCAATAATAGTAAGCACAACATAGACCGCAACCTAAAATCAATATTATTTAACTCTCATCACGTTGAATCGGCGCGAATCCCATCCACCAACTCCCCCTATTCATTTTTACGAAGCACCCAAACCTACCCCGTCCATCTAAATTCCTACGACCGCAACATTCCTCACGGTGACAATTAGCCATCCACCTCCCTCACCGTAGAAAATTAACAACGCTCACTAGCCCTACCAACGTAAAAAAAAAACCCCCTGTCAAAAATCTCCAGCCACAAAACCATCCTGCTACCAAACAAACTTCACATTTCGCGTGCACTCTGCATCCTCCTCGTCATCATAGTGTTCCCTAACCTTTCTTCCTTCCCTCCTTCGTCTACACGCGCACCCCCGACTACGACGACGACGAGCTGCCAGGGCTGGCGCTCCGCGAGGACTGGCGCACGCAAACTCCGCTCGCTGGCTCGCTCGACGAGCCGACGCCACAGTCGATGCGGCGCGCGCGCGCTGGTCCAACCAGCCACCCCCTCCTCCCAGTCAGGGGTGTACGAAGCGAGAACCGGAGGGTGGCTGGAAGAGCGAGAGATGCGCGGCTGAGGACCGGAAGTAAAGTGATGGGGGAGGTTTCAGGAGATGTCAAGTGAAAATTTGTAATTGTCTCTAGGAAAAGGATCAGGGGACAATTGAATAGAATTTCGTTTTCGTGTTGTGTGTTTGTTAACAAATTTTGAATATTTTTTAATTAGCCTGCACTGAATTGGTCAAAGCATATATGTTGATGGACGCAGAAGATGATTGGAAAGTTCAATATTGAGGAATTACGGAATTAAGTCTAAATTTATCATAATTCTAGATCAAACGTCTAAATGAGGTCTTTTGCATAAGGACTGATTTTTTATGTATAAAACCCAATCTTTATAATTTGATTGTTCAGTGAAATAGGTTGATGGACTTGAGAGACATTTGGGAATTGTGACCACAATTTTTTGTGTTTATGCTGAGGTAAGTTAAGGGCTGTATTAGATACTGTTTGAAAGATTTTTTGAGGACTTATTGAACGTTATTACATTAATTGCTCATGTATCTTATCAGACATTTACATTCATTCAAAGCATACGTTTTATAATATAAAAATACGAGATAAATGTTCTGTACTTATGTTGCCGAACGCTGAAAGTTTACAGATATTTTCTCTATAGAGCTTTACTAAAAATGAAGATTTTTCTGTAGACAAGATTTACAAGTTACCTTCCAAGAAAAATTTTATTATGCTGCACTGTCTGAGTAAACTTATCATATAAATGTATCGTGGCAAATAGCTAACCAATTAAAAGTTTAATCCGAACCAAAACAATAGCCTAAATGTTTTCTGCTCCCACAGGTTACATGCATTTCATGAAAGTAGCGACAATCATTCATCCTCACAAACCTCATTATCCTGTTGAAAAGTCATTCATACAAAATTCTCGCCTTCCCCTCCTCCGTAAATCGATGAACCACCAGCGAACATTCCCAGGAATGACGGGTTTTGCGTTTCTTTCAGCACATGCGCGGGTGCTGCTATTTTGAGCATAAAGGTGCACTGCAGTGGAGAGAAAGATGCATGCATAACCGGCAGCGCACAGCTGTCGTGACTTCTTTCACGCGAGTGCGTCGCACCGCGCCGCTTTTTACTTCTGCGTGTATATATGTGTACGTACATACACCGAGTGTATCGAGTTTAATCTCGTTTTTCGCACTTCCCCGAATAGGTCACTGTGGGACTCGTTCCTTTTTATACGCGTTTTTCCGCGTATGGGTACAACAAATAGGAAAATGCAAGGTTATATAAGTCCAGAGATGTAGCAGCGCACAGAGGATTACACGGACATTGACGTTCCTGATGGTTTTCAATTTTTTATTAAGGGACATTTTAGTTATCCAACACTATTTGGTGGGTTAATAAAAGAAAATATCATGAGTTAAAATTTAAAGACGTGTTCTTGTTTATGCACATACTGATTGTGCACATATTAATTGTGCACACTTTAACATTAGTATATATCTATATATATAGATCTGTACCAATGCTATCTGTGCACAATAAATATGTGCACAATCCTTATGTGCACAAACAAGAAAATGCCAAATTTAAAAGAATAAAATCCTTTTCGAAGCAATTTAATTGAAGTACACTTTCACGCCATACTTTAATTATTATATATCTCTCTAAATATGAATAAGTGAGAAGTCGCTCACTGGTACAAATAAGTGAAAAAATCGACTAATATTTTACTGAATATTCACTTATTGCACTGTGAAAATTTTATGTGATTTTTTTTATTGTGCTTAATGCAAACAGACTTCATGTAAAGCAAAGCATTCTCCAAATAATTAAAATTCTACTCTCGCATCGCAGGAAAGTGACATGTTCATAACAAAACTGAAAAAGTTTTTCTCTTCTAAAATTACTTTTTCCGAGATGTATCTATGCAAAGCCCCTACAACGTGGACCGAAAAAGCCCTTTCATGCCTTTAAATAGCGGCGTCCGTCCGAAAGAACGTAATTTCAAATTCAAAGAACGGACAACAATAGAATAGACAACAAAGCATCGACCATTGATATATGTGCATCACGTGAGCGTCGGAATTTCTAGATTTAAGTGTAAATTAAACAGCGCTAAAATCAGAGCGATCGAAGTTTTGTATGATGAATAATATTTTTTCTTCGTTAATTTCTACTTACTAATTTGTACATGGAAGCCAGTCAAATTGCTAGGACACTTACCTAAAACAAATAAAAAATAAAATTGATAAATATTTGGTTATCTGATACATCTTTATAATATAAAAAATATATTGAAAATATTCTTTAAATATAACCACTATGACTGAAAATGTTCTTTCGGTCTAAAAGTTTAACGTATCTAGGAAGTAACATCCGACAGATGCTAAAGACATTAACTCCTCGTGACACCATTATACAATGTCAAAATTTTGTGTTTACCAACCGTTTATTTAGGTCAGAAAGTTTATTGTACATAGTTTCCCATCCCATACTTTGACAATAAGCTTATGCGAATAACAAAAGACAAGTGATGTATTAAAACTATCAGGTAAGCTTGGATCGGAAGGGACTTTTCCAATAAAGTTTCAATGTATTCTGCATCATTGGTGACACCTGCGTGATATATGAAGAACGGTCAAAAGTTTTGGCTCGACTGTCGCGTCTCAATCAAAGTGCTAATGTGACCTAACCATTATTAAGGGATTGAACTTATGAAGCAGAACTTTCGGAAACTAAAATTTCATTTTCTTCATAAATTTCAAGACTGCATCTTATAATATTATTTATTATTTTTTTTTATTTAACATTGAGATGCACTTCATCTAATAGTTCAAAGTTTCTTCAAATACTATTTTACTTACTTAGTGTCCAAGATAACAAGAAGTGTAGGTGTAAATGATGTGCAGTATGTTGTTATTTGGGAGATAGAATATTTTATGTTAAAAAAAATAAACAATATTAATTATTTAAGCATAGCTATTTTATTTAACCAAATGATACATAAACTTACAGTTATACATAGACATACATTACTAACTTTTATTTACCAACAGTTTCCACTGTATTGTGGTCCTAACCGTTTCATATAAAGTGTTAAAAAAATTTATAGGAGAAGGTGAGAAAGAGAACTCTCATAAGAGAAATATTTTATCCAATCAATGCCAATTCGGTCCCAGCGTGGGAAAATTCAAACATAAAGATAGCAAAAGTTTTAGATTTATATATTTTGTATTGCCTTAAGTTTGATTTAGTTTTTGCCACTAAATTCAAAGTTAATTTTCAATGCATGAATATTTATCAAATGATTCATACTTATCCTGGCAGCTACAAGTGAGTACTGGTCGAGGAAGGCAAAACTCTTTACAAGGATAATGCAAACATGGATTCTTTCGGTCACTGAGATATTGTTCTGATTTACTAACTATTCTCATTGGTGTCGCCACGGATGGACCTTTCCGGCGGACTGCTGTAATAAAAACTTCGCTGCCACCCTCTTCTTTGTCAATCCAAGAAATTTCCTCATTATTTAGAATGAGTAACCATTGTCGATAGATTAGTATGAGAATAATGTCAGCAATTGACACATTAATCCTTTTCTTATCATTAGAATCAAAAGTCGCGTGCAGGATAACACCAATTTCATCTCTAGGTTTCCAATAAAACCTTTCCATTTCACAATCAACGGTGAGATGATTTGATATCAAAGGAGCACTATGCGAGTCCAATAAAAATTTTGAAAATGTAAGACCGTTCATTGTGGATTTAACTAAATATTGATCATCTTCTTTCATTATAAAATATAAGTAACCATTGCTTGAATCAATTGCTACTAAACTTCCAGCTGCTGAGTAAACAGCAAGCCCTCTGACTAGTGCTTCCCACAAAGCAACATTTGGACTCTTTATGTGGTAGCTGGGTTCGGTACTGTATATAGTCTTGTGAAAGTTAAATCTAGATCGAAGGCTGATCATCGCTATTGAATGCGCAAAATAATGATCATAAAAAGAGTAATACAAATTTCGAGACCAAGGATCGTATATCAAACCGGTAAAAGTTCCGTTACTTTCTGGATTAAATATAAGTTCCTGGTTGTCTTTTGAAATACTTGCCCTCAACTTTTTAACATAAATCCTTCCATTAGAAACATAATACAAATTGTCGTTGATCGAATCGTAATCAAAGTAATACACATACATGCCGATGTCAGTTGGCCAGATGACGTCGCCCGAAATATTCCGCGGAACGTTGGTCAAGTGTGGATTAGCAACAGTCGCTCTGATATAAGTCTTCCAAGAATACAGGACAAGTTCTTGTACATCGCGACAGGTTGTTCCGTCGATGTCCAACTGCCGGCCCACGTGGCAAGCACAGCTGTGGCCACCGTCAGATCGTGAAAAGTACAAGTCCTGACAGTCTAATGTTCACCTTTTGATATACATCGCAAGAACGTCTCGAGGTAGCACTGCGTCTAGTACTCTCACGGATTTTGGATGACGAAAAGAGTTAACGAGCTGAGCGGTTTTTCGGTCGCATATTTTGCCGTCGCCCACGGAACACCACCACAGCGTTACGTTCGTTGAGACATTAGTTGAAGACAGCCAAAGCAATTCACCATCTAGAATTATAACGGAGAGCATTCTTGTAGTATAGTTTTTCAAGAGGGAGGAGAAGATCGAGATTGAATAGGCATTCGTCTAAAGATTTCCACAATAGATCATGACTATCCGGGCAGAAGTTAAGATCATATACATTTAGCGCTAAAGTTGGGTATCATAGGATTTCTGGGGTGAGAAATTTTTTAAAGTAGTTATTAAAAAATGTTGTGAGCAAAGAGTAATGTGTAAAAGTGGTTATCATGAAAGTTATAGTTTAGCCCCGAGGTTGAAGAACTGTATTTTTTCGAATTTTATGTGTTTTATATATGAAGTTTAATTTCTGTTAAAAAAAAGGTATGGTTTTTCAGTTAAAACTAATATTATTAGTGTTTATGAGTGAGGCTGTTTGAATAATATACGTGTCTGAACCTCTAAAATGGTATATCAATAATGGGTTGAGCAAAAGGTATGCACTCTTCTTGAAAAAACTGTACCGATTTTGTTTGTGATTTGTACAGTTTCTTGTTGTTTATGAAGATTTTAATTATTTCATAGAAGAAGGGTTTAATCTTGGGTGCATCAATAGTTAGAAAAACTAGAATTATTTGAAAGTGTATTATAATAGATTTAAGCATTTAACGGTTACGTGGCAAAAACGTATTTTTAACTGATTTTTGTATAATTTCTATGATTTAGAAGTGAGATTGTTCTTCTTCTATTGAAAGATGACTAATGTAGTGTGCTGTAATAGCAACAAATGATATTATAGCATTTCCAAGCGTGTAATAATGTAGTTCAAGTGCTTAATAAGAAATAAATTAAAAATACCTATATTTAATCATATTTTCATGATTATATTAGTGGACTCAGGGCTTATAAGATCAATCGTAGATATACTTTTTTTTTTTTTGACCTATTGAATACCTCTGTTCGATCCCAGGAAAATCCCTGATCCGGAAGGTCCACACTCTGTAACATGAGGCGTGCTTCCATTGTGTTACACTTTTTTTTGCGTTAAAACTTCACGGTAACAAAACCATCGTCTCCAACTATTCCACCTTTCTCTTTAAATTACGAAACGCAAAAGAAAAACCTGCCAAAACCCCCCTCTACAAGAGCCGACAGGCATCGTCGTCACCTGCGTGCACCACACGTGCGGCCTTCAAAATGGCTGTGTGTGTGTGTGTGTGTGTTGCTGCGCGTAGGCGGCATGCAGCCAGCCGTCGATGGAGCGAGCGAGCGCCTGGGCGCCGGCAGATCGATCGACGCCGCGGCGCCGGAGAGGTGCTGCGCGCGAGAGCGAGTGAGGGATGGAAGGGAAGAGGGCTTTTTTTGAGATGGAGAATTGGAATTGGGTTAAAGTTTCGTCAGAGGTAGCGAAAAATTGGTGGTGTGAGGGAGTGAGGTTGAGCGTGCGAAGGGTTATGGCGGTGTGAATGGGCTTGTGAGAGTGCAATTTCAACAAGTACGTTGTCATTTTGAAATTATAATGATGTTTCTTACAGGTTTAATGGGTTATAATAAATATAGATAGAATGATCCATATATGAAGGTTAAGATAAAATTGGTACCTTCTTGATAACTTTAGAGAAGTTTAAGTTTCAACGATACCACGTTGAGATGCCTAGAATGTACAGTATAATCATGATGTTTTCGTTGCATGGGGTAAAGTTTTTATAGTATTTTTATTGACAGACACTTCGATTTGTACAGAGTATTTTTAAATACGTCATTACAAAATTTCTGGTATAGAACTTTCTTCAAATTTAAATTCTCGCATTTATTATTTAATCTAAATTCATGTACAATTATGATTGAGATTGGATGAATTAGATTTTGTTCGTTACGAAATTCGTACGAAAATATAATAAATATGACATGTAAATATGTACGACAATAAGTATATGTATTTTTTGGAAAATGAATAAATTATTGAAAAAATGCATTTTCTTCGTATTTTTTGCAAAATGAATTAATTATTAAAATGATTTCTGTTTAATTATAGATAATAAAATGTTTTTATTTCTAAAAATGTAGTTATCTCAAACCTCAAAATGTTTCGTACATTAACAATACATTTCTGGAAATTGTATTTTCAAATAAAGTCCACATTTTCTCCCCCAATATTTATATCTTTCCATTTTTCATGTTAACGATTGTAACTCATAGAAGTTTCAGTACACATCTACTTCTTCTACAGTAAAAATTTTCTTCATCTATCTCCGTTTTATCTGCATAACAAAGTGTATTTCACATAAAGCAAACGGCTCTCATCCATCGATGATCTTCAGACTGATACACACACACACACACTAGATAATTATGTTAATTATCAATAATCATTTTTCAATAATAAAAACTATTTTGAATGATTAATAAAGACCCTCCGCGCAGTTTAGGCGAAATCTGAAATTTGAATTGCGCGCCAAAACGACTGCCGCAGGAGCGTAGTTCGCGCGCGGCTGCTAGGCGGCGCGGCGCCGAGTTTCCCACAGTCAAGTTGCACGGGCCGCGGGCGGCTCGGCCTCCTTCGTTCGCTCGCACATCTCGCCTTTTAAGGTGGCTCCAGCGGTCTAGTAGACCTAAAGCATTGAACATTTTTTACAAAAATTCATTTACACATTTCAATCTGAAAACTGATATAACAGGAAGCAGAGTTCTTAACATAACGGAAAATATTTTTGTTAGAAAATTTTTAATTTTGCAAAAGTATATTTTGTCCGTTAAAAAAAAATTCAATAAGAAACACAAATCTTTTTTGTTTTTCATTCAATTTTAATTTGCAAGGTCTCATTTTCTTACTTGTCAAATTTCAGGGGCAGTCAACGATATCAAAATTGAAAAATTTTCAAAACCTGCAAAGTTATATGTAATTGTTTATAAAATTCAGTGACAAATCTACAAACAATTGCATATAACTTTGCAGGTTTTGAAAATTTTTTAATTTTGATATCGTTGACTCCCCCTGAAATTTAACAAGGAAAAAAATGAGACCTTGCAAATTGAAATTGAATGAAAAACAAAAAAGATTTGTGTTTCTTATTGAATTTTTTTTTAATGGTCAAAATATACTTTTGCAAAATTGGAAATTTTCTATCAAAAATATTTTCCGTTATGTTAAGAACTCTGCTACCTGTCATATCAGTTTTCAGATTGGAATGTGTAAATGAATTTTTGTAAAAAATGTTCATAGCTTTAGGTCTACTAGACCGCTCGAGCCACCTTAAGGTGGCTTCGGAGCGTGGTGCCGTATCAAGTCGTGGCCCCAGTGGGGACCTTCTTCTCGATTCCATCGACAGCAGGTTCTGGAGAATCGGCGGCGAACTTCAAGGGTCGACGCTTCGACTCAAACCGACCCAGAGTCGTCGAGCTGTGTCTCGGCCTCTCTGGCTTCGGCAACAGAAACATCGAGCTGTGCCTCGACCTCTCAACCCTCTGCAACCTGCCTTCCGGCAGAACACCTCTCGGCTCCGGAGGAGCCGCCGTCCTTTCCAGCAAGGTCCGCTTTGAGGGAACTACTCGAGGCGAACCAAGTCTCTCAGCCGGGAACCGTTTCAAAGACCTACCGCTTCCTCGACCCGCAAGTGGACACGCCTTCCAGAGGGCAATTGCTCTTAAGACGAAGTGCACCCCTCAACGAAAGACGTTACTCGTCTCGCCTACGAAGAGGAAGCCGACCGCCCCGAGAAAGCCCGGGAGACCACGGGGTAAGCCGAGGGTGCTGAGCATCGTTCCGATCATACCGGCGATGACCCTTCCTGGGAAGGCGCCAGCGATAACCGGACCACCTTCGAGCGGACCAATCGACCGTACGGTCAACCGATAAGGGCGCCTTTTTTAGCCCCGGCAATTTTTTAGTAGATTGGTGCATCACAGGACTAACCCCGAAAAACTCCCAAACAAAGTCTCCGCGGAGATTCCCTCCCTTATAACCGGGTGGTGCGGCTGTCATTAAGTTGGTCGGGCTTTCTCTCGTCCAGACTCAAACCAGAGTCGACGTGGAGGAGAGATCCGTGCGGTGTCCGCTCTCCACGCAACGTGAAAGCTACCTCGGTGGATAACGGTCCCAGCGACCGGCAACGGGGGACTTCGCCTCAGCAGGCATTTTCTGCTCTACGTTCGCAGCTGAGTACTCAGCACGTGGCAAGCTTATTCAGCTCGCCCTTCTCACCGATCGCTGTAGAGTGTCCTCTAATCCGCCGATCTCCACACTCTCGCTCTCAGAGCCTTCCTTTAACAAACCGGAATCCGTGTACTTGCCTTGCTCTCTAAGCAGGAAGTGGTGCAAGGTAACGCTCGCTCGGAGGTGCGTTCGACCTCTAACTAATTCTTCGCTTGCCCGAGCTGTCCCCCTTGCATCAAGACTACGTTTATTACGTCGACATAATAAATAGGTCATCACCCTCAAATCACGCATTTTCTTTTTTATAAGACTGAAAAATGTCGTATATTCACGTGTTTGAAATTCCGAACGTTCATAATGAACGAAATATTAACTTAAAGTTTCTAATTCTGGTTAGAATTCCCCGGAGTGTGGTTTACTGGTGACTGCAAGAGTGAGAAGTGAAGAAATACAGTTATTATCCGATTTTAAATGTATTAAGTAGCCAAATTCGGCTAAATTTGAAAATGGCAAAAATCTTTCGTTCTCTATGAACGTTCGAAATTTCAAACACCTGTATATTCCCTCTCATCGGGGATCAAACCCGTAAATTGCGTTTTATTCCGATTGTCATTCGCCGTCGCATTGTTTACCAAAGGAATTACATTACGCGCGAGGTGTTGATTGTCCGTATCGAATTGTCTCTATCGCATTATTCTTTTCCATTTACCTTCGCATATATACATGCATTATGCGAAAAATAACACCGATAAAGCACATTACGCGCGCGTATTATATTCCACCCAACTTCGGCATTCATACTCTTTATGAATTAAAAAAAAAAAAATAATAAGCCGCTCGGAATGAAATGAATGCGCCAGACGCGAATGAATGCGAGCGAGGTGAAAAAGGACACGTGCGCGGAGCGCGTCATGTATATAATCAGAAAAGGTGGGCATGAAAGGGGGCGCGATATATGCGCACAAAAGGGACGAGACTTAAGCGCGCGTTATTGAAATAGATAAAGTAATTAAAGAGCGGATTGAAGAGGGAAAACAATGAGCATAGATTCTCGAACAAAACGTATATTACGGGACTTTGTTAGATCGCGGAAATATTTCTCCCTATATGCGCCTTATCGAATAATAACGCGCGCGAATGTAAATTTCTTAACGAAGGCATTTTGAAAATCGTAAAAAGCCTTTCAGCGACTGAAATTTAACGGCGCGCTGCGCTTTTACGACGACGGCTTATGCGCGCACGCGCGGGTTTTCATTTTACTCGAGTAAATACTCGTTTTACACGTAATAGCGTAACGCGCTCTGTATATGGGAGTCAAGATGCGTGCTCGAGGGGATGTAATGTTGTTTATGAAATAATTGTGATTTGAGTAGTTTTCAAGGAAACGAGAGCGATCATTTAATATTAAAAAAATGGTAAATATTTTTGTAAACAATGTTAATCGCATGTTTTTGATGATAAGCATTATTTTTTATATTATAGTCATTGGAATGTCCTTATACTTAATTTAAAATATTTTCGAAATAAAATGTTCAAAACTACTTTTGAAATAGCCAGTTAATTAATGTTTACGACTGATCATCATTGCCTCGGCAATAAAGCAAAAGTGGGCATGAAAAGTAAGTGGTAATGAGGAAAAAAAACAAATACCTACACAGAGATGAAATAGCCGCACGATATAAAACTGCTCTGTTTGTTGTCAGGGGGGGGGGGGGGCAACTAAGCTCGAGCTTTCATTAGCCTCTGAATTGCTTTGAATAAAAAGAACTTCTATTGGAATTAATCTCGAGATTGGAAGGGCTGAAGTACAGGTAATCGCTTTAGAGGGAACATCGATGTAATTAGCTTGCTAAACGGCTGTTTTCTCTTTCGCGAGAAATTGGATTTTTCATTGTGTTGTTGTGCAGTTAATCAGATGTTTTTCGATTTTCATTGTGCGACAGCAATTTGGTCAATGCTTGGTGAATAGAACTCACCGTTTCAAGATGTGCTTGTCATTGAAAATTTGATAGCAATAACAACATACGATATGTATAAGAAAAACAATACTAAGAGATTTGAATTACAGAGCTTATTGTAGCTCATGTAAACTGCTGATTCGCCTTTAACCGATCACCTAAGTAAATCTGATTAGAGTTTTATCCGACCGGTTCTTTTCAAACATATATCAAATCGTACCTACTTATACAGTGAACTTCGGCTGACAATGCGAATTTATTTTTTTATCTCTGCGCTTCCATAAATAAAAAAGACACGAAGGAAAAAATTTGATAGATTTAAAAAATTTAATTTCATCAACATAACAATACACCTATTGATTTTCATTTTAACGTTATCGTTTTATTAAACCAATTAAATTTTTTCCCTCAGTGGTACACTCTGACCGTGACTTTCCTACTTTTAATACCCTCCCTCGACCAAACAAACCTGCAACCAACCCCACAGACACAAACAACCATCCCCTCCATCCCTCGTAAACACACACACGAGCGCTTTGCGACCTTGAAAAAGAGCGACGCGTCGCGCGGGCATGCAGCCGAAAATTCGGATCACGTTGCACGCGCGCTGCTGGAGTCGATAGCCTCTCCTCCGAGACACACATGCACTTCCGCACGTATGTGTGTATGTATGTGCGCATGACGGGTGTAACCTTGAGACGCGTCTGACGCCTCGGGCTCGTGTTTATGTCTTTATTTCGCGGGTATAAAGTGTTCGGTCGATGTCTCTCTCGCGCTCTCTCTCTCTCTCGATGCGAGAGCGAGGGGAGAGATTTTTAAAGCGCGGTTTCGTAATTTCGATTTTGTTAGTACGTGTGTGGATGGAAGGTTTGTTTACTGAATATTGGATTTATTGTAAACGGTTAATGAAACATTATTGTTTGTACGAATATTAATAAGTAACGAGCTTTAGTGTTTTATTTTTGGATCCTTTATTTTTTACAATGCGAACTTTTCACTTTTGCTTCAGTAAATTTTGTTTTGTGTAATTTATCGAAGAACCAATGTGGACAGTATTACCATCGATCGAGTCATTCGCGTTACTGAGAAACTTTCAATCTTCTTGAATTTTTAAAGAAATACTGTAAATGTAATGATTTTGTTGACTTTTCAATAAAATGGGAGGAGGTATTTTATCAGAATGGTAAAACGTTAGATGGATACTTTCTCAGAAAGCTAAAAAAACAAATTAGAATATCTTATGATACAAGGGTAAATTTTCCGAATATTTAAAAATGTATAATATATAAAAATTCAAAAAAATTTGGCAAGAAGACCATAATATTTTCATTAAATTATTTTTATATGATATCTGCCTAACGATTAAATTGTAAGAAATGTAGTGATTTAGAAAAGCTATAATGTCGAAAAATGAGCTAAAAATCATATAGTAATAAATGTTACACATTTTTCGGAATTTTATTCTTCTAGTAAAAAGTATCTTTATAATTTTAGGCAATCTGTTTTCAATTTTTATAGACGCAAATTTTTCTGATATTTTTTCGAAAGAAATCCCTCGTGTGTTCTGAATAGCTCATGTTCGGAATTTACAGTATCGTATTCGGAAAATATTTTAAACGATAGTATATTTTCTGAGAAAATACCCATCTAATATTTTACCATTCTGATAAAATACCTCCCCCAGATAAAATCTATATCATATAATGACCTTCAAATCCCAATTACATAAACCAATACCTTTAGTTACATAATCATAATCTCTATAATCCCGAAAACTCAACAAACCGTATTATCGTCATATTTGATTACCCAATAATGTACTAGCATCCCAAACATCTATGTTTTAATAAAATGAAATCTTACGATAAATTTTTAAGATCTAAAAAGCTTTCTAAAAAGCTTCTATGGTCACCTTTATTCGACCTTAGAACTTTCCCTGGCGCTGCTCGCCACCTTTTCCGACATCCTCGACAGAGACAACTGCTCCACGAGCTTCGGCTGTGCTTCGCAAGGCTCGTTAACTATTAAGCCGACTGTAATCTGCATGCGCCTACTGCGTTTCTTTTTCAGACGAGGACCGAAGGTAAAGCCGGTTCGCTTTGGAAAAAACAGAGCTTTCATTACCATTAGCGGAGACTTGCAGCAGAGCTACAGTCTCTCTCTTTTAGCTGTTTTTATTGCTGTGTACAGAGAGAGAGAGAGAGAGAGAGAGAGAGAGAGAGAGAGAGAGAGAGAGAGAGAGAGAGAGAGAGAGAGAGAGAGAGAGAGAGAGAGAGAGAGAGAGAGAGAGAGAGAGAGAGAGAGAGAGAGAGAGAGAGAGAGAGAGAGAGAGAGAGAGAGAGAGAGAGAGAGAGAGAGAGAGAGAGAGAGAGAGAGAGAGAGAGAGAGAGAGAGAGAGAGAGAGAGAGAGAGAGAGAGAGAGAGAGAGAGAGAGAGAGAGAGAGAGAGAGAGAGAGAGAGAGAGAGAGAGAGAGAGAGAGAGAGAGAGAGAGAGAGAGAGAGAGAGAGAGAGAGAGAGAGAGAGAGAGAGAGAGAGAGAGAGAGAGAGAGAGAGAGAGAGAGAGAGAGAGAGAGAGAGAGAGAGAGAGAGAGAGAGAGAGAGAGAGAGAGAGAGAGAGAGAGAGAGAGCGAGAGAGAGAGAGAGAGAGAGAGAGAGAGAGAGAGAGGGGAGGGGAGAAGGAGACTTGACAAACTCAGATTTGCGCGCGTACTCGAGCGTGAGCGCCGGAAAAGTCAATATTGTTACTCCCACGCAACACACTTGCCCTCGATATTTTGAATGACTGCGGAGAGCGTCGATCCTCTCTCCCTCTCTTCTCTCTTCTCTCTTCTCTCAGTAGTAGTTTACAGGATACGCTTTTTTGTAAGGAATGCGAGTTTTTTTTTTATTAGAGCGTCGATGTTTGTGAATGGTGATGTTACGAAACGTAAATATTGAAAGATGTATAACAGCTTCTTGAAGTAACGTTATGTAAAAATTCCTGTAATATAGTCAAGTTAATAATTTTATTTTTATATGTGCAAATCCGCGAACTACAGACAATAACTGGGGTACAAATACGGAAAAAATTTTTTTTGAAGGCACACCTACCACATAAGGTTTTTTCGGTTCTTTGCCCCCCCCCCCCACCCCAACATGAAAATACTCGTGAACACTCATTATCCGTTGCCAAACTTTTTTGCCGACGAAATCAATTTTTCTTATGAAAATTTAACATGGGAAAAATGGACGAAAAGTAGTCATTGATGATCAACCAATAGCAAACTATTGAAGAGGCCAAACCAAATTCCACAAAAAAGCGATTAAAGTTGAAGAATAGAGCTTTAATTTGAGATGAGAATCGTTAAAATCGGTCGATTCTGTGCAAAGCTATGTGAAGTTGAAAATGGCGAAAAATGACAAAAATTTGAAGAATTACGTGGGTTTGAAAAAAATCGCTCATTTTCGTCATTATTAGCCATTTTCAAATTCACGTAGCTTTGCACAGAATCGATCGATTTTAACGATTCTTATCTCGAATTAAAGCTCTATTCTTCAACTTTAATCGCTTTTTTGTGGAATTTGGTTTGGCCTCTTCAATAGTTTGCTATTGGTTGATCATCAATGACTACTTTTCGTCCATTTTTTCCATGTTAAATTTCCATAAGAAAAATTGATTTCGTTGGCAAAAAAGTTTGGCAACGGATAATGAGTTTTCACAAGTATTTTTATGTTGGAGGACCCTCAAAGAACCGAAAAAACCTTATGTGGTAGGTGTGCCCTCAATAAAAATTTTTTCCGTTTTTGTACCCCAGTTGTTGTCTGTAGTCCGCGTATTTGCATATGTATATATATATATATATACTAGGGGGGCTTCGCCCCCTGCTCGCTCCGCTCGCCAACCCCCATGCGTAGCGTGAATTTAAAAAAAAAATATTATAACAAAAGATAATATAATTAGGTAAATATAAAATGAATTAGGTTTTTAAATCTAGAAATATTTATGTTTTTTTTTATTTAAAAAAAAGTCTTTTCTTTTTTTAAATTTTTTAGATATGTTCGAATAAAATTATGAAATATATTTACATGTAACAAAAGAATACATATTTATGTTGTTCATGTAGCTTAATTTTTCTATAAGATATCTATAAGAAATTAGTTGTAGTGGGGCAGGTGGAGGGGGTGTGGAGGGGGGCGGAAGGGATTGGAGGGGGGTGGAGGGGCAGACACCCTTCAAAATAACGTAAAATTTGAAAGAATTTAACGGTAAAAAGTGGAGGGGTGGTGGAGGGGAGGTGGAGGGGCGTGGAGGGGGTGTAGGGGGTAGGTACCCATTTTTGCCCTTACAACTATATAATATAGGAAGATATATATATAGTTACAGTATTAGTTAAGTATTATTCTATTACATTTGTTCTTATATAGAAGCAAGTCAAGAGCTAACAATCTGGTTTATCTTTCATTATAAGGAACTACACATTTAAAAAATTCCTATTTTGTGACAGGCAGTACATAATGTCCAATCGAAAAGTAACAAAACAAACATAACCTAAAAATTGATGCACAAAAATCTCTGCTTCTAAGGCAAGCAAAAATCCTCCATTAAAGGTAAAAAAATTACGTAAACTTCACAATTACGTGACGATTGAGTGCGACTTCTTCGGCATCTTGTTAATTCTCGACAGCATGACACAGAGGCTCAAAACCTTAAACTTCTCCCGTTAAGGTAACAATAACAATGGAGCGAAGGGTGACTTGTAACAGTTTCAAGCCCCATTAGGGGCTTTAACGGCTGAATAATAATGACGAGAGAGAGGAGCGCAGAGTCGGACGTGAGGGCGTGCGAGCACGAGGGGCTTAGCCGCTAAGTCAGCAATGTCAGATGTTTTTGGTTGTTAATGCGTGCCGGGGTTCGAGAGATGTTGGATTGCTCAAGGTCTTATTACTGATATGTTTGATGTATTTTGTACAACAGTCTGAACTGTCAAATTTTTTATTTTAAGAACACGAAATTTTCTTGATATTTGATGTATAAGTGTATAGCGAAGGTTGTCAAACTTTCACAATGTTGTAGGGCAAACTTCACGTTGTAGAATTCAAATACAGTCTGGCAGTTCGGAGTGCAGGAGAAGTTATGCAACTGCTACTGAAGCATATCCAGAAGAATTATAAATTTGTCGAATTTGTCAATGTGATGTATCTGCTATGAGTTTTCAAAAAAGAAATGATCATTATTTCTTTAAATGAACTATTTTTCATAAATTGTACATATTACTTCCTGAATGCAGATAAGATAATAAGTATAGCTAATGAAAACGGCCCATTTGGAAGAAAAACATATTTAATGATCAAACATTCAACGATAACAATCTATCTCTTACAAAACCAACCTTCCATGTACTTCATTTTGCTCTACCTTCCTTCCCAATATCATGTTACATACCCCAATCCAAAAAGAACGGAAGGACCGAGCTTCGACATTGAAAAAATTCCCAAATCTCACTGCCTACTTGATATTCCGTCCTCGCCTCGTGCACTTCGCTTGATCGAGCGACGCTCAGGTGCGCAAGAGATGTTCTCTCGCTCCCTCTGCGTGCGTCGTGTATAGATCGGGACTTGATTCATTTAGCGAAGCGGAAGTGTGCATCAGCTCGCTTGGAAATTCGACAGGTATAAAATTTCGACTTTGTAATGCTCGGTAATTCCTGGAAAGGGGTCGAGTCGATAAAGAGGTTTCGAAGTTGGAATGGTTTTCGGGTGTCTTTGGGATGTTAATTTTTGGATCGATTGAGGCGATTATAAAAGCTGTAATTTAGGTCAGAAGGACTATTGCGAGGTATATTACTTTATTAAAAGTTCTGAGTTGCTACGTCTGCGTGAAATATTTGGTATAAAAAATGAACAATTCAAAACCAAAATAAATGATTTCTTTAAAGTTTTAAAATAGAATCTAATCGGTAAGGAAACAAAATTTATTTATAAAAACTGTTAACTGTGTTAAAAGACTTGGTTCTGTTTCATATGAGAGGTGTCACAAACAATTATTAATTATGTCGTATCAATATAGCAGTAAAAAAATAAGTACTAGTCGAAATAAACTGACTACTATCATTGAAAGTTTCTAAACATCTCCGTGTCAGAAAAATTTTTCTTTCAGATGATAAGAATGTTGATATTTATTTCTTATCAAGAGCAAAATAACCTGTTCTACATTAACCCGTCCATACACGCAAAAACCCTTACGAATCTCATTTACTCTAACTTTCAATAGTCGACCCGACAAACCCCATACATTCCTTTCACCCTGAAAAACTCAAAACCCTTACCGCGCACGGTTCTCTTAAAACAGCCGAAGAAAGGAACGAAAGTAAAGCCCCGCATAAATTGTTCTGAGCTTTGAAATTCCAAACGAGCAACGCCAACGTGGCGTATTTACGTGTGGCCCGGGCAATTTGCGCGGAACGAAGAAAAAGACGTGGAAGCAAAAGAAAAAATGTTGCAGCGTCGGAGTCAATAAAAATGCCGGAGTTACGCACGCGCGCGTGTGGAGATGCAAGGGGGGGGGGGGGAAAGAAATATCGCTGATTGCGCGCTCAAAGGCGGGGAAATCTCGTTTTCCGTGTCGTTACTTTGCCGCGCGTGCGCGTGGGTGGAAAGAAAGAATTAGCGAGGAATGTATGCTTTAAATTGATTGTAGGTCTATGCGTATGTATATGTATGTCTTTATAAATATATAGAGCAGGAAGAAAATTGTGGAGGTACGGTTAAGGCGATGAAAAATGCGCTGCACTGGCCGAATGTTGTTCGTAGACTGGAGAATATTTCTTTAATTCCTCTTAAATGTACTTTGGGAAGTTCATTTTAAGTTTCTTAATTGAGTAAAAACTATGATTAGTAGCCGGAGTGGTGGAAGTTCTAAACAACTTATTTCAACTGTTGATGAACAATGAAAAGCCTTCGCGCGACCTCGCGGAGGGATAAACTTTTCGTTGGACAGTGCATTTTTAATTGTCTATTTTGAATGTTTTGTGGAAAAACTTTTAGTGGACTTGTGACAGTCTGAAGAAATAACAAACATTTGATATGGCTTGTAGTTGGTCGCAAGACACTTTAGGGGCAGTTGCATTAAAAACAAACTTCTTATAAAATAAGAATCTCCCGAGTAGCGGTCGTGCCTAAAAATGATAGCCCGAAAGTTGAAGCATGACAAAATTGTATATTATTGGTTGGTTGTATGACGTTAACCTCAAAAATTGGTATGCTTGAATTTAGTTAAGAATATATCGTCAACTAAATGTGACTATATAACTATATAACATAGTAACAACTAAGAGTTGTAACATAGTCATAACTCTTTATGTAACTATGTATATCGTTAACTATGTAGTTACCATTATGTATACATTAGGTATACATAATCGTTACTCCAAGAATGATAATATTCTAAAATTGTACAAGTTCATAAGTAATATCAAGAGAACCATGTAATTACAATGTGGTAAAAGTCATTCAGTTCACTAATCTTTTATCGTTAATTCCTTAAAAATTTATAAAAGTTAAAAAACATAATATGTTAAGCAAAGAATCAGCGGAAGTAAATTAAACAGTAAAACATCCCATCTATCTCCATTCCGAATACAAAATACGACCGAATAAGAGCGAACGAAAGCCTATAAGAATGAAGGAGGGAAGCTGAGAGGGAAATCTCACGAGAGGGATGGAAAGAGCGACGTTTGTAGGACGCATAGCTGGGGGCGATCGCTTCTCCTTTCTCCGCTCGCCCCACTGCGTACACTACGAGACATATCCTTACACGCATCCTTTTGCCAACCAAAAATAAGAGAAAAGAAAATACGACAATCAAGACGCGGTATAACGCGCGTGCCCTAATTAAACCTCCGCGCATCACTTCGGTTCGTTAGGCTCAGGGCAACCTCGCAATTACACGATAACAAGGCGAAATAATTGGAAGAAGTAAAGAGACGCAGACTCTAGACCCGGCTGGATACGGGGGTAGGTATGCGTTTCAAGACGATGAAACGTCAGGAACGTCTTCGTCGGAGAGGGAGAGAACGGTAATTTCGCTGAACGATTCCCGCTCTCCACGGATCGGGGAGAGCACTTTGGGAGTTGCGAAGCCACTCCGGCAAGAGATAGAGAGTAAATGTTTTAGCGTTCGAAATGCGCCCTCTTTTCGACATTGTTTCACTCTCGAGAAAGTTGCTCGCGGAACCTCGGGAGGAAAGTAAAAAGAGTATATCTCCCGTTGCACCAATATGAAATTGGGTTGATGCTTCTGAGAGGTTGATTAGAAGGATGGATTCGTTCTACTGGAAGATCAGTTTTGAGAAACGAAGTTGAGTGGACGATGGTTTCTGGACATCTTAGTAACATACAGTTTTATCGTTCGCCAGTATCCAACGCTGAAGCTTTTATTGTGCACATAAAAAACTGATTGTTTGTTAGTTCACGATTCAAAGGTAACATTATTGCAGGGATATCCTGATAGTTCAAATAGTATTTGATTAAAATAGGTATAGTTCCGTATATCCGGCTACTACGCTAAGTAGGCGCTGTTACAAATTAGTCTCGAAATATCCTCTCTGAAGAATAAGTTACTTTTATTTGCTAATCTTCCAGTTCGCGTTACTTTTAAAAAATGGAATGGCATTATTATAATTCGCATAATCCCACAATCCAGCCACAAAACTTGCTGCATCGGCGCGGTTCCTTTGTGCTTCCACCTCAGCGCCATGATTCACCGGTCGAAGTAATGAAAAACAAAGGCACAAACATTTGACGAAGTTTCCTTGGGCGCCAAAATAAAATGAATATTTATGCGCAGCCTTATCTCGCGCGCGGTGGATTAAAAGTCCTCGGGAAATTGAATCTCTCCTCTCGGACAAAGAGACGCTCCTCGCGATAGACTCTCTTTCTCCCCCCGGAGGGAGAGACCCGGTTTTCCAACCCGAGGGATAATTATCCGAGATTAAACGCCGATTTCCGCATGGGTAATTGAACGATTGCGGAGGAGGAAGAGGAGGCAGTAGTGATTTTGGAAGTAAACGCGGGAGTTGATTTGGAGGCACAATTGACGATTGTTATCTTCAAATGTCCCTTTGATGTCTGGAAGTTTTCGCATGAGTTATTGGGACGAAGAGTCTTTGTCGATTAGAAAGTAGATTTGTAAGTATTATACCTTTCCAATCTATTCTAAAGGTTTATTATTGGTTTCTTGTATATCAACGACAATGATAGTTAATTGTTTCTGTCCTACTAGAATATTGATAAAACAGAGAATGTCCTGACGTTCCAATTTAAAAAATTAGACAACAACCGACCCAATGTCAATATGATTAAAAATTTTCCATTACAAAAGTTATAACAATCCTTAAACTACTTGGTCAATACTAACTGCTTCTAAATTTGGATTATTAATTTACGTTACAACAGTAAACACGAACATTATCCTGCACCGAACTTAGTAAAAAACACATAAACCTTAATGGAAAAGTTTCAACGATTGAAAATTAAACATTGCAATGACTTTTGCAAGGCCCAAACGCTGACGATAATGCGCTTAAAGTTGAAATTACACTTCAACTTCGAAAATCCCCTGTAATTCGTGCTCAAAACGACGATTTCGCATTCAACGTCAGACAATCGCCGCCAGTCACAATCGAAAGTCATTAATTTGGGATGACCACTTACGAAACTAAGGAATAAAGCCGTGAATAAATGACTAGAACGAACGTTGCGTGCATTCCACATCGCGCACGTCGAATTACACCGCGCGATTAACTAGGTTATAACACACGGGCATATTGATTCAAAGTTGCACAATAACCTCACCTCCACTCACCTCCTCTTCTCCACCGTCGCGCGCGAAACGTTCATTTTCAATTTTTCGAGGGCTTTCAGCCAATGAGAGCTGGCGAGCGCGGGGGCGGCTGGCGGCTTCGAAAATCGATGACACATTTTTTATGCCGGTGATATTTTTTTTAATAGAGAGAGTGTAGCAGTAGCAGCGGTTCTGATTAATCGGTGAGAAAGGAATGCGTTGTCTCAGACGTGTAAATTCCATTAAAATCCCGCACCGTCGCCGCGGGGTTAACTTATCCGTTAGGGGACGGTGTACACGGAATTTCGAAGAGCCAATCCAAGCCGATTGTTCCGGCGGGGATGCCGCGAGGTAGTTTTGGATGCTGGACAGATAGAGTTCGATTGTGTGGGGTTGTTGCGTGGGCGACAATTAGAATTGAGCTGCTGCTGGAATTAGCGTGGTCGCGGTGGGAAGTACTTTATCAGTGGAGAGGGCAACAAATGAGGAAAATACGATGTGAAAGGTGCTTTTAAGGAGAATTGTGTAGTCGAAATAAGGTCAATTATGTTAAAAAGAAAAAAGTACATTTCGTAATTGGTTAGATAACTCTTTTCTAATCCTCATGGCAGGGTGACATTAATATAGAAAATTAAGCAACCACGGCTATGGCTTCAGAGTAGTATTCAGTAGGAAAAACGTTTACTTTTTTATAAAAGATATCAGAACGTCCAAAAAGTCACTTCCAAGCAATTAATATGGATTAACCCACCCTATTTTCGTAAAAAAATGTTAACACACCGAATATATTTCACGCGCATTTACAAGAATATTCACGTCACTCCATGATCGAAAACAGTTCCAACCGCGCTGCAACCACATCAATTTTGCATTCGGACCAAAATTGCAGCTCGGCGCGTTAAAGAAAAAAAAAGCGACTACCCGTGAATCAGTGCACTTTAGCCTCAATTCCGTACGCGCATACGCGATTAAGCGCGCTGTAACGCGGAAAAACAGACTTTCCGATGCGCACACACAGCAAATCCAATCGATTTCGCATTAATCATGCGCTCGCCTATACAACCACGCTTGCCACTGGTAATTAATCGTGCGCAGTGGCGCGAAATTAAAAGCGGATTCGTCGGCGGGAAAAAGGGGTTCCGCTGTAAAAGACACGAGGAGATTTTTACTGGTCGAGGAGAGAGGTTACGACGGGGATATTAGAAGCTATCCCGTGGGTGGCATCGCTTTCTTCCTTGGGATGTTTTCGCGCCAGCCATTGATTGGCGGGGCTTTTTGTTTTCGTTAGGGGATTGTGTGTGTGTAAGCGCGGGTTGTTCGGTACGGTGGAGCTGTAAATTTTGATTAAACAGGGAAAAGGTCGCGTTGGTTCGCTCGGCTGTGTTCCGTTCGCTGGTAAAGTTGTAATAAGTAAGGATGCTTGTTTGGTGCATTCACATTGGGAATGTCAGAGGATTACGGTGGTTGAAATTAGTAGGAACTTGGAGCGAGGTTTATGTTTTAATTGTAAATAAACTTTGATTGCTCACGGAATAGAACGTTGTTCACATAAAAAAGCACTTTTCCCAATGATGATTACAATAATATAACCAAATAACAATAGGAATTCATCATATGAATTTAATTGAATCTCGGATAGTCAATTGCGGACGCACTGCATGCAATCGAGGTCATAAACCTTAAGATTTCAAAGGGCCGCGCAATCAATCCAATCGGCTCACTCCACCCGACGGCCATTAACGAAACCTCTCCACCTAATGCGCCCTATCCCCCGCCATCGCGCCACTCATCCCCCTACCGCGTAACAAATATACCTCCGCCCCCTCACGAATAAAAGCCCTCGAAACTCCTCTTCCGCCTGCATAAGCAACTGGAGCGCATCGGTTATTTAGATCGCGAGAGTGAGAGAAAAGCACGAGATTCTTTTACGATCGCACACCTGCGCGATTTAACGATTTTTCTTCCGCTTCGCGAGATTAGATTCATAAAAAGCGAAGCTGGCTCTCTTCTTTTATACGTGAAGATAGAAAAACAAGATAAAAGGGTAATCCATGGTCATGAAGTGTTGTTGTGTGGCAATGGTTTTCGATTTGATGGATGTAGAAGTAAGGTGAAATTGTTCGGTGTAAACGGAAAGATGATGAAGTTGTTTTTTAAAAGATTAGGAGGTTCATGTTATGTACGAGTTTTATGGGAAAAACAAACTACGCGGAAAATAGATTTGGAACTGTATGTGAATACCTTATCTTATAGCTTTTATATAGGAATCGATCGTATACTTTATATTCCAATTCGATGTAAAGATGAAAAAGATAGAGATGATGTCAAAAGTTCCAATAGAGTGACTCATAAAATTTCCATTGTCAATAAGCTCATAAGTTAGGACGAACTCGATATGTAGATTATCTTATTTAAAAGCTCTTCTAACAATATTAATCAATAAGAAAAAGACGTATTTTTAAGAGAATGCAAAACAAAAAATTAAAATTTCAAAAAAGAATCTACTAAATTTTATTACACTATGTCATGGCATGACTGTTTTTCGGTGGCATGGTGTGGTTTGTGCACATAAGAATTATGCACATATTTATTGTGCACACTTTAGCATTGGAGTATACACATAGATATAGATATACACCAATGCTAAAGTGTGCACAATAAATATGTGCATAATTCTTATGTGCACAAACCACACCATGCCTTTCCGGTTATATAACAAAATTTTCTTTTCTCACCCTTAGTTTTAAATAGTTATCTGACTTTCAATATATAAGGATTTAACTGAATACGAAAAAGCATTTATATTTTAACTACCCCCTCCCCTCAATATATGCAACCCTACACATTATGCTGTACCATCGGTTGCACCCTTTAACCTTTAGAGGACGGGCAAACCACTATAGTGGCTCGACCCATGATAGTCACTTCACTCACGAGAATATCCCAATATCAGATATGTTTTTTATGCATTTTCTTAGAGAGATCAATAACTCCAAATCTCCATCCATTAAAGGTTAAACAACCTTGAATAATTTCATAATAAGAAAAGCACTAATCAACATTTCATATTAGTCCCAAAATAATTTTCATCTTTAATTTTCTAGTAGAATCAATAATAATTCAAATTTAATTGAAAATATTCTTATAATGTAAAATTTAATTAATTATAATATCTGGATAATAAAATAGGATTTTTACACTTATACACTTATACTATTATTTTAGATATATAATTTCAAAATAGAATTTTAATATCTTAAAATATAAACGGTATGCAATTCGAATATTTGAAATAAATCTTTTTAACAATAAAGGTTAGTTTTACAATATAATTTTCTCATTGTATTTTAATAAACACTCTAAAATATTTTTGTTTCAAGTTTTTTTTTTAAATCAATTTTTTTCTTTAATTTGTACATCTTTATTGTTTAAACTCTTTTCGTTTCACAGTATTTACATCTCTTTTATTAAACTATAACTAAATAAAATAAATCAGATCTTATTATTATATTTTATCTTACCGTCAATAAAGTAATTGTAAACTGATTTTAATCATTCAATATTAAGACATTCTTTTTCACGCTCGCTCAATGTGCCCCATACTGCACATCTGGAAACTCTTACACGGAAAGAAAACTTGAATAAATATAACCTTATTTTCATTCGCCAAGGTTAGTGCATGTAGCCAATCGCCAATGCCGAACTCTTAGGCCGTTTTTGCCTGAGTCCTCCGTAAACGTAAACATTACAGTCGCATGTTTTTCTGAGGTTAGAAGATGCAAACATCATTTGCACGCAAATAAATAAACTTTACATAGTTTATATATGATTTACATAAGTTAATTATTATTGTAATACGTTTTTCTATTATAATTTAGCTAAACAAAATCAATTATTAAGAATTGGTGAACACGGAAAAAAATCTTTACTGTTGACTCTCAGGCAGAAACTACCGGAGACTCCAGGAATGCTAGTTTTATGCCTACTACCCGGGTCACTCAGGCCGTTTTGGCCTAAGTCTCCAGTTAACGATACTTAACTTTTCTCTCCGTGTATCTCCCCCTAGGACGCTGCGTAGCGTATGCGAGTACCGAAGATGCACTTTTTAAGAAATCTTTTTTCATTTCTTTACCCTACAACGAAATATTATTTTCCAATTTAAAACTTATAAGGCCTATATTTATTTAACCGCTTTATATTATTAAATTCTAATAACGCAGTTCAGTTGCAATAGTTTTTCTCTACATTTTCATGTAATATCAATTTGAACTAATAAATTCAAGACATATTTTGTTTATAGATAAATGTATTATTTCTTATTAAATTCCCCTCTTAATAATTACATTTTTGAATAACCATTTCCTTTTTCCGATTGTAATTATGCCATTTGAAGCTTAAGGAAATAATAAGTTACTAAATATTAAATAAAGATAAAAATTATAAGTTTTACGATTGAAAATAATCTAATGCAATATTTCATGTAACATAGAATAAAATTTTTAATACCGCTATATTAACAAATGTTAATACCGCTGTATTAAAATATTGTAAACAATTTTTGTATTAGTTATAACTTTGCTTGTAATTCACGTAGAAACACCGTTCAAAATTGTAATACTTTATTAGAGTAGTATCTAATAGAGTTATTTGATAATTAATTTGTAAACCTATGCTTTCCAATAATTTTAAACAATTTATAAAATTCATCGTGAAAACTTCACAAAAAGTGTAGAGTAGCAAAGACGAGAATATCTTCTCTCTCTCTCTCTCTCTCTCTCTCTCTCTCTCTCTCTCTCTCTCTCTCTCTCTCTCTCTCTCTCTCTCTCTCTCTCTCTCTCTCTCTCTCATCTTCCTTCTTCATCGCGCAGTATAGCGTTCTCTCTTACTCTTAAAGAAGGATACGAGCCGCCGAAAAATACCCTAGAGAAGGGATGAGTGCCCGCTCTCTGTGTTAAAGCATACGGTGCTCCCCGCTCGACGACCCTCTGGCGCTTGGAAGTGAGATCCACCCCGCACCACTGGGCCCCGCATTCTCATACCACTCAACTCATTTAACATTGCGGTATAGAACTATTCTAAAAATATCCGAGTCGACGACGCACCCGAACCGCGACTTCTGATACGATACCGCAGTTTTCGAAGGAGCTTTCTTAATAAAACTAGCTGCTCCGCACTGCAAAAATCAGATCAGCCCTAGATTTCGGTCTGATAAAAGCTTTTAGACTAAATAAAAAAGTAAATCACCAGTTCCTTATATCTTTTGTTTTGAACCTTACCCTGCCCTACCTCACCCTGGTATATTCGGTCAAAGGACATATCACCTATAGAACTTTATATGTCCCCTATATGTACTCAGTCAAAGGACACAGCACCTATAGACTTTTACATATACTATCTAACCCTTTCCGTAGAACTACGCCCTACCTGCTCTTTTTCCCTCCCACTGGTGTTTTCGGCCAAAGGACACAGCACCTACAGGCCTTAGCATCAAAGGAGAAATCCTTGGAGTATTTATACTCGCCTGCTTCCCCGTGTATTTAGTCAAAGGGCACAGCACCTACAGACTTTTACAATGTTATCTAACCTCTCAGTCTCCCATTTTCTATAACTTAACCTAACTCGGTAACGAGAATTAATTATTCAAATTTTATTTTAATTAATACATGCACCAAAGCCTTTGAATGCTATGCGCAACTGCCTATGAGATCGTTTAAAATATTTTATAGCACTCTAATCTCAAAATCACAACTTTGGTATGATTTTTCGGCGCTCGTGGTATAAAATACCGTTCGAAACGAGTGCGGAAGTTGATTATTTACTTCATGTGACTTTTCGCACTCGTTTCGCTCGTGCGAAAAACGTCACATGAAGTAAATCATCACCTTCCGCACCAGTGTCGAAATGTACTATCAAGTTCATTCAAGTTTTATTTCAAGTTTCATTAATAATACATGCACCAAAGCCTCTAAGTATTACGCGCAACTGCCTCTGAGATTATTTCAAATATTTAAAGTTCATTCAAGTTTTATTTCAAGTTTCATTAATAATACATGCACCAAAGCCTCTGAATGTTATGTGCAACTGCCTCTGAGATTAGTTAATTCTTCTTATTTTTGTTCAACTTAAAATTTAATTCCTGTTTAAACATTTATTTTCACTCAATTATAAAACTAATATGCGCACCAGAACCTTTTAACAGACACGTGTAACTGCCTCTGAAACTGTTTAAGACTCATTTAGATTTTATTCATTTTGCGGATTAATTAAACATTAGACAGTGGATTTCTAGTTAAATTAAAAATATCAATAATGAAACAAATCCAATTAAGCTCCATCCCTGGTAGAAGACACGAGTCTTGCAAAAAAGGGAGCAAAGTAATATAAGTTACAACGACTCATGTTACTATATAATGCCATGTGAAGTTCTTTGGACGTCACACTGTAATATTAGCATGTGTAAAAAAGCTCAAATTCAAACCCGTTCGCGAACCGTACATTTGTCAAAGCCTTTTGAGCAAAAAGGATCTCGAGATCGTAAAATATACTTGGAAGATAAGAAGCCAGCATCGTGATATAACTATTAGACGAGCTTACCTCTCACCACGTAGTAAAATGCTGCAAAATTGCACTACACGAAAGAGGAGAAGACCTGCGGTCGGTGCGCATTAATAAACGACTTGAGTAGATGGTTAATGTAGTTCTGGAGGTGGGAAAATTGTGAAAAATGATGATGATAATGATGACTGGGTAATGGATATTACCCGGAGATACGAGATTTTGTCGTTCGATACTGGTTAGACAGCTTCATAATTTTTTCTATTTTTAGCTTTATCCTTGTTGGACAATACCGTTGCTTTAGTTGATTGTGAAACTTTATTATTAACTACTATTCATCCGTGGTTTTGCAAAAGTTATAAACTTTTATTGAAAATAGACACCATAACGCAATGATAGTAATGTAAAAATTCAATGATAGTAATGTAAAAGTTCATCTTCACTATGTACGCTAGAGATTTAAGTAACTCCCTTAAGACGTAAATTAGTTTGAACTCACTTCATTCAAATGCAAACATCATAAGAGCAAATCTTTGTACTTGAAAATCAAACACGAAGCTGTTTCATCGATGAAAGTACGTTTTTTAAAAATAAGAGAACGAAGTTGTACAACATTGATAACTAATCACAACTTCCACGTGGGTTTCAGCTAAATATAACCATGAAAAAAAAAAAAAAAAAACATGTTCATTCTTTTGCAATCATTTACTGATGACACACAATTTCAACAATTCAAAGACACCCTCATATCGACATTTTCAAGACACCTCACCCTCCCCTTCACCTAAAAAAAGGGGGGACCCCAGTTCGAACCCAATTTACGAGATCGCGCGGCCGTCATATTCGTCGCTCGGCGTTTTTGCGCGATCGTAAAATTTACGAGTGGAAAGCGTTTCACATCGGCCGCCTATACTTCCGTCGCGCTCGCTGGCCGCGTACCAAGTGCGACAGGATTTGGCCGCTCCCCGTGCGATTCGTTCGCTTCTTCCAAGAAGGGAAAAAAAGACCGAAGCCCGGGGGCTAATAGCGAAGTGGAATTGGCGCGATTACGGAGGTTGTTTTGCGAGCGAATGCGTGTGGCAGTGAATCTTCCCTGCGAGGAGGAGAGAATAAAATAGATACAAAGTTGAGAGGGTAGGCGAAATGCTTGATGCAACTGTCGTCTTTTGAATAATGGCCGGATTGGAGGGCTCCCTTGTCTCGTGATATATCAATGCACGATTGTATTGAATATGGTAGGGACAAAGGAACAGAGGTAGAAGGAGATATGTATATTTCACCTTCAAGCAATTTTCAAGATTTTAAGGAACCGAAAAATACTTGAACTTGTTTGGCACGCAAGCTGTATAACATTCATCTTTTTGATCATAAATGTCATTCCTTTTTGTACTTCTATTAATTCTCTTTTTATTCATTATTCATTATTATTCATTATTCATTCACGCAATGCTTATTAAGAACTTTAGCTCAATCTCATGACAATGACACCACTTTTGTCTTCATTTTTTGAGAGAACCATCTGACACCCACACCCAAAGTTTCCAAAAACAAAACTACAACAGCCTCGTACACTTCCCTCGACAAGTACACCCTACAACATTTTCAGCACATCAAAAGCTCCACCACTCCGCGCGTTTTCTCATTCAACCAAATATATCCGCAAAAGTAATTCTCGCCAGCGTCTAAGTTAACGCGCGTTTACATTTTTCCGGCAGGGAGAATTCATTCAGGTGCACGAAATCCCGCGAGCGCATGCACATCGCGCAAAAGTTTCTCTCCGCTCTCTGTTTCGCGCTAGCCCCGCGCGCAGAAGTTCGCGGTGTATTTTTCGCCGCGCGTGCGCTGGTTTAAGCGTCTTTTTTTGAACTTCCTGCGTCTAATGGATTACTCGGTCGCGGTGGGTGTGGGCCGTGCTGCGGGTGAAAGAATTGTGGGGAGACTTTGGTTTGTTGTTACTTATTTGAACTTTTAGTATGGAATTTTGCGAGCAATATGGCTTTGCTAATTATTAAAATTGTTTAGTTAAACAATGCTTCAGATAGATTGGAAATAAAATTTTGAAAATAAAATTGTTAAGTTTAAATACTTCTCGTTCTTGCAAATAAATTTTTTATTTATTTATTTATTCAAATTAATTACATACGCGTAGTTCTATAGAGGTAGGCATAGCTACCTGTACATAGACTCTAATGACTCTAATAGAAATATTCTCTAATAATAATGAATATAAACATTCTAGGGCATGTTTCACATACTATTTCATTTATTCATCCCTGCAAGAATATTCAACATAAGAAATGGCCGATGGTCATAATTCTGAATAGATAATTAATCATAATTAATACGGGGGAATTCGTCATAATTATGACCATAATTATGGTGAACAAGATGCTGAACGATCGACAAACGTATACAAAGGTCACATGACCTCCGTCGCGCTCGTCGCTTAGGCTGTTTATACCGAGCGCTTCGTCAATTCTAACCTTAATTTCGAACCTTCTGGGCTGTGTTTTTCTCCCAGTGTTCTCTCACACTTATATATATATATATATATATATATATATATATATATATATATATATATATATATATATATATATATATATATATATATATATATATATATATATATATATATACATACACACACACACACACACACACACACACACACACACACACACACACACACACACACAGTCTCCGCTCTGGTAGTTCGTTATATTACAGCTATTTGTATCACAGTCACAGAGGTATTGTAGATAGAGTATAATAAGGGAAGTCAGGCCACCAGCCGTCGCAGAGATAGAGAGAGAGAAGATCGCGGGACGTAGCTCTCTCTTATACTCGCGCGTGCGCAGTACGCGCAGAAAGTGAGCGTCAGCTTGCGTGACGAGAGAGATAGCGATACGTCCCGCGATCTTCTCTCTCTTTCTAACGTTCGGACATTTTCATTTACGGACAGCCCTATATCTCCCCTGCTCCTTCAGCATAATTATGGTCATAATTATTTACTATAGTCCCTCTAATCTCGTTATCCCTTCAGCATAATTATGGTCATAATTATCAGCATAATTATGGTCATAATTATGTCGCCAGGTGACAGGATTTATGAGCATAATATGCGGCATAAAATGATCATCCGTCATAAAATACGGCATATTATGGCCATATTATTCTTAACAGTTCTACCAGGGATAGCTCGAATTTTTAGGCTAAATTAAACAATTTATTCCAATATTTACATTATGAATTATCAGCAAGTGACATAAAAAATTTATCCATGACGAATTCTAGCCATTTTTAGAATGTTAACTTGAATCTTTTCAGTGGAATAATGCATTATTATTAATTGAATTAAAAGAAAAAGGAGTATTATACCTTTCCCGATCAACAACAAACAGCTTTTACGAGCTTGCTCAAACACGTCGAATTTCTTCGCATCCGACTCAACTCGACACTCAAAGCACACGCCGAGCGTAGTAGGAACACGGACCAGCGCCCAGATTTCCACCGCAAACGAAGTCAAAGCCATCAGGGACTCTCCCTCTCCCTTTCCTGCAATATCAGGTCACCTCGAGGGCTAATGCAGTCCCTCCCGAGAATATTCAAGCCTGGAAGACGATAAATTCGACGCGGTCCGCTTGCCTAATCCTCCATTGTGGCGAGCGTCGGCGACCATTGAAATCGCGGGCAAACGTATGACTCTCGGGCGGGGATTATGCGATTAAAAAATAAAGGAAGCGAGGGATATTAAAAGTTGACTTTGCCACGCGCGCAAGCTGGTGTAGTATCTGCGCGCAGTGTGTTTGCTGAGCTCCCGGATTACCCGCGAGAGTTGTTAGCGGGGAAATGTGTTTTTGCCGGTGTTTCTTTCTTTCGTTGTGGTGTTTCGTAGAGGGCGCTGTGAATGTAAATGTTGGGGTTTAGTGTAGTTGCGTAGGTCACAACTCGATATTTTCATTGGATTTTTGGGGAAACTTGACGTCCATAAAATATTTTTTTTCATATTTATGTCATCGGTTTTAGTATTATTAATGTCAATAAATTTTAATAAACTTTAACTAACGTTAATAAACCTTAAAATCAGATAATTACTATACTGAATTTCAAATAACAGCTTAATTTGACAGCTAAAATGTGCAATACCTGTATCAACACATTCATGTACTCATAAACTCGAATGATAAAAATATCAAATATTATTTAAGGTTGCATTGGTTATAAGATGAAAATAGTGACAAGTTATTCAAAATTTGATAGTCATTAAATATCATAAATATAAAGAACTGTGCAAAATTTCAGAGGCTTACAAGAATGGTTACGGAATTATTGCAATTTGAATGTAACAGCCTTATGGGAATTCGCAAAATTAGCAACTAAATTTATAAAAAAAAAATAGATGCTACAGTGTCATAGCTTTGAAAGCTCGTGTAATCGTCAATGTGTTAGATAAACAAGTTCCATTTTTTAAAATGTCCACTTCGAGAATATTTTCTGAAATATAACATAAAAACTGTGAAACAAGACGTACAGTCATACCAAAAAGTGAAAAAAATGAGCATTAAAATGTTCTAAAATCGATGTGAAATTTTCTTCACAGTTCTAAAAATATTTTACATATTTGTTTACTCTGAGTACTGTAGAATAATGGGTTTGATGGGTTTGAAGTTTGCATCGTTGGAATGCAACGAAATAATTTTTTAAGATTGATTAAAGTTATTAAACAATGGAAATTTTATCTAAACCTTCGTTTTAAAGTTAATTTATACTATAAAACACTAAATCTACACGCAAAATTAATATTATTTAATATAAACGTGAAGCAAAATGAATTATTTTTTTTATTTCGTTGGACTCCAACGTTGTAAACTTCAGACCCATGTAGAATATTACTGTGTTTGACAAATTATACGACTAAAATATTTGTCTTAAATTTTTGAATGAGACTTTAGGGCCAACACAACCTGAAAGATCCAGCAAATGTTCCATATTTGACTTTAAATACGTCACTTTTTCCACTAAACATTGCGCACTCCGAACCACGCCAGCTTTTTTTCCTCCACTCGCAAAAAACATCCGCTCATTCGGTTTCGCGAACAATATATTGCAAAACTTTGCGCAGGACGACGGCGATACGCAACCGTGCGCGCATTAAAACACGACAACTGCGTCGCTGCTTTTTCGCAGTTCGAAAACGTGTCTTTGTTGAAACATATTGCAAAAATACTATGCGTGCTCCAGCAGCGTTTTTCTCATCTCTCTCGACTCTCTCGTGCGCAGGTGTCGAGAGATTTTTCAGACTTCTTCGATCTGTTTTTTTTTTTTGCGCACGAGGTTTCTTCTTCTTTCTCTTCACAAGCGCGCTCTCTCTCTCGACGGGGCTAAGTGGGTCAGAATTTGCACTTTGAGGTAATGGATGCAGATGAAGTTTGCTGTTCGAGCGAGGCGAAAGAATGATGCACTTTGTTGGGGGTTTGCAGAGTTTTTCAAATTCTCCTCTAGTCCCCTTATAAGCTTGCTGTAGCAGTCTTCCTTTTTTAAAAAATTTCAGGTCTTAATGACAATAAAAATTTGTTTTTTGTAATACAAAACTTATATGAAAGTATTATTATTCTCATTACCTTTCTCTTCGCCACCGAAATTCATAATTTCTACCCCTTCCTGCTAGACAACAGCAGCGAGACTCTCTCCTCTGAAGTCTGCCTAAACTTTATTGCGACTACTCTCAACGCGATTGCAGAGCCGTCGCTAACGTCATTTCTCTCCCTCGCTATGTATGTGTATGTGTTGAAAACTCCGAACTTTGCCGAATGCAATTCGCCCTAGCGTTATCATACGCTTTCGAAACTAGCGAAGAAGGGAGAAAAGGGCTTGGATAGTCGCAATTTTGAATCTGCCTTAAATTTGAACATTTGTGCTGTTAGACGGTTATTACAACTAATTAGAAATTAATGTCAATTGAGCCTATATTTATTTATTGTACCACTGCTGGCATGTTTTTGGTAAACATATTGTATGGTGCAAAGCGTAACGATTTTAAAAATACTACATGGAGCACTAAAACTGTATTTAAATAGAATCACTTTATTAACCATCTGCTACATCCCATCGACTTCGAAACAGATGCCGCGTAGTAAATTTCGTATCCGATTGATCGGACCAGACTGATTCTTACAAAGTTCGCATCTAAGCTTTTTAGCATTTATTGCCATAATCTCGTTAGTTTCAACGCGTTCGGTATTGCGCGCCCGACTAATCGAAACTGTAGTCCGGAGATGGTTGCTAAATTGTTGATTAGTTAAAAATGTTGGATGAAATGTGAACGACAATATGAATTTTTATAAAGAAAGTTTATCTGTGCAACAAACAAAAATTCTATACTGCAACTGACATTAGTTTTAATGTATAGAAAATCCCTAAAACAATAAAAGTTCAAACCTTTCATATCTTTTTTACGCCAATATATACGAATTTGAACCTATACAACGCACGTAGTATATCGTCAAAAGCCACTTGCAGGATGAATTGCTTTTTGTCAGTTCGTTCGTTCACGTGAAATTGAACTTCCTGATCGTTGACTACGGATTAATTAAATTTTGTACGTAGTACAATGTAAGTAAAAAAATTATGTATACGAGAAACCAAATGCCCGTTTGATTACACATAATGAAATACTTAAGTAGTATTGTTGATAGCTTTAAAATGTATTATTTCAATTTAAATTTAAAAAAGCTCTCTTTTAGGAGAACAATATAGAATATAGTCATTGCACTATCAAGAAAACTTTAATAAATATAATTTTAAGAAAATAAATTTATGTAACTTCTATATAAAAATAAACCCAAAGCTACCATTGACTGGTTCCATAGTAAAGAGTAACCCTCACTACGAATAAATTTCAAGCGAAAAAAGGGCATTGTGTACATAACCTCATTGTCAGCGTAATTAAACAACAACAACAAAAGGGTATTGTTATCTACACCAGCGTCAAAATTCATAATGTAAACAATAAACTCCAATTACCCAGCCCAAACCACGGAATACTAAAAAACCTTAAAAACTTCATTAAACCCGACTTCAACTGCAATCTTCTCGCGCCACCCGCGCGCGAATCTCCACTCGCTACAGAAAACCTCTCCGACCCGCTCCACTGCGAAGAATCCTCATAAGGCATCATATTGTAAACTAACCGCATTGTTTACGTCTGGAGGCCCTTTTCATGCGCTCGGATGGCCTTAATGAATTTAATTATCTCGCCTTTGCGCGCTCGCGTGCACGTTGCAATTCGTCGCCCGGGACGGAAGGGCTGCCACATGCTAACGAGTTTCGAGAGTACGGAAAATGTGTACGCGCTGCTGCTGTCGTTGGTGGGGAAATTTTCGGTTTGATGAACCTTACCATTTTGTAGGTGGTTCGTTCTTTTTTTCTCGAATGTGTGGTTGGATAGGTACTCACCTGGAACAGAAAGAATGTAAAAATTAGTTTACAATGATATTTTATAACGACAAAAGAAAGTAAGAATTATATATCCAGAGTTAATCTAGCAAATAATATAGGTCTGAAGTTTCCAACGTTGTAGCGCAATGAAATTAAAAAATATTTGATTTTACTTCAATTTTATAATAATTAATATTAATTTTGCGTATAGATTTATTGTTTTATAGTATCAAATAACTTTATAACAAAGATTAAGATAAAATTGTCATTGCTTAATAACTTTAATTAATTGTAAAAAATTATTTCGTTGCACTCCAACGATGCAAACTTCAGATCCATAAATAATAGGTCACACCAGTATCTATGAGTCAAAGTAGATTACTTGATAATACGAGGATAATAACCACACATCATATCAGAAAACAATCACCTAACTACCGCGTTATAGAGACAAACAAATGACATTACTTTTTACTTTTATTGGCCGGCTCAAATTGTTCCTGGTAAGTCGCAAATCTGTCATTCAATCATCATGGTTGGGCAATTCGCGTCAGGTCTCATTTTTCATTGTGCTCCCCAACAATGCCCGTTCAGCGAATATTATTACAGGTAATAACCTTTTACGAGCCGCGCACGTCGGCGTTCAAACGGCCCGATAACTTTTCGCAACGTCGAACTGCGCGCGCGTTTCGTCGTCCGAATCCGAGCTATCGGCGTCGATGATCACCGCCTCGCGTAACTACGCAAAATCCTCGCATCTTCCGCTCGAGCGTGCGTTAATCGGCTGCGCGATAAATCAATCCAGGCGTCAATTACCGGGGGCCGGCAGGGCTATATAACGTTTCCATTACAGCGGTGTATAATGGACGTACGTGCGGGGGAGGGTATTTCCATCGGAGGGACACGCCTCTGACGTCGACGTGTCAGGACTCATCTTTAACTCGGGGAAGGCTATCGATCGCGGCTCGTCCTCGCGGAGGTGGTGTGTTTTTTTTCTTTACGAAGTTTTTTTGCGAAGGTAATTTGAGGATGGGTCTGAAGTTTGCATCGTTGGAGTGCAACGAAATAATTGTTTACGATTGATAAACAATGGAAATTTTATCTAAACCTTTGTTTTAAAGTTAATTTATACTATAAAACACTAAATCAACACGCAAAATTAATATTATTTAATGTAAACGTGAAGCAAAATGAATTATTTTTTTTTATTTCGTTGGACTCCAACGTTGCAAACTTCAGACCCATATTTGAGGACGAATGGGTAGGAAGGGTTGGAGGGTACTTAAAAGTAGATGATTGGCATCTTGAATGTAAAATGTTGGCAATGACGTAATGGTTTTGTGTTGAGTACAACAATGCTTATTAATTGAAAATTCGTGAATGTGATAGCGATACACTGCGTCCCGGGTTGAAACCTGAGATTGAAGGCTTGAAAGCCTGTTATCGCCATGTTTGCATGCGATGAGGGATATTGATCGGTTAACCAACCGTGTTAATCGTGGGCTGTGATTGGCTTAGACCTGATTAGCTGTTGAATTCGGTGGATCAGATTATGGCATTGATTCTATTAACATCTATCTAGGTAACAAAGGTATAGAATGCTGAATTTAATATTTATGTACGTTATTTTTCGTAAATTGTCAAGATTGTCTTTTGTTTTATTGTTTCAAAGACGATTTATTGAAGGGAAAAATAAGATTTATACTTTTATATAACAATTAACTGCCACTAATTATTCGTCAATTTATTTAAGAGACGTAAACGACTGACCAATAACCCAGCATAATATCATTAGAGAAATACAAACTGTGCAAAACATGCGTATCTTTTGGCGTTATCCCCAAAGGTCAACAACTTTATTACCAAAACATTCCACACCATTACAGCCAAATAGCCTATACTTCGCTGCCTAACAACACACCAAAGCTTCGGTACCACCACTACAAAAACCCCCCACATACTCGTCTCGAAAAACTCAGCGCCTTGCCGCCTATCTTACTCACCCATAGCGGAGGAAACTTTCATCACTCCGTGGTCAAGTGCAGCGTTCGCGCACACGTTCCCCCGCTCCGCATTCCAGCGAGGAAAAAGTGAAACCGATCGTAAAGCAGCTCGGGGAACGCAGACGCGGTTGCGCGCGCCTGCGCACACGTTGGGCGAGGTACATCGATCACCGATTTCGGTGCGCTAAATTTGCGCGCGGACGATGAGCTAGCGCTGTTCGGATGGATGGTTAAAGATGGGGGCGGTAATGGGGTGTGGAGATGATGAAAATTGATGCAAATTTGTTATTCGTATTGTAGAAAAACTAAGTTCGTTTTCCAGTATTATATTATTGCAAGGTAGAATTTCGGTCATAGTCATCATTGGTTATAATAGAAATGTTATTGTACCAAAATATCTACACGGAGAAAAATTACTATATTCCATAGTAACCGTGGGATAGAGTCAAATTTCTCTTGAAATTTACTACAATTTATAATAAAAATTGTTATTTACATAGTAAATTTCATGAAAATTTAAATCCGTCCTAGAGTTACTGTCGAATATAGTAATTTTTCTTACGTTTGTAATAAACTTTCTTTCAGTGTATTTTATGTTATTTTATATTATAAAGCACTTAAGATGTCCAAAAAATTAATATAAGCTTAAAAATTATTTTCTTTGTAATTTTTTCGCATTTTAATAATACAAGTTTTAGACGTCTAACATCTATTAGAAACTAACAAAATCAATACTGTGTAAACCAAAACATTATATTATGATTTTATAAAGAAAATTTTACTACAATTTTAGCTCTTTTTTTGCTTAGTAATATTAGTACAAAAATAGAGAGTGAATATATAACAGATTGTTTTAACTCTTTTGTTATTGATGTATATAAACGTTCACACTGACGTAATAACCTACTCATTTGTAGGTGCACCTAATAGAGTTTGCAATTTTAATAATTACAGAGCATTGCGGCAGAAAAAAAATGACGCGGAATTCTTTGCACGCTAGGCTGAATTTCCTCTATTTCTTGCGTTCGTGGAATTCCTTTAACAAAAGGTTACTGGCCTGAACCAAAATATGAAAAATATTTCCTTTTTAACATAATAATCTCAATTCTCGAATTTCTCACTTCGAAAAAGGTCTTGTAGGATAAATTGAAAAATTAATTAATTGTCGTATTTTAATATAAAATAACTTTGAAGATTAGATTAATAAAATCAATAGAAATTTCAGTTAGTAGAAAATTTCAAATTTAAGCCAACGAAATGAAACATGAAAACTTCTCCAGAACAATCAACTTGCAGAAGCCTTTCAAGTACTTTCTGCTATCTTAATATTTGCTCTTAAAGTAGCCGAACCTTTTAATGAAAATTTTTAGATCTCGTTTACTACAAGCAGCTTTTACGGACACGCAGAAGCTTACTTATTTCATAATCTAGTTGAAAGTTTTTTATAGCAACTACTCTTTGTTAGTAATAATACGTTACTTCAAATTTCTTATACATTCCGCTACCCTGGTGGAAATCGATTCCATTATTTGCCTAATAAATAGCTAGTTTCCCCAATAATCGTTAAAAACTAGACACTTTTCATGACCATTTATATCCATCGATGAAACAATTTTTCTGATCATATTCTCGCCATTTAATAGACAGAATAATAGAATAAGTTTTCGCACAAATTTACATTAGCTTATTTATGAGTATTTAAAAGATATCAAAGTTGGCCAGTTTTTTTAGTTAGAAAACGGCTAGTAAGAGGCTTGCTATTATGGCGAGGAGAGAGACAGAATTAAATGGGAAAATTATTGTTTTCGTTTGTATCCCCCGAAACAGTATAATATTTTAATATTTGGTTTTAAATACCTGATCAGATTATAGAGAAAATTTAGTAAAAACATTTGAAGATTACCTTATCTCCATTAAATAGAGAATATGACCGGAAAAATCGTTTCATCACTACCCAGAAATTAGCTATTTTTACATGGGTCTGAAGTTCGCATCGTTGGAGTGCAACGAAATAATTTTTTATGATTGATTAAAGTTATTGAACAATAGAAATTTTATCGAAATTTTGGTTATAAAGTTATTTTATAGCACTGTGTGACCTAAATGCGCACTTAAGTCACGGCTAGCTGTGACTTAAGTAGCCCATTATTACACTGTGAAATAATGAATTTACTTAAGTCACAGGCACGTAATTAACGCCAATTATCTACCAAAACTATTAAAAAATACGATTTTACATATATAAGAATGAACAGGAAAAGAAGTAAAACTTCGTTAATAGTTGACAAACCACAAAGAATAAATAAAAATGATGATAATAAGGCTTGTCTATATTATAGGTTAGTTTCATCTGCTATGGAATAGCAGACCGCGCGCTTTTTAAATATTCAATATTAAACTGTATGGATTTTAGTCTTAAAAGTCTTTCTCTTTAATGATATAACGTATACAAATCTTTCACTTTCATAAACTTCAACTTATTGTTAAAGATACAAATCAAATTGCCAAGAATCTAGTTTTATGATTTTTTTATGTATATATTCAATATTCTAGATTCAATAATAACCATATTCTATATCAGGTATTCTATTATTTAAATAACTTTTTATTAATTTTTTTCAGGGCGGGGGGGCTGCCACCCCACTTCCAACTATCATTATAAATATGCATAAATAAATAAAATAAAAATATGGCGGATTTATGTCACACGAGCTATAAAATAGTATACGATACTCGTGACTTAAATGGCTCATTATTACACGGTGTTTAGCGCCCTCGCTGCGCTCGGGCGCTAACCTCACGCCGTGTAATAATGGGCCACTTAAGTCACACGTATCGTAATATACTATTTTATTTCGTTGCACTCCAACGTTGCAAACTTCAGACCCATATTTTTACTACATATTTATTAACTTCCTGGCTATTTTCGATAGAGACAATTTCTACCAGGTTAGCGACTACAGAGTTATAAAAAAATTAATAAATCAGTGACGTTTCTAGAAAAAAATATTACATCTCAATTTTTTCGTTATTAGAGTTCGACAAATACATATAACAAATAATGATGCAGGTTATTAGTATCAATATCGATAGCAATTGTGCTACAATCTATGCAACTTACGTAATGGTTAGTTACAACTTATTCTACTTTCTTAACCTCAAAAATTTTAAAACTACGAAACCCCCTGAGAAACAACCACTCATCCGCTCGCTGAAAAATTCATCCCTCAATCAGCCAAAGCTGACTGTCTCCTCTCCGAAACACCTACCGGAATGAAACCTGCGGAGCGTCTGACGCCTGGCGAGCTGCTCCTTGAGCGTGAGGTCGCGCGGCCCGAGGTTCTCACCCGACAGCGAGCTTATGAGAATTCCGCGGAGGGCGGCGAGCGTCTCACTCGGTATGCGTCGGTCCATCCTCACTCTCTCTGTCTCTCCCTCTTTCGCCTCAGTCTCTTCTCATCTCTCAGGCTGAGGCATCGCTCCAACCCCGCTCTCACTTTGTACTGGCGTGCGGAGAGTTTTGAAGTTTTGCTTTGTGAGACGTCGAGGTTGCGCGGCTCGAAGCTTTCGATGCTCTTGATTGATTTTTCAGGGCTTTTTGTTAAAAGCTACGGTGAAACGATGGGTGGGAGGGTGAAACGTGACCCTGAGGAATTTGGATATAAGGTTTCGTTGTCTTTGTATTGTTTGATGGATTCTATTTGCAGAAAACTATTCTTCATTTGGTTTAAACTTTTGTATGCAAGGTATACAAGTTATATTAAAATCTGACTAGGTTCTTTAGAGGCAGTCCTGACCTAGTTTTTTTTTTGTCATGAAATGAAGGTAAGATAACAACAGATACAACTCAAAATAGAAAGAATTCGAACATAACCTTAACATTTGTTCAAGGAATAAGAAAATGTTAAAGCATTATTTTTATATTTCAAACTCAATGAAAATTCCGGTAAATCAAATGAAAATAAATACAATTTAATGTAACTCTGAAATATACGTTAACTTCAGAATTTTCGTAGTGAAAGTTTGAGTAGAATCAAGTATATTCATACCACATTAACAGCAACGTATAAAAAATATTCTAGAATATTCCCAAGTCCCTACGACCAACGATAATTTCAACAAACACCACGTCGAACTTTCCCCACCCAGCGACGTCATTACGCCCAGCCCGTGCACTTTTTTTTTACCGTCACGGACGACCAATTACTCGCTCGGCCCGCTAATTAAAAATTCAGCAGAGCGCCGTTATGATCCCCGAGGCGGCGAAGAAAGTCGTCGCGGCGCGCAAGGTGTCACGCGAGACGACGCCCCCGGAATCTGGGTTAAACTCGCGCTGCAACTCGCGCGCGCGTGAGTGTAGAAAAGAAGAGCTGCGAAAATACGTAATCCGGGAGATAATGTTTTGGGTTTCGAGAGGTTGCGGAGTGCTGACTTTTTTTTTTCTTTTTTTGTTTTTGTTATAGGTACTTTAGGTTAGGGGTTCGAGTACTGGATTCTTTTAGTATTTTCTATTACGCGATTTTTAATAAGGCAAAAAAGAGTGAATGAATTGTGTATTTTTTTTGGCGATGAAATGTTTGCTTGAATAGGCCTTATGTGTATTTTCGCGTTTTATAAAGTGATAATAAAAAGCAAATGTATAATTACATTTAATAAATTAATAAAAATATATGTTTACGTTTAATAAATGAATGAAAATATATGGTTTGTCGTATAAATAAATACACTTGATTAGATGACTCAAAAATGAATATCTGCTGAGTTTTTAATTCGTTTCCTATTTATCTTTTAACTAGAATAAGTTGATTAATAAATGTGGTTGCATAACAAAACAACATAGACATTTCGTATCAGAACTCAAAATAAACTACAGAAACATAACCTTAAGTTTTCATAATTTTAACAAAGTACTAAAATACTACGTAGGTAATACTATAACAGTAGCACAACTTCAATCACATCAATATGTCTTCACTATTATTAGCAACGAAATCATCTTAAAGAAAATATCTCACACGATTCATAACCAAAATTTTTAAACAATCCTATACTATTCCACTCCCAACCAACCCCGTTATTCCCCTCCTACTCACCACTGACTTTTCCCGTATCAACACACAACTCACGTCACATTTTCATATTTATTTACATCAAAAACCCCAGCGTCCATCACTCACGCGAGTCATCTACACCGCAACCGGCATCTCGCGCCGAGAAATTATTACTCATCAATCCACCGACTGCCCAAACCGGCGACGACGGAAACAAAAACGAAAAAAAAACGCTAGACGAGAGCGCATGCGCGAAGGCTGCAGCGGCGGCCTTGAGGCGCGCGACGGAGACAGAGAGAGAGAGAGAGAGAGAAAAACTGCGAGAATGCAGCGGCGCGCCTTTCCCGGCGAGTTGCGAGCGCTCTCTGCGTCAGCTGTTTAGACAAGGCGAGCGAGCGATCAAGGTGACGGGAGAGGTCCGCGCGCGCGTGTGTTGCGAGGATTGTGGAGTTTGCGAGATTGATGGGTGAAATTGGAGGAATGATAATTGGGGTTGTTTGTGGAAACGTTTTTACTCGAGGCGTTTTAAAAGACACCGAAGTGGTTTATTGGATTTTCATTTTCTTAGGACTTTTTAGCGAATTGTAAAATTACCGAGGCAAGTAAGTAAAATTGATTGAAAAGATGTCTTTTTTTTAAAACTATAAAATATTTTTGTTATCGTTTACAATAATTTTCAATTTTAAACCAATGCAAATGATTTCGCATTCGGTTCCTGAAGTCTAGGAAATAAATTGTTACAATGAAGCGTCTTGTGCGGTTATCCAATCATGTCAGTGTCAAATTGTCTTTGGTCGTTCGAACAATTAGCATGTGATTAAAATGTATGCTAGCTACTGGTCGCATCGATTACAGCGTCGAATTATAATTTCAAATGCTTTTTTTTATCTCGTGCTACAATTTATCTGCAATGAGGTCTAAAAATAAAACGCATCGATGAAAAGTTTCTTGTTCGTAAAAAAGGGGTTGTTTGTTATTTTATGGTAATGAGTAGCGACGCGCGATCTTATCGGTTTGTTTGTATACCGAGACCCATTAGTTATAATTCTGTTTATTTGCAGTCGATGATTTCTCGCGAATCTCGCTAGATAATTCCGGCGGATAAAAAGAAATCCGTTCATTCACTAAATACAATCTGAAACAGCTTTGATTTAGCGGAGCGTTTCATGCTCGTCATTATGTTTGTTGCTTCCAAGTAACGTTCCAACTCGTTGATAAACGAACGTTGGCATCGACTATTCCAAAACCAAATTTTTCTCTTTTCTTTTTCATTTCAATGCTTTTTTCCGTGACTCACTCATACTCGATTAGCTACCATTAAATTTTAAAAATTATTCCGAACCGTACTTTTTCCACGAGCCGCGGCATTATGTAAACGTCAATAAGAAACTGTCATTACCTTTAAAATCGCTCCGATCACGTTACTCGGAAAGTAACACGCGGCAGAACAAAAAATCAATGACCGCTCGCTCACGTCACGTTACGCCGTTACGTAATTTTCATGAATGAAAAGCGAAAGCTCGAAGCTCGCCGCGCGCGCGCGACCCTAATATCTCTGTCTGAAATTTCAGCGTACGACTCGAATCCAATTACGAGGCTAGTATAGGGAATGGCACTGTGAGCCGGCATCTGCTTTACCGACACGATAACAGGCGTGCCCAGAGATTTTGCATATATTTTTCGGATGCCGAAATATAGCTTAATCTTTTAATTGGTTACGACTGTTTCGGACGTATCTGAATTTCGCTTGATAAAGATAAAATACGGGTTCAATTGAGAATCGTTGTAACACAATGTTTTCACGTCTCTGGTTGTATAGAAAACAAAGTAAATTCAATTGGTTTTTTAATATTTGGAGTACTTTACTGCAATGTTATCAATCTTTATTTTTCATGTAAACTTTATATTTATTTTATAGTTATTCTTCCCAGAGTCTGAATAAACTTCGTATATTTTGTATTATTATTAAATCTTGAGGCTATGTATTCAATGATTTTTATGGCATTTACTTTATTTTCCCCTTTCAAAAATTGAAAATTCCAACATATCACAGCAAGTGTTCAAGCAAGATTCAACATCTAAACATTTTTCCTGAAGAAAACTAGTCAGACTTCTCGATATAGTTTAGACATTTTATTCATATATTTTAATTCGCATATCTCCCTTGTCAAAACAATAACATTCTGTCACAACAGACACATCTACACTCGACAACGATAAGATAAAAAAAAATCTACGGAAACAATACAAAGACAACTGTTCACATTCTCCAAATTTCCGAGATAAAGGCTCATCCGTCAATAAAAAAAAAAAGCCGTGTCAATCACTGCTATCGTGAAACCTAACCTCAACCCCTCACAGCAACACCACGTGACGCGTCACAACAAACCGCAGCGCCACTGCGTCACTCGTCGGCACCACAGTCACCTTCTTGACCTTCACCCAACACCACAACACTAAACACTACACACTACACAGCTTTCGCTTTCTCACTACACTGTTTTGTTCGTATGGCTCCGGCGAGCGCGCAAGCGCTCATTGGCGACCGGCTAGCGGCTCTCGCCACGTATAACTGACTGTGAGCGCAGCCGCTGAGCTACACTCGCGAGAGAGAGAGAGAGAGAGAGAAAGTAGCGGCGGCGCGTGTGTCCCTTCCTCGCTCGCGCGCGCGCGACGTTCGAACACCTTCGACGTACATACGTACTAACGCACGCGGCGCTCATTCGTATGTATACAACAAAGTACGCGTGGAGGAGGAGGGAGAGTCGTACGCGACACGCGCGCGCCTGTCGAGGAGGAAGAACGTGCGACATTGTGGCGCGACGATTGGTTTTTTATTTGCGTTGAGAAGGTATTTTTGGGTGGTTGTTGGCGATGATGAGTGGGCGTCCGGGGGTAGGGATTAGATCGATTGGCGGATGGAGATTGTCGGTTTGGGAGAGGGTTGGGATTTGACAGTGACGCGGAAGCGCGTTTATTTTATTGGGTGACTCGTGGTTTGGAGGTTGTTAAAAAGGGAGCGTCGTAAATTATGCGATTCTATAGGATTTTAACACTTTTTGTACTGAATTCTAGAAAAAGAAAAAAGAAACAGTGTTTTTTTATACAATTTTGAAATAACTCTATAACGTTAATAAATCTTGTTTATTCATCAATTTCCATTTTTGTACTAAAATAAAATGAAGTAATATAGAACATGTATATGATGTCAATAAATTAAAAGTCATTATGTATATAGTTCAATATACATAATACATATTCAATCCTACGTTAGGCGATGGTAAGATATTATCTCTGAGAGACAATTAAATTGTTCAAAAATCATTAATAAGTTATAAATGCGACACTTAAAGGCATTAAGATTAGAATTTTTTGGCTTTGAAGAGCCATAATCTCAAGGGTAAATATAAAATTTAATGGCGAAGTGAATAGTGTTCTACTTATAGAAATCATAAGTTTCGTAAATACTTGTTTGACTACCTGGTAGTCATTATTATCTGATGCAGGCAGGATCCTTTACCAGTCGCAGGTCAATTTTTGAAAAAGTATTTCTAGTTGATGAAACTAAAATCTCCATGATTTTAGATATAACAACAAAGTTTCACAAAAGCTTGTTTTGGTAAATTTACACATCACTAACGCTTATTATTAAGAACAAGAAGCTTCCATATTTAACAATCTAAATATAGTCATCCAAGTACGATGTACTAAAATGTATCAACTTTGGAGATACCAGCAGAAATATGAAGGTTTGATGACTCACGGAATTGCCTTTGCTCTGATAGTCTCAGCTAAAGTGTCACCTAGGCCAAACAATACTTGCTTTCAGACAAATGACTCATAACTTATTTTAAACTCCAACATTTATGTGAACACGGCCAGCTCCAATCCTCGACCAGATAAAAATAATCGTAAAATCATCTAGCCAACACTAAAAAAAAAAAATAAATAAATTCTTCTACTACATCACCTTCTTCTCGCAATAAACTATGCGCGCAACCTTTGCTGTATTCACCTTTTCACAATCCATCAAACCATAATAACTCATCCGCCATTCACTCTCTCATCTACACGAAAACCACGCGCCAATAGAATTTCACAAGCGCGCGCGAGTCCCAATTGTTCGATTCAGACAGCAGCAGCAGCATGATGTACCTACCTGCGCGCAATCAGTTGCGCAACGCCGAAAGTCATCGTTTATCTTCTCCGAAACATCGTCCGTTGCACGCACACGAAGAGAAAGAGGGAGAGAGTCAGAGAGAGAGAGAGAGAGAGAGAGAGAGAGAGAGAGAGAGAGAGAGAGAGAGAGAGAGAGAGAGAGAGAGAGAGAGAGAGAGAGAGAGAGAAAGAGAGAGAGAGAGAAGCGTATAATTGGAACGAATGGCGTATTGATTTAGGTGTAGGCATTTAAAGAGGTGCGTAACGAATGGCTTCTTTCCGGGGGATTAAACGGATGCCTCACTACTGTGTGGTGGTTAATCGACGGTTGAATGAATCGGTGTTGATCTCGTTAAAATCGATGACCGAGTGAGTTATTGCGGATTGGATATGTGATATGTAAATAAAATAAATGTGACGAACATAAGGAGATGTAACTACATTGGTAACAAGATTACAAGAGATTCAATATTCAATAATTTTTTTTTCATATCGTAGGTTCTACGTTTTTAATTAGCAATTCTAAATGTTTCCATGATTTAATTCAAATTTTGGCATCCATTTCAGATCCTAATTAATATTTCTTAATTCAAACTTCAGCTCATTTCAGAGCTACGAAAACTGCGAACTCGCTCATTCTCAATGATGTCACCTTTTGTGATTTGGTCACATCTAACCAACTTTGAAAAATATTTAAATTCCTTTCACTACTATTCTCAAAGGATGATTCCTTTCTCCTCCCAATTTCTCTTAAATAAGTAAATATCGCATTTCGATAAAGCAAACATATTTTTGCTCGCAGCGAGTGTTAAAAGGTGTCATTTATAAGTCAAACAATGGATCAGAGGATTGAGCAAACGCGCGGGATGCTAATATGCTCGAGGCAAACACTCGGTTTATGTGTATAGTAGCCTTTGGCATGTCTTCCCTGTGTATTTGCCGAATGAATCAGCAGGTCGTTAAGACTGTGTTGTCTCAAGACATGGACTTTTTGAAAGGCACTTTACGCGTTTTACACGGGTGTTAATCAGAGTAAAGCCGTCCCTATGGAGAAGATGATAAGATCAATCATCGAATCGAAAAAATTATACATTAACAAGCGTTCATTGTGTGGCAAGAGTCTCTTGTGTACAAGTATATGTTAAAAAGTGGTCGATTTTGACCTATTTCTTTTTAAATCCAACCGTGTTATTATACTTTACATAATCTGGTTTGCATACTTAGATTACACTGTGGTTTTTCTCGGTACGCATGGGAGAATTTTCAAAGTATTATAAACGACTTTTCAAAGATATTATTATTACATCTAAATAAACTTGCAACTTTTAAAATACTTTGTGGACGAACAAAAACCAGCCAATCAAAAACAAAATAAGTCACTGTTTTTATATTATTTTCATCAATCAAAAATATTTCTATCAAAATCACCATTCATTCAGCACCAATTTCAAAACCACACACCAACGCGCGATCTCCTCCAACCATCTCGAATCTTCCTGTAATTTTAATCCTTCCAGCCCGCCTCCCCAGCAGCAGCAGCCATTCCAAATCGATAACCGAAGCCAAGAGGCCGAAGACTCGCTATGGAAGCTCAGCGATTGCGTAAGCACCGTCGCCGGCGGCGTGCAGGTATGCGTGAAAAAGGCTCGTCGCGCGTCGACTTATGCGCTTCGGGCTTCTCTCTCTTTCTTACTTGCTCGCTAGCGATACTAGAGCTGCGCGAGCGCGCGTGCCGGCGACCTTGTCTGAGTCACTCTCGAGTGCGCAGCCTCGGAGCTAGAGTGCGTTTGGGTTGCAGGTGGGAGGCGTGCCGCTGTGTGTATGTGTCTAGGAAAAGCTGTGGTTTCGCGGCGTGAGAATAAATTGATAAATAAATGTGTCTGAATGTTGTGGAGCACGTAGTTTTGTAGGAGTAAGTAAGTGTGGATCGAATAAAGTAGATGTTTAGGATGAAAGCTGGAAATGATATTATACACAGAAAATTAACAACTAATTTTTTACCTATTTGCAGATTTTTTTCTTCATGTAAATGGTCAAAAGTAATTGACAACGTTTGACAAAAAGCGAAAGTCGTATTAAAATGATTTTCATATATGCGAAAGAATTTTTGTGTAATAGGAATCAAAAACTGTAAATGTTTTAGCAACAGTATACTGACCCTCGATGAAGTATTGAAACACGAATAAAGCGCATGCGCGCTGCAAATTCCAAAGCGTCCGCGACGAGATACAATGGCTTTTCAAAACAAATTCTTTATTATTCGTTACAAGTCGCGCTTTGTCGTACCTCTTTCCACTTTATTATTGTCGTTTCTATCAACCTTTTACAAAGAGTGCGAAAATTTCTGTTTCGCTTTGTTATTTCATATTTCATAATACGAACAAATATTTGCGAAGTTGGTTTATTTTATAAGGTTTCACAAGACTTTTAAAAAAATTCAATTGTTTATCTTTAAATTCTGTTACACATTCTGAAAATAAATTTTGCTGTTATTCATGATAATGCTATCAGTTGTTTAAATATTCATAGTTAGAAATTTGTTATTTCAACAAGGAAACGTCGTTTCATTCTGCGCGTGGTTTAGTTAGAAAAAAGAACTTGTAAGAAATAAGTACGCTACATAGCAACGAAAAAATTTAACTGACAACATTAATTATATAAATTACCAAACAAATAATAATCCACTTCTTATTCTACTTGTCTTTCATCAAAAAACTTCATAAAAATTTTTCAGTAAAAAATTGACTACATTTATGCTTATGCGATATTTTATAAATACACCAAAAAAAATTCCGCTGTAAAAATTACTATATTTGATTGTAAATGTAGGTCAGACTCATACTTTCATATTTTATATTATACGTATAGTAATTTTCACTATAAATGGTAGTAATTTTCATAAGAATATAAGTTTGCCCTACATTTATAATCCAATAAAGTAATTTTTATTACAAAATTTTTCTCCCTGTAACGAACATACGTATATATTCAGAGCTAATTTTCATGGGTCTGAAGTATGCATCATTGGGGTCCAACGAAATAATTTTTGCAAATTAATTAAAGTTATTAAACAATGGAAATTTCTAAATCTTTGTTATAAAGTTATTTGATACTATAAAACAATAATTCTATACGCAAAATTAATATTAATTATTATAAACTTGAAGTAAAATGAAATATTTTTTTATTTCGTTACACTGCAACGTTGCAAACTTCAGACCCATTCATTTTCTACAATAAACGTCGTCCAGCTATTTCACATTAATCATAAAAAAATCTGATAATAAAACAGTTAATACCCACATCAGTATTAAAGATAACGAAATCCACCCTATACATCACAATTATAACCCAATCTCCATCCTCTGGCCCTCCCCAAAGCCTCCGTAAAATGAAGCAAGCTGGAGGAGAGAGAAAAAAATGGACCGCGAACCGAGTGCCGCCGAAAATTTAGCCGAGGAAGCCATTAGCCAAGTTTCTTCCGAGGCGCCAAAGTTTCGACTCGAGACTCAATGCATGGCCGGTCGTTAATTTCGATCGCGCGTATAATCTGTCGTCGGATTATAAGGCGCCGCGGCGTAAAAGTTCGGAATGAATAAGCGAAATTAAGGTTGCGGAGGTGCAAGAGAGTTCGTAGGCTAACCTGGTTCTCTGATCGCAGGGCGAGCCCAGTTGGATGATCTGTTTGGGAGGTGCAGATGATGCAGAAACTGATAGCGAAGTGGAGAAGAATTGCGAGTCACGCGAAGTAAACGTGGGAGAGTGAAAACTTCAAAAAATCGAAAGTTTTTTTCTTCTAGTGTCTTGAAAGAATTAGAAACTAAAAGCATGATTAATGTTCCTTCAGCGTAATTTAAAGTCCCTAATCTCCCAACAATCACGAATATGATTACTTTCTCTTCCTCTCCCATAAAAACTTCTCTTGATAAAAGCTTTAATGATGAAATCTAATCTCTAATGACAACATTTTCCCATTGCCCTAATTATTGCTATAAACGCATATCAATCCCATTACCACTACGAACGAAATCCTTTCTTTCTACCAACCGGGAACAAACGACGAGACACGGGAGTGACGCTGCCACGGCGAAACCGTGATACGTCGGGTTCCGCGCCAGCAGAGTCCATTAATCTCCCGCTTCCCCGATTCATTGGCCCGCGCTGCTGCTGCTGCTGCAGACGCAGCGAATTATCGGATGCGGTCGTCTCGAGTAGTTTCGCGCTGTCGGGGTGGAATCTAATAACGGATCGCGATGGTGTTCCACCTTTTGTTATTAAGCGTACTTGAGATGTGGAGAAGAAACCTTTTTCTCGGTTGCAGACGACGCGTAACAAATCGCGCACCTTTCTGGTCGGCTTTTCTGTGCGAGTACTGACAAATGGCGTGCGGCAATGGTCCAGCGCAAGAAAGAGTCGAGCAAGTTTCTCAAAGGGATTGTCCGAGCAGCGCGCTGAAATTCGCTGCGGGTTGTGAGCGCGTGTGGACGACAACAACTTTACCAGGCTTTGGGAAATTTCGGAGTAGAAGTAGATTGGGCCGGATGTGGGACATTTGCCGAGAAAGTCTGAAATGAACAGTTGCCAAGGAAACAAAATGATGGTTTCGAAAGTATTTTTTATTAGTGTTTCTGCAAAGTTGAATTTGTAAGATGGGATATTGGAAGATCTTAGACACTTTTGCAAAGAGATCAGTTCAATTGTTAATTGTATTAACTCAGCAATTCAGTTGGTTGATATAATTCAGGGACCATTGCAACTACTTTATCCCTAGATAAAACTTTGAACTACATCCGAAGCGCCAACGCAACCTCAAGAACAGCCGGTCCATTCATTATTAACCGATCCCACCGACAGCAAACCTCGCATACACGCATCCGCACTATCGGCCAGTACGCGAGGACAGATGACGCAAGAGAAAGAGAACCGCGCGGTGCGTGTACCTCTGCCCTGGATCGATAGCCACAGCAACGAAAGTGCCAGCGTTGGCGTATCGGTCATAATCGTTAATTATCAAGTCTCTACCCGCGGTGTGCACTGCACAGCTACGATTCGATTCCATCTCTCCTGATTGGGACTTGATAATAATTGAATCCGGGTGCTTTGTGTTCGAGGGTATCGATAGTCTTGAGGTTTCGGTGTGGTGCGGTATTTCAAGATGCTTTTATCTGTAATAGAGATGCTTTGGAATTGAATTATAAAGTAATAACAACTTTAGATCTGTTTCCGATACCAGTCGGTAAGTCTATTTAAAGTCAGTGGATACATACCAACGCAATTTGTCATAAACCGAAATCACGGAGCTAGGAGATATTTTTAAGCCAGTAATCCGAGCTAAATCAGTCACCAATCCTTCTACTCTCCATTTCACCTGGCAATCAAACTCCGCGATGTACAGATATACCCGACATTATTATCAACTCGCATCCGCAGCGCAAAGTGCATCACGCAAAAATACCAGACCCACTCCCGCTTCATCAAATATAAATCCGAGTTTATTGTTCCAGCGAAGATCACATATACGTACACGTACACGGAGAACCCGATGCCGAAAGAGTATATTGGTATATCGAGTGACGCGCGTGATGCACATCCCCGGCCAAGACAGCAGCGCGCGGAAATCTTTTACCGGCACGTCAGATTTCGCGTGTACGCACACGTGCGCCCGAACTTTTGTTCTTTTTTTCTCCCTCTGTCGATTCTTTAGTAGGTTAAGTACGCCACGGAATTCCGTCATGCGTGTGCGCGCTTTTTTTGCGCTCTTGGATGCAGAGAAAAGTGGAACGCGAAATTCACGGGAAATTGCTTTAATTCGCCTTCAGCGTAATCGCGAGAGCGCTTATTATCGCGGGTCGATTGTTATTGTAGTGCGCGGACCTTTCTGGCGAGGAAAAAAAAGGAGACGCGCCGGTAATTGCCCAGAAGAGGCGCCGGGGAGGTGAAGTTTTTCCTTTATTTATTTTTTTTTTGTGAAGGATTTGGTTAAGTTTTGCGGCTGCGAGAGAGAATAATGGGAGTGTGTGCCATTTGTCAAGTTATCGTTTGGCTCGCTAGAAGTGCGTGAGCTTTTCCCTTTGTTTTTCTTCCTCGAGATTTCTAATGGGATCAGGTATTAATTAGCTGTTGTAGGTACGAGTTTATCGCAAAGTGTAGGTAAAATAGACTTTCTCGTAGGTAATTTAGACTTGGATAGAAGGATTATTGTAATAATAGTTGGATAACGTTTATTGTCGCACAGTGTAGTCAATATTGTGTTTTCGAAAAAAAATTATACGTATAGTCAGCTACTTATTTACATTATCTATTTACATCTACTTATTTACATTATCAATATTGCGTTTGCAAAAAAAAAAATATACGTAGTCAGCTACTTATTTACATTATCTATAGTAGTTCTAAAATAATCAGAAAAAACATAATGTCTTGTCGTGGACGACAAAAAAAAGTTACATACTTTAAAAAATATAGTATACTCTACCAAAAAAAGATCATAATAATCACATAATAACCACGTTTCCTGGGTACAGAAAAGCTTTCTTTATTATTTTCTAAACTCTCTCTTTCTTCAACTTCATACACTCTCTCTATTCCGCCCTCAAAATAGGACCACACTCCCGTAGTCATCCCATTCCGCGTTCCTTGTTCCATCGCGCAAACACACGCTACGACGCGGATATTTTCCGCTAGGAGAACGCATCGCCGTCGGTCCTTCAAATTTAAAATCTGTTTTCATCTGGAGAAAAAAGGAGCAGCGTGCCAGGACGCGTGGGTGAGACGGCGTGTAAGGTCGAGTCCTACGCGAGTGGCCGACCTCTTTACATATTTATGTATGCGAGGAACGCGCGTATGTCTGTTTGTTTTTTTCGATTCCGAGACTGTGTACGTGTGCGCATCTTCCGCTGTGGAGCCAAAACAACGGTGCTCTCTCGTCACTTATTGAAATCGATCGGGCGCGCCTATATTGGGTTTTGTGGGCACGAGAGTGGGCTTTCAGGGGAATAAAGACTTTCCTGGTTTTTTTTATGCTTCTTTTAATTAGGGCATTGTTGTCGACTGCCGTACTGTATTTATATAACTTTATGTAACTTCCCACAAGTATTTGTTACCGTGATGGTTGACAACTTTTAGTGTTGTTCGAAAACAGAGTTTTGATCGTTATTATACACTTGATTATTCAATTCAATTTTATGGAGTACAAAAAACGCGCGGTTTCGAAGTTACATGGTAGGACGAAAAAGTAAGTCAATAAATTAACTATAAATTATGGACACATGGTCAAAGTTTTAATACCAGTTATGCTTTATTACCAAAAAAAGCAGTTTTGGGAATTCGATAGATAATCTTACAGTATAAAATCTCGATTTCGCCAAATTGTTGTCTTTTTTGTCATGGATACAGGCTATATAAATTCTCAATGGCATTCGAATACTTGTCGTTTATCCTGAACTTGTTTTATTTTACATCTTATGAATCAACGTTATGAAACCAAGATTATAAAAATCATGAATATTGATTATGTATTTTTTTCTTTCCAATATGGTCTAATGGTTGGGATGCCAATGGTATGTGTTTATGCTAATAGAAACAAATACTCAACGGAACATACAAATGTACCTTTGAAATCATGGCCAAAGTGATTCTAATTATTCATAACTCTTCTGTGAATATACGGGTATTTAATCTGCAGTTAATAATATTTTTACCCAATAACCATCATAATCCAAAAATTTGTTTTTAAACAACAATTTACTTACACAAAGGCGCAGAAAAATCATCAAAACACAATTTGGATAACTTACCTGA